>JARGCV010000024.1:15799000-16512000 GCA_034064705.1 Bothrops alternatus
CGACTGGAACGGGGTCATAGAGACCGCTCTAGACAAAAAAAGAACTGCACCGAACCCACAAAAACACTCCAAGTTGCCTAAATCCTTCTTTGACATGAAGGAGGAACTCGAACTGACAGATGTATAGAGGAAAAGACATGGCAGAGAACAAGAATTCACCTTCTTCTCTGGCAGACATCAATCCTTCTCCAGAATTGACTTTATATTAACTTCTAGCGACTTGCTAACTCGTCTAAATGCAGTGGAAATCCTACCCAAAGCTCTGACGGACCACAACCCTGTGAGGATGGAGCTAAGACACGGCCAGACACAGAGGAGGTCCTGGAGAATCAATGAAAACCTGTTTAGACATGGAGACAAGGTGGCGGAATGCAAAAAAGCTATGAAGGAATACTTCAGCACACATATGAACAACGAAACACCGATAGAACAGATCTGGGACGGCAGCAAGGTGTACATGCGAGGGATCCTCATATCCATGAATAGCTGGCACCGGCGCCAACAAGAACAAAAAAGAAAAGAGTTAGAAAATGAGATAAGCAAAATGGAGCGGCTACTGATAAAAAGACCAGAAGACAAAGTCGCCAAAGAAGGACTCAAGATCTTAAGAAAGCAATTTGACATGTTGATGGCGGACCAAGTTGCAAGGAATATACAATATGCAAAACATAAGACATTCTGCAAGGCCAACAAACCAGGCCGCTGGCTAGCCTACACTATAAGAAAGAAACAGAAATCCCGCATAATTGAAAAGATAGAATACAAAGGCAAGCTAGAATTCCGACAAAAAACCATCAAGACAGCCTTCACAGAGTTCTACTCGAAACTATATGCCGAGGATAAGATACAAGACAAAGAGATAGAGGAATTCCTACAAAACGAAAAGATACAGGCGATTACCGACACACAAAGAGAAGCCCTGAATGCCCCAATCACAAAGGAGGAAATACACTCAGTGATCACACAACTGAAAGCAGGAAAATCGCCTGGGACGGATGGGATGACAGCGACCTACTACAAGCACCTACAGGAGGAGATGCTAGAACCCCTCAGAAAGCTATTTGCCAGCATTCAAGAAGGAGGCCAGGTCCCACCATCCTGGAAAACAGCCTACATCTCATTAATCCCAAAGGAGGGGAAAGACGACACACAGCCCGCAAACTACAGGCCCATCTCACTACTAAACACAGACTATAAAATCTTCACAAAAATTTTGGCCAATAGACTAATGACAGTTCTACAAAAAACAATACACCCGGACCAAAGGGGATTTATACAAGGACGCCAGATGAAAACCAACGTGAGACAGCTGTTGAACATAATAGAGTACCTGCAAAGGCACAACCAGATACCCGCCGCTCTAATGTTTGTGGATGCAGAAAAAGCCTTCGACAGACTGAATTGGCCGTTCCTGACGAACTTGGTCCTGAAGATGAAAATGGGAGCACAGTTCTTCAACTCCATAACGGCAATTTACCAGAAACAAACAGGCCAGATCATTGTCAATGGAGACTTAACAGACTCATTTAATATAGAGAAAGGCACGAGACAGGGCTGCCTGCTGTCCCCCCTGTTATTTGTCCTAACACTGGAAATTTTACTGAACAGAATAAGAGCGGCAGAGGATGTACAGGGCATACAGATTAAACAACAAGAATACAAACTATGTGCCTTTGCGGATGATCTGCTGGTGACAATGTCGCAACCAGCACAGTCAGCAAGGAAATTGATGGAGATAATGGAGGACTATGGTAGGGTGTCAGGCTTCAAAGTAAATATATCAAAAACAAAGATGCTAGCCAAAAACCTAGACAACAAAGCAAGACGGAACCTGGAAAGAATAACGGGTTGTGAAATAGTCAAGAAAGTCAAATACTTAGGAGTGGAGATAGAATCAACAAATGCGAAATTATACAAGAATAACTACGAGGTCCTGTGGAATAAGATACAAGCAGACCTGGAAAGGTGGAAATCGTTACGTCTGTCCCTGCTCGGCAGGATAGCGACAGTAAAGATGAATGTATTACCCAGATTTTTATTTCTCTTTCAAATGCTACCCATACTCAAGAAGGATGCGGACTTAGACAATTGGCAGAAAGGCATCAACAGATTTATTTGGGACGACAAGAGACCGAGGGTGAAACTAAAAATCATCCAAGACGCAAGGGAGAGGGGGGGACTCAAAATGCCTAATCTAAAGCTATATTACTATGCTGCAACGTTGGTGGCGGTTAGTGAATGGATCAACATGACAAATGATAGAGTTCTGAATGTGGAGGGGCATGGTCTACGATTCGGCTTGCACGCATACCTAATATACGACAAAAAGGCAGATAGGAACTTCAAGGAGAACCCACTACGAATCCCATTGCTATGGGTCTGGAAGAAATATAAGCACCTCCTACACGACAAGATTCCCATTTGGACAATCCCTGGACACGCAACAGGAGATATGAACACATCCCAGGGGCAAGAAGTGGTGCCCTACAGTGAACTTGTACTGGGAGAAGAAAATGGGTTCCTCTTGAAATCTCAAGCAACGCTGGCAAACAGAGGAATAGGAAGTAATTGGCTATCATATATACAATTACAATCAAGGTGGCGTAAAGACAAGAAGAAGGGCTTCTCCCAGAATGACGAGAACCTAATTAAACAGATCAGAGAGCAGGGGATTATGCACATCAAACGAGTGTACAGCATTCTGATAGAAATGGACTCTGAAACCGAGCTAGTCAAGAACTGTATGATAAAATGGGCGCAAGACTTCAGACACTCTATAGCCATAGACACGTGGGAGAAAATCTGGGTGAGGAATGTAGAATTCACGAAATCGCAACACTTAAGGGAAAACTTCTACAAGATGTTCTATAGATGGCATCTTGACCCGAAAAAAATATCACTCATCTACCCGGGCACCCAGCCCAAATGCTGGAGGTGCGGAGATGGGGAGGCTACTTACTTTCACATATGGTGGGCATGCAGAAAAATCAAAGCATTCTGGAGGAAGATATGGTGGACACTCCAAACTATTTTCAAAAAGCGTATAGAATTTCTACCTCAGGCTTTTTTGTTAGGGATCACAGAGGATATCACTACCTCAGAGTCAAATTTATTTTTGAACTTAATTACAGCAGCAAGATTATTGGTGGGACAGTACTGGAAGAATCCAGAAATACCGCCTATTGAAGAATGGACTGTGAAAGTAACAAATCTGGCGGAAATGGCAAAAATATCGGCATATTTGAAAAATCGCTCCAATGAACAATTTGTGATGGACTGGAAACATTGGATAGACTATATCCAAGAGAGACACCAATCAAACAGAATGCAGCTGGCGTTCAGCTAGGGCTCGACGGGAGGAGGGAAGAAGGGTTAACAAATCAAAGGTTTACAAAAACTAACACCCAATGTTGAATGTATATGTTCTATAACTAATACCTCTTAACATAACCTTATGACTAATGATGTTTGCTTTAATATGGCTAAAGTAGACTGAATTTCTACCTCAGGATATGAAACTCTCACCCCAGGACCTCTGGTTAGGGACTATAAAAGATTGCACTAGTAATGGGATGAAATCGAGTCAGAAGCGCAAACATACAATAGGCGATAGACTAGAAACAGTAGATAGACCATATATAAGAGAAACACCAATCCAACAAAATGTATTCGGATTATACTTGAAGATGCAAGGGAGGAGGGTAGAACGTTTACTAAAACAGATGTTTACAAAGATTAATACCTAATGTTGTATGCTATGTTCTAGGAGGGTTGTTTAGCAATAAGATCTTATGTTTCATGTTGACCACATTAATTTCGAAACAGATAGAAGAAACGCCAATCAAATAAAATGTAACAGGAGTATAGTTGAGACTAGACGCGAGGGGTGGGGGGGGGAAAAGGCTTACTAATTCAGACTTTTTCAAAGACGAATACTTAGTATTGTATACCAGGTATCATGTTGATTGCTGCATAATATGTTTTTATGTCCAATGCTGATTGTTTTAATAAAAGAATTTAAAAAAAAATAAAAAATAATGCATGTTCCCATTACCATTATCAAGTCAACATTACTATTAAATACCACCATGAACAAATTAATAAGATAGTAGTTGCAAAGACCAACATCTGAATCACTTCACAGAAAGCTACCATACAAATAGTTTTCAACATGTCTGCTCCTAGGCATTCCACTCTCTATTGTATGATACAATCTATTGAAAGGAGAGTAAATCGCGAACTGTGAAACTCTGCTATTTGTCTCTTCTTGGAAAAGAAATACACCTTCAGCAAATTCCTATAAAAGTGTTTATCCAACAAATAACAAGCACAGGAAATACAGGTGGCCCTCATTATCTGCGAGATTCCTTTCCAGCTGGCTGCTGTTGTGATAAAAAGGGAGTCTTAGAGAATTAACCCAAAGTGCTTTGTCTAATCATGAACAGCATATGAAAACTTAGGACAATACCATTTGTTAGTCAGGACAGATGAAAAAGAAGCAGAATAGGAACTGGCAATGGGAACAATGCATTTCTTATTGATATTGTTTTCTGCCAGTTCAAGGATAGATGGAAAGTCTTTTAAGCTCAGAACTGAGGAAAAATCCAAAGTTATGCTAATGAAACTTTCACCATGTTCTGAAATTCTGTAAAGGAGAGGGTGAGACAATACAGCTAGTCCTCGACTTATAACAGTTCATTTAGTGATGATTTGAAGTTACAACAGCATTGAAAACAGTGACTTCACACTTACGACCATTGCAGCATCTCCATGGTTACCTGATCAAAATTCAAATGTTTGGCAACTGACTCATACTTGTGACGGTTGCAGTGTCCCCGGGGTCATGTGATCACCTTTTGTAATCTTCTGACAAGCAAAGTCAATGGGAGAAGCTAGATTCACTTAACAACTGTGTTACTAATTTAAGAACTGCAGTGATTCACTTAACAACTGTGACAAGAAAGGTTGTAAAATGAGGCAAAATTCACTTAGCAACAGAAATGTTGAGAGCTCAATTGGGGTTGTAAGTTGAGGACTACCTGTGCTGTATTTTATTGGAAGGCAGTCTTAAAAACAAGCCACATTTTTCCAGTTTGTGCATAAGAATATCTATTCAATTAATGCTTTGCATTGAGTCTTACAATCACATTGATAAATGAACATAAATAATATCACTGTGATAGTTTCATCTCTAGCCCCATCTACAACAGATAATTAGAGTTCTCTATATTCTAAAGCTTCTGAGTCATTTTCAAGGACAATTTTTCACAGAGAGCATTCTATATCAATAAGGTTCAATCAGCATCAACAGATTCTTATTTATTCAATAAGTGTCGTTTGTGCTCCAGTATCTTACAGAATTTTCAAAAAAATGTTCTAATCATAAAACTATCCACGTTTTCTTGAGCTGCCTTTGTCTTCATCTACTAATAGTAAAGAAGACAAAGTCTGTAAGCTAAAAGAAACAAAGTTTACAAGATTTTGCTTCTTTTTCAGTTTTGCAACTGGGAAAATATATTCTTTTTATCATTGATCTTATCCCTAGGCAGGCTGATAGAATTTTACTTGTCTGCTAACAAAGCAGCCTGCTGTCTGTATATTTTTTCAGCATTAACATATACATATATGTATCTATTTCTTTAGCTTGGGAATATTTATATAATGGATGAGTTATGAACTCACTATGTCTTAAATCCCACTATATAAAGATTTCTTGGCTAAGAACTATCAAGTTCCTGCAGCCCACATCCTAAGAAGATAAAAATAAGGAGAAATAAAATAAACAATGGAGTAGCTAACATGCTTTTTATATTAACATTTTTCTGATTACATTTTGTACACGTGCATGCTTATGTGCTTATGTATTTATGAATTATAGCAAAAACCAAGTCCACAATCAGGGACCCTAGCCTTTTCCCTGTTACCCAGTCTTCTTACAAGCTTTTATTTGACAGCTGGGATGTTCTTCTCTTCCTCTGTTTCTTCCTTCTTTTGAGCCTTGCAACCCAGCTGGTTGGTTATATTGTGATTGACAGTTAAACCAATAAACCTTATTTGTATGGTTCATTTTCAGTAAAGAAGGCCCATTTAATACACATCCACAATATTAGAATTTGATTGGTTCACCTGCCTGCCACTCAGTTTTTAAAGATTAAATCTAAACTGCCATAATCTAGATCAGGGGTGTCAAACTCGCAATGTCACGTGACGTGTTGTGACGTATCGTGACTTTTTTTCCATTGCTGGCAATGGGGTGGGCGTGGTTTCAGCATGACACATCCGGCCCATGGGCCAGCAGTTTGACATCCCTGATCTAGATCAACCTCTAACAAGCCAGGATCACCACAGTACAACCTAAAGGATCCATGAATAGAAATATGTTTAGATTGGGATCCTGGTTCACAAAATTATATTATGCAATTTTTATGAAATCTCTCTATTATTAGAGTTCTGTGCATTTTTTAAACATTAAGATCTCAGCCAGCAGTTGATGAGCAAGCAAAATATTTAAGAATGAATTGCATCGAAGAGATTCCTTTCATCTTTTTAGCATCATTGTAAAATAATATGGCATTATCTCAGAGGAGTAAATGATTCTTTTTTACATGACTGAGCATAATTCAATAGTATAGGTCTTCTTTTATTATTGAAGTTGAGTTCCTCAAGATCAGAGCCTGGATAAATGTCTAACAGTCTTGTAATTTAGCTGTGTTTCAGTGGCAAATTTTTAAGATTCAGTAGTACATAAATCATCCACTCATACAAAATATATAATTAGCCCTTTATTGTTTTAGGCTTGTTTTGTTTTTGTAATTACTTAAAATTGCATCTGTTTTAATTGTATTTTGAATGTGTATCCAAAAACAGAAAGGCAATACATACACACACACACACACACACAAATGAATTATTGAATGGTTTTGTGTATTTGAGGGGGGAAAAGTTTTTCCCTTGTAAATGACAGAAAATAGATTGTATCTAATCTGCAATAACATTTGAGCCTATATTTACCATTAGCAGCAGTTTACCATTTTTATGTATTCATAATAGAAAGGCCAATATACCAAAAGAATACACAAACAAGCATCTGAAAGATTCTGAAAGCAGAGGTAGATTTACCATCAGCTTTGCAAAGCTTGTAATGCCCTGAGTCATTTCCTCAACTTTCAGGAATTTGGGGTAAACAAGTTAAAATTAAATTTTGCACTTATAAGTCTGGATAACATGGAAAAGGAAAAAAATAACATGAAAAAAGTGAAAAATTTAGGGAGAATAAGGTTAGGATTGTGTACTTAATGCTTGATTTAACTATGTCCACTTGCACTGTATCCCAAACTCTATGCCCTAAATATATTCCACAGGGCTCTTAGTCTGTCTTCTCTAAAGAAAAAAGGTGAATAAGTATATTTTTATGTTTGGTTCACTAAAGCTGAGTAACTACTTGTGTATTTCTTTGCTACTTAAGATTCCCAATCATTAGATAAATAAAAAAGTTTTTCCACCCCAAATTATACCTGAAATGAAGAATGCCCGTACGTGTGTATACAGTTAGAGAGGGAGAAGGGGTAATGGGTGCCTTTGTTGGATGCAAGTTTTTAAAAGTATAATTCTGAATTTGGAAGGAAAAATCCTGAGTTACAATCTATATCTTTTCATTTGAATATGGTTGGGATTCTGAAGCACAGAAGATAAACCTGACGTCTGCCCCTTTTCCAATAAAAGATATTGGGGACCTAGTAGCATGTGGCATGTCTCTCATAATGAAGACTATTTATCTTATATTCTCTCTCTGCTGCTCCTGCCGGCAGCTAGTAAGTGGGGAATTTTTTTCCTGCAGTGCATTTGAGAGACAGCCAACATTCTGGGAAAGAGCTGATTTCTGCTGCATCCACAAATAAATGAAGCAATAGCAGTACTGACATTAAGCAAAGGTAATCATATATACGTGCCTCTCTCTGTTTGTGTGGTATTATTGTAGAGTAAAATGAAGGGAGTTAATTTTTAGAAAAAAGCTAGACCATTGCAATGTTATAGAAACAGATTAAGGTGAACATAGAATCAAATGACCTGGTTAAAAAAAAAAGAAGTTAGGAAATATATCTAGATTTTTTTTCCTTAAAAGGGCTGAAATACAAAAAATAGAACTGCTAGTTTAAAATTTGGGGACCAAACAGTATTCATTTTCATCCTGATTTTTTTTGTTTCTTTTATTAATGCCAATTGCAAAAATGTTGAGGAGAATATTTTCAAAATGACTAGAAAAGACTGCTTTTTCCCTCTGCCACCTCTGATGGTAATTATTATGTGGCTTTTCCCTTTGCCTATTTTTTAAACCATCTTGTATTTAACAACAGGATCAAATTTTGTGTTCTGGAGGAAAATGGCTTTCTAAATTCCTAATTGCTTAGAATCTTGATAGGGCAAGGTAGGGCTCCATGTTTCATTTTTTTAAATTTGAAAAAATTGCACCTTCTTTTTATTTACATCTGTGTTGTCAACTGATAGATGTCAAAGATGGTAAATGCTGAAGAATTAACCTGTTCCTTAGATAAAAGGACAGGCTGCATATAAAAAATGGAACTGTTCTATATTTGTGCAATTTTTGCTTACAAATGCATGATGATTTGCATGCTACACACTTAGCTATCAACAGACAAATTTGCTACTGCAAAATCCAACAGGTCACTTCACAAGCCTCTAAGGTTCTGAAGCCACTGCAAGTTTTTAAAGATAACATTCTGGATGCATGGACATTCCTTTCATTTACAACTATCCATCCATTGATAATACCCAACAAAGTACTTAATCACCATGAAACAAATGTATTAAATGTGTTTTAGGAACTGATTTCCATATCTTATCCAAGAGTGATGCAGTCAGTCAATTTCTGACTCTTGTGACCAAGGCACTTCATTAGCAACCTTTGTACAGTAAGTGTAATCCTGACTGATCAGTTTGCTAAGAAGTTCATCATGAATGATTATGAAGTCAAATGGAGAGAAGATCCAAGAACAAACAAAAGTATTATATAATAAAATACAGAATTGGAAATGAGGTTTCCAATTCCTTCCTATTTTGTGTTCAGGGTTTTTCTATTGCTTATTTGCCTCATAGTACAGAAAAAGAGGAAACACATGACCCTGTTAGACTCTGAAGGTTAAAAAGGATCATCCCTGGTTCCTATGGTACTTTCAGGGCTAGGCTATTGGTAAGTCAAAATCATCCCAGAAAAAGACAGTATCAAACCATTTCTGTTTTCAAGACAACCGTATGGATCACTGAGTTTTCTGAGTTCCACTTGAAGAAAACTATCTCAAAAAGGAAGAGAGCTAGTAGATTTTAAATGGTAAAAAGAAACTCTTCCAGAAAAAAAGCAAAGAGCATGCATATGCAAAATAGCAGGCTGCTCTGGGAGCAAAGTTATACTCCAATCAATATTTGTTTGTTGTTGATAAAAAAACTTTTTTTCAGGTGTCATAATTATGGAGTTCTGCAATTTCTCAGCTCTGCATGACTGTTGCTTCATTGAAACCAATGGTTAGAATAAAAGTTAGATTAATATTTTGCCAATATTGTCAAATCATTCAGTGCATACTCTACAGGTAGTCTTCAACTTTAAAATCATTCGTTCAGTGACCATTTGAAGCTAAGGCAGTGCTGAACTAATAGTCTTATAACCCATGCTCAACGTTAAAACCATTCCAGTACCACCATAGTCGTGTATTCAAAATTTGGTCACTTGGCAACCCACCTCCATTTATGACCACCGGGGTGCTTCAATTCACCCTATCTGCCTACCTCTCACCCTCTTAACATTGCAAGAAGCGGAAGCAAGAATCAGGGTCTAACAGTGTAGTGCAAGGAGACTTCTTGATACAAGAGCATGTCTTGTCATCAGCAGGAGTAAGAAGACAGTGAAGGTTACCTGGAGTACAGAGTGGTAGGGAGCCAAGAAGACATAGATGAGGAGAGAGGAGATAGGGGGCTGGTTGGAGACAATGCCTTATCTTACTGAGGCTTGGGACTGAGAGGGACCAAGGTGGGAATGGAAAGGCTTGGTGTGGCTATTTGCTTAATAATCTGTGATCCTTGTTTGATGATGGCAACAGGGACTAAGTGACATTTCACTTTATGTCTATATTGCTTAGCAATGGAATTTCTGATCCCAATTGCAGTTGTATTATAAACCTATCTGCGTGTGTTTAGGCAAAAGAAACTTTTACTTTATTTATTTACACACACACACACACACACACACACACTATCAGCATTTAAATTCTGACTAATGGTAGATGGTCAGAATAATTAAAATGTCCAGTTAAAGATGGCTGTAGCAAAAATTGCACTATTAATCAATTTGATTCTTATATATCCAGAAGTTCATATATCAAGTTCTATTAATGTTGACGTATACAGTAAATAAGTCTGTTGGACAATTGTTTTTTAACTCAGGGGTTCTTTTTATATATGTATTTTATGTTAGATTTCTATTTATGCTGTGAGCCACCCTGAGTTCCAGGAATAGGGCGGCATAGAAATAAAATTAATAATAATAATAATAAGTCAGTGGTGGGATTCAAATATTTAAACAACTGGTTCTCTGTGTAGATGCCACTTCTGGATGTCCATTCTGGGCCTGGGCAACAAAAAAGTAGCTACCAGTTCTGCCGAAGTGGTGCAAACTGGCTGAATCCCACCACTGAAATAACTGCACACAAACCTGCAGCCTTATTTTATTATGATAATTGATGTAGACAAGATGCAATCAGCTGATAGAAATTGTCTGAGTTCTTTAGGTGAGACCAGTCTGAGAGCTTATGATCCAGCTAAAGGCCTATGCATTTTGTTGGATGATGGCCAAAGCAAAATAGCTAGAGCCCGTGGTGGGATTCAGATATGTGAACAACCAGTTCTCTGTGTGGATGCGGCTTCCATTCTGGGCCTGGGCAACAAAAAATTAGCTACTAGTTCTGCCAAACTGGTGTGAACCAGCTGAATCCCACCACTGGCTAGAGCCCTCTAATTACTGTTCTCAGTAAAAGGTATTGCTTTGTGTCTTATATGTAACAGGCACATTACTTAATGATCAGTAGCCACTTATCTATAATCAGCAATGACCTTTACATTCATTTTTGAGATAATATGAATTCTATTGTCAACGGTTAATACCTGGGATACCTGCAGTCAGCCAAGATTTTATGAAAATGATGAAACAGGCATCATGACATTACACTTTAAACTTTGCCTAGTATGTAAATGTATGATGTCATGACACAAGAACAAAAAGAGTAGCTTTTATGTCATGATGTTTATTTATTTAGGTATTAGATTCGTTTGATGCCCATTTTGTCTATACACGTATTATAGCTTGCGCCGTCTGGCTTCTCCTTACTCATGCCTAACACTCATAACAAGCAGAGTTTGATCAGTTTAACCTAAATAAAGTTGAGATTGTATCAATAAACTTTTTTTAGAGTTTCCACTGTTACTAACCCTGTTCCTCACTCTGTCTCGTTCTATGTTGAGGAAAGAGCCCTGGTGACGCAGTGGTTAAAATGCTGCTGAGTTTGATCCTGACCAGCTCAAGGTTGATTCAGCCTTTCATACTTCAGAAGTCTGTAAAATGAGGACCCAGATTGTTGGGGGCAATGTGTTGACATTGTAAAGTGCCCAGAGTGTGCTGTAAAGCACCATGGGGCGGTATATAAGTCTACATGCTATTGCTACTGTTAAAGAGGGCCATATATCTCCAATTAATTGGAGTAATTTCTCTGTTTTCTTTTTCCAGAAAATTTAATACTTTATTTTATTATTTATTTTATTATTTGCCTTTCATGGAAAAGCAGCATTGGTTGTTTTGCAGTAGAAAACTTTCAGCTGAATGTGGTAAGTTACCTTTAAAGCTATACATCCAGGCATTTTCATTTGATCAAGCTAACTAATTTACACCTGATAATTAAATCGGGGTTCAGCTATGTAAAAAGGAGAGCTGTTTCACTTCACCTATATTTCTCTTTCATTTTTCAGGAGTGAAGTTCTGTCTGCCTGATGCATCATTCAGGTGGTTAGATACATACATCACATTATGTCAGGAATGTTACATTAGTAGTTCATTCTGCTATAATGGGCTTGACACATCATTGGAAAAGCATATTGAACCTCATAAATGTCAGTCAACAATGTTTACTTCATATCAAAGGTGTGGATTTTAATCAGATTCAACATTTCTGTGATTTACATGTATTTAATATAAAGCTTATGGATTTTTAAAAAAAATATTAGATTATTATATGCATCATTTGAAAATTGAAGGGTGGAATTAAACATTTCATTAGAAGATTTCAATTCATTCTTTCTTCTTGGGGGTTCCCTACATACCCTTAAAATCTGTTTCAGAGTCCTGGGGAATTTTCAGGATACATGCAGAGGCAATAAAATAGAGGAATGGAGATATGAGAAATTGTTTCAATTAATTCAAGCATATACTTTTTACTCAGATAGCAGAACATAACTAATTTTGATTTTGAAAAGCCAAGTAATGTCCGACATCTTTAATATTTAGAGACAATATCAGCACTGGTGACTTAAAGGAAGGGCAGCTACTGGAAGAAGGCAATGGTGCACTGCTTGCATAATGCTATCTCCCGAAAAAAATTATAAGGTTGTCTAAGAAGTCACCAAAATACCAACTTTCCTGGGAACAGACCAAATTTACTGGAAAAATGCATTTGTGCTACATTCTAGATCTCCGAAATCCTGAATGTAAATGTTTAATAAAATGAAAAGTGCTAATTCCACTATTTTGCAGAGTTCCTTGAATTACAACCATGAGTACAATTCTTCTTCATATATCCAGGTGAAACAAGCAGCAGTCATTCATGGATTTAACTGAATGTACAAAGGGCTTCTAAGTAGTCACAGAAAAAACCTGCCTCTGCCCTATCCCTCAAAATTCATGCATGTAGTTATAGATAGGAAGGAGAGCTATATTGCAGTGGCTTGAATGCAACTGCATGTCTTGTACTCTAGTCCCAGATCCCAGGGACAGCTGTACTCATGTTTCTCCAAATATGAGTAGAGTTTTCTTTAGATTCTGAATTCATGAAGACTGAGAAGAGAAGGCTGCAGATAAAATCTCTACCAGGTTGGAAACTTCTCTACCAAGTTGAAAACTCTGCATGCATTCAACTGAGTCCCTCAACAGGGCTACTTTAATTTAGTCATTTTAGCCATATCTTAGTAGAAAATATATCTTTTGCAGATTGAAGATCTTAGCTTGAATCTGTGGCCTGATAACCTAGACAGACAATAGCACTCAATGTAAAACCATTGACCAACTTGGCACACAATATTTTTTTTCTCTTGCACAATGTAATGGATCAGATTGAGTTGCTTAAGCACCTTTAGGTAATAATGATTTTGATTCAGAAGAATTAAATCAATACTTGGCTTTCAAGAGAGCCGGTTTGGTTTAGTGGTTAAGGCATCAAGCTAGAAATCAGGAGACTATTAATTCTAGTCTTGTCTTAGGCACAAAGCCAGCTGGGTGACCTTGAGCCAGTCACTTTTTCTCAGCTCTAGGAAAGATGGAAAGGCAAACAACTGCTGAAAAAAATTGTCTATAAAAAGGTAGGGATTGTCCAGGCATAGTCAGAAATCAAGACTAACTTGAAGGCACAAAAATAATGATAAATAACTTTACCATAGGAAACAGTGGGAGTTGTTGGATCAATTAGCTAGATCAATTTGTAAACACATAAGACAACTTGCCAGCTAAACTTATGAACAAAATACTTGCTCTGTGCTTCTTTGGAGGTGCTTACCAAAGAATCACACTGATATCTACAGTTATATATTCTATACTTTTGATTAAATTGTGAAAATAAAGTAACATATCTCACCTATATTACAATGGCTATGCTATATCCACATCAGAGCATATAACTTTCACATGAAAGACAGATAGTATTTTCCTTTTTGCACATTTGCTCGAATGTGAGAAAGGGAATGAGTTACCTGTACATCTTTTCTTGTCACTTTTGAAATAAAGTGTAAAGAACACTTGAATGATAGTATTTGAAGTCTATAATAGATATATAGAGATGGATACACATATATATATACACACACACAAACACCTACAGTAAACACAAACACACACACACACACACACACACACAGAGAGAGAGAGAGAGAGAGAGAGAGAGAGAGAGAGAGAGAGAGAGAGAGAGAGAGAGAGAGAGAGAGAGAGACAGATTTGGCTTGCGACCAAAGTCAAAAATAACAAAAAAAGCTTCTTTCAACATGTAAAAAAACAAAAAAATGTGAAGGAAATGATTGGTCCATTAGTGGGTGAAAGTGTCAAGAAGGTGACAAGCAATAGGGAGAAAGCAGAACCATTTAACTTGTTTTTTGCATCTGTCTTTACACAAAGGGAAAAAACAGACCAACCTATCAAAAATAGTGCCATAAAAAACAGTATAGAAACACAAGTTAAGATAGGCAAGCAAATGATAAGTGAGCATCTGTTCAGCCTAGATGAGTTCAAATCACCAGGACCAGTTGGATTACACCTTAAGGTTCTCAAGGAACTGGCAGATGTGATCTCAGAACCACTGAACTATATTTTTTCAAAGATTTTGGAGCACTGGGGAAGGACTGGAAAAGAGCTGATGTAGTTCTCATCTTCAAAAAAGGGGAAAAAATGGATCCAGGAAATTACAGATCTATCAGCCTGACCTCAATACCTGGGAAGATTCTGGAAAAGATAATCAAACAATGAATCAGCGAACACCTAGAGGCAAACAAAATCACTACTAAAAGCCAACATGGGTTTGTCAAAACAGATCATGCCAGACAAACCTTATTGCACTCTTTGATCAAGTGACAAAATTAGTGCATCAGAGGAATGCTGTGAATATAATTTACTTGGACTTCAGTAAGGCATTTGATAAAGTAGATCACAACCTACTACTCGATAAGATAGAAAAATGTCGGTTAGACAGCATCACCACCAGATGGATTCATAGCTGGCTGACTGGCCGTACTCAGCGTGTGGTCCTCAGTGGAACTGCATCTACATGGATGGAAAAGTATGTCCCATGGCTCTTTCTGGGCCCGGTGGTCTTCAACATCTTCATCAACGATTTGGACAAGGGGATAGATGGGGAACTCATCAAATTTGCAGACAACACCAAGGTGGCAGGAATAGCCAACACTCCAGAAAATAGTCTTAAGATACAGGAGGATCTGGACAGACTTGAACACTGGGCGCTATCCAACAAAATGAAATTCAATGGTGAAAAAAGTAAGTTTCTACATTTAGGCAAGAAAAAACAAATGTACAGGTATAGTATAGGGGGTATCTTGCTCAACAGTAGTAATTGTGAGAGGGATCTCGAAGTCCTAGTGGACAATCACTTAAATATGAGCCAGCAGTGTGCTGTAGGTGCCAACAAAGCCAACACAGTGCTATGCTGCATTAACAGAGGGATAGAATCAAGATCATGTGAATATTAATACCACTTTACAATGCCTTGGTAAGGCCACACTTGGAATACTGCATCCAGTTTTGGTCACCATGATGTAAAAAAGATGCTGAGACTCTAGAAAGAGTACAGAGAAGAGCAACAAAGATGATTAGGGGAATGGAGGCTAAAACATATAAGGAACGGTTGCTGGAATTGGGTATGTCTAGTTTAATGAAGACAAGGACGAGGGGGGACATGATAGCAGTGTTCCAATATCTCAGGGGCCACCACAAAGAAGAGGGAGTCAAGCTATTCTCCAAGGCGCCTGAAGGCAGGACAAGAAGCAATGGATGGAAACTGATCAAGAAAAGAAGCAACCTAGAACTAAGGAGAAAATTCCTCACAGTTAGAACAATTAACCAATGGAACAACCTGCCTCCAGAAGCGGTGAATGCTCCAACATTGGAAGTCTTTAAGAAGAGACTTACAGTAAATATCTAGGAATCTGGCTTACCACAAGGTGTTCCTCAATAAAAGAGGATAACTATAAAAATTGATATTACAAATGAAAATTTTTTTTGAGACCTGGGGGAAATTACAATTATCATTATTGGGTAGGATTGCATTGATTAAAATGAATATATTACCAAGACTATTATATTTATTCCAAACAGTCCTGATAAAATTAGAGAAATTTTTTTGGAAGAATTGGACAAAATAATAAACAAATTTATTTGGTCGGGAAAAAAAGCACAGATAAACATGAAAATGTTACAAGATAGTAGAAGTAGAGGTGGACTTGGGCTCCCAAAATGGGAAATTTACTGTCAAGCAGCTGGACTACTCTGGATCAGGGATTGGATAAACCTAGACAATAAAAGGGTTCTAATGATCAAAGGGCATGATCTACAGGCTGGCTGGCATGCCTTTTTATGGGGAAACACAAGAAAACACACACATATTTTTTTTATCAACATCAGATGAGAGATGCGCTGATTCGGACGTAGGAAAAAGTTATAAAAAGACACTATAGGAAAATCCCAAATTGGATTTCACTGATGAAGGCAATGATTCACCCTAACACCTTGGATAAAAAAAATGATTAGATACAAAGAATTAGTAGATAACCAAGGAAACCTCAAATCAAGAGAAGAATTAGAAGAACAAGGAATAATCATAGATTATAGTAAGAATATGGAAGAGCACAGAATAAACCAGACCTCACACCAATTGGATAAAATTTTAACAAGTAAGGAAGAAATTTTTTTAACAAAAACTTATAAATATTTCTTAGAGGTACATTTGGAGGAAGAAATAGTGAAAGGGCCAATGATAGCATGGGCATGAAATGTGGGCCGAAATATAAAACTGGAAGAATGGGAAAGATTATGGTACAGAAATTATAAACTGACATTGTCAACAGCATATAGGGAAAATCAATATAAAATGTTCTATATTTAACACCGGCGAGATTGGCTAAAATGTATAAAAATATGAATCCGGAATGCTGGAAATATAAAAATAAGGAGGGAAAATTCTATCACATGTGGTGGTTGTGCCCTAAAGCAAAGACCTATTGGGAATGGATAAGGAACTGGATACAGGAGATAACTAAGGTGCAAATTGAACTCAAATCTGAACTATTTCTTTTGGGTATAATAAATTTAAAGATGGAAAAACAACTCCAATACATCATTATACATATATTAACAGCAGCCCGCATAGTATATGCCCAGTGTTGGAAGGTGAAAACATACCTTCAAACAATATGATTATATACAAATTTCTAGAATGCGCGGAAATGAATAAACTTACGTTAGAATTAAAAGACAAGGAGGCAACAGAATTTTATGAAATAGGGAACAAATGTTATGATTGGCTAGAACAGAGAAATAAAAAGACATGATTACTAATGTAAATAAATTGTAAATAATATATATGAGGTGTATAACAGTTCTGTTAAGAAATGAAAAAAAAGAATGTATTTTTCATTTTTATTTTTATCATATAGTGAAAAAGGAATAAATAAAAATTAAAATAAAGAAGACACTGGACAGCCTTTTGTCTGAAATGGTGTAGAGTTTCTTGCCTGAGCAGGGGGTTGGACTCGATGACCTCCAAGGTCCCTTCCAACTTTATTATTGTTGTTGTTGTTGTTGTTATTGTTGTTGTTGTTATAAGCTGCAGTAGGTACAGAATATAGTGAATGTGATTGGCTCCAGTTTTGTAAAGAAATGGGACAAGCTGTATAGTCACTCTATTTATTCAATCTATACAATATGCTGAAAATATATTGAGTAAAGCTTTATTGGAAGAAAATGAACATGATTTTAAAATTGGAAGAAAAACATCTGTTATACTAATGACTCTGATGGCTTAAAATGCAAAAGAATGGCCAACTCTAGATAATGAAAGTCAAAGAGCACAGTGAAAAAAATGAAACAAAATTAAATATACTAAATAAACTAGTAACAACAGATATAGCAATCACCTTTAAACAATACTGAAATGATCTATAGTTTCTGCATTTTAGGATAGACTATCAGCAGTAAAGCCAGAAGTCAAGAAATACTGCAGACTAGCTCTTGAAAAAGATATTCACAGGCTGTGATGTGTTGTAGCTACAAAGATTATAATTATGCAGGCACTATATGGAATCCATGTGATGTTGTATGGAAACAAAACTTGGATACAGGATAGAAAAATAGTTGGTATTGGAATGGATTCCTTGAATCATTACAAATAGTAAAAAAAAATGGAATTTTAATTTTACTCAGAGACCTCAATTGAGTACAAATGACCAGGCTCAAAATATCATATTTTGGACACATCATGCAAAGTACTAGCTCTCTGGAGGACCCTATAAAACTGGAAAAGGCAGCATAAATAGGAGAATGACTAACAGGTAGGTACATGGATTCAGTTGTAGCACCAATGGATGCACAGTTGGAAGGCCTAAAAAATGAGGTTGTGGACAAAACATCCTGGTGAAAATCTATCAGTGTGGTTGTTAAAAAATTGATGGCACATAATCATATCATACATACAAATACATGTATACACACACACATATCACAATTGGTTTGCAAACTTAGCTCCTTTGGGTACAATAGGATTTTCTTCTGAATCTATTTACATTGCATGATATTGGAACACACTTCAAAATATTTTTACATATAGTTAGTGAATGCACCGAGAAGAAAGCAGGATTTGTCTGTTTCCAAGCATAACTGTCCCCTCTGCTTTGGTAAAACTTGCACATGTTGCATTAGACTGCTTGTTTTGTTGTAAGGAGAATAGAACAAACATCACCATGCATTGAAAGCACATGTTAAGGGGGTCATGTAAACAGTCTGTGTCCCCTGTTGTTATGCCTGTGGCTGCTATATTAGAGTATACACAAAATGAAAAAAAAGTTTTTTCTTAGCTTGTAACAAAATTGCCCCATGTCTCATTCTGTTGGAATATTTTAGATGAGTTATGTTCCAATTGAAAAGAACGTCAAATATTTTCATCTCTAGGTAATACAATTATTGGAAAATTATTTATGTAGCATTTCGAATTTACTTTGTACTCAGCACACTCCCTGTCGGTCCCTCTATCCAGATCAGCACATGTGCCATTCACTTCATTCAGCAAAAATATAATTTGATGGTTTTTTATTAAGATAATAAACATTTTTTTTAAAAAATGATATTGCAAAATAAGACAAAGAGTAGACAAAAACAGTGATAGAGAGACATTAACAATAAGCAAGAGGTAAACGGGCAAAGGATTTAGTACTAATAATCTATATTATCTTTATATTAGTCTATATAAAAAACCAGAATTTTTCAAAACCTCTTGGTAATAGCAAGGAGAGGGTTTAGCTTTTCCAGATTTTTTTTTTTATGGACACAAGAGCAAAATAGAGATGCTAAATAGGACACATAAGAAACTGCATCATGAAGAAAACCATTTGTTGATTTGGATAATGTCTCCAACAAAAGGTAGGTTGGATAGTTTTGAGACTCCAAATGAAGGTACAAACAAATTCTGTTGTTTCTTATGATTTAATTTAAAAAAATGTTTAATAAAGCATACTCACTTGGTCCAAGCTTAGAAAAAAAAACTTGGGTACAAATGACTAAACACTGGTACAAATTGATGTCTGACTTTGGCATCTAACGTATGCAATGATGGTGCCTGTAACATCTTTTTAGGAAAGATATTTATAGATAGGAACATTACAGAGAACATTGTTTCTTCAGGTATGACATATAGAAAATAAATCTCAGAAGACAAATTCAACAACCTAGCAGGAACATCTGAATTTGTAATTGATCAGAAAGCCAGCAAATGAATTTAAATTCAAATTGCATCCATATCACCATTATAAAATGCCCAGCTCTCTTTAATTTCCTTCTTTTTCTTTCTTTTTTGCTGAAAAATATTTGTTGTATAAGAATGTAGGAATTTCCCCTGTAGAGAAGTATTTCATCCTACATTCTTGTATTCCTAATAACTTATCATTACTTCTTAAGGTAATTAGCTACTTACTAATCCTATGTGAGGCATCAGCATTTGTCTCATTAAAGTGTGAAAGCAATAAGATTCACTTCATTGCTTTGCCTGGTGCCCTTCCAACAACATCTTTTGGCATATCCAGTAGCCAAATAGGGCTTGGCACATGTGCCTTATATGAATAGAAGCCTCTTCTGCTGCTTCTAATTAGCACACATTGGTGTGAAGTGAAGCAGCATAGCAACTATGCTTCACTTCTCAGAAGGGGAAGTTGCATTGCAATGAAACTCAAAGAAAATACCCTTTTACATAGTACCAACATTTACCTGTGGGAAAAGGTTGTCACACATTTGCAAACCAATAAAATGAAGAGTAAACTGATACACACAGGCATGCAAAAATAAAAAACCTAGTACCCTGAATCTACATCTCAGTGACAAAATATTCTGACATTTACATCTGATATTCTACTCAGTAGTGTTTTCATTGTTTTTATCCCAGTGTAAAATAATTGGAAATTCTATGTTCTATAAATCTATAGTGTACTTAATATGTATGCATCAAAAGACTGAGTCAGTCAGAGTCATATTTAAAGGTGGATGAAGATTTTTCTTTAAGTTAAAACTTCACAAATTTAAACTCCATAGAACAATATGCAAGTAAAAGTTCAGTTATTGTTTAACATTATTTTATCACTTCTCTTTTACACTGGGATAAAAACAATGAAGACATTACTGTAGTTAATACCAGAACATTTTGCTACTGAGTTGTAAATACTAGGTTTAGTATTTAATACTAGTTTTTATTTATTTATTTATTGCATACACATGTGTCAGTTTGCTTTAGTTATACCCTGATACAACAAACAGATGATGCTTTAATGAAAACAATGGATAATGTGCCTTATAGCAAGGACATTTATTCACACAAAATATATAATTTAATCAAGCCATATACAAAGAATCTATATGAGAAAATATTTCTGAAATGTGCAAATTGATGTGGAAATAGTTTGGAACAAGCATCAGTGCAGTATTGAATTAAACCTGGGAGATGCAGGTTTAATGCATATCTGAGTCACAGAAATTCAGTCAATAACTGATGCCCTCTGACCTTTGTCTCACAAAGATATGGGGGTAAAAGCAAAAGAAGATTCCCATATAAGTTACTTTGGGCCTATGGAGAAAAGCTGGAATATAACCCAAACAAAGAAAACAGTGCAACCGATATAATATAAAATCAACTGATTTAGCTGTCCCTAGACAGTACACAAAATAGATTTGCAGATACCTTAACAGTGAAAGTGAAGTAGTCAGTTAATCTGTGTTTCCATGTATGGCATGTGGAATATAAATGTAAAATCTTCAAAAAGGTTGCATTTCCACTGAGACTTTATGAAGTGCTATGAACATAAAAGATTATAGTTTCTGCAAATCTCATGAGAGGTCAGTGTAAGCTTACCACCCAAATGGAATGGTGGAACTGAAACATTCTCACCAAAATGAAATGTAGTACTTAATGCATAATTTCATTTTACATTTGTGATGTAGTTCTAAAGCATAATAGAAACCAGAACTTAACAAATCAAAAAGCTGAATGTCAGAAGTTTTTTTTAAAGCAGCTTTCATGTTGACCTTTACTATTCAGAAACTTAAAATCTGTTTCACATCAGAAGCTGTGGGGACAAAACCATACATGGAAAATGAATAGGCATCACCAGTTTATCGAGGACCAGTTAGATTTTTTTTTAACAATCCAGTGGGATTCATGACATAACTAAAGAGCAACAAACAGCAGGTGATAGGAAGGGTTTATATGAAAACAAGAATACTTTGTACTCAAGATGCTTTTTTATTGTGTCCACATTTTCCAACCAAAGGGTGCTTAAAAAAACATAAATAACTCATCAAACATTACATTGAAACAGAAATGAGAAATGAGATCAAGTAAAAGAAAATGTTAATTCCTATTCATAGTTGTTTTATATATTTCTTTCAGTTATATTCAAAGACTCTGAATTTAGCATTTCAATTTAGCATTTGAGATGAACAGAAAAAGCATTGTTTGAACAAAGTAATATTGTTGAAAATCATAATTTATCTCAGTTTTTATTCACATCTACCGGTATCAAATATTGCTAACGCTAAGATTCATAACTTTATTTTAGTACTGGCAAATTGTGTAGCTAAGTTTATCATAATAAAATTAAAAATAAAAATACAGTTGAAATCAGCAATAAATTCTAACATAACAAAAGTTTGGGGGGGAAATAAGAGAGATCATAACAAACATCAAATGTGCCAATTCAGCAATGAACAACATTGTGGAAACACCCTGCATAACAATTCTGTTTTGACAGCTTTCTGCAAAAATGTCAGAATTGGTATCAATTTAACTTCTGGAGGGAGGGGGGTTATTTCAGAAAGTGGGGGCCACCACAGAAAAGCAGTATGGGTAAAGTCAACATCTATCTGAAAAAGCAGTTTTACAGGTATGTAGGAACCAAGAAATGTGGCACTTTAAGATTAAAAGGTTATGTTAGCCATAAAGCAGTTCATCAGCAGAAATTTAAACCAACAAAAACACTCTTCTTATGGTGGAAAAAGGTGAAAATCAGAAATCTATGTGCTTATATATAATTACTTTTTCTGAAATACAAGCATGAAACTGTCTATCTTAGCTATAAAGCAGGGGGGTTTTTTTTAGAACAGAGAGTGGTAAAAGGCCCATTGCCCAAGTTGGCAAAGCCTTTGAGAAAAGCCCTCATCATCTCAGATTAGGTAACATAATCTACTTTAACAGGTTCGTTGGAGCTGCTTTTCAAGCTTCAAGTGATTCAAATTTTTGTTGGAACTAGTATAGTTTTTTTGAGACCTAGTAGATTGTAAATATACTTTTGCACCAATAAAGAAATGCTGTTCCATTGTTTGCAGGGATACCCAACAGAAATCTGCAAATACAAAGAATTATAGAAATTAAAAAAAACATTTCATTTAATGAGAAAAAGAATTTTTGAAATTGCCTATTAGCCAATGAACACACCTGGAGAGCAGGGCTGAAAAAATGGGTATTCTGTTTAATCAGAGACAGATAGATGATAGAGAAATGGATATATGGATGAATAGAGATAGATAGATGACAGACAGACAGATATTGGAGGATGACCATCAGCAAAAAATGATGAGGGAAAAATGATGAGATCTTATCTTCCTATCCCTACAAAGAGACAGAAATTGGGCATTTGGGAGCCCTGCCATAACATTCTCCATGTACATATAACATATAACACAATTATTGAATTAAATTAAACATTATTTAAAACCCAATTAAAAATCCATAAATAATAGCAATTTCTCAGTGTCAAAGTCAAAAATCTATTGACTCGTCTCCTCAAGTCAAATTATGATTAGGTACATCTCCTGATTGAGGTTTTCCACAGTTTGGGAGAAATATGCAACCAATCTTGAGCCCTCATTGTGTAAGACTGGTTACTTACTTTTAATCATTTTCTGTGGAGAAGCTTCAGACAGGATGCTATCTGATGAGAAAATGTTTAAATCCATTCACATTCATGAGTGCAACACTACAGGTTTTCCTCTATTGTTCTGCTGCTATTAAATATCAAGCCAACACGGAAAAAAATCAATGAGGCTTCTGCTTCTTTATCAGAGTAATGCAAAAGTCTATTCAATTAAATTTAATTAGTCAATTCAGCAAACAAATACACAAGAAAAGACCAAAATAAAAATAAATCAATACATAAGCAACAGTAGTACTCATGTTATTTATATTATATCTTATATCTTATTATATCTTATTCTTGAAACTAAACTTTTCAACATTATAAGTTACATCTGCAAAAAAACAATCAACAGAGAAATCATGTGAATTGCCAGAGATTATTGCTAAAAGAGAAAAAAAGATTTTAATGTACTGTCAACTAAAATCTATAGAATAAAACAGGGTGATAATTGCAACCTCTTCTATGCCACATGGATAAAGATGAACTGTTGTAGAAACATTACATTTTCTGGCTATAACAGTACAGAGAAAAGACATTGCAACATAGTCCAACAAAGATCCTCCAGTCTTCGTTGTTTGGTGTATCGGGGTGTAAATAAGCCATCTTTCCACTTTAATATTCTTGGTGTCTTGGTGTCTTGCACACCCTGGATAATTGTTCCAGTTTATGTTGTAATTCTATTTCCAGATATCATTGGGCAATCATGTTTCTTGCCTGGAACCAGTCAAGGTTATTCATAAAGCAATATGGGAAAATCTAAAAGCATATTTTTCAAAAAGATGCTGTAAGACCAAACAATAAGTTATGATAGATCTGTCCAATTTAAATCTAGCCTATTCCTCTCCAAAAATTTCTCTTGGATAATCCAGTCCTTCAGTGTGGTTGCTAAATGTGTAATATAATTTTACTGCTGATGTTGAGAAGATTGATGGATCTAAAATTAACAGCTGTCTCTATTACATTTCTTAGAATAATAACAAGTACTCTCACTCACTGTGGCTGTTTGATAAAAATATTTTTTTTTTAAAAAATGTCTTTAAAAAATCTGGGAGAATACAGTGATTCCCCCATGTCTTCTCTGAGTTCAGGCATTCTATATATTTTTTTCATGTTGGCCATTGCTGCAACACATCAATTGGTACACTTAGTGAAGAAGGACAGGTGTTCTGGGTTCCATAAAGAGAGATAAGTTTTCTGCCTCTGTATAGGGATAAGCAATTCATCTGGTGGTTTGCCAATTTTGATTGGCTGTAATAATATGCTAGAGAAGAACATTCTTATCCCTATAGGAATTTGGCTTGATGAGAGTATTTCTTATTAAATGCAAAAATCTGGTGCATTCATCCTTATCTTATCTAGTACAATATATTTAGAATTAATTATATTTTCTTCTAAGAATTAATGGTATAGATTTAAAAAAAACCTTATAGATAAGAGAATTTCTTTCCCAAAGAGGCAGTCAACGGATAAGCACACTGACCAATAAAATCCATGCATTTATGCTAATTGTACTTGTACTTCTGCCTGCTAAACATATTTAGAAGTATAAAAAGGAAATGTCAAAAAGTCTAGTATTTAAGAGTCTAATGGAAAAAGCAGACAAAATCTATACTTTATGAAAGGATCAATTATAATTCTGTTCTGGTTCCTGTTCCTATCTTTCTAATTTATGATTTTCTTACTGAGCTACTCCAAACATCTATCTTCACAAGAACTGATGCAACACATCATCATCATCTGCAATGAGGTGATAATGCTTTTATTTATATCTGCCAAGGGACTGACTATAGCAGATGAAAACAGCCATTCTCCAAAAATATCATCCTTTGCAATGAGGTATAATATCAGCATTTTTCTTAATTAGTCTTGACAGTTTATGTATTATCTCATGAGCTTTTACAAGATACCAAAAGAAACATTTTATATAAGCCATAGTCGGTAAAAATACTTTCTATTAAATAATCCCAGTAGAAATCTTGAGATACTTTACAGGGACAAGAAAGAAACATAGAAATGCAAGATTACATAAAGCTTTGCAGATGCACTGGTTATGTTCACCCTAAAAGTAATAGTAGATGCAGAAAATAAACCAGTCTAACAATGCTTGTGAAGGAAAATCACAGGATAGAACTTCAAATTCAATTTCCCCAAAATATTGGAATTAATTCTGAAGAATTTTCCCTCTTCTTAAAATGCATCATAATTGGGTCAGCAGTAACTGTATAAATGACCAAAAGGGTACCAAGTTGGAGAAGGTGGATGTTCCTGACTACACCAATAATTGGTATCAAATTTTAAAGATGAAAAGTGTACCAGAATGTGTCTTGGAGAAATTCCATGAACTATCTCATATAAAAGCACTGTTTGCAATTTGCTTCTGGCAACTCTACTTTGCATTGTGTGAATTAATCTTTGCAAATTGCTAATTGTTGACCATCTCTAGTGATCTCTATACCTATACTTTTTATGCCCTTATAAGTTCATAGGCATTATGAAAAAGTAATATCATAAAAATGTGCAATATCATGGCAAACTTTCAGACATAGATGGAAAGCTGAGTTTTGTTTGATGCCTTATTTGCAGAATTTAATCTCATGTACTCGATTGCTTCAATCAAGCAAATTGTGAGGTTGTTGTTTTTCCTCTGTGTAATGTCTCCTGAGAGTATTTAAAGATGTATTTGAAGAAAGAAATGCTCATGTGAAGAATTTGAACAGATATTGTTGTATTTAGTTTGCAGCGTTTTCTTAATCACATCATTTGCAGCCAAGGAATTATCGCTAAGAACTAGAGACTGCATGTGTTTAAAATCTAATTAATATCAAATATTCTGTGAATATTATATCTTTGGAAAGCATGGTGGAGGAAGAAATGACTATATAGACTTGCCTGGAATTAATTATTTGGTTTGATATACATTTCTTTTTAAACAAACGGTTAAATTCTTAGAAGAAGTAGGAATTAATAGCAATTTCAATCTTTCTGTCTCACATAGCAATTTTGCAATATTCTCCAAATTAATGTTGTTGGATGCATGGTCCTTAACTTATGTTCTCAAGGAAACCCAAAACAAATATTATCATATCTTCTTCTTTTGAAGAAATGTAGAGTTTATATATATAAACTGGTTTATTCATGCTGTGTGGGTGTTTTTCTATCTCGATGGCTTCTCTGATTACTCTGTTATTAAAGTGTTCAGTTTTGGCGACAGAACAGAATCAGCAAGATCCTCCACAAACACAACATCAAGACAGCATTCTGCACAAACAGAAAAAAATCCACCATCCTAATAAACCCCAAAGACAAAATCGAGTTAGAAAATCAAGGAGTATATGAAATCCCATGCACCGCTTGCCCCACCACATACATTGGACAAACCAACAGAAGAATAAGTGCACGCATTGAAGAACACAAGAACTCAGTCAAAAAAGAGGAACCAACTTCTTCCCTGGTCCAACACCTTAAAGCCACAGGACATGAAATTGACTTTAAAAAGACCAGAACTATCACCAAAACTGAATACTTTAATAACAGAATAATCAGAGAAGCCATCGAGATAGAAAAACGCCCACACAGCATGAATAAACGAGATGATACCTCCCACCTACCAGCCATTTGGAAACTCACCCTTATTGATAAACGAGTCCCTAACACAAAGAATGACACCAGACCCACACTCACGAAAACCACACACGATGTCACCAACACACATCCACACAAAAAGCAAACCCAAACCCACACCGATGATGAAGCATGACCACAAATCAGAAGCCAGACCACAGCTGACCAAGCATCATGGTGAAACTGCGCCCACCCTATTGCCGGCAAAGGAAAAAAAGTTGCGATATATCGCGACATGTCACAAGACATTGTGAGTTTGACACCCCTGGCTTAGATGAAGGGGAGAAAACGTGAATACAAAAACTATGAAAGTGTCACAGTATCATTTATTCTCTGAATAGCAACTTCTATGTGAGAAAGTATGCATTTTATTCATTCAGGTGTATAAGATGTAATAATGAAACACCCATGCTCAGAAATATCTTCTACAGACATTTTATGTTTTATTTATCATAATTCTCCACATTCTTCCAAAACTGCAAGGCAGCATTTCAGCTGCCCCATTTTATTTTTACAAATATGTTAGGCTGAAGATCAAAGTTACCCAGTGAATGTACAGCTGAATGAAAATTTCAACTTGCCTTTAATTTGACATTTTAAACACTACATGACACTAGATCTCATGTCATCTTAGTTCAGGTTCCAATGTATGCCCTTTCATTTCCTTAGAAAATGCAGCATTTCACATCAATGGAACAATGTTAACGACTTATGAATTTCCAAATGAAGTTCCTACAGGTGGTAATCAATTATGTAGTTCTCAAATATTATCATGGTTTTTATATAGGTCCTAACAATGATTTCTGTATGTTGCATCTTCAGAAATATATGCAAAAGTTAACGTTCTGCATCAGAAAGACTAGTTTTTCATGTGTGAAATCTAAATATTATATTTTTCTAAAACAGCATGTTTTAAATTAGAAATCCAATGAATACTTGGAAGTTCCTCTGTAAGAATTATTAATAGTAAATGCACTTGCTCAGAAAACTGTTTTATTCTATGCTCTTGATGAACAATGAATGTGATCCAGTTATGGATTTAAAATCATCCTCTGAAATCATGACTGAGTTGAAGTAAAGAAAAGCCCTAAATCCCATTTTGATAAAGATAATAATGCTAGAACCAATCTCTCTGTGTGTGTATGTATGTGTGTGTGTGTGTGGTCATGTGGTGTATGGTGTGGTGTGGTCGTGTGGTGTGATGTGATGTGTGTGCATGTGTGTGCATTGGGACAAGGGTTTCTTAATTCCTCATCTCATCTCCATTATAACTATTCACAAAATTATCTCAACAATCTAGTTCAACATTGTATTGTTCCTTATCATAAACCTTTTGTACTTTATAATCAGATGGAATTTATACTAAGAAACAACAATGTAATAGAGATGGATTCAAGGACAACAATATCACTCTAGTGCGTGTTCATGGAAAACCCCCACCCTTTGCCATCTCACTTGATATATTGGGCTCTCATTGCAAAATTTTATAATATTGCATCTGTGTGCATGTGTGTGTGTGTGTGTGTGTGTTGTGTTGTGTGTTCCCTGTATCATCATGCAAGATGACACAATAGGATTCCATGACTGAAAAGACTGAGGATCCTTGACAATTGTCCAGCATTTTTCCAATCCAGGCAGGAGGAATTCATCTTGCTTCATCTCTTGTGTTAAGACATTCTTTTGCTAATCATCCACAAAATTTTCCACAGAAAATTGATGCTGAATTGACATTAGGTTACAAGGTTAGTGGTATAATCCTGCTATCTACTCCAAGTTTAGTATAAATATATAACAAATGGTAGTGCACATGTTTTGGAAGTCCATGATAGGTTTCTGACTGACATTTCCCAGACAAATTGGAAAAATTTCCTTCCCATATCCTTGAGAAATATTCTTAATAATATAACATTCTTTTCAGCATATTTTTTCTATATTGTTTCTTTGAAAAATTACTCAGCTTAAACTCAAGAAGAGGAATGTGTAAAAAATAAAACCTCCCTAACTTCCAGTAAAAGAATCTATTAATCGAAACTATGTTGAAACCTGGTTATTTTATATAAATTTGAACAGTTATTTTTTAAACAAAATTACCTTGTCTTTCTATTTTGAATGATACAGCTAATATTAAGATGAAATGCAGTCACTTCTTCACTGTTATCAGTGTTCCGTTCAAATATCCATATTTATCATAGCAAAAATAATCACTAACAGCTTTAAAACTTTTGTTGAAATGAGTAGAAGTGTAGATTTCTTCCCAAGAACAGAGCAGGCCTTGGGGGTAGGGATAGGAGGGGAGAGAATGTGTGTGTGTCTTCAGACACAACAAGCAAACCATGAAACATGCAGTTGAAAAGTTTGGGATGACTGTGAAAAGTTTCCATGTTCTCTTGTTAAATAATGTCCCAAGGCAGTCTAAAGCATATGAATAGTTCTTTCACAGGTCACAGATTCTATTCACTTCTTGGACATTGTTATTATCCAACAGAAATAGACAGTCCTAATTAATATTCTACACATACCTGGGAGAACATTCTTAAAGAATTTATTTTCTAGTGGCTTAGAATTTTTTTTTTAAAAAAGAACAAATGGCAGGCATTAAAAATTGTGACTAGTTAATGTACTGTAAACACAGTGATACTATTAAAAGTTTAATTTAATAAAGAAACCACCACTAAATAGACTTGTTTATCTAGTTTTCTTTGCCTTTTACTATTCCACAGTTCTACTGTGTATATTAAAGTTGAACTGTGAAGTCACTTTGCAAGTAATTATAAGCTTGGCACTTTTCTGAACATAATATAACAATTACCACAGCAACCACACTTTCATTAGGCTTCTCTAAAGAATGAGCAGATTACTATACAGGACAGAAAGCATTTCTATGCAGTACTAATATTTGCTCTTATATCAGCATACACAAAGGATATACATTTTGTTGTGTGTTGGTAAGACAAGCCACAATTCTAAGTTGTGTTTCCAGAAATATATTAATTCAGTCATGCTCTTTTTCTTTATAGTCTAAAGGGTTTTTTTTAAAAAATTGAAACTGTTAGGTTAACTTTTTTATTTCATAACATCTCTAGTGCCCTACTAAATTATATTTGTATACATTTCATGCTACTCTTGTAGCACGATTCTGTTACTTTTCTGTTACTTTGAAATTTATTTATTTGTTTTGTTATATGAATATCTTGCCTTTTTTTCTAAGAGTTCAATATTGCACTGTGCACCGCTTTCTCCATTCCCCGCTCCTCAACAACAAACCTGGGAAGAAATTGGCTTGTCTATCCTAAAGGCACCCCAAAAGCTTCAATGTTTGAGAGCGGACATGCATTTCGGTCTCCCCAGTCCATCCAGTGCTTTTAACCCTTGCATCATAATAGCTCACAATGTAGATTGAACTGAATTTCAATGCATAGCAAGCAAACTGCTTTTATATAAAAAAAAAAACCTAAAATTCACATTTTTTTTTTAGAAAGCAAGTATGTGAGAAGGGAAGGGAACACTAATATCATACCTTCCAATTAAATTCTTCTACTCTGTTTATTTACACTGGATAACAGAAGACTTAAATATGAAATATATATCTGCTTCAATATTCTCACTAGATGCTAAAACAAAGGAAAAAGCAAGCACTGTTTTATTACTAAGTTTCCCTGAAAGTGAGCCGTTCCCAAAAACAAGCCCTAGTTTTGGGATGATGCACACATCTACAAATCAAGCTAAGGGGTGGGGGGTGGAGCTGCCCCACGTGCCCCACACCCACTTCCCTTGCAGTCAGGTGTCTCCTCACCAGCCCACTTCTTCTGCAGCATCCCAAGGCCTGCATTTCACAGTCAGAGGCCTTTCCGGAAGGCCTCTCCAGCCAAGAGCGAGCTATGGATTCAATCCATAGCTTGGTTCTGCAAGGCCTCCTCAAGGCCATAGCTCGGTTCTCGGCTGCAGTGGCATTCTGGAAAGGCCTCTGACTGTGAAATGCAGGCTGGAGCTCCATTCTCACCTGCAGAATGAAGCTGCTCCTTCGGCCGCAGAAGAAGTGGGTCGGCTGCAGGGCTGTCGGTGCTGGAGGTGAGAGACACGCCCCCTGGAAATAAGACCTTGGAGGCAAAAAACATAATAAAATAAGAACTGGTCTTATTTTGGGGGAAACATGATATTATAATTTATTGTTAAAGTTACAACATTACTTTGATTAGTGATAAAGGGAGAACCCAGAATTCATTTTTCTTGTGTGCATGCATGTATGCAGGTTGAATTTAATCCAAACTGTATTAGTATCAGCATTGCAGGAATTATTTATAATATTACAATGAAACATAGGGAGAAGATTTCTTACACATCCACAATGTGCATCTGGATTAGAGTCCAAGCAGGCATTTAGGAGGCCTGTTCACAAACTTCCCTATAATGTGACATGTGTTTTTATCTAAATATTGCAGTTCTTGGCATGTTGATTGTATATTAAAATCTTTTTCTAATATTTCATTTTATTGCTACATTTCTTCATTTTTGTAGTATGTGAAACCTTTCCTTGAAGGAGAGCTGATAAAAGATAGAATAATAGAAGGGACATCAGATGTCTTCTAGTCCAACCTCTTGCTCAAGCAGGAGACCTATAACATTTTAGATAAATCGTTTTTGACAGCCTCCAGTGATGGAGCACCTACAACTTCTGAAGGCAAGTTATTCCATTTGTTGATTGTTCTCATTGTTAGGAATGTTCTCCTTAGTTCTAGGTTGCTTCTCTCCTTGGTTAGTTTCTATCTATTGTTACTTGTCTTGCCTTTTGGTGCTTTGGAAAATAGTTTGACTCCCTTGTCAAAGTGAATAAACTGAGTTGTATGCATTATTATTATGGTTTGTCACAGTCAGCCAGATTTTCAGACTGGACTTCGTTTTTTCATCCACCTATCAAGTCCTTCTCAAGAACCTGGGATAGACAGATGTAGATGTTTGATGGTATTAAAAGCATCATTGTAGGATGTAAGTTATTCCAAATAAAGCTGCCTTTTGCAATTGACTGAGGAAGATTTTGTCAGTGCCAATGGTATTCAAGTGATGCTCCAGTTGTTTTGAGATTGCACACAAGGCACCTATTACTATTGGTACTACCTTTGTTTTCTTTTGTTACAATTGTTCCATTTCTATTTGCAAGTCTTTGTGTTTTGTTATCTTTTCCAGTTCTTTCTCATCTATTCTGCTCTCTCCGGGTACTGCCACATTCACTATCCAGAATTATTTTTGTCTTTCTTATCAACAATAATTAATTCTAGGAGGTTTGTTTAAATTCTAAAGTCCCAGAGGACTTTAGCTTCTTCATTTTCTATTATTTTCTATCCTATGATTCCATAAGTTCTTGCTTGCAAGCAAATGGTATTTCTTGCAGATCTTCCAATGCACAATGTTGCTACTTTGTTGTGTTTTGTTTGCAGTCAGTTTGTGTAATCTCTGCAGCAGCTAACCCGGTGGTCCACTGTTTCTTCAATTTCTTTTCAGAGACTTGCTATCTATTGTTTTCTTCTTAATTCTGACTTGGTATGCATTTGTTCTTAATGCTTGGTCTTGTGCTGCCAGAATTAGCCATTCTGTCACTTTCTTCAATTATTCTGCTTTTATTCATTGCCATGTCTTGTTACTATCGGCTTTGCCTGCTATTTTTTTTAATGTTGTGGCCATGTAATACTATGTTTTCTCATTTCTCTTTTTTGTTCTTCATTTTATCTTTCCTGTAGGCCAGTTTGATCTCTCCAGTACAGAGTAAGATTTCCTGGTGTACCAGCTTCAGTACAACTTTTTCACTATCCTTCAGATGTTCTTCCAATGTTTTCTTTCCTTCTTCAACCATTTGATTACTTGCAACATTCCACACCCACCTATTGGCATGTAGAAGTTATATTAAAAATGTAATATTTATTGCTACATTTGTCCATTTTTGTGATGAGTGAAAACTCTTTAAAGAAGATCTGATCCCAACTCTTTAAAGAAGATCTGATCTAATCAAAGTGAATAAACTAAATTTTGCGCATTATTATTATGGTTCATTGCACAGTCAGCCAGATGTTCAGACTGGATTTGGAATTTTATTATTAAATTTATTTGCCACCCATCTCTCACTTCAAGGTGACTCTGAGCAGATTAGAATATATTGCATTCATTTATGCCATATGAATTTTACTCGCCACCAAGTTGAAGAAGTCAACTGCTGGGTGGGCATTTCAGACTAAAAATATCATGGGACTATCATTTGCTATCTTGAACAAGCTCATGAAAAATGGGATATAGGCCCTTGTCCACAAAATTTAACCATACAGACTGACTTTATTAATATTAATTTGTTTTTTTAAAGAAAAGTATATATTTATGAATTTAAATGATTACCTTTTCAGGAACTCTGGAAAAAGACAGAGTAAATGCATAAAACAAGTCAATGCAGTCATCTTGAACAAAAAGAAGAGCAAAATATAATGGTTAATAATCACTTTTTCTCTCCCACTGTTTGACAAAATTTAGAATTCAGGGCACTATTGCATTGCAATACCTTACTGTTGTTCTCACCTTATATATCGACTTTGCATGCATAAATAGATGACATGACTAATTACCACATCTATTCTCCATGCATGCATAGAGACAGTATTGTGGTACTCCCACACATAAATCTCCATTGACAGTGACAGGCCTGACTTTATTTTAATCTGAAGTATGAAACTATTTTATTAGAGCAATAAGCCCACAGCTGAGAGAAGTACTTCTTAATGGAAAGAGAAACATCAAGGTGTCTGACCACTAACATACTTCAGTTAATAGTAGTTTAGCTGAATAATTACAACCTGAAATAGCGATCAGGCATTTAGTATTTACACCATAATATGGGTAAATGCATTAAAAATCCCATCAAATTAAATAGGCCCATTTATTTTCAAGATGTAGAAGAAGGCTAAGTTTCTTTGCCCTGTCATTTTAAGGTCTCCTGATAGCATTTTCCCCTTTTTGAAATTGTCTTTTGGATATAGATCTTCCACTGTGTGAGTATCAAAAAAATACTGGTAACAAACATCTAAATATACAGCAGATGTATAAGTGCAACTTGGGATAAATACAGTGAAGTCAATTAACAATCATCATATTGTCAATTACTGTTTCACTCGCTTCTTTAATGTACACCTGTGTCTGGTTAGTGGCGTAGTGTGTATTTTAAACCAACATGCAGGTTCAAAGGTGATTGTTCCAAATCTGTTTCCCATCCGCTTAAATATCCTTTGCATACTTGTTCATCCTGAAGTTACAAACATAACAATGAATTTTAGCTTGTCATGTCACCTATGATATAGATGAATTAATAAGTCTAGAAGATTACAAGTGCATAATTGATTTGGTGCTGACTGATTTAACAATCAAGGTTACAAGAGAGTCTCTGGCACAAGGCCTGACATGTTTGTTGTTGTTATTTTTGCTGTTTGCTGTTGCTGTTTGGACTCCAGTTCAGTAGGCTAAAGACAAAAGCATATTAGTATATACATGTGGAATAATACTGCATGTAAGATGTTCATAATGACTTATGTGTTGAGTTATAATTAATTAGAAGAACAGAAACTTATTTTTTTCATTGATCTAGGCATAGATCAGTATGGTTACTTTGGCTGTGGTTGCTCTGAAAGAGATGCTTCCAATGGATGCTTTAAAATGAACTGAGATATAAGAAAGCAAAATTTGTATATATCAAGAGTCATAAAATTGGCAGACAGAAGAAGTGAATAATGTGATTAATTAAATGTCCTGACCAGGATTTTCAATAAGGAAAGATCAGAGTGGTTGCTAAAAAGAATAAGATGGAAGGATAGCTAAAATCAAAGGAACAGTTCATGCACTGATGAAACTGTTTGCATCATAAAAAAAGAACAAGGAGATATGAACTTTCCAAGTTGAATGAAACTAGCTAGAAAACATTAAAGGCTAGAATCGATAATGGATGGATGGATGGATACATGGATGTGAAGATTGATCAATCAGTCAATCAATCAATCAATCAACACTGAGCTGGCTGGATTGTGTGTGGTAAGGTGGCAAGAAATCTTCACCTTCGTGGTACACAAAAATAGCTGAATGTTTCTGGCAAAGACCTGAGAAGAGGATGTGTCATCAATCAAGCTGGGAACTGAATTATCTTGGAACCCAGAGGCAATGGAAAGGACAGAAAGAAACTGCTGCTTTGCTTGTTGTGTAGGGCAAAAGCTAAGGCTGATATTAAGGAAGCTTCCTGAATAGAGTAAACCCTGTTAGGTAATATGGATAATAGCTAAGCATATAATTTCAAACCTTAGTTTAGCTATTTCAAACTATGAGCTGAAGAGTAATCCTTTAGATTCATTTGTAAATAACAAATAAAGATTGTATCATTGTTGATTTCCCAAAGTCTCTACTAGTGGTATCATTCTCATACTTTTCCTGTATTGTGAGGCTTTTGAAATTTTGGGGGTCAGTCCAGCTTCCTTTCCTCTTTCCTTGGAATTGCAGCATGGATCTTCTCAACCAGTGTCTCAGTTATTTGAAAAGAGTGACCAGAAGTTTGTTTTTGGACAAAAAAAAGGAACAGGTTTATTAATTTTGGCATTAATCATTACCTAGCCTAGTGACCTCCAATCTAAATGCTAATAACATCTGAAATTGCTCATCTTTGGGAGAGCAAGTAATATGTGTTCCTGGAGAGCAAAATAAAGATGGTTTTGCAGTTCATGCCTATGAGATTTTTGGATAAAGAATAGTAGCAAGTGAAAATGCAGAGAAGAATGTATGTAGTTTTCTTACAGAATCTGGTAAAGTTCTTTTTATGGATGAAACAATCACACGGAACAGAAGAAATAGCATTTGAAAGAGCTAAACATGATTTGATAAAATCTGTTGTATTATGTAGAAAAATGAATGGACAATTACATAGTGTTAATACCACTGGAATATAAAACAGTAAGGAAAAATGTCATACAAAATTTGTTTTATTTGGAATTAGATACTGTGCCATTGGTCCAATATTTTTGTTTATCCTTTTTCTTCCCTTTACAGAGATCTTGTCAAATGCCAGAACAGAGCTTGGTGAAAAAAGGCAATTACATATTTAATAAAGAATAATCCTTCCAGAAACCAATATGATTTTAAGAGTGATTATAATATAACTCTATAATAATTTCTTGAACTTATATAAATATTCATTCCATAATGCAGAGGTTTAATTGTACTTTTTCAGAAACATATCCCATTTTTAGTTAGTCTTCTAATGAATTCCCAGTGTTGGAGGTTTTTTTAAAATGAAGCATTACAAAGCTCTGTTCAAATATAATTTATATTTATATATAAGTCCTGAATTATCTACTAATTTTCAAGTAAATGAAAATTATGATTTCTTGTGGATTATGTGGATTCAGGTTATGATTTGTATTTTATTCTTGTCCTAATATGCTTGAAATAGAAAAATATACTTTTTACCCCATTACTTCTGTATGACATTTCTTAAAGATATGCACATTCTTCTTTTATTACAGTGTTTCTTAAATTTGGCAATTTTGAGATGTGTGGACTTTAATTTCTAGAATTGTCTGTGGCTGGCTGAGCAATTTGGGGAGTTGAAGTCCAAAGTTGCCAAATTTAAGTGATGTGATGACAGTGATCATTATTTTTGGTGTTATGTTTATATCCATCATTCATTTCTATTTATTGCTTTTTCTTTTATTTTGATGTTGGTTAAGCAAAATGTCTGAAAGCATTTTTCATAAAGTGCTGTCTCCTCTATTTATCCTTGTAATTTTTTTTAACAAGTATATAGTGTACAGATATAACCATACATACAATGGATAACCTACAATTTATTCCTATCTTACCACACTTTTAAAAATTGTTTTTATTTTCTGTATTAGAAAACTCAATATATTTTAAATTTCTGATTTTAGTAATTAAAATTAGTAGTTTTAGTAATTTGTTGCTTTTATACTAACTGAGTATATAGGCTGTGATTTAGTAGGCCCTGAAACAAATAGTTTCCAGGCTAAATGACAAACCAGTAAACATAATTCAGCTACCTGCCAAGGTCATCCTGGTACCAGTCAAGTATCTCTCAAATCAGTGGACATCTGGAAAAAGTCTAGTGTTTAAATCCTAGATGATATTAACTATAGAAAGATAGAAAGAGAGAGAGAGGGGGGGGGGAGGGAGGGAGGGAGAGAGAGAGGTTATATAGCATACATTATATAGCATGGCATGGATGAGAGAAATTTTACAAGAACATTTGCAGTTAAGAAATTTAGATATTGATTGTAATAACTAGAACATGCATTGGAAACATATTTTACTATAAATTACTACTCAGACTTTCCTAGATTCTTATCAGGCTGGTCACTTTCTTTTTCAGCTGAGCTTGTCAGAGAAGACGTATCTTCTCTGCCTCAAGGGATCTCTTTCATCTGGACCTTTGGAAAGCAGAATCTTGATACTTCAGTTTCAACCATTGCTCTCTAAAATAGGAGAGAGCATTTGAAAGCTCATGCCCAGAATTGGCAAACATCAAGGCAAACAGGAAGTTATGAGAGAGCTGTTGAGGAATTTTTTTTTCTTCTGTTCAGTCATGTCCGTTTCTCAGAAACTGCCTAAACGAATCCCTGCAGGTTTTTTGGCAAGGTTTTCAGGGCTGAGATCACATGATTGGCCTAAGATCACCCAGTTGTCTTTGGGCCTAAAGGGGAACTAGAACTCAACTAGCCTGATGCCTTAACCACTACACCAAACTGGATCTCAGTAAAGGACTACTTAGCTCCAAATTTGTTGCTTTTGATATATTTGACTGGCATGCTACAAACACAATTAAAGCCTAATTTTACTCAAGCATGTTCAGCTATTCTATGTAAGCCACTACTTTACAAACCATCTTACTATTGCATGCATGCCATCAATGAGGAAGTATGTACTAACATTCCTACAAGATAAAAAGTTTTCAAAAGGCATATAACAAAATCTAAAAAGATACAATGTAAATGTGACATTGAGCCAAGATAATGAAAATAAAAGTACTGTCTTATGAGGGAAAATATATAGTGGCAAAACTGAAACTTAATAATAGTAATAGCAATAAAGTTGGAAGGGACCTTGCAGGTCATCTAGTCCAACCCCCTGTTCAAGCAGGAAACCCTATACCATTTCGGAAAAATGGCTGTCCAGTCTCTTCTTAAAAACTTCCAGTGTTGGAGCATTCACCGCTTCTGGAGGCAAGTTGTTCCACTGGTTAATTGTTCTAACTGTCAGGAAGTTTCTCCTTAGTTCTAGGTTGCTTCTCTCCTTGATTAGTTTCCATCCATTGCTTCTTGTCCTGCCTTCAGGCGCTTTGGAGAATAGCTGGATTCCCTCTTCTTTGTGGCAACCCCTGAGATATTGGAACACTGCTATCATGTCCCCCCTCATCCTTCTCTTCATTAAACTGTTATTGTTGTTGTTAATTGCGAAGTTATGTCGACCCATCGTGACCCGATGGACAACATTCCTCCAGGTCTTCCTGTCCTCTACCATCTTCTGGAGTCCATTTAAGTTCACGCCTACTGCTTCAGTAACTCCATCCAACCACCTCATTCTCTGTCGTCACCTTCTTCTATTTCCCTCAATCTTTCCCAACATTAGGCTCTTCTCCAGTGAGTCCTTCATTCTCATTAGGTGGCCAAAGTATTTGAGTTTCAACTTCAGGATCTGTTCATTAAACTAGACATACCCAACCGTTCCTTATAAGTCCAGGCTCCTAATCATCTTTGTTGCTCTTCTCTGTACTCTTTCTAGAGTCTCAATATCTTTTTTACATCATGGTGACCAAAACTGGTAAGTGTGGCCTTACCAAGGCATTGTAAAGTGGTATTAATACTTCACATGATCTTGATTCTATCCTTCTGTTAATGCAGCCTAGCACTGTATTGGCTTTTTTGGCAGCTGCAGCACACTACTGGCTCAAATTTGTGAGATGCCTCTCACAATTACTACTGTTGAGCAAGGCACCCCCTATATTATACATTTGGTTTTTCTTGCCTAAATGTAGAACCTTACTTTTTTCACCATTGAATTTCATTTTGTTAGATAGCACCCAGTGTTCAAGTCTGTCCAGATCCTCCTGTATCTTAAGCCTATCTTCTGCAGTGTTGGCTATTCCTGCCAGCTTGGTGTCATCTGCAAATTTGATGAGTTCCCCATCTATCCCCCCGTCCAAATCGTTGATGAAGATGTTGAAGAGCACTGGGCCCAGAACAGAGCCTGGGGCACCCCACTACATACCGTGTTTCCCCTAAAGCAAGACAGGGTCACACTTTCTTTTTATCCCCAAAAGCCTTTCTATGTCTTACTTTCGGGGTACGGCTTATATTGATTGGAAAACAATTGTCAGTTTTATTTTAAGTATTTTAAGTATATTAAGTATTTTAAGTATTTTAAGTATTTTAAGTATTTAAGTATTTTAAGCAGGAGGCGGAAGTGGGCAGGAGTAATATGTCTTACTTTCGTGGTACGGCTTATATTAGCCGACCCCCTGAAAACCCCGATACGTCTTACAATCGGGGGTGTCTTACTATCGGGGAAACACGGTACTTCCTTCCATGTAGACGTGTTTCCATTGAGGACCACACACTGAATATGGCCGGTCAGCCAGCTACGAATCCATCTGGTGGTGATGCTGTCTAACCTACATTTTTCTATCTTGTCAAGTAGTAGGTTGTGATCTACTTTATCAAATGCCTTACTGAAGTGCAAGTAAATTATATCCACAGCATTCCTCTGATACACTAATTTTGTCACTTGGTCAAAAAATGCAATAACATTTGTCTGGCATGATCTGTTTTTGAGAAAGCCATGTTGGCTTTTAGTAATGACTTTGTTTGCCTCTAGGTCACAGGTCGGTAACCTGCGGCTCTGGAGCCACATTTGGGTCTTTGAGCCTTCCCCTACAGCTCCCAGCCTCCTCTGCCATTTGCAAAGACAGACAGAGACAGAGAGAGGCACTTGCCTTCCCCTCTCCCTCTCCCTCTCCCTCTCCCTCTCCCTCTCCCTCTCCCTCTCCCTCTCCCTCTCTCTCTCTCTCTCTATCTCTCTCTGTGTGTGTGTGTGTTTGTGTGTAAATAAGAGAGTGGACTCACGGTGTTCTCTGAGTAGCTGAAAAGCTTATTGGGCAGAACTCCTCCCTTTGCTGCGTCTCTGCAGGAAGCAGGAAACAAGAAGGGCAGAAGAGAGCTAGCTAGCCCAGCTATGCTGACTCAGGAATTCTGGGAGTTGAAGTCCATGAGTCATAAAAGAGCCAAGGTTGCCTACCCCTGAGCTTGTTGGAGAACAGCTTGAAGCCATCTTGCCAGGTAAGCAGAAGATCGGAGAGAGGGAGAGAGAAGGGGGAGAGAGGGGGGGAGGAGAGAGAGAGAGAGGGAGAACGAGAGAGAGAGAGAGATCCTTTTGACATCTAAAATGAAGATAACGCTGCATATATCCTTTGTTTTATATATATAGGTCTTTGGTTATTTGGGTTTTCTCCCGTGTAAAATTAGAAGTGTCTTGGCGACAGTTTGTCGAAACGTCGCCAAGACACTTCAAATTTTATGCAGGAGAAAACCCGAATAACCAAAGACTTACATACAAACACCGCAAAAACCTCAGAAAACATACATACTATGTGTGTGTGTGTGTGTGTGTGTGTGTGTGTGTGTTATATATGTGTATACACACACACACACACACACACTGGGGAATTTGAGTGGCTCTTTGAGTGTTTTCGGTTGCCTACCTCTGCTCTAGGTGTTTGCTGATTCATTGTTTGATTATCTTTTCCAGAATCTTCCCAGGTATTGAGGTGAGGCTGATAGGTCTGTAATTTCCTAGATGTATTTTTTTTCCTTTTTTGAAGATGGGAACTACATCAGCTCTTTTCCAGTTCTCTGGTAGTTCTCCAGTGCTCCAGGATCTTTGAAAAATATAGTTCAGTGGTTCTGAGATCACATCTGCCATTTCCTTGAGAACCTTGGAGTGTAATCCATCTGGTCCTAGTGATTTGAACTCGTCTAGGTGCTCACTTACCATTTTCTTGCCTATCTTAACTTTTGTTTTCTTAATGGATATAGTCTTCCAGAATACATACTGTACCTTAAAAAACAGATATGAAAGGGTACACTTTTTCTCCTTATATAGAAGGGTATAAAATTGAATATAGTAAATTTTAGAAGATATTTCTACACAGAATTCCCATGGAATGAAATATCTGGTCACAAATGTAAATTAGACTTACAGATATGCAAATGCTCACTTTATCAAAATTCTCAGGGCATTTTTCTATTGGTAAAATAAATCAGGGAGGCAGGCAAAGGAGAATTTTGCATAGTATAATAATGCTGCAAAATGAGAAACTTCAAGTACTGCTTAGAGTGATGTTCAGGTCATAACAGAGAAACCAGATTCTGAGCCTTAGAGCAGCTGGACCTAGAGCTGCTAAAGTGAGTTTGAGACAATTTGCTGGGAAAGATGCAAAAGAGAACAACCAAAATTATGTGAATACCTTTGTGAAAAAAGCAAATAGCATTTGGGAAGTTAGCTTTAAAAATGGTAACAGGGACCATGGCTGAAGTCCTTTTAACTATGTTAATCTGGAAAAATATATGTGGTTCACAGTGGTATAACCCTCATACAAATACTATGCAATTAAGAAACCACGATTCTGTATAATTAAAGAGAATTTGAAAAATACATGGAAGTCTGGAAGAAGAGGATCTTAAACCCCAACCTTAAAGTCTGAATCAAAAGAAAACTGTTGATCAATTTATGGTGGCCAGTTCTAAAGACCTATTATGCTCGAACAATGCCCACATTCTTCTCAAATTCATTCCCATTACCCAATCTTTGCTGAAATGAATCATTAGAGTTTTAGACCATCCACTTTATAATTCCCTCTTCCTTGTCCACTTACTATTGGTAATAGTTATTTAGAGTAGAGTAGAGTAGAGTAGAGTAGAGTAGAGTAGAGTAGAGTAGAGTAGAATAGAATAGAATAGAATAGAATAGAATAGAATAGAATAGAATAGAATAGAATAGAATAGAATAGAATAGAATAGAATAGAATAGAATAGAATAGAATTTTTATTGGCCAAGTGTGATTGGACACAGAAAGAAACTCTCAGTGTACATACAAGCAACAAGTGATAAATCATGATCATAATCATAAAGTACAATAATCATAAATCATAATATTCAACACTCATTGATAGTCATAGGATACTAAATAAACAATCAACATAAATCATAATAGGATACTAAATAAACAATATAAATCATAAGATACAAAAAAAGTTATAGTCATAAGAAGATAAAGAAATTGGTAATAGGAAATATGAGAAGAATAATAGTAATACAGCCCTACTAGGTAGTTTGACAGTGTTGTGGGAATTAGTTGTTTAGCAGAGTGATGGCATAGGGGGAAAATGGTGTTCTGGCTGCATCACAAGGCCAGTTCTTCAACTTCCCGTCTGTATGCAGATTTGTCATCTCGAATGAGACCAATCAATGTTGTATCATTTGCAAACTTCAGTACTTTGACAGAGGGATTCTTTGAGATGCAGTCCTTGGTTTAGAGAGAGAAGAGAAGTGAAGAGATCACACAGCCCTAGGGGACAATTAGCTCTGTGCTAATTGTACAGGTATCCGATGTGAATTTGCCTAGCTTCACCTGCTGCTTTCTGTTAGAAAGTGTGGTCAAGCACAGCTAGCTAAATCAGTTTAGTGAGAAGAATATCTGGAATGATGGTACTGATTGCCGAACTGAAGTCTACAAAAAGGAGCCTTGCATAGGTCCTTGGACACTCAAGATGTTCTAGGATGTAGTGCAGAGTCATATTAACAGCTCTATTAAATTATTATCATTAAGAGCTATATTAAATAAATATTAAATTATTTCCAAAATGGTTCCATCATCTAGATTTGTTTTTACAAGAAAGTTATTATTATTATTATTATTATTATTATTATTATTATTATTATTATTATTATTATTAAAATGATTCCAGACTTATTTAAAATGTTTTGCCAGGAAAGTTGCAAATAAAACTCTGTAATTTTTCATCAAACTGCTGTAAGCATCTTAATGTGCTTTGGGATAACAGTTCCTTAATGACGATTAAGAAGCATCATCCGGGTACCTATTGTTTCAACAATTCTATAGAGGAGTTGAGTAAATTAACATCAATGGAATTTGCATATTCCATCCCTCCCTTCCCCCAAAAGTAGCAGCAGCAGCCTGACTCAAAATCTTATAATCAACTCACAATATATTTGCTGTTTGTATTTCCTGTTCTGCAATTGAGGTGGTCCCTAAAGACAAAGGAGGCTCAAGATTGGTCCGACAACTCTATAGCGGAACTCTCAAGACTCTTGTCAACCTCACTGTCTAAATTACTTAAACAGGACTCAAAGGGATTTAAAGGGGACAAACGACATGACAAACAATTATATTCTAACACACTATTTATAACAATGCCCTTTCAGATGATTGTTCCACCAAAACTGACACATCACTGTAATCCAAGGAATGAACCTAGGGACTTACAAGTTATATTGTGCACAGCTTGTAGGCATCTTTTTTAAAAAGAAAAAGAAATAAAGACCTGACATTCAGGAAATATAGAGCTTCTCAAGGATAAATTCTATTGGGATGAGCTTAATTTATCAATGTCAATAACAACGGTGAACACTTCGCAAGAATGCATGCATATTAATTGAAAATAATTCAGATTAAATCACTGCAGTTTGACATTTTGAGATAGGCACTTTATCTTTTCAAGAAAGAGAGCACTATAAAATCTTTAATCTGAAAACACATCTTAATTGCATGTTATCACCTCCTAATTGCTTCTATATTATATTAAACATTTTGCTAATTACTAGCCTGATCATGGTGTAAATAGCTCTAGGCTAGGGTTTTATATCCAGCTGCAGACAACTGGGCACAATGAGACCCAAAATAAGACTTGATGATTTGGCATTGAATCATGAGCTTTCAACCATTATCAGAAGCTATCATGTTCTCTTTTAGATTCCCTTTTGTTAAGTAGAAATTTAATAGCTTTGCAGATTTTTTTCTTTAAAAAATCTTCTAGTAATCCCAGATTGTTTGTTGTGTGTGGGAGGAGAGTATTTTTCCTACTCAGTAATTTTCTCCTATGAGACCAAAGTATCATGAGCATCTGGAAAGACATCTACAGAGAACCTGAAGAATAACAGTAACGATAGATTCTTTCTAAAAAGAAACAAGATTGCCAACAGCCTAATCAATTTATGTTTTGCAATAATCTATGCAACCTGTATTTATTTATTTATTTGATTTATTTGATTTATTTGAATTACATAGCCACCCATCTCATGTAGCAATTCTGGACAGGCATATAAAACAATAGAAAACACAACACAGCTAAGCATTCTTTTCATGACTAGTTTGGAAAGTTCAATTGGTACAGAATTTAGCACCTAGATTAGTTTCTGGAGGTACTCAAAAAGTCCACATTGCATTATTATTAACTACAGTAAAAAGTCTTGATTTGTAACACATTAAAGCTTGAATCTAGAAGGCGGGGCTTCACCGGCGTTGTTAAAGCCTCCTTCAGAGGCTCCGATCTCTGGAAGTGGTAAAGCCTTAAAGGCAGCGAACATCGGCTGCTTTTGACGGCGAAAAATCCCCTCTTCGGAAGAAGAGGGGGTGCAGAGCAACGAGCGGGGGCTGAGCTCTTCTGAAAACCCCCTGAAAAAAATTGCAGGGAGATAGAGTGAAGGCTCCCCTGACGCTCGAAGCAGCTCCCACCCAGGGACGCTACCGTCAGCAGACGGGACCAGACGCCGCAGCAAGCCTATGCATGAGAAAAACTTTTTAAAAGAGACCTACAGGCAGGAGGAAGGAAAGCAGGAGAAAACAGGAGTCTTAAAGCGCAAGTACTTCTTTATATTTTACTTCTAATCACAGATCCCTACAATCAACACAATGTATCTAAGATGGCGATTGCCCTCAATCTAAGGAGGAAGGGACGGAAGTGAAAGCGAATCCCTTTGATTCTTTGTTGCCTTTTCCTTCTCAGCACAACATAGGAGCGATCGCTAAGAGAAAGGCTAGGTGTTTATTTTAAAACCCTATAAAGCCCAACTAAAGAAGAGAAGAAGGGGATATTTTTAGAATGACCTCCAGGCAAACAAAACTAGTCTCCTCAAAGGTGGCAGGAACTTTTCCAGCTCAGCCCTCTAAATTACCAACAGTTAGCCTCTCCGACACCCCACCCCCCTCATCTCCTACAGAGCCTCAAGCCACCTTGTCTGCTCAAGCCTCCCCAGTAATGCTTACAATGAAAGACTTACAGGCTGCACTGTCAACAATGACTGATAATCAGACTGATAAGTTGATTGAGAAAATGGATAAAAGGCTTGAGCAATTGGAGGGGAAAATGGAGAGAAAGATTGAGGAACTGGAGAATAGGATTGAAAAAAAGATTGAGAATCAAAGCAAAGAGGTAAATGTTGAACTGGGAAAAATGACAGAAAAAATGCAGACCCACATTAGGGAAATAAGAGAAGATATGGTAGAAGCTATTAAGGAGGTTTGGGAGAGTGTTGAAGAGAAGGTGGAAGGGATTGAACAACACATGGAACAAATAGAGAGACAACTTGCTGAGACAAAAAGTGATATGCACTTATGCGCAATATCATTCCATGATGTCAGCTATCAGAATCAGAGGACTGGAGGAGGTACCAAATGAGAATCAGGAGGACCTGAGAAGAAGCTTTGAAGAAGCTTTTAAAAAAATTCTAGAAGGGGCTGCAGAAATTTCTCTTTGCAGATGGACAGAATCTACAGGGTTAACTCATGGATTGCAAGACAAAGAAATCTACCTAGAGATGTTGTTATCTACTTTGTCACAAGGAGATTCAGAAACAAGGTTCTCACAATAACCTATAATAAGAAATTAAAGGTTGCTGGTCAGGAGGTGGTGGTTTTGAAGGAGATCCCTCTGAAGATATTAAGAGCAAGAAAAGACTATGAATTTTTGGTTGATGAACTTAAAATACGTGCTTTACAATATAGGTGGGAGGTTCCAGCTGGACTGTCTCTATTTTACAATGGTAATAGATATTGCTTGAATTCTATCAGGAAAGCGAAGGACTTTTTTGAAAATGTGCTGAAGGCTGGTAGACCCTCATCCCCAACACCAAAAAATGCAGATTCACTACAAGAAAGAGAATTGGATTTAAACCAACAACCACAGTTTTCAGAGTCAAGGCCGCTTGCAGCGCCGGGAGTTGACAAAGGAGCGAGGGTGGAGTTACCCGCCCGAAGTACTGATACCTCTCAGCCCTTGGAAGCAGACAAGCCTAAAGACCAGAGGCAAACCAGAGCGAATACTAAACATAAGGAGCAACACAAAATGCGACAACAAGGTCATACATATACAAGTCGGGAAGCCATGGGAACACGACCGAAGAAGAAAGAAGATGGAAAAATTGATTTGGTCTTGCAGAAGCTTTCCAAAGATGACCATGTCAAATAAATATCTGACATGGAATGTTAATGGTTTAAATTCTCCACAGAAAAGGAAGAAGATATTTCATTACTTATCTCAATGTAAAAATGATGTAACTTGCCTACAAGAAACACATATTAGAACTACGGACCAGAAATACTTAATATGCAATAAGCTAGGCACACATTTTGTAGCAGCGGCCGCTGAAAAGAAGAATGGAATTGCCATCTATGTGAAAAATCATATAAGAGCTAAACTAATAGAAGCAGACTCACAAGGTAGATATTTAGCAATTGAAATCTTAAAAGATGACAAGAAAGTTCTTTTGATAGGCATATATGCACCAAATCAACAACAACCTCGACCCGCCAGCGAGGAGGCGAGTGCACAGAGACCTCTAGCGCTCTGCGCCCCACCGCCTTTGCGCACCGGTGGGGAGGAAGGCGCCGCTGGCCCTCCGCACCCCGGTTCACGCTTGCTCCGCGGCCCCCGATTTGCATCCACCGCGGGAGACCCCGCTTCGACCCTGTCCTTGGTTTGGCTGTGCTAAGGCAGCCCCGCCAACCCACGGTGAACCGGGAAAACCATCCTTCTCTGGAACGGTAGACCTGGATGAAAAAAAAAAGAACCATCGTGGTTTGGCGCGTGGAACCGTGGAACAAAGGACAGGTGGTCCTCGACTTGCAGCCGTTCGTTTAGTGACCAGTCATAGTCACAATGGCACTGACTTTAACTAACCTCTACATAGACTTCCAGACTCCAATTAAGTTCAACTAACTTCTACATAGACTTCAACTAATTTCAACTAACCTCTACATAGACTTCTAGACTTCAATTAAGTTCAATTAAGTTCAACTAAGTTTTACATAGACTTTAACTAAGTTCAACTAACTTCCACATAGACTTTAACTAACCAACTAACTTCTACATATTCTACACTTCAATTAATTTCTACATATTTTAGACTTCAACTAACTTCTACATAGACTTCTAGAAAACCTCAACTAACTTCTACATGGACTTCAACTAACTTCAACTAACCTACATAGACTTCAACTAACTTCAACTAACTTCTACATAGACTTATAGAAAACATTTTCAGCTAACGTCTACATGGACTTCAACTACCTTCAGCTAGTGGTAACTTCTACATAGACTTTCAGAAAACTTCAACTATTTTCATTGTAGATTTCAACTAACTTCAGCTAACTTTTACATAGATTTTAGATTTCAACTAACTTCTATACAGACTTTAACCAACTAACTTCCAAGAAGTGGACTAATGGACTAATGGATGTTACTAGCGTTATATTTTCTCCCATTCATTCTAGAAGACTCTATGCTTCTCATGGGGAAATTATTAGCATGCTGGATATCAGGTGCTTCAAGGAGCCAGTTGAATGTTTCCATGTAAATATAAGCATAGCTATAATCATTGCGGCAGAATTAACATCTGGCATGCCTGTTTTTGTTATTATGTTCTTGAGCTGTTTTTTAACTGTTGTTTGTCTAAATTTTAAAAAGTTAACTTGCTTAATACCATTTTAAATTGATTTGTTAGATGCTGAATGATGTGGGGGGATTGAATGTTTGTGGAATGAATCAGGTTGAATGGATGGTTAGCTTATTGTTTTAAATTGTTTGTTTAAAGGGTAGTTTTTTGTGGGTGGGATAAACTAATGATATGGATGGAGCTGTGGTTGAGTGGAATGAATGGGATGGACTGGCTAGCCTGCCTGGCGCAGCAGAGGTGGAGGGGGAGGGGAGCGCTGGCTCTGGGGTGATAGAGGGCCAAAGTATACCGGTCTTGCTGGGGAGAGGCAGATATGGCGGGGGCCACAGGGTAGGCCATTCCCGGGGAACAAGAGCTCGCTGTTTAAAAGCGATCCCTTGCTCCGACCCTGTGAGTTCAGCCCGAAGTACTGGTGATGGGGGAAATCCGGACCCTGGGCTCAGGCTGCTGCTGCTCAATGCCAGGTCGGTTGTAAATAAAGCTCCCCTCATCCATGATCTTCTCCTGGATGAGGAGGCCGACCTCGCATGTATGACCAAGACCTGGCTGGGCCCGGAGGGAGGAGTTCCTCTCTCTGAGATGTGTCCAGCTGGGTTTCAGGTATGGCATCAGCCACGACCCCAGGGAAGGGGGGGAGGAGTGGCTATTATAGCCAAGAAGACCTTTAGCCTACACAGGCTTGCTGTTTCTGAGATTGCGGGTTGTGAGTTGCTCCTTGTGAAGTTGGACCTAGGGGTTCAGGTGGGCTTGTTGCTCGCGTACCTGCCTCCCAGCTGCGTGTCAACAGCCCTGCCTGCGCTACTTGAGGAGGTTGCTGGGCTGGCGGTTGAGTTCCCCAGGCTTATTGTCTTGGGGGACTTAAATCTTTCATCACTCGGCGAATCCTCTGGGTTGGCGCAGGAGTTCATGGCCACCATGGCAACCATGAACCTGACTCAGGTAGTTCAGGGTCCAACTCACGAGAGGGGACACACTCCCGACATGGTATTCCTCTCAGAACAGTTGAGCAATGATCTGAATTTAAGGGGCTTAGATATTTTGCCTATGTCATGGTCAGATCATTTTCTGCTACGGCTTGTTTTTAAGGCTCCACTCCTCCCCTGCAGGGAGGTGGAACCGATTAGGTGGTTCCGCCCCAGACGTCTGATGGATCCAGAGAGTTTTCAGAGGACACTTGGGGAAATACCGGATTCTCTCATTCACAGTTCAGCAGAGTCCCTGGTTACGGCCTGGAATATCGCTGCGAAGGGGGCTCTTGACCGGATTGCGCCGCTGCGACCTCTCTGTGGTAGCAGACCCAGGAGATCTCCTTGGTTTACTGAGGAACTCAGGGGGATGAAGCGCCAGAAGAGACGCCTAGAGAAGCGATGGAGGAAAAGTAAATCCGTATCTGACCGAACACTTGTAAGATCTTATATCAAGACTTATCAGGTGGCGCTCAAGGCGGCAAGATGCGCGTATCATTCCGCCTTGATTGCATCTGCGGAATCCCGCCCAGCCGCCCTGTTCAGGGTAACTCGCTCCCTCCTTAATCAGGGGGGGTTGATGCACCCTTGCAGGGTAGTGCTGAGGACTTTAATAAGTTTTTCGCGGACAAAATCGCCCAGATTCGGATGGACCTTGACTCCAATTGGAATGCAGTATCGGCTGATAATGATTCAGTCGAGATGACAGGGACTCGTCTTGATCCCATTGTGTGGGAGGAGTTTGACCCGGTAGCACCTGATGAAGTTGACAAGGCCATTGGAGCTGTGAGCTCCGCCACCTGTTTATTGGACCCGTTCCCCTCCTGGCTGGTTTCAGCCAGCAGGGAGGTGACGCAGGGCTGGGTTTAGGAGATTGTCAACGCTTCTTTGAGGGAGGGGTCCTTTCCGGCTCCCTGCAAGGAGGCAATTGTGCGCCCCCTCCTCAAGAAGCCTTCCCTGGACCCAGCTGTTTTAAACAACTACCGTCCTGTCTCCAATCTTCCCTTTATAGGGAAGGTTGTTGAGAAGGTGGTGTCACTCCAGCTCCAACGGTCCTTGGATGAGGCCGATTATCTGGGCCCTCAACAGTCAGGATTCAGGCTCGGCTACTCCATGGAAACTGCTTTGGTCGCACTGACGGATGATCTCTGGCAGGCCCGGGATAAGGGATTATCCACTATCCTGGTGCTACTTGACTTCTCAGCAGCTTTCGATACCATTGACCATGGTATCCTTCTGCACCGACTGGAGGGGTTGGGGGTAGGGGGCACTGTTTTGCGGTGGTTCACCTCCTACCTCACTGGTCAGTCGCAGTCAGTGTTGGCAGGGGTTCAGAGGTCGACCCCTAGGTTCCTTCCTTGTGGGGTCCCTCAGGGATAGGTCCTCTCCCCTCTGCTGTTTAATATCTACATGAAACCGCTGGGTGAGATCATCCGACAACACGGGGTGAGATATCATCAGTATGCTGATGATACCCAGCTTTACATCTCCACCCCGTGTCATTTCAGTGAAGCAGCGGAAGTGATGTGCCGATGTCTGGAGGCTGTTAGGGTTTGGATGGGTGCCAACAGGCTCAAACTCAACCCCGACAAGACGGAGTGGCTATGGGTTCTGCCTCCCAAAGATATTTCAATCTATCCGTCCATTAGCCTGGGGGGAGCTTTTGACCCCCTCGGAGAAGGTCCACAACTTGGGCGTCCTCCTCGATCCACAGCTAAATCTGGAACATCATCTTTCGGCTGTGGCGAGGAGAACATTTGCCCAGGTTCACCTGGTGCACCAGTTGCGGCCCTATTTGGACCGGGAGTCTCTTCTCACAGTCACTCATGCCCTTGTCACCTCGAGGTTCGACTACTGCAATGCTCTCTACATGGGGCTAGCTTTGAAAAATGTTCGGAGACTTCAGGTAATGCAGAATGCAGCCGCGCGAGCAGTGTTGGGCTTGCCTAGAAATGCCCACATTTCGGCATCACTCCGCGAGCTGCATTGGCTGCCAATTGGTCTCCGAACCCAGTTCAAAGTGTTGGTTATGACCTATAAAGCCCTACATGGCATCGGACCAGGATATTTACGGGACCGTCTGCTGCCTCATGAATCCCAGCGGCCGGTTAGGGCCCACAGAGTGGGCCTTCTCCAGGTCCCGTCAGCCAGACAGTGTCACCTGGTGGGGCCTAGAGGAAGAGCTTTCTCTGTTGCGGCCCCGACCCTCTGGAACCAACTTCCCCCGGAGATCCGTGTCGCCCCCACCCTCTCCGCCTTTCGTAAATTGCTTAAAACACACTTTTGCCGGCAGACCTGGGGCAGCTAACACCTTGCCCCTAGCCAGTGTATGTTTGTGGAATGATTGGTTTCTTTTTTAATTAAGGGTTTTTATATTTATGTATATGTTCTGTCTGGCCCCTCTCAGCTTAGTAAAATCCACATGAATATTTCTTTAAGAGTTTTATTTAACACAGTTCAAGAAATACATTTCAAAGTAAGATGCTGGCAGTTCATTCCGGAACGGCCGAGTTTGACGTATGTACATTCAGCTTAACACTGCGATCCCCCCTTCCAAATAACTCACTCTTTATCTCTTAAGTTGTCCAAGACATCATTAATCTTCCGTACATTCCAAAAACCACAGAAAACTGAGTTCAAACTAACTCAGTGATGCATCAGGCTGCGTCTTGATATAAACGTTGCTCGTGACAAAGAATTAGTCCCGCCTTCACCTTCTAATATAGTTTTCAATACGTCACTTCCTTTTTCCACGTAACTGACACCTCCGCCTATCAAACCTTCGGAATCTCGGATCAATCCATCTATCTTCCTGTTCCAAATCTGACCCCTCACTTTGAGAATCCGACCCAGACTGCCTGTAAATCTCCTCCCTGTCAGTGTCAGCTGCCGGGAGGGGAAAATACCCAGAGGGGCCTGGCTGTTCTTCGTCATCCTCTGAAATGTTCCCAGCTGGTCTAGAGACACCCACAACACTATCCCCCCCTGCAGGCCCCTCCCCCTGGGTCCGTCGCAGGGGATGTGGTTTGGAGGGAAACGCAGTATGAAAATCCCAAATTAACCCAGGAGCCTCAATATCATGAGCATCCACCCAACAACAAGCGTCTGGCCCACCCCCGGTCCAAGTAACCAAATATTGGAAGCAATCGTTGAGCCATCGGGAATCTCGGATGCCGGACACCTCCAACCGGGAAACAGGAACTTGAGCACGGCGAGCTGTCGGGCCCGGATCAGGAGGTCGAAGCGGAGAATCAGGGTTGACAGGAACAAGCAAGGAGCGATGAAACACGGGATGTACACGAAGAGACCTAGGCAAAGTCAAACGATAGGTCACCGGATTGATGACCGTCTCCACAGGAAAAGGACCCAGGAAACGTTGATCAAGCTTGCGGTGAATTCTTCCAGGAAACAAGTACTTGGTGGAGAGCCAAACCCGATCTCCAACAGCTAACGGCGGCGTGTCGCGACGAGAGCGGTCTGCAACCCTCTTGTAGTCTTCCTTGGCCTTAGTCAAGTGGTGCTTAACCATCTCTTGGACTGACTGGAGTTCGGTTAAATAGTCCTCTGCAACTGGAACTGGAGAATCAAGGAGCGTGAGCGGGAAAAATATGGGATGATAGCCGTAGTTGGCAAAAAACGGAGTGGTCTGAGTGGAAGTGTGCTGAGAGTTGTTGAAAGCGAATTCAGCCACGGAGAGATATTTGGACCAATCGTTCCGTTGGTCGTTGATGAAACAACGCAAATACTGCTCCAGGATGCCAATCACTTTCTCTGTACCCCCATCAGTCTCTGGGTGATGCGTGGAGGCTAGATTAACTTGGACTTGAAGCGCAGACATGAGTTCTCTCCAGAACTCCGAGGTGAATTGGGTTCCTCGGTCGGACACTATTTTGTCAGGCAAACCGTGTAGCCGGAAGATATGTTGAATGAACAGCTGAGCAGTGACCTTGGCTGTCGGTATTCTTCGGCAAGGAATGAAATGTGCTATCTTGGTCAGCATGTCCACCACTACAAAGACAACGGTGTAGCCGGCAGAAACAGGTAGACAAGTCAAGAAGTCCATGGAAATAGCCCCCCAGGGTCTCTCCGGCGTGGGCAAAGGCTGTAATAATCCCGGAGGGGCTCCTGTGGCATGTTTTGCCTGACGGCACCGTACACAGGAATTCACATAAGAATGAACATCATGGCGAAGTCTGGGCCACCAAAAAGTCCGAGACACTAAGTGGAGAGTCTTAAAACGACCAAAATGACCCGCCGCAGGGTTATCATGGCATTGAGTCAGGATGAGACCACGGAGTGGGCCTGCTGGAACATATAACAGGTTGCGGAAGCGTAATAGACCCTCGGACAAAGTCCAAGGTGAGTCGGGACCCACCTCTTGCCTCCTCTGTGCCGCAAAGTCATCTAGTTGTTGCGCTTCCCGAATCTGTCATCGTAGATCTACCGGATCATGCACGGCTGCGATCGATTCGACAGGCAGAATGGTTCGAAGCGGCAAGGGGTCCTTGCTCTGTAGATACTCAGGTTTACGGGACAAGGCATCTGCTCTTTTGTTGTACCCTTTCGGAATGTAGGTGACTTTGAAGTTGAATCGAGCGAAGAACAAAGACCAACGGATCTGACGTTGATTCAATTTCCTGGCAGATTGCAAAAATTCCAAGTTTTTATGGTCAGTCCGAACTTCAACTTGGTAGCGGGCTCCTTCCAGGTGGTGTCTCCAGGTCTCAAAAGCAGTCTTGATGGCCAATAGCTCCTTCTCCCAAATGGTATAATGGCGTTCTGAGGGACTCAGTTTCCTGGAATAATAAGCACACGGGAACAGGGGGCCGCCATTTTGGCGTGTTTGAAGAAGCACAGCCCCTACAGCAACATCTGAGGCGTCGGCCTCCACTACAAAGGGTCGACAAGGATCTGGATACTTGAGAATGGGTTCCTGAACAAAAGCCTTTTTGAGGGTCTGAAACGCCTGTTGCTCGGCATCGCCCCACTGGAACTTAACGCCTTTCCGTAACAGTCGAGTAAGGGGCGCAGTCAAGGCAGAAAATCTCGGAATAAATATCCTGTAATAGTTCGCAAATCCCAAAAGTCTTTGGACATCTTTTGCTTTACATGGTGGTTGCCAGGTTTGCAAGGCCTCAACCTTGCCAGGATCCATGGCGATGCCTTGTGGAGAAATCACATGTCCCAGAAACTCAATGGTGGTTTGATAGAATTGACATTTCTCTAACTTGGCGTAAAGGTGATGCTCCCTCAAGCGTTGCAAAACTCGCCGGAGATGGTGAAGATGAGTGGCTCGTGACGGGGAGTAAATCAGGATGTCATCGAGGTAAACCACCACAAATTGATCTAATAAATCCCGGAAGATGTCATTCATGAAATGTTGAAAGACGGCCGGAGCATTGGTGAGTCCAAAGGGCATAACGGTATACTCAAAATGACCATACCTGGTTCCAAACGCGGTCTTCCACTCGTCCCCCTCTCGAATGCGAACCAGGTTGTAAGCACCCCTTAAATCTATCTTGGTGAAGATGGTCGCTGATCGGAGACGGTCCATGAGATCAGGAATCAAAGGCAGAGGGTACCGGTTGCGCACCGTGATGGCATTGAGCTTGCGATAGTCACAGCATAGGCGTAAATCTCCGGTTTTCTTCTTCACGAATAACACAGGAGCTGACAAAGGCGAGGAAGAGGGACGAATGAAACCCCTGGCCAGGTTTTTGTCCACAAAGTCTTTCAATGCGGCCAACTCGGGTTCTGACATGGAGTAAAGGCGTCCCCTTGGAAGCTTGGCATTTGGTAGCAAATCAATGGCACAGTCATATGGTCTATGCGGAGGCAATTGGTCTGCCTCTTTCTCATTGAATATATCTGCAAAGTCCGCTAGGTCGGCCGGCAAGGTGATGTCAGGGTGGGATGGTAGCTGGGCTGCACACACTTGGCGTACGTGGTCTATGCATTGCAAACTGGGAAATGAAACAAAGTTCTGGGACCACACCACACAAGGATCATGGGTTCTCAACCAGGCTAGGCCGAGAACTAAGGGGAAATGAAGTCCCTTGGTAACATAGAATTGGATGGCTTCTTCATGTTGTCCTATGACCAGGCGTATGGGCTGGGTCATAAACTTGATCGGTCCAGACAACAATTCACGCCCATCGATTGTCTCAACCAACATAGGCGGTTTAACAGAGCACAAAGGTATGGCATGCTGACGAGCGAAAGCTTCATCCATGAAATTAGTGGTGGCTCCAGAATCCAACAATGCGTGTGCCAGAATGCCCTGGGCATGGTTTCCCAGAATTAGATTGGTTGCTAGGATCAAATGTCTCGGAGGACCGGGGTCTTCGTCTGCAGAACTTGAACTGGGTTTGGCGCCTGCCCGACCCAACGTTTCCATTAGGTCGGGCTCTGGCCGTTTCCCGGCAAGGTGGCTTGAAACTGCTGAGTGGGAGGTCGAGCTGGAACAGGAGTAGGACCTGCCGTACCACGTCGTTTCTGGGGGCAGGCCATGACGAAATGACCCATCTCTCCACAGTACAGGCACAATCCCTCAGCTCTCCATCTTGCCTTCTCAGCCTCGGTCAAGCGAGATCTGGCTGCACCAAGATCCATGGGCTCATCTCTGGCCATGGGTACAGGACGCCTCTCAGTGTAAGCCGGCAGTGGTTGGAAAATACGTCTGGGTGCCGGAATGGGTGGAGTGATAGGTAGGGTGTGGAATCCTCTGCGTGGTGCAGGAACTGGCTTGGCACTTCCGGTGACTGGAACCATCTGTTTGACCAGGCGAGCATCCGTGGCTTGCATTTGCGCCTCAATAGCCAAACAATGTTGATATAAGGCATCCAGGGTCGCAGGCATTACAGTATGTCTAAATTCAGACAAGAGCTGGGAAGACAGGCCATCTTGAAAGATTTCCATGAGAGCCTCTTCATTCCAATTAATTTCTTGAGCTAGGCGGCGAAAATCTGATATATATTCCGCTACGCAGCGCGTTCCTTGACGTAGCTCTCATAGCCCCTGGTGGCATTTTGTCTACGAAGGGGGTCAGCAAATTCTCTTTCCATCAGCTGGCAGAATCCTGCATAATTGCGCAGGACAGGATCTTGTCCGTCTATCAGAGGAGATGACCAATCAGCAGCTGGACCAGAGAGCAAACTTAAAATAAAAGCCACTTTAGTTTCATCAAGCTGAAAATCTGCTGGCGTTGAAGCAATGAATGTTCTGCATTGGTTTAAAAAAGCTGGAAATTTACTACGCTCTCCAGTAAACTTATCAGGCAATGCTAAATAACACCTGCTTCTTCTGGGAGGAGGAGCTGGAGCTACTGTGGCTTGCTGAATCTGTTGCTGCAAATTACCAATTTGCACCTGAAGACCTTGAACTAGTTGAGACAGAACAGGATTATCAGCTAGAAACTCCTCCATGACGTCACTGGACTTGCGCAGTACTGAAAGCTCGGACTATGGTTTTGTTTTTGTTTTTTTCTGGGTCACGAGCAATCTGTTCTGTCTGGCCCCTCTCAGCTTAGTAAAATCCACATGAATATTTCTTTAAGAGTTTTATTTAACACAGTTCAAGAAATACATTTCAAAGTAAGATGCTGGCAGTTCATTCCGGAACGGACGAGTTTGACGTATGTACATTCAGCTTAACACTGCGATCCCCCCTTCCAAATAACTCACTCTTTATCTCTTAAGTTGTCCAAGACATCATTAATCTTCCGTACATTCCAAAAACCACAGAAAACTGAGTTCAAACTAACTCGGTGATGCATCAGGCTGCGTCTTGATATAAACGTTGCTCGTGACAAAGAATTAGTCCCGCCTTCACCTTCTAATATAGTTTTCAATACGTCACTTCCTTTTTCCACGTAACTGACACCTCCGCCTATCAAACCTTCGGAATCTCGGATCAATCCATCTATCTTCCTGTTCCAAATCTGACCCCTCACTTTGAGAATCCGACCCAGACTGCCTGTAAATCTCCTCCCTGTCAGTGTCAGCTGCCGGGAGGGGAAAATACCCAGAGGGGCCCGGCTGTTCTTCGTCATCCTCTGAAATGTCCCCAGCCGGTCTAGAGACACCCACAACAGTATATAATGTAATTTCTATCATGTTGTGAGCCGCCCTGAGTTCTCCGGAATAGGGCGGCATAGAAATTAAATTAATAAATATAAATTAATAAAATAAATTTGACTTGTTGATGGCAGATCAAGTTGCTAGGAATATACAATATGCAAAGCATAAGACATTCCATAATTCCAATAAACCTGGCGGGTGGCTGGCTTATATATTAAGGAAAAAGCAAAAATCCCGCATAATTGAAAAGATAGTGTATAAAGGAAAGGAAGAGTTTCAACAAGAAATGATCAAGAAAGCTTTTACAGAATTCTACTCCGAGTTATACGCCGAAGAGAAGACACAAGACAAAGAGATAGAGAAGTTTCTGCAAAATGAAAAGTTATTGATAATTACTGATGAACAAAGAGATAGTCTGAATGCATTGATCACACAAGAAGAAATACTTTCAGTGATTAAACAATTGAAAAAGGGAAAATCGCTCGGGACTGATGGGTTAACAGCGACCTATTACAAGTATCTTCGAGAGGAAATGATAGAACCCTTTAGAGAGCTATTTGTCAACATACAAGAAGGTGGTCAAGTTCCACCGTCGTGGAAAACAGCCTACATCTCTCTAATCCCTAAAGAGGGAAAAGACAACGCTCAACCAGAAAACTACAGACCCATCTCGCTTTTGAACACGGACTACAAAATCTTTGCAAAAATCTTGGCTAACAGATTAATGACAGTGTTACAAAAAATAATTCACCCGGACCAAACTGGATTTATACAAGGACGTCAGATGAAAACTAATGTAAGACAACTTCTTAATATAATAGAGTATTTGGAAAAGCATATCCAGGTCCCCGCTACTCTCATGTTTGTAGATGCAGAAAAGGCCTTCGATAGACTGACTTGGCTGTTTCTGAAAAAACTGATTGGGGGTATGAAAATGGGAGAACAGTTTATTAATTCCATATTGGCAATTTATCAGAAACAAACAGGCCAGATCATTGTGAATGGGGACTTAACAGACTCATTTAATATAGAGAAAGGTACTAGACAGGGATGTCCGCTATCCCCCTTGCTGTTTGTTTTAACGCTGGAGATTTTACTGAACAAGATACGAGCGGCAGATGACATAAAAGGTATACGGATTAGACAACAGGACTACAGACTATGTGGCGTCGTGGATGACCTGCTGGTGACACTGACTCAACCAGCACAATCAGCCAAGAGACTGATGGAGATAATTAAGGACTATGCTAGAATATCAGGCTTCAAAGTAAATATTTCTAAGACGAAGATGCTAGTTAAAAATTTAGATAACAACTCAAAACAGAACTTAGAAAGAATAACGGGCTGTGAAATAGTTAAGAAAGTTAAATACTTAGGAATTGAGATTGAAGCTGCAAATGGGAAATTATATAAAAATAATTACAAGGTGTTGTGGAACAAGATACAAACAGACCTGGTCAGGTGGAAAACATTACAACTGTCTCTGCTGGGCAGGATAGCGGCAGTAAAAATGAATGTATTGCCAAAATTTTTATTTCTCTTTCAAATGCTACCTATACTCAAAAAGGATGTGGACATAGACGAATGGCAGAAGGGCATTAACAGATTTATTTGGGATGGCAAGAAACCGAGGGTTAAATTAAAAGTCATCCAGGATACAAGGAGAAGAGGTGGTTTAAAAATGCCCAATTTGAAGTTATATTATTACGCTGCGGCGCTGGTGGCGTTGAGTGACTGGATTAATATAACGAACGACAGAATACTGAATGTTGAAGGACATGGTTTACTATATGGCTGGCACGCATACCTAGTGTATGACAAAAAGGTGGACAAGAGCTTCAAGGAGCATCCACTGAGAGTCCCACTGTTGTGGGTCTGGAAGAAGTATCAGTACTTACTACATGAAAAGATTCCCATCTGGATGATCCCCAGACACGCAATAGGGGACATAAACATAATACAAGGTCAGGATGTCGTGCCCTATAGTAAACTCGTAATGGAAGAAAGAAACGTGTTATCATTAAAGCCATCAAATACGCTAGCAGATGAAGGAATAGTGTGTACCTGGCTTTCATATTTACAACTGCAGGCTAGATGGCAAAAAGACCTGAAGAAGGGTTTATCCATAACAGATGAGAATTTAATTGAACAGGTTAGAGAACAGGGGCCCATGCATATCAAACGAGTGTACAGTGTACTGATAGAAATTGATTCTGAAACTGTACTAGTCAAGGATTGTATGGTAAAGTGGGAACAAAATTTTGGGCAACCTATCACGATGGAAACGTGGGAGAGAATCTGGGTGAGAAATGTAAAATTTACGCAAGCGCAACATCTAAGAGAGAACTTTTATAAAATGTTTTATAGGTGGCATCTAGATCCGAAAAAACTATCATATATCTACCCTGACATCCAACCTAAATGTTGGAGATGCAATAGTATGGAGGCTACATATTTTCATGTATGGTGGACATGAAGAAAAATTAAAGCCTTCTGGAGAAAAATATGGTGGACACTCCAAACCATTTTGAAAAAGCGTATTGAATTTCTACCTCAGTTGTTTTTGTTAGGGATCATAAAAGACTGTACCACCACAGAGACGAACTTAATTTTGAACTTGATCACAGCAGCGAGACTGATGGTGGGACAATACTGGAAGAAGCCAGAAATACCATCTATTGAAGAATGGACTTTGAAAGTCATAAACTTGGCAGAAATGGCTAAAATATCGGCATATTTGAAGGATCGCTCAAATGAACAATATATGTTGGACTGGAAACACTGGATAGACTACATACAAGAGAAACACCAATCAAAGAAAATGTATCTGGCTTATAGTTAAATCTTGACATACGGAGTGAAGAATGTTTACAAATTTAAATCGATTGTATTAAGTTGAATAGCAGTTAACTTGAATCTTTTCCTGGTTTACATGTACAAATATATATATCTATTAATAAAAAATGTTTAAAAAAAAAGAAAAAAAGAAAAAGAGAGAGAGAGAAAAAAAAAGATACGCACGTATATTTGCATATATATACATGTATGAATGTGTACAGTATATAGGCGTATACACATAAAAGTTATATCTTTATGAATTCATAAACTATTGTAGTATACGCTGATATAATGCAAATATTCATATACTGTATGATATGTTCAAATGTGTGGTAGATATGAAATATATTTATACAGTATATTATATCCAATTATATGATGTGACTATATTCACATAGCATTTAGGTAATATAACTATACCAATCCCCAAGTATATTAGAAATTACATTGGTGTTCCATAATTGCATATTCTAAAAACATAATCACATGAAATAAAGCGATATGCACTTGAAAAAAAAAAGCTTGAATCTAGATTCCTTGCGGTGGGGGGGGGAGTCTCTTGCCAACTTCACTGAGCTCATCAGAGAAGGCTTCCCTCTAGATATCGTAGGCTCAGGTTGTAGTGACTTGGGGACTTATTTCTCTATAGCTGTCCTGAGCTTCGGAATGAATTCTTTGCTGAAATGAGTGTTAGCTTTTAAATATAATTGTAAGCATTTTTAATATTTCTTTTTACTATCTCAGAAATTATTAGCTTATTATTATTAAAGTTTTTTTAAAAATTTTGTTTTTGTTTTGGTTCTTTCAAGTCAATCTTCATCCCTGGCTGGACAAGTTCCTGCAATGTTCTTGTCAAAATCATCAGAAAGGTCTGCCATTGCTTTCTTCCTAGGACAGTTATATATATCTATATAACTGATCTGATACAAATGGATGACAATACCTACCTATGCAAAAATCATATTGGTTCTTTTATCAAGATTACAGATCTTCAGGTCAGATAGTGATTTTAAATTTGCAAGCACTGCATTACTTTCTGATGCAACTGGGTATGCAACTTCACATAATTAATTAAGGAACATATTTAGTATGGGTATTAGAGTTGCTGAAGAATAAGCCCACTAATCCCATTTATGGTAGGTATCTCTGTATATGTATAATAATAATTTAAAGCAGCCTTATTTTAGGCCAGACTTTTTATTCATTGAGCCTAGTACCATGTTTCTAAATGGTGGCTGTTTTCAAACTATGGCATTTCACATCACCTGCCATGTTGAGATTTCAAGACTGATCTTTTGCTTGTAAAACAATATGGATATTTAGAATATGATCACCTGGAAAATAAATGAATGAAAATCGGTAGATTTATTACACCTCAACAGCATTGAGAAGGTATTAAAGTGGTAGACGCAATCATATCAAAGCCTATGTTCTCAAACTCAGCTATAGACTTTATATAGCATCAGAAAAGCCAATTATTAAAAAAAATATAGTTTTCTGAATAACCTAAGTGTATATAAGCATATAACCTCAGGTCTCCCTTCCAGATGTAGTAAGTATACAGTTGTTGAATATATAGAGCTGAAAGCATGTCCTGCTGCCTTTTGAATATTGCAAAAGAAGGAATAACTAAGTGTTGCATCTTAGCCGAATGTAGCCAACAGACAATTGTAAAATTACTATATATAGTCCTGACATAAGAATATAGATATGCATGAAAATTAAATAATTAGCTTTACATAAGGCTGAGAACAATCAATAAGCTAAAATCTAGATCATGGGTGTCAAACTCGCAACATCATGTGATGTGTTGCGACATATCACGATTTTCTTCCCATTGCCCGCAATGGGTTGTGCATGGTTTTGAAGTAACACATCCAGCCACGGGCTGGCAGTTTGACACCCCTGATCTAGATGATAACTAGTAAAACAGTTAGAACAATTAAGCAGTGGAATGACTTGCCTCCAGAAGTTGTGAGTGCTCCAACACTGAAAGTTTTTCAGAAGAGATTGGAAAACCATTTGTTTGAAATTATATAGGGTTTCCTGCTGGAGCAGGGAGTTGGACTAGAAGACCTCCAAGACCCTTTTCAACTCTGTTATTCTGTTAAAAGACAGATACATGCTAAATAACACAAGAGCATGCATCATCTTGTCCCATCTTAATCCTCACTTTATTGTGTTTGACAAGCTAAGCAATTCTGTATTTTTTTCCTTTAACCATGCATGAGGAGTAGAAGTTACCATTAACCAGTCTGCAGTCACACCTGGGTCTTTCAAAAGCTTCACTAGGTCAACCAATTATTCTTCTATCAGGAGTTTCCTTTGCAAATGTGCCATTGATTTGAGTGAAAAGGACAAACATTTTGCTTACTCATGCCTCCACTGAGTTTCCAAGCAACCCTTCTTTTCAATTCTAAAGGCAAATTCCAAACTTAATGCCATTAGCTCATGAGTTTCTAAAACAATCATAAACTTCTTCATAACTAAGGGAGAAAAAGCAAAACAACAACCAAAATGACTGGCTATAATAAAAGCTTCATTAGTAAAAATGAACTAATCCTAGCTCTCCAAGAAAAAATTGTTTTGTTCAGCAGGCATTATGTCCCATTGCTGCACACTCTTAATATAATTTACATTAATGTTTAACTACTACATAAATTTTAGATACTTTTCAAATGAATTAATGGGCCATACTTTATTTTAGTAGCATTTGGATTATAAATTTCTATATACCGTGATAATATTCTTAAATCTGAATGAGTTACCATGAATAAGAAAATATGAATACAGCATATTTTAATATTCCTTCACTAAAGACTCTTTATATTTGTGATATTTTAGCAGATATTCATTCTAAACTTATCTTAATTGCATTGTATATCTACAATAACAGAAATAATGCTCCGTATGAGTATTTTTCAATGTAAATATATATTAAAGTAAAGAAGACAATCATACAGACCTAGAAACAAAATTCATTTCCAGAATGACTTTCACTATTTTTTCCTACATTTTTCCATATGTTTAAAGAACACAATAGTCCAGCTTTGTTCCCTTGTTAGTGTTTCTGGAATGGAAGAATAACTTTGGAATCAATTAAATTAACTGTTCTGGTTGAAATCCTACATAGCTCTTCCACCAGCCATTAGTAATCTTACAAATGAAGGCAAATACATGTGTCCCAGAATAATGTTGCAGGATTCGATCTGAGAATCAGATCACCAGGACCAGAGGCTTAATCTTTCAAACTTAAGGACTTGTGCTGGAGCCTATCCAGTAAGTTACATCAGAAGTTTCTCCTACCTTCAGGCAATCTTTGTGATGCATGATTTGTCAAATCATGCACTGCAAATGCAAATGCAAATTTAGGACAAACCAGTTATCAACACCCCAATTAACAACTAAAACTAAAAGCCACACATAACTAGGCACGTGTATAAATACTACACATAAAATAGCCCAGTGCACACATTCTAGTGATTGAGAAGTTCCCTCAGGATGGGCTCCAGCATGCGTCCAAAAGCTTGACAGACTAAACCTCTGGTCCCGGTGACTGACTGGATCCTGCATTAGTAATCTTATATAACACAATTTTGATAGCTGTAAGCTAGTGCTTTAGTACCCATCATCCAGAAGAAAAATGGAAGGACAGTCTGGTATAGTTGAGAGCATTCTGGGAGTTGAAGAATCCCAGTTTATTTACTCAAAAATTAGTATTTTGTGACTAATTCAACAATCCCAGCAGTTGATTAACCTTTTTATGAAAGCATGCTTTGAAATATTCAAATATGCCCACATTATTCTATGAACAACTACTTATAAGTGTTATAGCATACGGGTGAGTGAGAGAACATAGATTTGTTTTGCAAATGATCTCCATTTGATTTTGACTTCTCCAATTAAAGGAAGTTACAGATGAGTGGGAAATCCTATATTATATTGATTCTATTTATTAAGTCCTTTTAAGTCCTGCTGCAGTTGAGAGATTTTTGGTGCATTACAGTCATGTCACTAAAATATTCATGGTAATAATATTTTTAACTAAATAATTGCAAAAAAACCCCTTTATAAATCTTTTAAGAAAATCATAAAATCTTGTGATGACACTACTCGGTTAAACAGATAAGTTCATTTGATATAATGATTCCTATGTTTCTGTAAACCCCTGAAACTTATTTGTAGTAAAAAGAGATAACTCAGCCTTGTGCATAAATGAGGTACTATTCTGATAACATAAAGAAGTGCTGGCCATAGAGAGTACTTGAGATGTCTTGGTGTTTTCTGAACTTGGCTGTTTCCCTGCAGACATTTCATAATTCAAACTAGGTAACATCATTAGCACTGATTATGTCACCTAGTTTGCGTAATGAAACATCTGCAATAAAACAACTATGAGAGCACCAAGGACTCCTCATTTCAACCCTGAACTATAAATATTCTCCTTTATTGATAGAGAGTTCTTGTTTACCACTACAATTTCTACTCTATAAACTCCCAAAAAGTAACAAAATGTCAATCCACAATTGTCTTATATGCCATTGACCTTGAAACACAGAGAGCAATGTTTCAAAGATTTCTGAGGAAACAAAGATGGACTGAATATGACTCCCCTTTTAGCAGAATCAATGACTAGGCAGAACAAGAAGCCAGTAAACAGATCAGCATTTTGAAATTCCACTCCAGTTAAAAGGGGGGACCTGGGATCATCCACAATACCTTGTGGAGGCACCTCACAAGGACACCATAAAGCATGGTCTCTAGGTTTAGAGCCCTGGGAATTGAAGGAAAATTACCCTTGCCCAAATCACAGTTTGCAGCCTTCAAATGAACACTGGGTTCACTCATTTCTTCCTTTAATCACTTATAGAAATGGCTTGCTAACTGCTTTTTGAATATTAAGAACCTTCAGAACCACAAGTTTCATTACACTCATTCTCCTTCAATCCTCAGCAGTCCCTCCTTCCTGCAACTCTAGACTACAATCCACCACAGCTAGGCACTATAGACAATCAGAAGAACTAAACATTATAAGAGACCCACTGATGCAGAATAGAAAAAGTATTTTAACTTTGGAAAGATTTAAGGATATTTGGGAACAATGCACCCAGAAATTTCTCTTAAGTTTTTCTGCTACCATAACATAGGATTTAAAAGAGGCTATAGAAGAGGATGCAGCTGAGAATGAGCCTATTTTGGATGCAGATTTATAAATGGCAAGTTATATAAAAGAAATGGAAAATTAGTGTTATGTGTTCTCTCTCTCTCTCTCTCTCTCTCTCTCTCTCTCTCTCTCTCTCTCTCTCTCTCTCTCTCTCTCTCTCTCTCTCTCTCTCTCTCTCTCTCTCTCTCTCTCTCTCTCTGTGTGTGTGTGTGTTTGTGTGTGTGTGTAAAAAAGACAGGGCAGTCTGCCCAGAAGCTTTGTAGAACTGTAGGTTTCCAACAGAAAATATTAGTTACTGTATGTTGCAGTTTTACATGTACCACTGAAGATCTAGTAACATGTCTGGAACTCCCAAATGATACCGTATTAACAAGGTACATTGAGGCTTATGGGCAGCAGAAGTAGAGTCAAAGGGCTTTCGTATACTACCAATTTTCTTGTCAAAAGAAAACTAAGATTACTAAAATAATACACATGTGGAAAAAATTTAATCTTGCTGAGAATCCTCTCCATCTGATAAGATGAGGTGAAATTGATGTGAATGTAGAGACAAAAAAGGACTTGTTTAAAATTGCTTGCTATAATAGATAGAAGGAAGTTTTTTTAAAAAAGAAACCACAGGTTTCTCTTAAACAACCGAGAACAGTTGTTGGGTACAAGCTACCAACTAAAGTCCCTGTTTTAGAGACAATTTATATGAAGCCAGATAGTTTGAGCCAAAGGCAATTCTTTTCTGGAAATGGCTGTATTAATGTGCTTAATCAGGTCTGGTTGCACAATTCAGTCACACCACATGCTAAGATTGCTGTCTCAGTTTAGTCTTTTTATATAGTTTATAACAGTGGGTTGAAATTTTAGTACCTAGGCTAATTTAGTACCTAGGTTAAGCATGTTATGAAAATGCAACCAGGACAAATTATAAACATGTGATTAAGGTATATAAATATAGTAACCAATGGCTAAAATTTAATGTGAGACCTTAAATAGCAATATTTAAAACACACAAAATACTCACCTCAGCTATGGAACATATATACCCTGTTTCCCTGAAAGTAAGAATTACCCCAAACTAAGCCCTAGTTTTGGGACAAGGTGCACACCTAAAAATCAAGCTAGGGAGGGGGTGGAGCTTACCATTGCAGCCAGGCCTCCCATGGATCGACACTTGCCTTGTCTCACTGGCCTACTTCTGCATCCAAAGGAGCAACGTCATTCTGCAGCTGACAATGGAGCTCTGGCCTGCATTTCACAATCAGAGGCCTTTCCGGAAGGCCTCTGCAGCTGAGAACCAAGTCATGGATTCAATCCGTAGCTTGGTTCTTGTCTGCCGAGGCCTTTCCAGAAGGCCTCTGACTGCAAAATGCAGGCAGGAGCTCCATTCTCAGCTGCAGAATGAAGCTGCTCCTTTGGCTACAGAAGAAGTGGGCCAGCTGGGCGGGGCTATCGGTGCCAGAGGTGAGTGAAAAACACACACACACACCCCGAAAATAAGACCTGGTGCCTGTTTTGGAGACAAAAAAATAAATAAATAATAACTCCGGGTCTTATTTTGGGGAAAATATGGTACTAATGTATGGATAAATGGAGATAAAGGCTTGTCAGCATAATGTTTGCTGAAATTAAATTAGTACAGACAATAAAACAAAAATAATAAGCACACAGAGGAGAAAACCTTTCTTATGAAAAACAGTATGGTTTTTCTGCAAAGGTAAGCCTCTATTAACCTTTTTTCATTTTTGGAAGTATCAACAGGCATGTGGATGGAAGTGTTCCTGTCAACACCATATACTTTGAGAAAAGTTCCACCAAAGCATCTTGAGTAAACTTAGTAGTTATGCAATAGGAGGGCCTGTACTTTTAAGGATTGCTAAGTGATTAAACAAGCAAAAGCAAAAAGTAGGAATAAAAAAGGAAAGCTGAAAGGACCTGTATTGGGACACATTGTAAATTGTTAATCTGGGGCAAACAACTGTCCAACTTTGCAAATTATACCAAACTATTCAAGTTTATAAAAAACAAAAATAATTGAAATGATACCTAGGAGCGTCTCCTTGACAGATGTATTTTGAAGTAAAAAGATCCTATTTCATATCTCTACTGATTAGGTTTGTACCTAATTAGAAATCATAGTGGAATAGCAGTGGGCCTGTCAATTTAGTTACATCAGATTTGAAGAAAGCAAATTCCATGCTGGAAAGCATTATGAAAAGGCCTGAAAATAAAATTGCCACTACTCTAATTCATTATATAAATATATACCTAAATCTATATAAATTGAAATATATATCAGCATCTGGAACGTTGTGTCAAGTTTTGCTTGTGACCTTTGAAAGTGGATATGATAGAACTGGTAAAGTGTAAAAGTAAGCCATCACAGTTATCAGGAGACAAGAACACAGGCTTTATGACAAAAGCTATGGAATTTAGCACTTTAGCTTACAAAAGAGATACATCCATGGAGAACAGCTTTATCAAAAATAATTCATTTAGAAGACTCATTGTTATCTCCAGATTGGGTAGTGTACATAGCTGCCAAGTAATGATGGAAAGAGTGGTATTTGATTGTGCCTTCTGCTTGTGAGTACCTGAGTCATCTGGTTGATCACCATGAGAATCAAAATGCTGGAATAAGATGGGACTTGGCCAGATTCAGCAGAGCTGTTCTTATGTTGGCATACTTATGTTTAGATTAATTTACCCAGCAGGTTTGTAGATCAGTCAATTCAGAGGTTTACCTTTTTAGGTTTACCAACAGAATGGAAATTCAGAATTAAAATTCTATGTCTCTTGGGGAAATGCCTGGCAATGTAATTAACAGTGGAATGTATAGACCTCTGTTTAATTCAATCAAATAGCTGTGTTACATGGACAATAGCAATTAAAGCCTTCCACATTTTTTTCCAGCTGGGCCTGCTTATCCAGAAGCAAAATGCAAAGAAAATGAAAATTCCGAGGTCTTGGGGCTAATTGTTATCAAGCAGAAGGCATCAAAATACTTGTTTGAATTTCTCTGTACAGAGTGCATTACTTCAGGAGCTGTTTTACTCTTCTGCAGCTATCATTTATTTCTAAAGGATGTTCACAGAAACAATCTGATACAGTTCTGCACTTTTAAATCTAAGGGAAAAAACACAAAAAAAGAGAACAAGAGAGCTGAAATTTGACCATGCCAAAGTCATTTCTGTATGCTAATAACTAATCTGAGAATCAAACATTGGTTTTGTATGCCGCTTTGTTGCAAGCCACCTGTTTCCATTTCATTTACGTATTGTCCTAGCCATAATTTACAAGGTAGCATTAAATTACATTCAAAGTAAATGTTTAAACACTATACAGTTTGTGGCTTATTATCTCCCAAGCAAGCATGTGGAAGGATTAACTTAATTCCAAAGGGAGTGCAATGCTCATGTTTACAAGGAAGAATTTCCGGATAGCAGGAAATGTTTGTTAATGCAACCAGCATGTCTCTATGCACTTTACCTAGCCATGCACTGATGCTTAGGAAATCCAGAGCACCTCACTTTACAAATTATAGAATACCCAACTAATTTTGAAAATCCATGCTTAAAAAAACCTAATTGAAGGGAAAACCCTCTCAACCAAACAAAAGACATTATTGCCGGAGATTAAACGGCTTGATGTTATGTATTGTTCTAGCAGTACTCAGGAGAGAATATTAATTGAGATGTTCTGTGGATTACAGTGCATATTCCATGCTGGTTCACATGTTTCCTGGTGGTCTTTCCAACAGGAACAGCACAAATGAGGGAAATAAGATGGATCATTTGAAACCTCTCTTGTTAAGTCATTGTTCTGCTTTTCACAAAAAGGTAATGCCTCGTTGATTTGCTTTATTTCTCCATTGTTCTGGGTTGGCTCCCCCCCCTCCTGTTCACTCTAATCTCTGCCATTTCCTCAGTGAGTCAGCAGCAGCTGGACCACTAAGACCACAGGAACTGACTCTTGGTGAAGAGCCCTAATGGAGCTGTTACTCAAGTTCAAATCTCTGTAAATCTAATTATGTTCCTAAGTAGAGCAGATAAGAGTTTTAATCTGCATGATTTCTGTGAAAGTTATGTACATGCCTTGCAAACACTTTCAAAATAGCTGCAGCTTTTTCTGTTATGTAGCTGTGGAAAAATATTTAGAGTTTGGTAACTGTTAGATAGATAGAAAGTCATATATGATACATAAGCTTCAGCCCAAAAGTTGCTATGATTTCCAAATTTCAAGAAATACCTATGCATTGGGACATTTATCAGTGAAAGAGAAGGGAAAGTGGATTAAACTGATTTCAAATCTCACATACAGTAAGGCTGACTATTAATAAATATGAAACCTATGACAAAATATACTAAAATTGATATCTTAAAACTTTTATCTTTATAGTAACTGTCTTCAGATATTATAAAATAATCCCTGTGGAGGGGGGATGGTATTCTACCACATCGACTCCAGACTTTCACAACTTTGATGTAAACATTTCTTATCCACCTGGAGAAACTAGAATTGGTGTAATAAGAAAGAAGAAAATTCAAGAACAAATAACATACATAAATTGCTGTAATGAGAGGAGCAGAATTCCCATGGAATAAATAGTAAAGAAAAATTAGGAGAATATCTGAATCCCCAAGATCTCTTTAAGAACCTCAAAGTTCAAAGAACATAAAATTGATACCATCATTTGATAATGATTTTGATATTCTTACCAATAGGATAACAATAAATAATTAGCAGAAGGTAGGAAAGGTCTAGCAATGAAGAGACACAGTATTTTGGGATCTTGAAGTCAAAATGCTGAATGAAGGAACTGTGAAAAATTTATAGTAAATTTGTAGTGATTGGTAGTTTAGTATTATCTACTTAACATGATGGTAATCTTGGTGCAGCCACTGTCACTGAATCTTCAGTGGGAGGTGCTGATTGTGAAAATAAAACACTGTTTATATGGCCTAAATGTAAACCATAAACATGTTTGTGTTAAAAGTAAAGGTTTCTCTTGTCCAGTCATGTCTGACGCTACGAGGCGGTACTCATCTCTGTTTCTTAGCCAAGGGCACCAACATCATATGAAGATGCTTCCATGGTCATGTGGCCAACACGAGTATATGCCAAGATGCGGGGAATGCTGTTATCTTCCCACTGAAGTGATACGTATTTACCTACTCATATTTGCATACTTTTGAACTGCCAGGTAGGCAGGAGATGGGGCAAGCAATTGGAGGTCACCCTATCATGCAGCACTTGGGTTTTGAACCTGTGCTATTGACTTTCCAGCTGACAAACCCAGCATCATTAACCTCTGAGCCATCGCACTCCTCTTGTGTTAATTTGTGTTAACTAGCCCCAATTCTAATATATACATATTATTTTTTAATTAATTTTGCTTGAGTTTTAAGGTAGAAATGAATTGAAGCCTCCTGTGTATAAAAAAAAGCAATAGCTATTATGTGCTGTTGCACTTATCTGTTTTGAAATCTAAGGTCACCTTATATTTGCAGGGCACTAAAAGTATTTTGATGGATATTTACGATGGCATAAAAAACAGAGCAGCTGCAAATTGTTCCAAACAATGCTTAAGAACAAGAAACATATTTCTGCTGTAATACAAATAAATTTCTTTGAACTGGGAGGAAACTGAAAACCCTCCTGGTTAATCTCAGCATCCTCTGTTTTTGAAAGCTGGAAAACTGTCAGATGTCTTCTACTTTTATGAAAGTAATAAAGTGATACATAAAGGTTTTTTAAAAAAAATATAGTATCAGTATGAAATAAATGCACCTTTTACAATTTGAAAAAAATATTCTGGAACAAGAAGAATAAACAATAATTAGACATTCAATTTAAATTATATAAATATTTGTAAAGCCCACTATTATTATTTCAAATTGTTTGAATGCACTTTGATTTTGCTATTCTCTCTTAGTACTTAGTATTTTTCCCCTATAGGACAATCACAAAAAACAAAATAGTTGATACAGTCATTACAGACAATTGTTTGCAAATGCAAAGTGCCATTTCAGTGCCATATATCTACAAGAACCTACCTGAACCTTGAAAACGGTTTCCAGCCAGCATACCTGACAACTGAATTAGATGGGCTAACAGTATGATGTGAAAAAATGTAATTGTTTTAGGACTTTGTGTCATAGCTGCAATGTCTTACTCACTTCATGACAGAAATTAGTTTTAAAAATTTGGGCCTCGTGTCATTAACTGATCAGAATTATTGGAATAATTTTTGTTCCCAAGTAAAGTCTATAAAGATACAGACTGAGGATGTTTCTGAGATGACCTTATGACAGACTGTCTTTACAAGGAAAGCCTATCAATTACTCTGTGGACCTTCAAAGAATCTGAACATAGTATCTTAGGGAGCTACAACTTAAATAGACTGTGAACTGCCTCTGCTTTGAAACTAAAATGTATCCTAAAATGTGTAAATTCATCATGGAAAAATCATTCTTCCATTCCTAATTCTGAAATCTGATAATATTTAAATGCTCCAGGAATATTTTTTCCCTCCCTTGGTTTTGGCTGTGGCAGGCAATTTTACTTTAATAAATGCACATTCTACTAATCTATTTCTCCTTATTTTCCTAAAGAGAAAATATGCCTTTTCTTCCATATGCAAAATCATAAGATCACCATGGAATATTATGACCTATATGTACAGGTTTTAAACCAATACTACATTAATACCCCTTCCCATAAGGTTTTTTTGCATACTTCATGAAATGGCCCAACTAACGTTCCCAAGAAGGACAGAATGGATTTAAGTAAGTGATGAATTAGGAGCTTCATAGAAATTATATAATAACTACAAAATCCTTCATTGTGTTGTTGACAAATAGCCCAACTGTAATGTTAATTAAGAATAGATTTTTAAAAAATGGTTTATTTTAAGGACTCTACATTCAAATTCCTATGTAACTAATATGAGTAATACTTTGCAGCATGGGGTAAGGAAAGTCAAATGGAAAAAAAGAAAAATAAAATTATATTCTGCTAAACTAGGCAGAATATAGTGTTGAAAATTAAACTAAATAATCATCATTATGGCATGTGGTTAAATCAAAGGAAAATGGAACTATATTTTGTAATTAGTCTATCCTTTCTCATCAGGAGCTATTATTTCTAGATGGAAAGAAATGCACTTCCTAAAAAATCATATTCATAAGTAATTTTGTTACACTCATGTTGAGTATCAATTAATGTTACTAAGAGTCTAATTTATAATAAATCTACCTTCAGATCAGAGTTGTCTAGCTCAGCAATGTCCTCTGATTGATTATCAGAAGACGTTTATAGATAATTTTTATTTTTGCCTTGATTTACCATCAAATCCATGTTGATTCTTTATCAGATAAAAAATATAGATATAAATATAGATATAGGCATAGATAGATAGATATATAGACAGACAGACAGACAGACAGATATATTTTGCATGCCAGAAGAACATTCTTTTTAAAGTTTTCTAATTATAGCTAAAGATGATAATAACCTTATCAGTACTTAAAAATAAATAGAAATGAAAGAAGCTTTCTTCTAAAAACTGAACTGCTATTCTTTTTTTAAAAAGTTTTTTTATTAATAAAACAGTTAAAACAAGGATGGACATAACGTAACATTCCAGTGTATATATTCCTAACAATTTATTCCTCATCATACATATAGTTCTTAATCTCTCTCTCTATATATACATATTTTTCTATACAATACAGTCTCTAATTTGTTTCTCTGTATACTGACATACAGTTTTATATATCTATCTTAACACTAACTTAAAACCCGAACAGTTCTCCTTGATTCACACCAACAATAGAATTTGTCCCAGATTTCAAAGTAATCTGACTCTGTCTTGTCCTTCATTTCCATTGTGAGCCTATCCATATCAGCACACGATAAGATTTTATATAAAATCTCTTCTTCTGTTGGAATTTCTTTATTCCTCCAGTTTTGTGCATATGCCAATCTAGCAGCCGTGAGAATATGTAGCATCAAGTACAATATCCTCATGGACATTAAAGTGTCCATATTTACTATATAAAATTTATAGAAATATCATTTGCCTTAAAAACAAAATAATCCAGGACTTTTTATTCTTCTGTCTGAAATTCATCATGCTTTGTTTCCCCAGATGGGATAACCAAATTGTCATTTAAAGAAAATTATTTATAAATAGTTTTATTTGAAAAACAATACAGATTTAAAGCAGACATGTCAAACTTGCAACGTCATGCGACATCGCGCAACATATCGGGACGGTTTTGCCGTTGCCATCAATGGGGTGGGCGCAGCTTCCAGATGATGCATACGGTCCATGGGCCGGCAGTTTGACACCCCTGATTTAAAGGAATCAAGTACTGTGCCTGAAAATTTCCAACAATATTATTAAAGTATTTTTATAGCAAAAAAAACCAATCTGTTTCCCATGAGAAGCACAAAGTTTTAGATTTCCATATCTTGTTACTGCATTTAGATTTCTAAATTTTGTTTCTGTCTTGGGGATCAAGTCAAACTATACAGCTTGTGATTCAGCCAAGTTGAAAAAAAGCTGTTTTCTGAACTGAGACTTCATGTGTTTGGTATTCATTCTTAAAACCTAGACTATTGAGCATTACAGAATAACATTATTTTACTGAACCCTTCTTTTGTTTGAAGGCTGAATCATAGCAACTGGACTGTTTTCTCTTGTTAGTGTGAAAGGTTTTGCTGCTCATCGAAGCAACTTCATCAGTCAGAGCAAACTAGGCAGAGAGTTGTTGGAATGTACCAATTGTTGCCAGACTATCTTCAGGGATTTTCTCTCCCAAATGTGTTGCAATATTTTAATGAAGATGCTCAGTCATCCAGGCAAGTTGAATCATGGCAACTGGGCTAATTTTTCTTTTGTTTATTAATGTATATCAACATTTCTATTCTGCATTTCTACTGCTTACACACTGCTCAGAGTGACATATGACCCTAATTTTAAATCATAGTTGTATGCAATGATCCCTTCCACATATTTGAAATCAAGAACTGAAAGCTGTTGTTGTTGCTGAGGTTATTGTTAATATTCTTCTACCTGTATGGTGGAAAAATGCTAAGAAGAAATTGTTGTCTGACTTAGTAATTGTATTCAGAATTTTGTTGATTTCATCAGAATGACCTTGAGCAGATCTTAAGGACATTTTTTAAGCCAGTTTCTTGTGATACTTGTACTGAAGTAAAAGCAGAAGCTTACATAAAAATAGTATTAAAGAATCCCATTAGAAGAAAAAATACATTTCGAATTGATCTCTGAAAATAAACCTTTTGGAATTGCATTGTTAATCTGCCTCAGTTGTGCCTCAGATGATCCTGGCAACGGAATGCTGTAAAAATGAAATGCTTTCAATCTTTTAAAAACAAGAACACATTTCCAAAACAGAAAAAGAACTGTCAATTACCTTGCTTCTCCTTGTATGTTCGGGCATGAACCATTCTAGAATATATTTGAAACCTATCTCCTTGTAACACTTTCTTCCAAAGAAAGCAAATATTAAATACCTGATTTCAATATTGCTAACTAACCAAGTGCAAAAACTGTACTAAGTCATCATGTAAAAGAAGTCTACAAAATGTGCTTAGAGAAAGTTTATTTTTTTCCATCTGAAGCAGTTGGCGGAAAGGAATACCACTGAACTGCTAAAGGCATGGTTGTTTTAATGATAACACATACTGAGGCACAGTTCCCTAGAGTTGTTTTAAGTTATGAAGTTATTATCAAACTATGAAACATGCTGATATTCCATCTAGATAAAACATAGGGCATTTTGAAAGAACAAATAACAACAACAGTAATTTCTTACAATTATTAGTGGGCAAAACAGTCAAAATAGTGATTGTATTCCTTTTTCTTTTTTTTATTGAAGATACAATGGTTAATATTTTAAGGGAAATTAACGTGATATCATTAACACAATTAAAAAGAAAGTGAGATACTGGTAATTCATAGAACAAAACTTTGCCAAATTTACACATTGGTGGAATTACTGTACCATAAAAATACCTGCTTATTAACCTAGAGCAGTGTTTCTCAATCCTGGCAATTTGAGGATGTTGGCTGAGAATTTCTGGAAGTTGAAGTCCTCACATCTTCAAGTTGCCAAAATTGAGATACATAGGTATCTGTTGCTAACAATGATGGTGAAGAAATTAAGGACCTCACAGTGCAAACCTATTGCATTTGTTATGTGATGTTAGTTGAAGTTCATAAGGCATGGAATTTGTCCTAAAATATCATAATGCATGTATCCTTGTCCTTCCCCCCTCCCCGTATCGATGCCCTGCTTAAAGAAGCCTTAAATACTAGCACTTCCCACCTATTAGCATTCCCTAGAAAAGACATATTCCATTTTTATGATCATGGTTGGTCAAACAGTCAATCAGACCTAGACTGGATTTGGCATTTTTATCTACTTACTGAATTCTTCCCAAGGCCCTAGGAAAGGCAAATGTGAATGTCTGATAGTGTTAAATGTATTGTTGCAGGATGTAAGCTGTTCCCAGTAAAGCTGCCTTTTTCAATTGACTGATGGTGATTTTGTCAAGGCCAGTGTGTTCAAGTTGTGCCCTAGATATTTTGGGATTGCACATAAGATGCCTACTACTATTGTATTAACATTGCTTTCTTTTCCCAGATCTATTCTACTTATATTTGCAGGCATTTGTACTTTGCAATTTTCTCCAGTTCTTTTTCTTTTGTTCTATTCTCTCATGGTACTGCAGCATCTGCCATCCAGACTTTTTTGTCTTTCTTATCAACTTTTTAAGTCTAGAGGTTATGTGGCAGGTGCTTGTCTGTTTGAATTCAAAAGTCCCAGAGTGCTTTAGCTTTTTCATTTTCCATCACTTTCTCTATTTTGTGGTCCCATCAGTTCTTGTTCGCAGGCAAATAATATTTCTTTCAGACATTCAATCACACTGTTGTTGCTACTTTGTTATGCCAGTGTGACTCTAGTTAATCTGCACAATTTTCTTACAATGGCTAACTAGGTTGGTTTACTCTTTCTTCAGCTTCTTGCAGAGGTGGCATTTGCTGTCTGCTGCTGTCTTCTCAAGTCCGGTTTTGTATGCATTTGTTGTTAATGCTTGGCTTGTTCAGCCAAAATTAGCCCCTCTGTCTCTTTCTTCAATTTTCCTCTTAGCCATTGCCAGGTTTTGTTATTATTTGCTTTGCCTGCTATTTTGTTTAACGATTAAACTGGCCATTTAATACTTGCCTTATCATGTCTCATTTCAATTCTTTATGTGTCCTTCTTTTAGGCCAATCTGGTCTCTCCAGGATTCAGTAATTCAGTATTCAACCTACTGGCTTCAGTGTATCTTCTTTACTGTCTTTCAGATATCTTTCCAATATCCTTTTTACTTCTTCAGCTATCTAATACAGGGGTGTCAAACTCGCAATGTCACATGACGTATCACGATGTATCACAACTTTTCCCCCATTGCCGGAGCTGGGATGGGCGCAGTTTCGGCATGATGCATCTAGCCCTCAGGCCGGCAGTTTGACACCCCTGATCTAATGATTTGCAACATTCCACACCCACCTATTTTCCTTGGTAAGTAGGGTCTGTCAACACTACTATGTGAATGAAGAGTATGTTTCATTGTCATTATTTTTATGCTGTTCCAATCCAGAGCTTTAGTTCTGCTTGAATTATGTGCAGTATTTCAGCTATTGCCAGAGCGTTAATTGCCCTTATGGAATTTCCTCCACTGAGCTTGGACTTTAAGATTTTCTTTATCCTTCTGATGGATTCACTTCTAACCTTGTTCTTTACTTCAGTGTGATTAATGTTGTCAATCTGAAGGATACCAATATTTATAGTGATCATCTATAAGATTCTAGATGTTATTTGAGTAGAGATTCAGATTCTAGATGTTATTTGAGTAGAGCATCTTGATTCCTTCAGTTTTCACTATTTCCCCCTATTTAGATGAGGGGGGGTCACATTTGTCCAGTCTAAACTCCATTGCACTATTATTATTAAAATTTATTGGTCACCCAGCAATAGCAGGCAGAGATATATTATTGCACCTAGCAAATTTCCCTTTGCTTTCTTAGGAATTTTATTCTATTTTAAAATATTCTCTCTCTTCTTTAAAGTAGAATTTGGAAATACTTTTATAGTCAATTGAAACTAAAAAAAATATTCAAATCAAATAAATCTTAATATAGCCAAAGGCCAGCAACAAAACAGTCAGATGCAAACAGATATGTAATTAATGTGGGAGGAACTTAATTTTCAGTATGTATCATCTGCTGTATTCTTCAGATTAAATATCTTAATTTGGCAATGTTCTGTATTTTTTCAGAACATTGTTCTTATCAGCTACTAAGAAGAACACATAATCATCAGACTGCCATGGCATTATCATTTAAAATTAGATATTAAATTTTAACATAAAGATAAATTCTACAAATAGGCAACAAATTATAGGAATACTGTGATATCTGCCCTGCATCAGTGCAGAATAAAGGGCATTGTAACCTGCCCTTACAAAGCTTACCAGTATTTGACCTAAATCAGCAAATGAAGGTAAGATGCAATGATCCTCCTAGCAAACATCATTGGAATTCTACAGAAACTAGATTTCTGAATTAGATTAAACTGTAGTTCTAAATCCAGGAGATTCGGTGTGATCAATTATTTTCCCTGAATGGGACTGGTTTATTTGAGCAACCTCTTTTTCACATCCATCCATTCCTTCAATTCTAGTGGTAAAGGCACATGACTCCCTCTTTATACCCTTTAAAGAACAATGACCATGATATATACCTTCCTCTCACTGCTAAAACAAACATATTTTTTATTTGATGCTAAACAACATATGAGATGCCCCATGACACCTTAGTTAAATAATATAAAGCCAAATATCTAAAGCCAATTGAACTATCTGGGCAATCAAAGCCACTAGCTATCCAAACAACCCCCCAAGAAAAAAATAGAATAAATCAGCAGTTTGCTATTTCATAACAATACAAAAAGGCTGTCTAAGACGATTGCCTGACTTTTGAATAAACAGAAACTTAACATTACGCAAAATATTTTTTTAAAAGAATACATATAATAATCCTCCCCCAAATGTGAGAAATTATCTGCATTCTTTTAAAAAACATCTTTATTGTGTGCTATCCATTGGCCCAAAACTTTTATAACATTTGGATATCTTTAATATGGGTAGATAACTATAGCATGGGTCTGATATATACTTTACATCCCCTAGTATTTCTCATGCTGAAATATAACAACTAAATCCAAAGTGTTGAAATATACACTTTTTTAAAAGCAAAAGAACATGACAGTGATTATGTCACAATCTTGGCTTTACTTCTTTTTGTCATTCTAACATCTGTTGTCATAGAGCTGAATTATGTGAAGTAGACTGAATATCACTGCAAAGAATGAGAAAAGTTTCCTTGTTAAAAAAAATTGTTTTGCTGATTCTTTTAAAATTGAAGTAAAGTAAAGAAGTTCAGGAACAAAAAAAACAAATGGAGAAGAGAGAATTATATGGAAGAAAAGGAAACATGCTAGATCCTTTTCCCTGAAGAGCATTGAGAAGGAAATTGACCTCCATTGTGGCTGAATGCAGAAAAACAAAGTTCAGTTCATTATAATTCTTTGCTAACATAGCAAACCTTACCAGCTACAAGCATGAACTTCCATATCTACATTTCAGAATATTACAGCTCTAAGTACAAAATCATATGTCACATTTCAGATGATAATGCTCTATCTTTTAAGAATTGTAGAAATTCAGACTATCTATAGATAGTCATATAGATATGTATAACTATTATATAAATACTTATCATGAACTCCTGAAATTGTGAATTAAAAGAACTGATGCTTGTGGATTTACTTTTTGCAGATGGATAAAAATCTGTCCATCAATTTATGAAATTATGGTCACTTAAAAACCAAAAAAGGCACTAGATTAGGAAACATGTTGCCATCCATTTTTTAAAAAGTTCCTGTATGATTGTCATAATGTGAATGCAGTTGTCAATTCAATTTGAAGTTGTGTTGATAAAGGTTGTCAGTCTCATCTCCATATTACCTAGATCAGAATTCCTGAGGAATTCTGGGAGTTGAAGTCCACGAGTCATAAAAGAGCCAAGGTTGCCTACCCCTGACCTAGATTATCCTCAGAAGATATCTTAAATTGCAACCACAGTAGTAGTAGTAATCATCATCATCATCATCATCATCATCATCATCATCATCTACAGGATAAGTTGCACAAGAACCTTCAACCGAAATAAATCTATCTTCCAGTCAACACTATTTAGATGGAAAAGGATGACATGAGAAGTTCTTAAACTATATTGCTTCCAGATTTTTTTCCAACATGGAAAATTAAGGGTTATGATTCAAAACATTCATATTTATTGATTATTTACATCTGAAACTGCACTTTAAGCTTTATAATTCCACTTATATCCACCAAATAATTCAATTTCATTAGAATTACCTTTCTAGACTTGGTTTCATGGATTCTGCTCACATAATCTTTTACTTGAGCCACAGTATTTGGAACTTCACAGTATTTTATTTATGTATTTTAGCTTCTGTATAGTTTTTATCTTTTTAAGATTTTATGTTGTCCAGAGCTACACTGTGGAAAGATGAGTGGCCAATAAATTTTACAAATACATAAATAATAATACAGTTACGAGCAATGGCAGAAGGGCATACAAAATATTGCCAAGAGCAATGACACTTTTTAAAAGTGAATCCTAGTTTTGGAAAAGGACTAGATCCTGGCTTTTTTGCTATTTTTTTTCTTTTGCTCTTTCTCCCCCCCCTCATTTGTACAGGCATATATCATATATTATTAATAATAATAAAGTTGGAAGGGACTTTGGAGGTCATCGAGTCCAACCCCCTGCTCAGGCAGGAAACCCTATACCATTTAAGACAAATGGCTGTCCAGACTTCCAGGGTTGGAGCATTCACATCTTCTGGAGGCTGGTTGTTCCACTGGTTAATTGTTCTAACTGTCAGAAAATTTCTTCTTAGTTCTAGGTTGCTTCTCTCCTTGCTTAGTTTCCATCTGTTGCTTCTTGTCCTGCTTTCAGGTGCTTTGGAGAATAGCTTGACTCCCTCTTCTTTGTGGCAGCCACTGAGATATTAGAACACTGCTATCATGTCCCCCCTCATCCTTCTCTTCATTAAACTAGACATACCCAATTCGAGCAACCATTCCTTATATGTTTTAGCCTCCAGTCCCCTGATCATCTTTATTGCTCTTCTCTGTACTCTTCCTAGAGTCTCAACACCTTTTTTACATCATGGTGACCATAAATAAAGTTCAGTAGCCATCAGCACAATAATGCCATTTTACCATCAGCTCTGAAACACCTGTGAAAATAGGATCATCAATGCCCCTTAAAGACTTAGGGATATTCCTTACATCAGGAAGAAAAGTATTGCAAGGATTGTAATCAACCAGTGGAAAGGCAGTCCATCTGTCTCATATCCCCTTCATTTTACAGAGAGCCAATATCCTTAGCATATACTTTCTGATGTATGCATGGTGTGTGTGTGTGTGTGTGTGTGTGTGTGTGTGTGTGTGTGTGTAGTGTGTGTAGTGTGTAGTCTAGATGGGAAAAATGTTGTTATAGGTACCTGGACATCAAACCACATAGAGCTTTAAAGCTGATCATGAGCACATTGAATTGGACCTGGAAGTATACTGGTAACCATGGCCATGTCTGTAGCAGAAGTACAGCATTACTAAATCTGGTATCCTCCTGCATTTTGACATAGTTGAGACTTCCAGGTTCTTTAAAAGCAGCCAAAACTTGGTAAACCATCCCCCTCCCATTGTGACAGCTTTTACCTTCTGCTGTAGCAAGAACTATGACTTCAGGAGGATACTCAAATTGTGCAACCTCCCCCAGAGTCAAATTTGGAACTCAAACAAAGTCAAATCAATAATTGGCAAACAGGAAATCTGTCATGCAGCTATTTAATCTGACTCATTCATGGATTTACAGCCTCCAAGCAGTGGAATGACATTTTGAGGGCACTTGGGATGGAGATGTACAACTGATCATTAATATATTAATAATACCTTATCCCACACTATCATATAACTTCTACTAGCTATTTCATGTAGATATGAAATATGTAAATATTAACAAGCTTGTATGAGAGGCAAAGCTTGTTGATAAAATGTCTACAGGGAAGAAGCTTTATAAATCATCCTTTAGAAATTTGTTGGTGCCCTACAGATAAAATCCATGAGCTGTTCTTTTGAATAAGTTATGATTTACATCCTGTTCCTTCCTAATCTTTCTCACTGTATCTTTTTAACTTTGACATTTTTTACAGGTAAGGAAAATTGTGTACTGGAAATTTATAAAGGTTACAATGTCCATCCTTGGCCAGAGGATAGAACTATATATATCAGCCTTTTTATTTAGAAAATATTTTGTATTCCAGGAATTGCAGCATTTAAAGCAAACAAGATGTTGAGAATAAACAAAAGCTTTGTTAAATTAAGTTTTTATAACCAGCATGCTTAATACCGAGCTGAAACCAGCTTGGTGCATCCTTTTGCTTTGTTGCTTTTCATCTCCTTAACAGATTTTATATCTTTTTTGTGTGGAGATGGGGATACTAAGCTTATGCTAGCCAACAAAAAGGTATAAATATACGCCCTATATATGCCCCTGAAAGATTCAAAATGAAACTGTCTTGAACTAACCACTTCCAAATTCCATCTCCAAGCCTATTTTGTGAAAATATAAGCTGTTTAATTTTTGGAAAAATAAAATAAAAAACTAGGGATTGTCCAGTAGTAGAAGTTATTAATATTTCCAGGTTTCACTTGGACATGTCCAAGATTTTGCCCCAATTTTATATATATTTACAGTGTGTGTGTGTGTGTGTGTGTCCGTATGCATATATATGATTATGTATGTACATACCCACAGAGATAGATACACATTCACATTTGTTTTTTATATAGTTTTATTAAATATTTTATATAACTAAAAATAAGCAATGAAACATATAAAGAAATGTGAAGGAAGAAATAAAAAGGATAAAAGTATAGAAAACAATACAGGTAGAAAAAAGAAAAAAGGAAAAGGTAATTAATTGCAACATTTTCTTATTCATGAATAGCACCCATTCTTTTATCCAAACCAAACAGCAGACTAAAAAACTGAACCAGGGCTCACAGATTTCCCTTACTGTTATAGATCCATTCATAATCTGTTTTGAACATCCATTACCTATGGTAAAACATGTTTCATTAAGTATTCTTCCACTAGACACTGGACATTGGACAGCAACTTATCTGAAATGGTATAGAATTTCCTGCTTGAGTAGTGGGTTGGACTAGAAGACCTCCAAGGTCCCTTCCAGCTCTATTTTGAATTGAATTGAAATGAAAATTTGAATTATTACTAGGGAAAGTTCTTCTCCTTTATAAAGTTGCTATATATTTACACTTATCTATGATAGAGCTAAGAGGAATGAAGAAAATACAGCACTACAACCACCAAATTATATTTCAGAGTCTTTAGATAAATTATTCTGGAACAATGTAAAATGTCCAGCTCCAATTTAAAAATACATTCATTAAAAATTATTTTTAAAAATAAACTTGTACTATGCCATTTGATTTTCTTGAATGCCAGGCTTGGCAGAACTGTCAGGAACATCCATTGCTCTGGTGTATGAATATGCGGCATGAATCAGAATATGTACATGCTTTGCAAAAATACAAAGTAATAGAAAGATATATAGTTCTTTAATAGGTCTCAGATGTCATCAAGCAACTATGATGTCATCAAGCAACAAATAATAATAATAAATAAATAAATAAATAATGATTTGTTAGTATATAATTTCTTAAGATCTCCTGGAATATCTATCTATCTTTCCTCAAATTGTTTTTGCTGTTCCAGTTCTTTCCCTCAGAAAGTCAACCAAGGGTCAGGGAATCTATTCTATATCTTCTGTGGTAGGAGAAATGCATATCCTCCCTAACATTACTTTTATCTCTTCCTGCCTATCAGCTTACTTTTCTGGGTAACTTTCTGACCTGAGTTTATACTATGAAATACATTTCTGATACCTCAGTTCTTGTAATTTTAAAAACTCTTCGGGCATTGAAAAGAGAGTGGACCTTTTTACTTTTCCTTGAAATTCCTTTTTCCTCTCTAATATATATAAGAATAAATGATGAATTTCATAAACAAAATGTAGGCTCTAACGAATTTTGGATTTTGAGACCAAATTTGGCCATAATCCCAAAGTATTTCAAGTTAATTAAAAAGAAATTCTCAATTGAGGGAAACAGACATTAAAATTGCAAATGTAGTTCAATTAAGTAAAAATGTGTAACACTGTATCATTTCAACATAATACATATTCACGTATATATTAATACAGATAGTCCTTGATGTACAACCATCCATTTAGTGACCATTCAAAGTTACGAAGTTACAAAGTAATCAAAAAAAGATTTTATGAATGTTTTTCACACTTGTGAACATGGAGCATCCCCGTGGTCATGTGATCAAAATTCGGAAGCTTGGCAACCAGGGTCATGTTATCACCTTTTGTGACTTTTTAGCAAGCAAAGTCAATAGGGAAGCCAAATTTATTTAACAACCATGTTACTAACTTATCAACTGCAGTGATTCACTTAATAACTGTGGCAAGAAAGGTCGCAAATGGGGCAAAACTCACTTAAAAACTGTCATGCTTAGCAATGGAAATTTTGGGCTCAGTTGTGGCAGTCTAGGACTACCTGTTCATACATAGACACACATACAAACACACACACACACACACACACACATTAATGGAGTCTGACTTAGGGATGAATAAACAAAAAACTAGTCTTGTGTTATGATAGATGTTGATTGAACAAATTCCATATTAGAGATCATCACAAATGTTGCAACTCAGTGTTGAAATGCTGTCCTCACATCACATCAAATACGTTAGATATGTTAGCCACCTTAAGTTATGATATGCACAAAAATAACAAAGGTAGGATATAAATAAATTTTAAAAATAAAATTATATGCAACTACGAAACAATTCAAAAAAGTCAGACAAATTCATATTCAAGTAGTTGCGTCAGGACATGAGAATTTTTAAGTAAGAAGGAAAAAAGGAACTGTACATGGTTGTGAATCCCACTTTTTTTCTTCCTATGCCACATCTTAAATATAATATGGTTTCGGCTTAATTTGTGACCTAATAAAGTTGGGTCCAGACAGTGCATTTGAGCTACTCCAAGTAGATCTTCAATGTGAGCAACTCAGGCAACAACAAAGGCAGGGAAGGTGGGTTGCAAGGACTTAGGTGATAGGAACAGTGTCCATGGCTCATCATCTATGCACTTGAAAATCATCATGTAGTCAGACAAATGCTTAAATAGCTTTGTGTATATTAATCAAGACAGCAATATATTAAATCATACATTGGAGATGGGAACAGTTGCTTGGAAACAAAGGCAGGCCTTGTGGAGTTCCATGTATGTCTCATTGGCACTGTGGGTGCAGAACGCTGAACTGACTGAACACAGCTCTGCTTATGTTGATATGAAAGCTCCAGTATGAAAGATGAGAGAGAAGAAAGATTGAAAACCATCATATTTTTGGTCCATTTAGCACAATATTGAGTACCTGATGTGAAGTAGATCCCCAGTATTTTAGACAGAAATCTTTTCCAGCCCTACTTAAAGATGCTAGGCATTGGAAAATACTCCTTTTGTATGCAAAGCATAGGATCTATCATTGAATTATAATCTTTTCTTAGCTTTATGATGCCATTGTTTATACTTAATTATTATTTTAGTTTGCCTTCTGAACAGCACTGAAAGGGTATATAGATAGATCTGGATGATTAGGTGAATTTAAAAAAAGAAGAAATAGACAGACAGACAGACAGACAGACAGACAGACAGACAGACAGACAGACAGACAGATAGATAGATAGATAGATAGATAAAAAGACAGAAAGACAAACATAGACAGACAGATCAGAGTGATAGAGAAAGAGAGAGATAAGAGTGGGAGAGAGAGAAAATGAAAGAGAAAGAGAGAAACAGGAGGAAAGAGATATCTCCCCACAATAAACTGGTGAAGTTGTTTGGGCTGATGTGCAATATACAGTCCAGGTTCAATAAATGAGTCTCATGGATTAGTAAAGATTACTATCCTGAAATGAAGATGGACTTTCTGCACAAGCAGGAATATAGAACTCTCTGCCCAAAATATAAACTTCTCAGAGATGTCAGGTGTATAATGAAGAGAAGGATGAGGGGTGAAATGATAGCAGTGTTCCAATATCTTGCTTGCCACAAAGAAGAGAAAGTCGAGCTGTTGTGTCCTGGGCCTGATGAGGAAACTCAGCAGGCCCAGAATTGTTGCAAATGGTCCCAGGCATTCTAAAAGTTGCCTGGGACCAGACAGAGTGGCGCTAGCCTTGTGCGCATGCGCAATGCGCGAAGAAAGAAGAACTCTTATTGGTTCACTCTGTCCAGGTTTCAAGCCCTATAAAAAAGGCCTGCGTGCCTTTTGTTTTTTGCTTGGAGTTGGAGTAGGAGAATAAAGCATTGTTAGTTGTCACCATGTGTCTTCATCATTCACACGCAAACAAAGGATTTAACACTGGTGACAAAGGTGGGATCCTTTGCAAGCTGAAACAAAAAATTTAAGGACTTATCCTGGAAGTCCTGAAGAGGGGAAGACAGCATCTGAATCAGCATCCCAGCCTGCCAGTATAGCGTCGCTGGAGGGTGAGCTCGGCTAAAGGACCCTTTCCCCAAACAGCAGCTTGCAGAGGAAGCGAGTGGTGAAGATCATAAACTTTATGATGTCGAAGATTGGCCGCTTGACTGATTTCGATGTCCCACCCAGAGAGATGGAATTCCTACGTAGCACAGGTGGAGAACTACTTCAGAGTAAATCAGATTAGAGAAGACGGCCTGAAGGCAGCAACTCTTTTGTGTGCCTGTGGACAAGAAGTTTTGGACATCGCAGAAAATCTGTTGGCCCCTACACCTCTGGAGTCAGTAACATATGCTGACTTGAAGAAAATGTTAAGGAACACTTCCAGCTGAAGTTATCCATCATTGCTTGGAGGCACGTGTTCGAGCAGAGAGACCAGAGGCCGGGTGAATCTGCTGTGGACTTTATTGTGGCCTTAAGGCAAGCAGCCAGACCTTGTGAATTCAAGGATCTGGAAGAGAGGCTTCGAGATTGTGTTGTCTGCTGCTTAAGGAGCAGAGATTTACAACAAAAGATTTTTGCAAAAGAAGATATTTCCTTCCAAGATGCATTGCAAGAGGTGACAGCTGAGGAAGTAGCAGGTGGGGCTGTGAAGGCCTTGCGCCTTGCCAGGAATCCTCCAGACACAGCTACCATCCATCAAAAGGACACTTGAGAAGGATCAGAAGTGGATCCTGAAGAGGAGGTCAACAGACTTCAGCAGCTAGTTGAGAAGAGGCAGAAGGGATGTCCGGTCAAGGCCCCAACATCTCTTCAATGCTTCAGGTGCGGAGGACGCCACAAGCAAGCTGATTGCCAGTTCCGCTCCGCCATTTGCCGGGCATGTGGCAGGCAAGGCCACATTGCATCCATCTGTTTGGGTCTCCAGAAGGTTCAACCTTGGGAAGAATTGCTTCAGAAAGGTACCAGGGTCCCCAGCCAACACAGGGTGGGTTTCTGTGCATCGCGCAGGAGCATTCTGAGAACAGGGAGACACAAGCCCCTTAAGAAGAAACTTTCCATTAACGTAAGGTTGCAAGGGGTTTCCTTACTGATGGAGTTGGACACAGGGTCCGCTCTTTCCATTATTTCAATTAATACCTTCAAAAGGATTTGCAGCAGTAGTGGCCTTCGAGTTAAACTCAGGCCATCGAATCTAATACTCACTGATTTTCAAAATTCTATGGTGTGTGTTAAGGGGGAGGCCACCCTTAATTTACAGTATAAGGATTTTGAAGGTTCCCTAGATGTGGTGGTTGTTGGGGGTGAATGTACAAGTCTTATTGGACTCGATTGGTTCGAGGCTCTCGGAATCCAAGTAACTGGGCTGCACAGCTTGCAAATGCAAGGCCTTGTAGAGGTTTGCAAGGAGTTTGCAGATGTGTTTAGTTCAGAACTAGGATCCTACAAGGGACCTCCTATTTCGCTACAGTTAGACCCAACCATCACGCCCATCAGGGTTAAGCCTAGGAGGGTACCTTTTGCCCTCAAGGGTAATATAGATGCTGAACTGGACAAATTGCTCCAGCAGGGCATTTTAGAACCTGTGGATTCTAGTCCATGGGAAACTCCCATAGTAACGCCTCTAAAGCCTAATGGGGAAATATGTATATGTGCAGACTACAAGTGTACACTGAATAAGGCATTGCAACAGCACGCTTATCCAGTTCCTGTTGTAAGCCACATCCTGGCCTCCCTCAAGGGGGGCACCTTTTTGCAAAACTTGACCTGGCACAGACCTATCAACAGCTACCTGTTGATGAGGCAGCTGCAGAAGCCCAGACTATTGTAATTCACAGGGAGGCCTTCAAGGTCAAGAGACTGCAATTTGGGGTCAATGTAGCCCCTGGCATATTCCAAAGTGTCATGGAGAGCACACTTCGAGGTATTCCTGGGGTCTGTCCCTACTTTAATAACGTCCTCATTGCTGGGGAGTCAGCTCAAAATTTAGCAGAAAGATTAAGATTAAGGGCTGTCTTGCTTCATTTTCGAAAAGCAGGCCTTAAGCTAAAGCAGGATAAATGCTTTATCTAGCGAGCCCAATAGATGGGCTGGTAGGCCAGGCGCCCTTAAGAACAAGTCTTGATCTGCTAAGGCCCCTCCTAAGCACCTAAGCAAATATGTGAGGTTCTTGTCAGTACAAGGGACCTTACAGGTCTAAGTTGAGGAGATGGGACCTATGTGGGGTAGATGATAGACACACGAAGTCCACATTAGAGAGTGGGTTGGTTAGCTAACTCTATTAGTTATAAGAAGAGTGTCTGCATGTGAGCAAACTATTATTTTCTTTTAATTTATTTTATTATTATTGTAAAGAAATTTGGAATTGTGTGTGTTCTATCCAGGAGGGAGGGGTGTTGTGTCCTGGGCCTGATGAGGAACCTCAGCAGGCCCAGAATTGTTGCAAATGGTCCCGGGCATTCTAAAAGCTGCCCGGGACCAGACAGAGCGGCGCCAGCCTTGTGCACATGTGCAAGGCCCGAAGAAAGAAGAACTCTTATTGGTTCACTCTGTCCGGGTTTCAAGCCCTATAAAAAGGCCTGCGTGCCTTTTGTTTTTTGCTTGGAGTAGGAGAATAAAGCATTGTTATTTGTCACCATGTGTCTTCATCATTCGCACGCGAACGAAGGATTTAACATAAGCTATTCTGCAAAGCACTTGAAGGCAGGACAAGAAGCAATGGATGGAAACTAATCTAGGCAAGAACTAACCTAGAACTAAGAAATAGAACAATTAATCAGTGGAAGAACTTGCGTCCAGAAGTTGTAGGTGCTACAATGCTGGAAGTTTTTAAGAAGAGATTGGACAACTATTTGTCTGAAATGGTATAGGGTTTCCTGCCTGAGCAGAGGGTTGGACTAGAAGATTTGCAAAGTACCTTCCAATTCTGTTATTCTGTCAGGTTCCAAGAACCAAGGATGATACATGGAGTTACTTCTGAGTAGTTTCCTGTATTGTTCTTAATCTATAGAGAGAATCTTGCTAGGTTAAAGCTACTCTCTGCATACTATAGATATACTATGGGAACTGTAAGAGAGGAATTCTTTTAATTCTCTTCCTGCTGACCAAACTTTTTAAGCTCTGCTTCCTTTCCCCCCCCTTGAAAGCAACCCCTTCTTCTGGGAATCCAGATACATTCCATCACAAAGGGCCGTGGTATTAGTAATTAGTGAGTGAAAGAACTAGTTGCTATATTTGAGAAAGCAAACGTCTTCTGGTAACCAGAGTTTGTATCCACAATCTAGTCTCAAGGAGAAATGGTAGCAACAGTATCTCGGAGAGTTAATTCAGGATCAGAGGGACACCCACATATTTTATAAATACTAAGTCTACTAGGCCTAAATAATAAGCATCCGATAACAGAATTTAATTAGACTTTCTTCATTCTTCTTCACCTTTTTTACATGAAGAAACTCTTGAAATAATTTTCAGGACTTAGGGAAATTGTGAAGAAAAAATCTATAGATAACGTAAGGGGGCACAAAAAGTTCAAAAAATTGATTTATTTTTCAATCACAATCTCCCACAAAAGCACTAGCAATTGAGAAGCACGTTCTATGTCATACCAGATGGCAACATTATAAGCCACCCTAAGTTGATTAAGATGGGTGAACTTATAAATCTTAATTAAATAAAGGGACCTTCCACATTATATCTATATCATCTATATCTATATCTATATCTATCTATATCATCTATCGAGAGAGAGAGAAAGAAAGATATGACAGACATCCAGATAAAGTTGTCATGATAATCAAACCAATAAATACTACATGGTAACACCGTAAATAGAAGTCAAGCAGCAATTGATTTTAGCAGCGGCAGTCCAAAAATTGCAAACTGCCTAATTATCTTTTGTATGTGGGGCTGAAGTATCTACTATTTTGTGAAAGCCATACATATCCTGCTATGATTATTAATGTGTTTTACATTCCTGAATGTGTGCTCTAAGCTGAAATAATAATATTATTCATTATTTAATTTCCAGCCAAGTTTTTGTGTTAATATCACCATGACTGAGCCACAATGTTTAATTAATATTAAATCAGAGAGAAGGAAGGAAGGAAGGAAAGAAGGAAGGAAGGAAGGAAAGAAGGAAGGAAGGAAGGAAGGAAGGAAGGAAGGAAGGAAGGAAGGAAGGAAGGAAGGAAGGAAGGTTCTGATAAAAACAGAGCTATACCACATGCACACAAAATCGGTGAGCATAAATAAAAGGCAAAGCTTGGAAAAGAAAAGCCATGGTTTGCATTTTGCACTGGATAGGTTCTGGTTGAATGAGATCTGGGATGTGTGCCAAATTAATAGGGAAAAAAGTCCCTTTCTTCCTCTTCAATAGCCACAATGTTCATTATTAAGGAAAGCATATGAACTGCAGGATTTGATTTTAATAACAGCATCGTCTTCATTAATCTGTACTTTCAATTTAGCCTCATTATGGAGAAAATGCTGAGTTAATGCAGCACCTATTATTGTTGGATTTCCTGAGGGAGGGAAGGTGGGAAGTAGTATAAAATAAAGAAACCCCCTTGTTTTCCTTCATGTCTTTTGTCATGCTTTTAAGGACTATCAGGTGTGTGTGTCATATTTTTAAACGTGCAGGTTGTTTATCAAAGACTGTTTTTGTACCATAGGTCTCCTTAAAAGTGTGCTGACTACAGTACAAGCTGTGGGGGGAGGAAGGATCAAAGGGAAACATTTGGGCTTTTGCTAAACATCCTATTTCTTTGGGGTTTGTGTTTTGGCTGTTTGTCATGTCAAGCATCCGCTTGCCATCACCTGCAAGTGAGCTGATCTTTCTACTGACGCTTCAGTTCCTTCTAAATCAAGAGCCCATGATAGCCGCTGCCTCTTTGTATCTGCCCGGCAAATAGTGGCCTTTTGTCCTGCACAAGTTCCTAAACAAACTTAATCTCTCTAACACAGTGACAGATGACATTTAGATGTCCTTGTTTCCCTTAAAATGAGTTTTATTGACAATTGGAGAACAAAAAGAGGGCCCGAGAAAGACCAATGTTTTATAGGCCCTGCTAAACAACATCTTTGCTCTCAGTCCTGTGGGTGCAGAAAAAGCCTGAAGTTGACCCCCCCTTCCCCTTTTTCTCTTGCTTTGCAATATCACCATGACAACAGATATAGAAATCACTTAGTGACTCCCAGAAAGAAAACACAGTGACACAGTCCCCCTTGTATGGCGAATCAAACTAAAGCCTTCATTCAAATGGTTATTCAGCCAGGGCATTCATGTAGAGGATGGGGTGGATTTTACACAGGTAGCTACAACAGAAAGGCCAGCCTCAGCTTCAGCCACAGCATATGGTAAACTCTCTCCTTAATTAATGCATCCTCAATAGAATTTCTCCATTTAAAATTTGTTTTCTTTTGACGGAAACATCATTAAGGTAAAGGCAACATTAATCAACAACTTGCAACTTAAAGGGCATCAAAGGGGTCTTTCTTTTTTTCCCCCTCTCTTCTTCCTTTCTCTCTTTCTCTGCCTTATGCAACAGAATATTTTAAGAGTTAAGCAAACAACATATGATTTTTCAGGCATCTTTGTCATCAGGCACATCTAAAGAGGCCTCTACTGGCCAGGCTCACGAGGTGCAGCAAAGCTCTTTTAATTGATTTGGACAGGAATGCAATCAGGATGGCAAATTTGTATTGCAAAACTCTTCACAGAGTGACTCCCTGTCTGTATCAAAATGTTTTATTTCATGCCTGCTCGCTTAAAAAAAAGGGGGTGTGTGTGGCTATCGTGTCTGTTAGGATTTTATTGTCAAAATGCAGGAAAGAAAAGGAACTAATTAAACATGTTTATTTGCTTGTTAGTTCTACTGTAATTTTAAATCATTAAAGTTAATAAAAAGAGTTAGTTGTGTTAATGTTTGTACTGGTGGTGTGTGAGAAAGGGTGTGTATCCTAGGACTTTCTGCAACTTTCAACTTAAAATTATTCAATTTTATTTTTTTGGTTGACATTTTGTTTATGCTAGGTAAGTCTCACTGATATTTTTTTTTTAAATCAGAAATTTAACCTATGTAATCTAAGTTACTAAAACAAAAATGTCCTTTCTCAAAATAGGCTCTCTGAAGCCTATATTTCCAAGGGAAAAAAAGAAAAATCTTTTCATAATTCTGTCTTATTTTCCCTATGCCATACATAATTGTAATATATTTACCCAGGTATGTAAAATAATATCTCCTTAACTAGCTTCCTTTAAAAAAAAAATTAAATATGATTTAATACTGTATTTCTTTTTTTAAATTTTTTTTGAGTGTAATAAAAATGATCTTGGATACTATGGAATCAGCATAAATGTAGGATACTTTCAGAATTGCTAGTAGGTAGCAATAATGTAATAATTGAAAAGAAATCTGTTTTATCATGCATGTTTTTTCAGCATTCTACAATACAGTAACATAGAGAGTTTTCATTTAAATATTATATGGAAAATGAATGTTGTATGCCGGCCAGAAAAAGTTGAAGAAACAATCCTGGAAAACTGCAGTTACAAAATTGATAGATAGATATTAAAACAAACAGAAAAGAATAAAGTAAATCACAATTATTAAGTGCTATATACTAACTTTCCCAAATCAATTCCAACTGTCATTTCAAAGAATTATTAAAAAAATTGACTAATATAGACTATTTGAAGACTTGGTATTATATAAGTTTGTCATTCCATTTTATCCTTGATTGCCTTAATTTTCTAAGTGTATAGATATGCATAAGGAGGGAAATGGGGTAGTAGAGGAATAACTCTAATTTACTATTCTAGTGCTGGTACATCCTTAAAAATTATGCACTATACAGTATAAAACTGCTACTCGCAGTCGCAACAGTGACACCTACTGGGTGGAACAGGAAATAGAAAGGCTTTCTACTTTGCTTTGCTTTTTTAAAAAGTAACAAAACAACTCAGATATTTCCGAGTAGATTCTCCCCTGAACCTATAAAGTAATAGAATAGGTAAAATCATCCACATTCTTAGAGTATTTGCCACTCTGCGCCAAAACAATTTTAATGCTAAGATAAGAGTGAAATATATAAAATATTACTTAACAAATCTGAAGTGGAAACTGTTGCTTTTAAAAATGGACATAAATTCTGATATTGTCTGTTGTAAACAAAAACATCAGAGAAAGTTCTGAATGAATAAAACAAGCATACATGTTTATATGTGCATGTTTGTATGCATATTCATATCTCTGTTGTATATAAGCAATGCTGTATATCAAATCAACATAGTTTACTTATTATGTTTTGAATATTTTGATGAGTGAATTATGAATTAGATTACATTAGTTCATGATTAATAATTTCAGTCCAAATAAAAAATGGTGAAGATGACACTTTCAGTATGTTTTTAGAGTTTCCATAAATAGCTTATAAATTCATGATTGTGCCATGATCACTTGTATTAACAAAGAAAAAGTCTAAACAGGGAAAGAAAAGGAGCATCTATATTCCCAAAGTATTATATTTTAATAAAAAGGCCAAGGCTGTGAAATATAAAAATTAAAAACAAAGAAATTGAAACAACCCCTTGCCCCTAGAGCTCTTGAATTGTATAATATTCACTTTATTTGAGTTTTGACAGTTATTGAAGCTTGATATCATGTTAGCCTTTCCTTTCTTTTTGTAGTTTTCTGTAGCCAGTGGAATATTTGAAAATTTTTGGCAACAAAAGCAAAATAAATTTTCTTTCCCAAACATGAAATTAAGTGATAAATAATATAGGGCAAATATTTCATTAAAATTTCCACAATTTAAAAATAATATATTTTGTAGAACAAAGGGAATCCATAGGTTAGATGAGAGAGGAGAAAGGTAATACGCACAATTATACATATGTATTTCAATTTAACTACAATCTTACTGACTTTTAACAGAAAAAGGTAATCATTTAAAATCATTTTTATATATTATATCTTGTATATCAATTGCCAATTGGTTTTATTTAAATTCTTAGGAAATGTTTTGCCCAATATTAAAACACAATGTTATTAATATTAAAACAATCTTACAAGTGACCCCAGACATTTCTAATATTGGTAGAACTGGAAATTTCTGCACAGTGTCCCATGAGAGATTGTCTGAAATAAGGAAATGATGATGTGGACTATATTTCTAATATATTAGAACCTATGTTATTTGTTTATTGTCTTAAGAAACATTAATTACAACATGAAACTTGCAGTCACAAAAAGTCTATCATTACTGTTTGGGATATTTGAAAGCGTGCAAGATACATTTTCTACAACATTACTGGAAATTATGTAGATTACACTGGCCTTAGAAAATAAAACTCAGTGAAGAATGTGGAAAAAAAATAATGATATTGAAAACAATGGGAAAAAGGGGAAAGAAATTACTACGTTTTCATTTCATTTCATTTTTTAATGGAACAGTTTGAAATATTTAAATATTTTTAACTAAAATAATTTATTTGTGAGAGAAATAAAATACAATCAAGATACAATTTAGTAAAATCAAACAAACCTTAAAACTTTTGCTGATATATTTTATGAACAGCTGATTGTCCTATTGGAGGAAAATATCAGTTGATGCAGCGAAAGATAAATGTAATGTGCTAAAATTAGCTACTATGATGCTTAATTTTAAATTATTTAAATTATTATTCAATAGAAACAAACTTCATTTAGAGAATGAAAAACCTGCAATGTTATAAACTTAAGAAAAAAGTTTCTAATCCATTATACTGATTCATAAAAAGCTAAACAAAGTTGTTAAATTGATTAATATTTTCGTGTGAGAGGGACTGTGAGCTTACCAGGCTGTTCACTTTACATGCTCTGCATATCTTGGCAGATTGATAAATCTACTATGAGTTGTAGTTAGGCTTGAAATATGCGTGGTCATATCTTTTGTATTCAGTGGCTCTGGCATTCATGAATTATTTCTGTTGACAATGGCAGGCAAAAGTGGGTTTAATATAGTTAATTGAGACAATTATAAAAACAAAGGGATTTCAGACTAATATAATCCATAATATATTACAATTATAAATACAATTATTATAATATACACTTATTTAATCATACACAAAAGTAAAATACGATTTGCAAAAGCACTGCTTATGAATGAGTGATGCAGAACAGTTTTGAAAACCTCCCTAAAAGACAAAAAAGAAAAAGAAAAAAGGATTTTGTGGCCTATGCGCCAGTATCTTGTGTAACATATAAAATAAGCCCCAAGAGTTAACAGAAACTTAACTGGTGAACTAATAAACCTGAGTCTAGACTTTCTATCAAAAAAGTAATATTCGTGAATTCTCTCTGATCAGAAAATTAGTTAACAAAATATTTTTTCTTTCCTAGAATGGTTTTTTTTAGCCTTATGTGGTGTTCTGAATGTCTTTCCCTTCATTTCTCCCTCCTTTTTTTTCCTTATCAAAGGAATTTTTTAGGTGCTGTAATTAGCTGCAGTTCAAATGGGATAAAGATTCCCGCAGAACATGAAAAAAATGGAAGCAATGAGTAAGGTAGCTCTCCAACTTTGTTCAAAGAATATTCCATATATCCAGGAAGTGCCTATATCAGAGTTCCACAGACCTGTTGCCTACTAAGGTGCCAGGACAGTTATCCTAAACAGACGGATTAGTAGTGACTTAACTAAAATGCATTTGGACTAGACATATACATTTTCCCTTGCCCAAGTAAATTGATAGAGTTAATTTTGGTTTTCACACTAAAGTTATAAGATTCTTTCTTTATTCCTGTTTCAATTTTTTCTATCTCACTTCCCATTAAAACAAACATCAAAGCAGTTTATATTTAAATTTAACTTTTCAGTTTACAAAAATGGATTAAAAGCATTAAGGAAAAACATACACAGTAAAGTCAGCCAGGGAAATACTGCAAGAGCAATGGAAAGTAAGAAGAATTTGAAAAGTTAAAAATCAGGGCAACATTGGTACATTATGGAAAAGCCTCAGAAAAGTAAAATGTGTCTGCCTAGCACCAGAGAGATAACAACAAATGGCCAAATCTTGTATACAATGGTGGGCCATTTCAAAGAATATTGTAGAGTATTTATTTGGGAGGGAGGGGCTACTGATGAAAAGGCCACTCATCATTTCTCACAGTATGGGGATACCCATAGCAGATTTCCCAATTATGACCCAGAGGTGATCATTCAGATATTATAGAATTATCAGTTTATGTATATTTTTCACACGAATGTGCATAAGGCATTGAAGATATGAAGAGGTATTCTTAGGAATAGTTAAAAAAACATCATGATAGGCAACCACAACAGTGCAGTCAAAACTTCTTCCATTTTTCATATGTAATGCAGCCAGAACTTCAATTGCACTATTGTGAGTGCCATTTTTTAACCATATCCTGCAGCACCTCTGAAGATATACAGATGGTATAGAGTAGGACTGTCTATTATTAACAATGCATGGAACTGTTATATTAAGTTCAGATTAGTGTTACTAGGGTTCTCATACTATCGTTTTTCAGATATTTTTACAATTAAAAAAACAACATGCCGGACACTGGGCAGTCTGTTCACAACTTTTTTGTGTACAACCTTCCTGAATGATCAGTCAATCCAGTTGAAAATCTATAGTAAATATCTTTTACATACCTAATCTGTAATAGATTATTTTGAAAAATATGGATCTAGAATCCATATAGAACATAATGGGATATAACAGGATATAGGACATAGAATAATAAACATATAAAAACAAGTTCAAATTATCATGTGGTTTACTGGGAAAAGAAAACTGTTGCAACCATTCCAGTCTTATAAATTACATGCCTCCTTCTGTATTATAATAGACTGCAAGGAATAAAATCTGACATAAGAAACAGGATTTACTGTCATGGATTTATGATGCATGAGATTAAAGAAATCTTTATGTTAGTAAAAACTAGCTTGAAGATTTCTAATATGAGAGATGGAAATTTTTAAAGCATTTAAGCCTGTTATTAGCTGATGTTTAAAATATTGCAATGTTTCCCCATTTTTTTGTTGTTGATTAATGATGTGCATTTAAGACATACGATTTGGTATATGTTTATTTTGTATACAAATAATACCTACCGTCTCATCAGCCCAGCAGTAATCGGGAATACTAAAAATTCATACACATATTTGAGTTTGTGTTTGTATGTGTGTGTTTGTGATTGTGTGTTTATATTTTTTTAATTAAAGAACCCTCTTTTAGTGAAGCTGTCAGGGCAACATATAGCTACAATAATCAAATACCAATATAAAACGTATACAACGACAGCACAGAAGTTAAAATGGAATATATTCTATGAATAGTTTTGTAAAGCTTCCCATTGATATTACATATTTACAGCTGAATGTGTTTGTGCAATAATCTGGCAATTGATGACAAGTTGGCATTTCATAAATAGGGGCCACAACTACTATAGGAATAATAGTTTCCTTACCTGTCTTACCATAAGACTTTTTCTACACTTTCTGACAACAACTCTACCTATTTAGAAGAAATTGTTTCAATTCTATTTAGAATGCTAGAAACTGGTACTTTTTTTTATTTGCACCATACAGAAATGTACCACAATATTGAAATATTATCATAGCCCAGTTAGAGGCTTTCTTTCTGGTGAAAATGTCTTCTTTATAATCACTATCTTCAGATGTTTGCTAGGCAGGAATCAGGAGATGAATTCAGTGACTGAGTTACCAATCTGTCTATGTATAAAGACTTTTTATAATGACTGTAAATCTTTTGGCAGAGATATCTTTCTGATATTTCTTAAGGGAACAATATTTATTGATGTATGCATGTGGATTTACAAGTCATTTTAACAGTGGTAAATTGGATACTTCTTGTATGCAGAAAATTATAAACAATCTGTCTATATTATATTAAAGAGAAAAGAGAGAAAGTCTGCAGTTTTTTGCATCAATTATCTGAACACGATTAGCCAACTGCAATCAAGACAATCTAGAAATGTCCTGCTCCATGATTGTGCATACCCCCATGATGAAGAATAATTGGAATTTTACAAGAAAGTTAAATATGTACTTCTTAATAAACTTTTAAAAAGTGGAACCTGGACAAAATGTTCAGTGGGGATTATTTCTGATCCTTGTGTCTCATATTCTTCCTACCTTTTGCTGTTGTTTTCACTTTCCCATTCCATGCATTCAGCCAATATTCCAAGCTTTCTTATGCATTCATTTGTTTTTGTCTATGGAGATTCTCTGTCATTTAGGTTAGCGTTCCCCAACCTGTTGGGCACAGGGACTGGTTCTATGGAGAAAGATTTTTCCCCAGACCAGAGGCGGCATGTTTTGAATGCATGATGCAGCATGACACAGCATGATGCGGACAGATGCTGGTCCACAGACCGGGGTTGGGGACCCCTATTCAGGTCATGGTTACCCCCAAAATGCTTTTTCAAGAGGCAACTGGACTTCATTTTTCCTTGAAGATGTTTCACTTCTCATCCAAGGAGCTTCTTCCGTTCTGATTGAATAGTGGAGGATGGAATGATTTATATTTCTTACAATCACCCTTGCACAAATCCTTCCATCTTCCACAATTTGTCAGAATGGAAGAAGCTTCTTGGATGAGAAGTGAAACATCTTCAAGGAAAATCAAAGTCCAGTTGCCTCTTGAAAAAGCACCTTTGGGACATTCATTTGTTTTGGTTCTCTTTCTTTCTTTCTTTCTTTCTTTCTTTCTTTCTTTCTTTCTTTCTTTCTTTCTTTCTTTCTTTCTTTCTTTCTTTCTTTCTTTCTTTCTTTCTTTCTTTCTTTCTTGTTTTAAACTTTTTTTTTATTCTTTGCATGAAAGTGTGCTGACCTGTGCATATTGTTTGATCAGTATGAGGACTGAGTTTGATATTTTGATGAGACAAAATATCAGGAGAGCTTCCAATTAAATAACAAATGGAAAATCAAACACTTAGAGGAAGTCCCCTGAAATTAGTGGAAGAAGTTACCTATGGCTAATTTGTTAAATAGTGTTTGAATGTGTGCATAATAAGGGAAAACGTTTGGTGTTATACTTATATAGCGTTATTATGTACATAGCAGTGCATAAACTTTACAAACAAAACATAAATAGCAGAGAAACTAATTTTTTTGCTCATGAAGAACATGAAGTAAAACAGAATTAAGGAAGTTATGACCAACTAGATACTACTGAACTACAACTCCAAGTAAGCATCACTGGTGAAGAGAGATGCTGAGACACATAGTATGGCTATAAATTGGTTTGGATTCAAAGGCAAAAAAAGTGCTTTTGAGCCCATAAGAGCCTTCATGGAGTACCTGTCTATAACTCCTTAAAACAGATATATCTATTTCCAGAATCAAAAAGAAACTGAGGAGAGCTGCCATGAGATTCAGGAAAAGACACAGTTAACTTAAGAAGCTAGAGTCAGTTGCTGCATGAGTGCCCTGAAGGACTTTGCTGCTTTCAAATCCAAAACACTTTGCTGTATATTACTTCAGCAATATCTGGAAAGTCAAGAATTTTCCTCATCCGGATTATAGTGAGCAAAAGAGTTGTTTTGTTTTTGCTAAGTCAATATTAATTAAGAGAAGGTGATCAAAATTCCTCCCAATAATTATAACAATATTTCCTAGCAGAGTTTAATTCACTTTGAAAAGTCTTAGAAAATCCTGTGTAGGATCAAAAAGGCTGCTTGAATGAAAGTTAATTTTCTTTTTTTCAGAAAGTTTATTTCTGCTCAAGAAAGGCTATTCCTTTCAAAAACATTTTTGAGCCCAGAACCTTTTCTCCTGAATCCATCATTTAGACCAGAGTAAGATAGTAGTTTATAATGTTTATATATTTTTAAAGAAATGTAAAATAAACATTAACCACAATTCTGTGCATAACAAATATTTAGCAACTGGCAAGCCTCAATCCCTTCCAAAGAAAGTAAACATGCCTTTTTTTTAATCAAACAGTTCTTTTTTTTTTAATCTCTGTAAAATCATTGTATACCACTGAGGAATAAGGAGCTTTTGGTAATTTAAGCAATACTGATAGGCATATGTGGTCAGTATAATGGTCATACCTAAGAGTATAACCAAAAAGAAAATATGCAAGAGAGGCTAACCAATAACACAAGAGAAACTGCATGCTGAACTTCCTGGATAATAAACCAAGCAGTTGAGATCTGGAACTACACACTGTTTTTCTTTCATTTATAATGCTCACTAACAGAAGTTACTTTGATTTCACTGATGGGCTTCAGTGTTGGAAAGGGAATTTCATAATGATTATTATTTCTGATCCTACATCAACAAATTCATTCCAAATGGACTTTAAATATATAGTTGAATTTATGCCAATGACAACAGGGATGGAAACATGTTCCAGTTCTTTTGCTTTATGTAAGATGGAGTCAGAATATAAAGATAGCACATTTGTAAATCCCACACGCTTTTGTTCTTTGGACAGCAGTTATCAAATTTATAGAGGATTATGTGTCAAAGAAAAGAAAAAGTCTTTAGCATTTTTTAAAGGAAAAATATTTTCAGAAGTAATATGAATCATTAATTTCATGCGGTTTAATTTTCAGTTCAGTATACTGACGATAATGTTTAGTAGGATGAGTACACACACACACACACACCCACGCACGCGCACACACACACACACACACACACACACACAATGTAACAGACTCCTAAGTGATAACCTGCAGGACTTTGTTTTCCATTAAACTGTAAAGCAGACATACAAATGAGCTGAAAATGCGAAGAATCAAAATAAACTAATAGTGATTTTATAGGAAAGTTGTAATGCGTATTACAGTTTCAGACCATTATTTTATTTTTCAGAAGGTGTTGCAATATCATTTTATATTTCAATATGTTATATTTGCTCTTTTTTAAAAAAACACTAGTAATTTGGATTTATTTGCAGTAATGATATGACATTAACTTTTTTACTTTTTTGTTGCTTTACCTCTTTGAAATTCCACTTTCAGAAGTTTGTATTCTAAACTTCAACTTGCTTTTGTTTATTAGTTTTTCTTCCTTTTTAAGACAAATTATTTATAACAATAAAGGGTTATTTAAAAGAAAAGAAAATTGGAAGAGACACAAATGTTTGCTATGAGAAACATTGACTAAATGTAAAATAGCAAGACTTTATAAAGAATGAACTTCATAAAAATATTCATATACATTAATAAGGCTAATTAATTTTAATTTTGCAAGTGAATTTATCTATCAGTGTGCATCCTTTTGCCTTTAAAACAGGCAAGTGTACAGAAGTCTAATTAGCTGAAGCTTCTCTATTCCCTAGGAGAATTGTCCAAAATATATTGGGATTTGCTTATAATGATGTTATATGATATTTTGGCTGCTATATCTGCATATGCAGAGAATTTAATATTGATTTACTGTACCTGCTTGCCAATCTTTGAGCACATAGATGGCCATTACGGCTGCTAGTGGTATCTATTTTGTCTCTTCATAATTGTCATTTCTGGCTCTATTTAAGATTAAAATATGAAAATTGTGTCATATGGCCACAAACAACGCATTAGCCAGGTTATCAGCAATTTTGTGGCACAGCTATCATGTTTGCTCTCATTCATTCTCATTTTATTTATGAAACCTACATTCTATATTAGAAAATGTCTTTAACGTGAATAATTATTTTCCATCCAGTTTTTACATGTGCATGCCCGGCGCAAATAAAATCTTATTCCAAAGGAAGAGTTTGTCATCTGCAAGAATACTGTGCTTGCTTTGTAGAACTCAGTATTTGCTTTTTTCAGTGCAATCCCAAGTAGATCTATTTTGAATTAACTCTCTTCAGTGGGGCTTATTCCCTGGTAAGTTGTGTGCAGGATGGATAGTGTGGCAATTGTGTGCAGCAGGTACTTTTCTGATATTCACATAAAGGATGAAATTATGTCCAGATAGTTTGGATGTGTTCAGCAATTACTAAAGTAATATGTCTCTGAAAGGAGTACTACTATTTAATCTGAAATCATCTGGATGCATTATGCAAATACTTCTGGCATATGCTGAAAAAAAAGCAATGCATATGTTTTTCCACTGTTCTAATGTTATCTATTCATTTATTGCTACCAAAGAGTCTGTGAGGAAGAAAAGTGGGGGGAGAGAAAGTCTCTGTCAGGGGTCAGTATTCCAGTTCTCTTTTGACAAAGCTATTCATGAACAAGTTACAGCTGAGAAAACAAAGAATAAATATTGCATGAGAAAATTATCCTTAACATCATCTTCTTTATCTATCCATTTTTCCAAGATGCACATCTTCCTCTCCTCATAATTGCAGTGAAATTAATTTTTTTTAAATGGCATTTTTATACTGGAGTGAATAGTAAAATGTTCAAGATAACACTGTGTTCTTCAGCTGCTTATAAACCATATTTGAGTAAGTTATGAATTCTTTACCATTTAGTAATGCTTTTCATGAATCATTGCCACCTAGTCACATGGACCCAAAGAACATGTTTTCTTTATTAAAACTGAGGGTGGTATTTATTGTTGTTGTTGTTTTGCCATCCAGCTAAAAAGGCCCCCCTCTCTTTCTCACTCACTCCTCTCCTTTTTTATACAACAGGATTTTTGACAGGGTTGACTTCAGACAGCTTTCCAGCTGGGGTCGGGGGCCTGGGTGAACCTTCAAAATTTTCCCATTTTAGCATCATCAAAGTGAAGGAAATTCAAGGATCACTAACGTCTCAGATGGTAGCACTTGCCCTAACAACCAAAGTTCAGGAATTCTTTGGAGCAGGCTGAGGTCATTTTTTCTCCTAATGCTTTTCTCTATTAATCAGAGCTCATAGCTCAGATTGGTCTTCAACTTCCTTCCAATCCTTACTAAGCCTGTCATTTCTAGCTATTATTTACTTTAATGGACTTTGGCTGATCCCTTATGAAGCTTTGGATCCGAGAATAATACGGCTGGAGAGGAACGGGCACAGGCCTGGGTGTGGGTTTGCCTGCAGATTAACCATGGCAGATGGGCTTTATCACAGCTTCCTCTGTGCGAGTGTTGATTGAGAGGGTATAATGAGAGAGGTGGTGTCAACACAATGGCTGCAGCCACTGCATTGCACCTTGTGTCTAAACAAATTCTCTCCCCCCCCCAAATCTTAGGGTTGTGAAATTTCAGGAAGTCAGAGCACAAGAACAAGCACAAAAACAACTGTAAATAATCATGAATGTTAATCCAATGCTAATTGGTCCCTTCTTTCATTATAGATACATTTTGCTCAGTTTTTTAAGGAAATTAATTATGTGGACAGTTATACATAATTGGACTTTTATAGTAGCTTGAATGTTAGTGCAACCAAGTAGCAAACTTAATTATTATTATCTCATTAATTTGCAGAACAAATGTTTCCAATAAAAGCATAATCTTGATGCAGTCTGCATGTTTTTGATACATAGGGGATACATTCTTAAGTGGGGGGATCAATTAACTATTATGTAGAGAATAAAAAAACAAATGACAAGAGAACTGCAACTTATCCCATTAATTTCATTTTGTAAAAACAAGAAGCCAAGTGCATTTGTTTGCTAATACAATCATTAAATATATTGGTTTGCTAGTCTTAAAAATGCCTTTTTATACCATTCTCAATTTAAAGTTTTCACTTAATTCCTCCCTTTCACTGATGGATTAAAATCAAAACTATTGATTCTTTTATTCCTTCGGGCTGTCCCCATCTGTCTTATCTCTTTCATCACAGCACCCCTTGGACACAGAGAGAGAAGTGTTGGACAGATGAATGGGAGAAAATCAGGAGAAGATTCTAGGTCAAGTTTGTGTACAAGAGTTGAAATTTTTAGTGACAGTCTCTTCTCTCTGCCAAGCTGAAGTTTCCACACAGAGTTGCACAAGCTAGCCCAATTATCCTCCTCTTTTGAAAACCATTATCAAGTTTTTCAAAACTTCTTTCATTTCACTGTTGTCATTCAATGAAAAGGAAACTAACCACCATGTCAAGACAACTCAGCTGCCTAGCAACCAAGGGCCAAATTTTAATTCTGACTTGCTTCTGGTCTTGACTAATGGAAAGTGACTATGTTAAGCCAGTCAGAAAGGTTGTTTGTCACATATGAAATGCAAACAAAACAACATTGTTTTCTAAAGTACTGGCTGTGATGGATGTAAAGATTTACAGTAACCTTATTAATTTTCTCTTGTGTTTCAGTGGGACAGATGTCATATACATTCATGCTTTATTAAATGCATTATAAGACCCAACAAACATGATGCTTTGTCTCCCTGAAAACAAAACAAAACAAAAAAACCCTAAAAGGGTGGGGGGTGTAGGGAGGTTGTTAAGGATCTACAAGTTCTATGGATTTGTGAAATGTGCTATTACTGTTTTAATAAGTAAATAATAAAAATAAAAGCTCAGTCATAAATATGATCACACAACAAGCAAACCCATCAAAACATATAAAATAGATTAAAATGACCAGCAAAGAAGAAAATAAAAAAGCTATTATTAAGCAAGAGGTGAATTTAGCACAAATTTTTCCACCTTTGCTTGCTTGTACACTTCTGAGATTAAACAATGAGACAGATTGGTAGGGAGGCTGAAATATATGCTGTCCTCTCAAGAGCTGTAATTAGAAAGCACCATTGACAGAAATCAGCCACCTGTTGCAGGGAACTGTAACTACTACTATTGGTACTATGATTAGTACTGAATGAAGTAATATGTGATATGCTAAAAATATCATGCTAAAATAGTTAATAATTGCTTTCCAAAATCTAATACATCCATTTTAAAAAAGGTAGTTGAAGCTATTCTAAAGTCAAGTAGTTTTCTTTTTATTTTAAAAAAATGAAACATAGGTTATTTTTATCAAAATTAGATATAGGGATGATCTCTCTATCCAAATCTAGACAGGAATATATATATCCTTCTCTCTTCTTCTTCTTCTTCTTCTTCTTCTTCTTCTTCTTCTTCTTCTTCTTCTTCTTCTTCTTCTTCTTCTTCTTCTTCTTCTTCTTCTTCTTCTTCTTCTTCTTCTTCTTCTTCTTCTTCTTCTTCTTCTTCTTCTTCTTCTTCTTCTTCTTCTTCTTCTTCTTCTTCTTCTTCTTCTTGTTCTTCTTCTTCTTCTTCTTCTTCTTCTTCTCCTCTTTCTCTCCTTCTCTCTCTCTCTCTCTATGTATGTATGTAATTAAACATGAACTTTCATTTATCAAGAATAGAACTGATAAAGGAATTTGGGGAGTTGCAATTCCAGCTCATGTAGAAGACATCAGGTTGAGAATAGTTTAAGATATCTATGCTTTATCACTATCCCCATACTTTTGTTCATTCTATTAGAGTATTGGAAATGGTGTTTACATATCAATTACTTATAGATTTATTTATTGGTAATTCATTTTATTTAAAACATTTTGCTTCATTTTTCCAATGGATATTCCAATCTAACTCTATGAATTACATAAGAAAAATACATATCTAAACCAAAAGAGAGCAACTCTTACAGACTATCTTCAATTGAATTTATAGCTAACAAAGCAAGCCCCAATAGGAATCTCTGAGAAAGACTGTTCAACAAAGTTTGACTGAAAAGCCTTATTTTTTTAAAAAAAGCAATACATTGTACAAATACAGTAAATAATTTTACAAAGATTTGAATAAAATGTACATATACAAAATTATAGCTTCAGATGAACATTCAAATAAAATTGCCATGCATCTCACCTTGGTGGATAACTATCTCATGTCCAGAGTGGATGCTCAAATTATATTTATGAGCAACTTCAAGATCTCTTATGTTTTCCTTATGGTTCTTTAGTATAAACTGAACTTAAATCCCCAATAATGAAATGTCTTATTATAGAATATTGCTTCTCTTAAAGACAAACGGTTACCCTCTGGCTATTATCTATCTAATCTATGATCATTTGTTCATTTATAGCAAGCATCCTGATGAAGATCTCGGAGAAAAAAAATGGGAAGTGTAAAAGTCAGGAATAGGGACACAAAGTTTGCAGAAATTCTATGCAGGAGACTCTTTTTCATTTACAAACTTTAAAGAAAAAAAATTGAAATATAATAGAAAAATGGAAAAACATTGAAAAATATTCAGTGTCAATAATGTAGCATTAGAGAGATAAAGGCACTGTTGTGGTTTGTTCATAAATTAAAAAAAATAGCTTATTGGATCAATAATTATGATTATATTGATTAATTTTTTGTTGTTACACTGTTGAAATCTACAGAATGAAACCATTTTTACTGTTTAGTAGGTGGAAACACACAAAACCATTAAAAACATAATTTTAAGTCGAAAAGTTATATATTTTAGACTTTGGAGAAAATATTAACTTGGGAGGGGGGGAATGAATTTTACCAGTATTGAGATATGCTTTCTCTATGCTTTCATAAATTATAATTTTACTTCTTTCGTTCTGAGTATTTTCAGATATAGCTCAATTTAATTTATACTTTTTTTAAAAAAAATCTGTTTTTTAAAGAAAACAAAACAATATCATAAGCATTTTTTATAACTTCTCCATTGGAGGCAAGAAATTCAGCAACAACAAGAAAACATTAAATAAATAGGGAATGGATTACCCAGATTTTTCATTCAATAGGCATGTTACACAAATATAATGAATCTTGGTTTTTCAAAGATATGTGAGAATTTCTAGTAAACTAGAATGTTGGTTTCAGTTATGAAATATAGAACTGCTATTTTTTTATTTCACAATATGATTTTAATTGAATTTATATATATAATTTATCATGGTTAATGATATCTGTAAAGATGCGACTCCTGGGTATATTCATGGTACAAAGTAAATAATTTGCGATCACCAGGAGATTAAAAAAGAATGACTTTAATATAACCTAGCTTTCGTTGGGAACTTCCAACACCGTCAGGGTTAAAAGAGCCAGTTAATAAGGTGTCTTAGATAGGATTAGCCAATGCTTGCACATGGCTCCTAGACTGCACCAACGGTCTCAGCTGTTCAAATTTGCATTCCGGATGCTCCTCCCTCTCTGTCATCACTTCGAGCCTTCCCACCTATCTTTCCAATGGAAATTCCTAAGTTGGTCAAGATCTTTGCATCTTCACTCACTCCAATGGTGTTAATTCTCGTATTATCTTTCCCTCTACTGTGAATTTTGGTGGGGTGTTCGGTTTTTCTTTTATATTTATCCTATTAGGGCTCCAGATAGTTTTCTCCACCCCTCTCAGTCGTGGGTCGATGGTTTCTCCCCGCTCTGTACCCCTCTGAGAGGGGTGGAGAAAACTATCTGGAGCCCTAATAGGATAAATACAAAAGAAAAACTGAACACCCCCACCAAAATTCACAGTAGAGGGAAAGATAATACGAGAATCAACACCATTCGAGTGAGTGAAGATGCAAAGATCCTGACCAACTTAGGAACTACCATTGGAAAGATAGGTGGGAAGGCTCGAAGTGATGACAGAGAGGGAGGAGCATCCGGAATGCAAATTTGAACAGCTGAGACCATTGGTGCAGTCTAGGAGCCATGTGCAAGCATTGGCTAATCCTATCTAAGACACCTTATTAACTGGCTCTTTTAACCCTGACGATGTTGGAAGTTCCCAACGAAAGCTAGGTTATATTAAAGTCATTCTTTTTTAATCTCCTGGTGATCGCAAATTATTTACTTCGTACCATAATTTATCATATCTTATGACAGCCTCTTATTTGTAATTTGTATGATATTTGTTCTCAACTATGTAAATGTTAGTGTAATTCTAAATGGCAAATGATTCCTGGAAGAACTGTTCTGGAACTATCACTTTCCATTGAAAATTTCATAGGATTATGAGTTCAGAAGTTTTTCCTAACACATTATCTAAATCTGCTATAACAAAATGATGTAACTTGTACAATTATTATGTCTATGTTCTAGATCTGGATAAAGCTCAAATTCTGGGCCACTCTAGGGCAATTGAAGACAAATTGCTATTGCACAATTAGATGACACCAATTTGCCCTGTCCCAATTCACAACCATCTGCAAACCTCTGGCTTCCAATTATTGCCTTAACTCTGTCTTTCATATATCAGCATTGTGCAAAATACAGCCATATTTTCTTGCCTGTGTAAATACCATGGTAGAAAAGGGAGATGAAGAAGAACTGAATTCAGTGATTGAGGAATTCATTTCCAGTTCAAAACAATTACTGGTGATCCCAATCAGAGTGACATTTATAATCAAAGTCCCATCAGTCACTCCAATCACAGCAATCTGAACAGGAAATGAAAAGTAGGAATAAGACAGAGGAGATCAGAGCAGAAGAGATCCTGTCGGTATTGTGGTCTATGGGGAATACAGAACATAGAATAATAGGGTTTGAAGGGACCTTGGAGGTCTTCTAGTCCAATCCTCTGCCCATTGCAGGAGATCCTATACCATACCGAACTTTCTTTGATGGGATGGATACATGTAATCTTAGAAAGAATAACAGTATAACAAAACAGAATAATAGAGTTGGAAGGAAACCTGGAGGTCCTCCAGTCAAACTCCCCCACCCAAGCAGGAGACTGTATAACATCCCAGACAAGTGGCTGTCCAGCCTCCAGTGATGGAGCACCCCCAACTTCCTAAGGTAAGACGTTCCACTAGTTAATTGTTCTCACTGTCAGGAAATTTCTCCTTAGTTCTAGGCTGCTTCTGTCCTTGATTAGTTTCCATCCATTGCTCTTATTCTATGTTTGAACAACAGGATTACTTGTTCAAACATAGAGGATTACTGTAGAAAATTCTAAACAAATAGTATGTGTGATCTAGTACAAAGAGAAAACTTACAGTACAAAGAGCTTTAGTAAGTCTTATCAGGTACAGACAAAGATTTGCAGCTTGGCTTGCAAGGCACCAGGATGGCTATTACAAGAAGGTTACAGTTGTCTCCCTCCTTGCATACAAAAGAACTCAGTCTCACTCTCCAAAAAACCAAGAGAGTAGGACATGCATAGTGCGATGGGGAGAAAATTCAGGCAGTCAGACATAAAATAATGCCTGTGTAAAGAAACTGATAATACATAGGGCTAAAAAAGAGAGAATAATGTTTTTAAAAACAAACACAAAAAGACACCTTGCTACTCTGCAGTTATTTCCTGTTATCATAGTAGAAAATGATGGCAATCAGTGACCAGCTTCAATTTTTCTCAGTTAAAGAATAGAGGGAGAGCCAACAGTTTAGTAGCAATGAAAGACACTGGATTAGAAGCCAAGAAACCCTGAGTTCTAGTTCTGCCTTAGGCATGAAACCAGCTGGGTGACTTTGGGCCAGTCTTTCTCTCTCAACCCTAGAAAGAACAAAGTAATGGCTTCAAAAGATGCCTCCGAAAATTAGGCCAAGAAAAACTGCAGGGATTTGTACAGACAGTCACCAGGAGCCAAGAACACATAAAGGCATGAGGTAAAGGAAGAATACACATTGAGGGACTGAGTTATTTTAAAGATATATACTTTTTATTATTTTCATTCAATTTAACAGAAAATAGCTCAAGGGCAAAAACAATTCAATGAAACTGTTATGAGTAGACTGCTGGATTCTGGCTTTTATGAAGAGGCCATGGGTGTGTGCAAGTAATCTATTGTACAATCATCTCTCCAACAACTACAAACTTTCTAGCTTCCCAGGTTTTACTTAAGGGAAAATATCTTGTGGAAACCTTTCTTGTGAGACTTTTTTAGATTAGGAAATATAGGGGTCTAGAAAGGTTGCACAATAGTCAAGATCTGCTAGCTTCACATCTAAACTGGGAAAGATCTTCAAAAATGGTGAAGCAGCATTTGGGGGTTAGGGAATTTGCTGCCATGTTACAGTCATGGGATCAGAATACCTTAGAAAACATATCTGGAGCTCTCAAAGTCTTTGCCATAGTGATGATATCCAAAGATGGACTCACATTTGGCTGAATGATCATATCCAAAGATGTGATTATTTAATTAATTACAGATGTGGCATTACAACATTTGCAGACTGCATTGACCTACTTAAAGGTCCTTATGTATGGGGCGGTCCTTATGTAAAGGGTGGCAATGGTCCTGGGCCCCATACATGAGGAGACCCTACCCAAAAATAATTTAGCATTTGAAATCATGAGAGGATTGGGTTTTCCTTACAGGAAGCAAAATTAATCAGCTAAAATATATTGGAAAAATTTGTTTCAATATTTCAGACTTCCTGGCATTAAAGTTCTGATGCTACTGACTTCAATGATTAAAAAAACACTGGATAAAAAATATTGTGCTATAAAAGGCCAAGAGTATACTGCATAGCGTAAATCAAGGAAGGCAATTAGGCTCCAAAAAGCATCTGAAGTAAGAACTGGTTACTCTGATGAGACAAGTTCTGATGAGATGATTATATTCAGAACAGAACTTTTATAAGATCTGATGAATAGGATTTGCCATTGGAATTGGCTGACAAGGATGATCCTGATCCTGTAAGGAAAATGTGGTAATAATAGCTGAAATATTATGATAACATTAGTTGGATCCTCCAGTTAATACTCTGTTATCTGTATCCGTTTCCTGCCTCATGAATCCCAGAGACCGGTTAGGGTGCATAGAATTGGCCTCCTACGAGTCCCGTCTGCTAAACAATGCCATCTGGCGGGACCTAGGGCAAGGGCCTTCTCCGTTGCTGCCCCTGCCCTCTGGAACCAGCTTTCCTCGGAGGTTCGTACTGCTTCCTCCCTCCTAGCTTTCTGGAAAGGGCTGAAGACACATCTATGCCGACAGGCTTGGGGCATATGAGCTAAGCTCTGCCCCTCGGCCCTAAGAGTGTCCCGCCATCAGTGCTTGTGAATTGATTGTGTTTGTGTGGGGTATGAATGTGGTTGATTTTAAATTGTTGTTGTGTTTTTGTTGTGAGCTGCCCCGGGTCTTCGGAGAGGGGCGGCATATAAGTGCAAATAAACATAAACATCTGTATTTAATATGTAAATAAAACAAACCCCACTAGAGGATCCAAGTCCAAAAGTTTACCTCACATTTGGTGCCTAGTAATTCTTTTTATCTGATAGATGACATTGATCAACACAATTCCTGTTTTTCTAGTCTTATCTTGCAAAATAGGTCTGTCTTACACCGATTTACTTCCACTGAATTTTTACACTGGCAGTTTGTCTCAGAAATCTTTATTTTGCGTGGGAACGTGATTTATTACCATATATTTACTACAATTATTTTTATATTGTTGCATTCTGTTTTAAAATAAAAAAAAATTTGATTTGCTTAACAACTGCCACAAAAAAAGTTTATAAAAATGGGTCAGTCACGTGACCGACTTATTTTACAACTATTACAACATAAGACCACAATGGGCATCCATTATGGTTGAATGCCATTTTATGTCATTAATAGCCACTAATTTTATATGAACAGAACACCCAGATTTCTAATTTTCTACCTTTTATCATTAGGCTCCACTAGCAGGTTTGTCAGTATCATTTAGCAGTTGGGACTAGATCTTGCTCAGTTTTTATTGCCAAATGGCAATAATATACATTCCCTGAGTTACGGTGGTAAAGATTATGCAGACCCCTAGACGTATCCTTTCTTTTCTTAAACCACTGGCATATGTGAAACAGTTTTTACAAATGTCAAAATGAGGGTCACCTTTGTTTATCAAAGATGAATTTCATAAACTTGGTTATAGGATAGCTCATAAAAGATAAACAACAGAGGTCCTAAATAATTATTTAACATCTCTGACATCTCATACAGTAAGACGTTTTGATATGTAACATTTATAAAGGAATTATTTGGTCTTTAGTTTGGGCATTAGCATTAATGGGAATTATTGTATATATGTGTGCAGTGGGAGAAGACTATGGTCCATTGCCTTTGTTCAATGTTAGTTTTTATTTATCTACAACCCAAAACAATGCAAAAAAAACCTATTTTTATTGATATGGTTACAGCTCCGCTTAAAAGGAGAAAAGTCAGCATATGATACAGAACAAAATCTTTTATTTGAATTCAAAGTTTGTTCTCTATAGCTTTTTATGCCTTTTATTTTTTTAAAAAAATACAGTCTTAAAAACTCAATGGGGTTAGGAATTTAAAATTAGCCAAGAATAATAGTTCCCAAAGAATGTTGACTTTTTAAACAAGGAGACAATTTTACCAAACCCTATTTTGCTGTTATAACCACAAATATCGAGCCTTGTAAAATTCTGAACTTCATTTCACTGTCAGTTTCCTGATTCAGACAAGGAAGTTCATTATCTATTAAATTGAAAACAAACCTCCCACAGAGGAATGCTATCTAAAGATGGATGTATTTGTATGGCTTTTCTTCCCCATTCATCAAAACGACATCCATGGCCTCAACCTAGATCCTTTACTGTAAATCGAAAATTGCAAAAAAGCAAGAAGTCATATTTCAGTATTACTTTATTTTTTTATTTTCTTTTAGAGAGGGGAATATTCACAACATGACTGGTTAATTTCAGTTTAGCCTAAGATACATTTTTATAATCTTCAGTAATACTGCTAGCAATATTATTGCCATCTGTGAGAAATTGTTGGAGCCTGTTTTAAAAGGCTTATTGTTTTCTTTATGACATAAGCTATTTTCCCTAAGCTATTTGTGTAATTGCTTGAAGATTTTGCTGCAAAATTAATAACCTTGTTTTGGACAATGGAAAAAGGCTGGGCCCAGGAAGAGAAAAGATAAAATAAGGTGAAAAGCAAAATCAGTTTTTCCTTCCACCATAGAAACCTCGTCAAGACTAGCATTATCTGGTAATCCACTTTTAAACTTTAACCTGTAGGGGGGCTCTTTGTGTTAGTTAATGTAAGCAGAAAAAGAGCTGGAACACTAATCAGATTAATCATATTTTGTGAAATACAAAGGCTTCATTAAAAGAACCTAGTTTCCAAGCTACACAATTCACACTAAAAAAAACTTTGCTACAAAGGCCAGTAACAGATAAATATACAAAGAAACAAGTCCAACCCTTAAGATCTGAACAAAAGGCAAAATTCTATATAATGACATCTTAAAATTAGTCCAACAACTAAAAATAAGGTTTAGTTTTATAGTTTTAATATAATTTATATGTTTTAATTTTTGATAGGTAGCTGCCTAGAGATGGTTAAATGATGGGCAGCTATATAACTGTTTTAAATAAATCAATAAAATAAATAAATCTTTAGTTTTCCAAAAGTGCCTTTAATGTGTCCATTTAAATGATTTTTTAAAATAATATAAAATAATTAATTTGCACAAAGATAAAAAATGGGCTGCTTTATTACAGTTATACCAATAAGGGCCCACATTCCTCAAATTAAATTTAAGATTTTGTTGCATTTAAATTCTCCTAAGCTCAGTGGAAGTAATATTTATTATGAATTTGACTATAACAAATATTATTTAAAATACTATTCAGTATTTTTTCTAATCTTTCAACACCTAAACTATAGATGGCTATTTAAAAAAAAAACAACTTTATTTTTAGGTTGTAGTATCAATGGATTTTAGTTTTAATGCCAGGAAGAATCATAACCTGAAAACAGTGTTTTCTATGACACATGCATATTTTCTTCTAAAGGTTTTAAAATTTTCATATTATTCTCATTCTACATATTTTCCACATTTCTTAAGTCAGTGAATGTGAAACCAAGTAGGCCTGTTAGAGTTTATCTAATATACACTTTGCTCAATTAAGCATTTCTGTGTTGTTGAAAAGAAAGTCTCCCAGTGGAATGAGGTTGGTTGGTTGGGCTGTTTACTATTAGCTTGTTTGGCAGTTCTTTGGTTGGAATATTCAAGGGACTGCCAATTAAGTTAATTTATTTATTTATTTATTTATTTAATTCGATTTCTATGCCGCCCTATTCCAAAAAACTCAGGGCGGCTTACAACATAGATAATAACATATAGAAATCTGACATTAAATACATGTATAAAACCCCTAGATTAAAAACCAATCATCCGAAAACAAACTAACAACAAACATACACTGGCTGGGGCAAGGTGTTAACTGCCCCAGGCCTGTCGGCAAAGATGTGTCTTCAACGATTTGCGAAAGGCGGAGAGGGTGGGGGCAATACGGACCTCCGGGGGGAGTTGATTCCAGAGGGCCGGGGCCGCAACAGAGAAGGCTCTTCCCCTAGGCCCCACCAGGCGACACTGTCTGGCTGACGGGACCTGGAGAAGGCCGACCCTGTGGGCCCTAACCGGTTGCTGGGTTACTAAATAACTCAACCATAACAAAGCCCCCACAAAGACTACTTCTACCAAAACTCTCAGGAAAAGCCACTAGGATGTAATATAAATTGAGAGCAAGTCCCATTCCTTATTGACTAGTGAAATGTCTGCAAGAAAACAACCAAGCTCAGAAAGCACCAAGGACTTCACAGTTCTATCCTGAACTATAAATCATCTCTTCTATTAGACTTGCAACTGATTGTCATCTGCAGTCTTAACATTTGAAAGACTTAACTCAAAAAAAGGGGGGGGGGAAGAGGTGAGATTGAAATGAAATTGAAAAAGACAAATCTGGGCAATATTATTATAATCACAAAACTCATATATGGATCATTTCAAATTGAAGCAGATGAAGAAATTTTAGAACCAATAGACCTGATGTTTCAACTGACTCAGGTAGAATGGTCCTGCCCATTATTTCTGTTGGCAGAAGGAATGGAAACTTCCAGGTAAGAACAGGGATTTTCAATGTAAAGTTAATCAAGGGCTTTGCTTCTTCTCAGACTGTTCTTCTGAATACTGAATGGTTGTTTATTTGGTGTATTTTTATGCTACCTGTTTTCTTAATGGCTCAGAAAATACTGTTCAAACAGTAAAAGTTCAATAAACATCTTTAAATTTTAATAAAGCAATAGAACAGGACAATTGGAAATAATGAAAGTAAATAAAATAATTGAAACAATTAAAAGGACTGGGTAAACAAGTATATTTTGAGCACATTCCTACACTGCTATATGGATGGAATGCTTCAATTCTTGTCATTCCATGTCTTTCTTCCTCTTCCTCCCAGGAAATTTTTCAGATCCTTTTAAGCTTCCTTTTCTTATTAAACCTTCCTTATATCCTTCTTTCTGTCCAGTATACTGTCCATTTTTCTGCTTTCTTTGTATCTTTGTCCTCAAATGGCTAGCAGGATTTTGGATAGTTAATTCATGAATCAATTTTATTACACTTTAGATTTATTGGGTTTCAATTTCCTTAATTCCAAAGACAAATGCAGATTGTTTGTGAATTACAGAAATAACTCTTTAGAGAGTTGGTAGATTAATGAAGTTTGTTCGAATATAAATAATGACACAATGACATGGAAATAATTTTTATTGGCATTCCAGAAACAGAGCAACTTTGCAATTCATAGGTGATTCAGTGACCATAAACAAATTGACAATGAATACGTAATAAAAATGTTTATCCTTTTATATATTATTATTTTAATGATTATTTCTTGTAAGAGAGTTAGATGACTTATAAAGCATACAGCAGCAGAGCAGTAAACAAAATCCTTAATGACTGTAGTTCAAGACATGTTCACTTTCAGATTCATTTTCAATAATAGTTGGATTTATTAGCTGCTCCAAATTTTAAAGTAAATAAATACAACTGACTCAAGATAGATAAAAGGAAGTACTTGCTCTTGTAATATGCAATTAATGTATGTGGTCCACTATTACAAGAAAAGGGAAGCTGGTAATTTAAATGACTTTTGAAAGATTAAACATGTTTCACATTTTTTTCTCCGTGCCTCTTAAACTTCATTATTGTTGTTATATTGGACGAATCAATTGCAATATTCTGCTGCAATTGATTGCACTATTGGGAAATCTGAAGAACCAAGTTGGGAACAGATTGCCCTGGACAAAATCTATGTGGTCATTAAGTGTTCAACACTGATTTGATGGCACATAATAGATCAATCACTCATTCACTCACTCACTCAATCAATCAATCAATCATATAATACAATTGTATAGAAGACAATTTTATGGGCTACATATATTAAAATACTAGGGTAGAGATTCAGGGAGATCATCCTGAGAAATATAGACAAAAACATTACATAAGCAAGGAAGGCTGAAACATTCCTTAAGCCCCAGGAAGAAAGGCAATTATTCAAAAGAGATTTAGGCAGATTCCTTTCTGACTTACTGGAATATAAGGTCATAATCTTCAGTGCAAGATTCAATTATTTTAGTCCCTCTCAATTTATTAAAGTTCAATTATTCCAATGGAGATTATTTCCTGATCCAGTAGACCCCAAAGAGCTGGCAATTAGGATACTAGGATACAGTCTTTTTTATTATTGGGAATAATTATTATGCCAATATTAAATTAAATGTTTTTCTGAACAATATACTTCCTATGATTTTAACTATATACCTCTACTTTTATTATTGTTTCCATGTGTACAAGGCCCAGTGTACCTATTATCCAGTACATTGAAATGTTGAAATGTTGTTTTATTTATGTTGTTAGCCGCTCCGAGTCTTCAGAGAGGAGCGGCATAAAAATTTAATAAATAAATAAATAAATAAATTGTCCAGTACCTCTTGCTATGAAGTGGAGAGTGTTCCTCAAATAAAAAAATAAATAAAATGAAATGAAGGTGCTGTTCCTGACATTGATTGAGCGAGGGCAATGGTGATGAACCTATGGCACGCATGCCAGAGGTGGCACTTGGAGCCCTCTCTGTGGGCACATGTGGCGTTGCCCCAGCTTCACCTCCCCCTGCAATCCCTTCACCAGCAGCTCCCATGGAGGAGAATTGCCCCTGAGCATGGCCCGCATGAAGCAGCACAGCCAAGGACATGGCAGCCAGGCAGCAGAGACAAGACTCTGTCCTCATGTCCCAGCCTGCACAGTTGATGCTGCAGGGTGCGGGCAGACGTTGTGGCTGCCATGGTGCTGCTGGACTGCCTGGGTGATCTGCGACAGGCCCTGGAAGCGGTGAGTGGCCCTGCGGGCAGGCAGGGTGGGGGAGAGGGTGGGAGTGGGGCAGGGGCAGGGGCAGGGGCGGGGCAGGGGGTGAAGTGGGGCGGGGCCAGTTTTTGGGCACTTGCTCTCTAAATGGTTCGCCATCACTGAGCTAGGGTATGGTATTGCTGCTCCTTGTGACTTTTGCTATTCAAGCAATCTCTCGTTTGATTCTGCTCATCAGATGTATAAATTCCTCTGGGTTAAGCTTTGAGCTTTATTTGTTCATCTGTGCATTTGCCAGATACTAATTGTCATTCTCCGGCCTTGTTTCCATATCTTCTATTACCAGCTTCTCAGGTTGTTAATTTTTTTGTCTGTGTTAATTTACCAAACCACTAAATAGGTCCATATTTTATAACCTAGTATATTATGTGACTCTAATTTATGTAATTAATTTATCATTCAGTGTATATTGCAGGTCCATAAAATTGAGTTCACTATTAGTAAATGTGTCATATGAACACAGGTACAATGACTGCTATTTTTCTGCATCTACATTTTAATTCCTAATTCAGATTCTGCACCAATCGAATCTGCCTCTAAATCTTATAGAACATTAGGCTAATGACATAACTAAAAATTTTGAGAGCAAGTTATGAGTGTTCTCACAAATTATTCTAATGTGATATGGTGGTCACAATTTACCAATCTCTTATTTGAGGAGGTTGCTCTGTCTATTGATATAGCTCAAATTATTTTTCCTGGAAATGCAAGAAAAACTTTATATAAATTTTTAGGTTATATTAAAAATGTAAGAATTGTTGAAATACATTAAAGTTGATCTCAAAATTGTTATTTTTCTTGCAAATAACAGTTTCTCACCTATTTTTTAAAAGTAATATTTTAAATATAATAATCAAGTGAGCTAAAGAATGTAAGGGACATTGTTTATCCCTATATTAGAGCCTAACATAGATTTGTTTTATTGGCATCCTGTTCTGACCCCAATAGTTCTCATTCTCTAAAGTTTCCATATACTCACAACAGCAAAGTACTGTTATAACTTTAACAAACAAGGGAAGAAAAATAAGAGTATTGGGTTCTCTAGATACCTAAGCAAAAATTCTTACCTCTACACACCAAACAATGGGGAAAGTTAGTTGCCCTTTTGCCCTCCTTGATATTCCATGTTGAAATCAGAATCCTGACAAATCTTTTTGAGCTCAGGAACAGCTGGTTGATTAGTGTTAGAAAATGAATGTTTCTTAGTTATAGCAATACTTCTGTTATATTCAAATTTGTTTTACCATATTTGCATCTAAGCTTATTGCTGAATTTAATGACTAAATTGTATAAAAGCTGACATGGTAAATAAGACTTAATCTGGACTCTCATGAAACTGTGAAATGTTAAAATTGGATGGGTATAATTAGCTTATTGATGGGGATACTTCATCCAATCTGCATGTTTAGAAACATTACTGAACAAGCCATTTTTGTGATGTAGCAACATTAAATTGGAACATTATCTGCTCTGACAATGACCCTACAGAATTGTTAATCCCATAAAGATAATAGTACAAAAATAACAAGAAAAAAGCTAATGTATACTTTCATTTCAAGAAATTAAAGGTGACGTAGTCAGAAAAGAAACTGCCATTCTTTTCTATAAGAAATGAAATTACAGATAGTGCCAGAAGGATTGTGTTACAAAGGCTTTTATACCAAACTATCTTATCCATGCTAATTATGCCTGCAACCCAATGCACAATTATCCTGAATAAATCCACAGGATCATGATACAGCTATCCTGGAGCTAAATCTAGCCTGTCAATTAATTTAGACTACAATTCCTCTTAGCTGCAGCCTTCGTTACCAATGACAAGAAATTGTGTGTTATGGTCCAAGATGAGGGCAAGAAACTATGGCAGATGCAATCTAAATATTATCGACAGAGAAATCTCAGAGATTTGATTGGTTTTCCTCAGAATTTCTTATATGTCTGGGATCTTCCAAATTCTGTTTTCAATGTAAGGAAAACTCTACTAGGATAGCAAACTTACCTACTGGCAAATACAGCAAAATAACAAAAGAATCACAGTTTTGTTTTTCTGTTTATACCACAAATCTTATCCTATTCTTTTGTTTATGTCTGGCTCTGGAATTGTGCTAATGCAGCTAAAGCTACATTTCTCAATACATATGAGGGCTGAATGTAAAATAATGCCTCGGTTGTTATAAATTGTCAACAAATGGTAGTACCAAGGTGCTAGAGGCTCTGATGTGTTCACTGTTTTTTAATTTCAATTGGTGGAAACTTGCTCTGACAAAAGATATTGCTATGTTCATGAAATGGAAAACTGTAATGAATGCTTGTCAATGTCCTTTAAGTGCCATGATTAAAATTTGACGGCTAAAAGAGTCCTTCCAATTAAAATTCATTGCTGAATGCAGGTGATTTTTGGTGATGATGTGAGTGTCACTAGGCCACAAAACATAAAGATAGTGAACTGAGAAAAGCTGGTTTGTGTGATCAAGAACAAAGTCGACTATGTGTGACAGCACCCAACAAACGTCAGATGGGAAAGGTTGATGATCTCATTAAGAACAATCAGCAAGTCACTCAATGGGAAATTGCTGTCAAATTTGGTATTTCACAGCAACATATGGGTCATATTATTGGCGTTCTTCACTATTGGAGGGTTTATGCAAAATGGGTTCTTTGCGTGCCAATGGCAGAGATGAAAGCTTCAAGAATGGAATTGTTGGAATTTTTCCAACAATGGTCATGCTACAAGAACAACAGTGAGATGCTTTCTTTTATTCTATCATGTCAGCCAACAAAATATGGGCTCATCATTTTGAGACAGAAATGAAATGTCAGTCCACATTCACTTGCAGGAAGAAATAATTAAGTTTGGGAAAATTAAGTAGATGGCTATTCAAATGTATTTCCTTTAAGCTGGCACTGCTACCAACTCAGTTCTATACTGCAACCCTCAACATTTTGAATCAATATTTAAGCTGAGCTCAGAAATACAAGAAGGATACCACTGAGCTTCAAAACCAAGATACCCAAGAGACAGTTGTTAATTTGGATCTTGCCATCTTATTCCATACAATCCAGATTTGGTGGCATATAACATCCATCTTTCCCCAAAACTGAAGGAATATTTTATAGGAATATATTTGACTCATATAAAGAGGTAGAAAGGACTTAAAACCTAGATAAAGAGACAAAGTATGAAGTTCTTTTGAGAAGGTTTTAAAAAGCTTGGCAGAAGTTTGCAGTGAATGATAATGACTGTATAAAGTAAGTAGAGGTAATGCAAGTTCATTTCAAGGATTTTTTCCTGATTTATTAAAATATCCCAATTTACACAAAAAATATGGAACCTGAGGAATTAATTTTCATTCAATTTTTGTACAATCATCCTTCTGGCTTTTTTTTAAAGATAATGTAAGCAGATAGAGGATTACAAGGAAGAGAAAGCACAGGTTTTTTGGGAATTCTTTCTAACCCTTACTTATAAATTTTGTTCTGGGTCATAGGAGTAGAAAGAAAGAAGATGGGTGAAATTAAAATAGGTGTAATTAGATTATGAATTAATATTGCCAAGTGTTAACTTTTCTGGATTTTTTTCTATGCAATTTCTACCTTGACCCAGCCCTTTTTGGAATTTAGTTTATTTTTGCTGGTTCCTCCCACTGTACCACATCACTTTCCATTTGGTTTTCAGAATTATTCTGATAGACAGACAGAATCTCATGCCTCTGTACACAATTTATGTATAATATTCCATTGGGCTGAAAAACAGAAGAGGAACCCAGCTGGGACCTGCCTGTGGTGTTTAAAAACCACTAACATCTTTCATGTTAAGATGGCATTTGATAAATGAGTAGCTGGAGAAGAGGGGGAATTTAAGTGTTACCTGTTTTCTATAAGAATTAGACTCCTCATGACTACACTGTCATAAATTAGGGATGTAAAAGAAATCCATGATGAGTTTCTTTTTTTAAGTCAACTAAGGTAATCTGCCAACACAAAATTGATCGTGGAACAAACAGGCATGGAATTCATGGAATCTGCTAGTGTCTGTCTCAAAATGCATTTTGGCTCAGAAATTTCAGACAAAAAAAATATCTGCATTTGAAGAAGTTATGAAAAAAGAAGCCATATATCATGAGATGGATGCCTGAAAAATAATATCAGGGAAAGTTAAGGACTACAACAAATGTGTATTTTAATGAACTACAGAATATTTGACAGAAAAGATTAAAGTTTGAATGCATACTGACATAGCTCAAATTTGAGATATATCCACCATAAATAAAAATCAGAAAGATAGTCATATACTCCATTGTTAATAGATTATGCCACTCAGTCCATAACAATGTAGTTTTGTGACAATAATCTCCAAAGTAAACCAAACTGAAAATAATAATAAAAAAGTGCAATTTGAAAAATAAATCAACTTGTAAAACTTTTCTGGATGTTTCTATAAATTTTTTATCTTTTATTGTATATAAAGTTATTCATGCTATCCAGTAATTTTTATTTATTACATTTTTTCTTAAATATAATTCTAACTTTAACCATATCTGATATTTGGAGACTGTTCCCAAACATTTGTCACAGATATTCTATAGTATAACATCAGCAAGTTTTCCTGAATTTGATTAATAAATATTGAGCCTGCCTCCAAATTTAAAAATTCAACTTACCTTAAATTACCTTAACTTACCTTAAGTATGTAATAAGGCTTCATACAAAACATGTGGTTTCCCTAAATTCTCTTATCCACTTCCTGAAATAAGCAACAATTCCAACTTGTCTGAACTCAGCATATACTCTTTCCCTCATATTTAATTATGTATTTATATACCACCTTTATTATTTTTGCAAATAACTCAAACAGCAAACATATACAACATATCTTCCTCCTCCTATTTTCCCCATAACAACAGCCCTAAGAGGGGGTGTGGCTTATAAAAAGCGACTGGCTCAAAGTCACCCAACTGGCTTTCATAGCTAAGGCAAGGCTTGTACTCACAGTATCCCATTTTCTAGCCTATGCCTTAACCACTAGACCAAACTAGCTCTCATAGTCCCTTAAGTCTGAAAATATGTGAACAGACTCAACATATCCAATCCCGAAGTCACAGGATAACAGAATAATAGAATAACAGAGTTGGAAGGGATCTTGGAGGTTTTCTAGTCCAATGCCCTGTTCAGGCAGAAAATCTTAAGCCATTTCAGACAAATGTTGTCCAATGTCTTTTTTAAAACCTCCAGTGTTAGAGTACCCACAACTTCTAAAGGCAAGTCATTCCACTGATTAATTGTTCTAAATGTCATGAAATTTCTCCTTAGTTTTCTTCTTCTTTTTTTCAAATATTTTATTGGTTTTATAATTTTAAACAAAGAATCAAATTAAATACAACTCAACTTAAAACATTCTTTTTCAACTTTCTGCCACACAAAAACAAAACATACATTCCTTTAGATGCTTACATAAAGTAACTATGGGTGTTGCTCGGCAGCACCCCCTTCACTACATCCCCCTCTTCCTTCCTCCCTGTCTCCTACTTCCCTCCTCCTCTCCTCTTTCCCTCCCTCTCTCTCCACCCTCATCTCCTCCAACCCTACTTCCCTCAGTCCTCCCTCTCAACCCCCTCCAGATGTAGTCCAGAGGTACTGTCCGAGCAATCCCTCATATATCAATAAGTATTTCTTTCTTATATATTACAAGTGTTACAGTTAAGTACATTATTATACCCCCCAATCCTACCCCCCCCCCCGACTTCCCAAAGTGAATACAGGGTAAAACAAAAGAAAACCCACTACATCAAACAAAATTATTATATAATCCAAATAAAAATTTAACTATATGCTAAATACAATTTCTTAGATTGATATTTCCTTAGTTTTCTTCTTGATTAGTTTCCATCCATTGCTTCTTGTTCTGCCTTCAAGTGTTTGGAGAATAGGTTGAACCCCTCTTCTTTGTGGGAGCCCATATTGGAACACTGCTTCCATATCACTGATCATGATACATCAGCTTCAAATATTACAGATATTAAGTAAAATTCTCAAAAAAAATTTCCAAAGGATCTAACAGACATCTTTCAGTACAGTTTTCTGATAGCACCTAGAAGGATATGACATCACTATAAAACTAGCAATAGCAATAGCACTTAGCAATACCAATTGCTCCATGGACAGATTTAGCTTGCAATACCAGTTTCTTCAGGCACTCATTAACAGTATAAAAAGCCACTAATAGAGCCAGGACACTAAAAGAATCACCTTGCCTTGCCTTTCCCAGCAATCAATGACCAGTTGACTCTATGTTATATCTGGTTCTGAATCTAGACCAGAAACTTTCCAGATAATTTTGTTCCATCCAATCATGCCTTCTGTATCACTTTAGCTAAATTATAGAATATTGGATAGTAGCTATAATTACAGACATTGGTTTCAGACATGACTTCCAAACAAATACCTCACTTCTGGGAACTCCACCGCCTAAGAAGAGTTTTAATAAATCCATGACAGATTTATTTCAAAAACTATTCTTCTCAACATTATAAATGTCAAAATGAAAAGGTTGTTTTTTCAGTGGACTTATACTCAAGGCACATAGGTGTCTAGGAAACAAAATACTAACTCCTTGCATGATCTTCAATTTGGCAAGTGTATTTTTTAAACAAAGTTTATAACAGCCAGAATAGGCAGTGGATAGTGGGTGATTCTTTCAGATTCTAGAGAAGATGCTGGCCATGGAAGGAAACTAGACAAGCAAAGGACCAAGAGAATTTATGTACAGAGTAGAATTGGGAAACATCTGCAAAAGACGGACAGCTGGAAGGAAAGGCTGTTGGGCAAGGAAGCCTATCAGTACTAGAAAATAAATCCTATAACTAGACAGCCCTGAATAAGAACAATTGCAAAGCAAAAGGATTTGCTTAAGTGCTGGTGAGTTTTTCATAGTAATTTGGCTTAGAATGATCACATGAACATGTTTTTTTTTCTTTTCACATCTGGGTAGTGCATGGATTTTCTCTCTCAGAAGAGAAAGCAAAGCAATCTAAGAATGGAATTAACATTTTGAATCCTACCATTACATAAGTACAGGTGGTCCTCGACTTATGACCACAGTTAGGACCACAATTTCCATTTCTAAACAAAGCAGTTGTAAATGAGTCATACCCAATTTTACAACTTTTTTGTCATGGTTGTTAAGAAAAATCACTGCAGTTGATAAGTTAATCATATATTGTTAAGCGGATTTGGTTTCTTCCATTGACTTGCTTGTTGGAGGCCAACTGGGAAGGCCACAAATGACCTGGGACGCTGCAACTGTTGTAAATATGTACCATTTACCAAGTGTTCAAATTTTGATCATGGGATTCCGTGAGGTTGGGGATGCTGTGATGGTCATAAGTGCAGAGACTGGACATAACTCTTTTTGTAGCCATATGAGATATTTTTGTTAGATTACTCTTATACTTAAATATTCTCATGTGCAATCACTTAAAATAAGAACAGTACAGGCAGTCCTCATCTTACAACAGTTTGTTTAGTGACTGCTCCAAGTTACAATGGTTCGTACTGCTCCCTCCCTCCTAGCTTTCCAAAAACTTTTAAAAACACATCTATGCAGACAGGCTTGGGGCGTGTGAGCTGCGCTCTGCCCCTGGGCCTTTGATTGGGACTGTATGTTGTATGAGTGGGTATAGTTTTATAGTTTTTTATATTGTATACTACTATTTTAACTGATTTATATTTTGTACTTGTATTATTTGCTGTGAGCCGCCCTGAGTCTGAGGAGAAGGGCAGCATATAAGGCAAAATAATAAATAATAAATACAACAGCACTGAAAAAAATGACTTATGACCATTTTTCACACTTATCACAGTTGCAGCATCTGGATAACTTGGCAACTGGTTCATATTTATGACGGTTGCAGTGTCCAGGGATCATGTGATCACCTTTTGTAATTTTCTGACAAGCAAAGATAATGGGGAAGCCAGAGTCACTTAATCATGTTACTAATTTAACAGCTGCAGGGATTCACTTAACAAATGTGGCAAGAACAGTCATAAAATGGGGCAAAAGTCACTTAACAAATTTCTCACTTATGAACATAATTTTGGGCTCAATTGTGGTCCTAAGTCGAGGACTACTTGTACATTGTATGTGAACACAAACAGCAGCCATTCTTTACTGTCATCCTTTGTAAGTAGTAATAGATTTCATTGGTTCATTATGTCTGGATTGGTTCCTATTATTACCCACCATCTGACAAATCTCCAAATTCATTCATAGAATAAAAATTCTTGAAGGCCCTGGAGGGAACTAACGGGCAAGTACTGGGTATGAATTGGTCCAACGATCTTATCTACTGTACTACCTTAAGAAATAACAATAACATTGACTGAGACAGATACTGTACAAATTGAATTATACAAATAAGATACTTTATGTTACTTTATGAAGTGGAATCATGTAAGGTTCAGATCAAAATGAATTTATCTTGAAGAACCATGCAAACTCAGATGGTATCAGAGCATACCTGAGGTTATCGAGGACTACTAGAATTATAACTTTCTCTTTTTTCACAGGTTTTATATGATTTATGCTTCACCCCATTTCTAGTTCTTCTCATTACAACTCCATAAGGTAGATTAGAGTGGGTGACTAACTAACATTCTCATAACTGAGAATGACCTTAGATCTATTTTTCCCTATTCGTGATTCAATGTGTCAATCATTACCCCATACTTTCTCTAATGTTAACATAAAATAAGAATATTGCTGTATTCTTTTTTGTTTACACAGATTGTCTTGTCTCCTTTTATCTTACAGAAAGCAAAGCATTGGCTACTTGATTTTAATCAAATATGGCCAGGTTAACTAGATTTACTCCATTGATGCTAAAAACCATGAAAAGATTAACAGCAAAGAAATTATATGGGAGATACAAAAAGAGTTATTTTTTGTTACTGCCTTAGCTGCACAACTGAATTCAAACTCAACCATTGGCTAACCTAGTTCCTCAGATGGGAAATACAATTTTTTTCAGAATAGAGAAATGAATAAATAAGTAAAAGAACAGATGCAATTAGAACGATAAAATGTTCTGCATTCTTTAAAGAGTTTCTGCTCTTAATGTGTTTCTCATATACTACTATAAACCTTGTACCACAAATTAAGCTACATCATTATAATTACATGTTCAAACTCAAGTAAGCACACAAGCACACTACCATTTTATGTCTTCCTTCCTGTGAGTATATAAATAAGTACTTCAAATGACTAAATTGCTCCCAAAGAAATAGGAATTATGTTGAAAGTACCCTAGTGCTGCTGGAAGGTTCCTACTGCAGTAACTCCTGCTGTTTTATATGGCCTACAGAAATACTAGTCTTATTTCTGAACTTGTATTTCAAATTGTCCCCCAAGGAAGGAAGGGGAAAAAAATACTATTCTGCAATCAATCCCTACTGATAATGCTAGAAAGACGAAAATGAAATTAAAACTAATTCTTTCTATATTTTTACCAGCAAAGAAAAATTTATTGCAGATATGCTATCTTTCTTTCTCCTAAATAAGAGTCTAGTATAAATTATAATACAGATAGACCTTAATTTACAATAGTTCGTTTAGTGACCATTTAAAGTTATGGCAACTTATGACCATTTTTCACAGTTAACAACCATTGTAGCATCTCCATGGTTTTGTGATCAAAATTCAGACTCTTATGATGGTTGCATGTGACCACCTTTTGCAACCTTCTCACAAGCAAAGACAATGGGGAAGCCAGATTCACTGAATGACCGAGTTACTAACTTAGCAACTGCAGTGATTCACTTAACAACATCAGCAAGAAAGGTCATAAAATGGGCAAAACTCACTTAACAAATGTCTCACTTACCAACCAAATTTTGGGCTCAATTGTGATCAGAACTCGAGGACTACCTGTACATTAGTATCTTGGGGGGAAAGGTGACATAGTGTTTGTAGATTAATAATAACAATAGAGAGAGAGAAGAGAAAGTAAATATAGATACTCTGTTGAAGAAACTTTAAAGAAAGAAGATATACTATTAAAAGTTATGGGGATCTTTGTCACTTTGGTAAATTATGAATTTTCCTTGGGGCAACCCAGCTCTGTTTTGTATGTCACCTACACACATGCTCACACACACACCGATCATTCTGTTGAAGCAGCTTTTGACATTTCACCTATAAGATAAGTTGCCATGCTCACAAATACTCACACACTTTGTGAAGGATCTGTTTGAAAAGATTAGCATCTACTTTCAGGTTAAAACTATTGGAGACGTACACTATTTCTTTTTATTTATTTATAAAATGTGTTGTCCACCCATATTACCATAAGGCAATTCTGGGTGACTTACAGTTACATCTTAGTTGAAACAGAAAATGTTAAAATCAAACTTTAAAACCAAGGACACATGGGGACAGCGGAGGAGAAGTGGGGGAGAGGCAGGATCTGTTATTCCTCCATCAACCATCTCCATTGTGCTGTCGCCCCACTTGGATCCCAAGCTGACTGGCAAAGGCAGTCTTTAGGCCTTTACAAAAAGATAGGAGGGTTGGCGCCAATTTCACATTGGGGGCCAAAATGTTCCAGAGGGCAGGAGGAAAGCAGAGAAGACCCTCCTCCTGGACCCCGCCAGCCAGAATAATCAGACTGACAGGACCCATAGCATGCCTTCTCTACCAGTATGAGTGGTACAGGCCAATCCCAATGGGGTGAGATGGTCCTTCAAGTAATCTGGAGCCATGCCATGAAGAGCTTTAAAGGTGATCACCAACATTTTGAATTGCACCAAGAAGCAGACTGGAAACCAGTGCTGTTCACAGAGCAATGGTATCACAAGGGCCATTCTTGGGGCCCCCAAAACTACCCGTGCTGCCACACTCTGCACCAGCTTTAGCTTCTGAATGTTCTTCAAGGGTAGCCCCATGTAGACCGCATTACAATAGTCCAGTTGTGAGATAACTAGGGACTGAATGACTGAGCACAGTGAATCATGATCCAGAAAAGGCCACAAATGGTGCACAACATGAAGTTGTGCAAAATGCTCTCCTAGCCGCGACTGCCACCTGTTCCTCAAGCAGGAGTTGCAAGTCCAAGAGAACCTCCAAGTTGCAGAAACTAGGGCTGCAGAAGAATGAATGTAAAACCTCTCTTCCAAAAAGAAAAAAAAAAGGATTCCAATAATTATCAGCTACTGAGTGTAACATCAATAATAGAAAAAATGTTGGAGGCAATAATAAAACAAATAATCATCTTGAGGACAATGCTAAGAGTCAGCATGGCTTTGTCAACAACAAAATCTTGGCTCCTTCTTTGACAACTGTTGACTGGTTGCTGTGAATGCAGTGAATCTCAATTTCAAGCTGTTGATGTTAGCTGGATAGCACTATAGCAAGTTAAGTCTACAACTGACTATTAACTGTACTCAGAAAGTCAGTATGAATGTCTCTACATCAAGATGGAGAGCAGCAATCAATAAAGTTCTCTAGGGATCTCTTTGGGGCAAGAAAGAAGAAAATATAATGTGGTGTGTGTATGTGTGTGCGATGGTGAGACCACACTTGGAGTACTGTGTACAGTTCTGGTCACCGCACCTCAAGAAGGATATAATGGAACTGGAAAAGGTGCAAAAAAGGGCAACAAGAATGATCAAGGAAATGGAGCGCCTCCCTTATGAAACCAGATTGCAACGCCTTGGTCTCTTCAGCCTTGAAAGACGGCGTTTAAGGGGTGACTTGATCGAAGTGTATAAAATCATGCATGGGATAGAAAAGGTGGATAGAGAAAAATTCTTTTCTCTATCACACAATACCAGGACAAGGGGGCACTCCCTAAAGCTCATAGCTAAGAAAGTGAGGACAAATAAAGGGAAATATTTCTTCACCCATAGGGTCGTTGATTTATGGAATTCACTTCCAGAAGGGGTCGTGACAGCTGTCAGCCTTGACAGCTTCAAGGCAGGGCTAGATAGATTCATGGATGCAAAGTGTATCGGTGGTTATTAAAACGGATGTCCATGTGCCGCCTCTATGTTGGTTGAGGCAGGCAGGATTCCCTTGAGTACCATTTGTTGGGGGTCAAGGGAAAGGGAGGGTTTTGCCTTCTCTTTCTGATCAAGATCCCCATGTACAATTGGTGGGCCACTGTGTGACACAGAATGCTGGACTAGATGGGCTTTGGCCTGATTCAGCATGGCTCTTCTTATGTTCTTATGTTCTTATGTGAGACAGCTGCTAGAAGAACTAATACAATTATAACACATTAGAGAAAGCATTTATCAAAGACAGATGAAGTCCTTATTCCCTTCTGTTCCATTCTGGTGTGACCATACCCGGAATACTATGATTCTGGGCACCAGGTTTCCATAAGGATATAGACAGTTTAGTAGAGCTTTGTACAGTGGGAGGCAAAGATGTTGCAATATCTTAAGGACTTCTCTATAATGGCAAGCTGAAGAGTTGTTTCTCACTCTGAAGAAAAGAAAAATGAGAAGTAACATGACAGTGAAAGGATGATATGGTAAAGATGGTCAGAACTTTTTAAAATTGCCACAAAAACTGGGACCAGAAGTAAATGAGTGCAGGTTGCAGCTATCCAGATTTTACTAAAACAGAAGAAAAAAAAATATCATGACAATATGATCTGTACAACAAAAGAGCAATCTGCTTTTGGAGGCTGGGAGTTGTTAATCTCTTTAAGAATGGACTGAACAATCATTTCTTAAGGTGCTTTAATTGGTTTTCTTGAATATTGAGAAGGTTAAACTAAATGATCTCATGATGCCTTCCAATTGCACAATTTTGCCATAAATTATTCTAGTATTCCTCTTCCATAGAGGACATTGCTTCTAGGATAGGACCATTATGCTTTTTGTCAGTAATTGCATTTAATACTTTCTTTAACATGTTTTATTCCATGTAGTTAATGGTTTTATTCTCCCATCTCATTAAATATTTCAATTCATCAGGGGATTCTGCAAAGAAGGACTTTTAGACCACAGAAGTGCTTGGCATTGAGAGGTTCAGGATTTCCTGGCATCCAAGAGATTCTTGATACATAGTAATAGAAACAAACTCATTCTAATTCAGTTCTGCAACTAAAAAATAATGAAACTTAAATGATACTTTTCTTGTTATTAATAATTTTTATGGTTGATGATAACAAATATTGAAAGACAGGAACTCTGTAACCTGCAGAACCTGCATCGCCCTACACTTTTCACAGTTGTACAGATTTACTCTAAAGATACACACTGCAAAACAACTTTTAGAAGAAGTTCCAAAAACAGAGGACAAAAGTTGCTTCTTTTTGTCATTCATCATCTTCCTTGTTTTGATGCAGTAGCCTTTGAAATAAACGAATGTATGCAAACAGGGATTCATATATTTTTCTTCAGAGTTGTCAGCAGAATTTTCAAGGAAAGGAAAGGAAAGGAAAGGAAAGGAAAGGAAAGGAAAGGAAAGGAAAGGAAAGGAAAGGAAAGGAAAGGAAAGGAAAGGAAAGGAAAGGAAAGGAAAGGAAAGGAAAGGAAAGGAAAGGTCCTTTCTTTATATCTACTATTTAATCAATGTTTATAGATTGATTAAATAGTAGATATAAGAAAGGACATTATATCTTATATCAATGTTTATAGATTGATTAAATAGTAGATATAATCTCTGTTTCTCCAAAACTAGAACTACCTTGCTCTATATTCTTTTTATATTTTTCACATTTAGCATTATTACATGTACAGTGTCAATGTTGCTAATATTGAATATTCTTGCTTTGACAAAATTTGCAGAACTGTCTGGTATTTTTAGAGTTAATTCAGATGACAGAGAAAAGGGAGGAGATCAGTAAGGAAAGCCCGGGAAAATGAACAGAAGTGAATCTTTGCCCTCCAAGTTAATTGGAAGATGTGAATCATGACCCCAAAATAGGGGAGGGGAAATGTCTGGAATATTATGTGCAAAGGGAAGGGAAATTCAGATCTTGGCATCCATTATACTGTGCTGACACGTCTCTACACTAATAAAGGTTTTTTTTAAGGTTAAACCATGCCTGAAAATTCTTTGAAGTGTTTCATTAGTCAGACACATGACATACAGTACATGTGTTCTGGGTAGATATAACATTATCAAAACAAACTTATTAAATCAAGGAGCAAACAGCGTCATAAACCTTATTCCTCTAACATGATGAAAAATTTAATATCAACTCATTTGGATGCATATTTGTTTCTCCAGGTGCCTTGTAATACATTTATTTATTTCCAAATATTTTTGAATGATTCCATATGTATTCAAATGTTGTTAGAGAAACTTTTCTTGAAAAAGAATATGATCAAATGACTTCCTGGATGGTTCTTCTTCTTCTTCTTCTTCTTCTTCTTCTTCTTCTTCTTCTTCTTCTTCTTCTTCTTCTTCTTCTTCTTCTTCTTCTTCTTCTTCTTCTTCTTCTTCTTCTTCTTCTTCTTCTTCTTCTTCTTCTTCTTCTTCTTCTTCTTCTTCTTCTTCTTCTTCTTCTTCTTCTTCTTCTTCTTCTTCTTCTCCTCCTCCTCCTCCTCCTCCTCCTCCTCCTTCTCCTCCTTCTCCTCCTCTTCCCATAATTTATTAAACTTGTATGCCATCCAACTCTCAATAACTCTAGATGGTCCATGGTCATGGAATCCCATCTTCCACAAATTATATTTTTAGTAATAGATCAAATGCTATAGTTTTTCCTAAATGCATAGTTACAAATATATCATGTTTAGTATTTTTAGTTGTGCATTTTCTATTGTTAAATCAAAGTGCAGAGATTTTCATACCCCAAAACTGAGAAAGAAACAATAGGATGACAGTGCAACAGAAAATCCTTGCTATGAATAAAAAGTCACATAGAAAACTCTGAAATATGTGAACCTCCCTTCTCAATTATTTTTGTAGGAAAGTATGGCTGTGAAACATTGGAAAACAGCAATATTTTTCCTTCCTCTTCTGAAGGTTTGTGTGTATGCGGGGGCGGGGGAAACCATTGTCACATTTTCCTTTCCTCCTGTAAATCCTTCCCTCCTGCAAGCTCTAGAAAAAAGCACAAAGCTTTGTACTTTTTCAACCTTAAGTCAATCAGCTAGCAATAAAAGGAGCTCTGACAGATAAAGAAGTGTAGAAGTTCTGTACACATATATAAGCAGTATACCTATGTGTCCAAAGGCACATAGTGAAGGGAAGAAAAAAGTTCAGTGAAGGGAAGAAAAAAGTTCACATTCAGGGAAAGAGATGGCTCAAGACAGCAAGAAATAGCTAGAGCATCAAGGAACCATGAATAAGACAGGCAGTTACAGGCAGCTCGATTAGAAGGAAACCAGCATTGCTAAAGAAAAACAAAGTATAGAGAAGCAGCATTCCATAAAGAGACTCATCCAATAGTCCAACATAACTTCATCTGCCTATTGAAAAAAATCATATGATGATTAGGAAAAAAGTTCAACATGGAAAAAGGAATATAATTAGAATATACAGAAGGATCTTTTTTTTATTATATTTTTATTAAATTTTAGAAACTTTTAACAAAATTATAACATAATAACATAATAACTCAACTGAAAACAAGCAAATAACATATTTAACAATCAATACAAATAACTGCTCGGAACCCCCCCCCACCACATCCTCCAACAACCTCAACCCCTCTTCTAACCTTCTAACTACTTACTTTCGCCTTTCTGTACATCTTCCCTCCACCCACCTCTATTCCCTATCTCCACCCTCTAACCCTCTACACATACCTCACCTTCACTCCTCCTTCCACACCATCCAATGCGGTGTCTAGAGTTCTCCCGAGCGCCCTGAAAAAATTATCTAATCCCTTAATACCCCCAACTACAGTTGAGAAACATAATCTAATACTTATTATCTCCCACCCCCCTCCCCCCCAGGCTTCCCAGAGTGAATACAGAGTAAAAACGCAAGAAACCCCGCTAATCTACTATTTTATAACTATTTTATGATGATTAGGAAAAAAGTTCAACATGGAAAAAGGAATATAACTAGAATATACAGAAGGATCTTGACAGACTTGAACACTGAGCCCCAGGGCTTTTTTTTGTCATAGAATGCCCAGAACAGAGTTCCAGCACCTTTTTTGGATGGAACCTTATAGGGTAGGGAAGGCATATGATGTGTGTGAGTTCCGGCACCTTTTTAAAATAAAAAACTAAAAAAGCACTGCTGAGCCCTATCTAACAAAATGAAATTCAGTGTAGAGAAAAGTAAAGTTTTACAGGCAAGAAAAATCAAATGCACAATTATAGAATAGATGGTACTGGCTCAACAATAGTAACTGCATGAGGATCTTGGGGTCCTAATGGACAATCACTTAAAAGCACTGTGAAGCGGTATATAAGCCTAAGTGCTATTGCTATTGTTATATAAAAAACAGTTGCAAGAACTGAATATGTCTAGTTTAATGGAAAAAAGGACTAGGGATGATATGATAGCAGTGATCCAATATCTAAGGGGCTACCACAAAGAAAAGGGGGTCAACCTATTCTCCAAAGCACCTGAAGGCAGGACTAGAAACAATGGATGGAAAGTAATCAAGGAGGGGAACCAACCTAGAATGAAGGAAAAATTCCCTGAGTTACAACAATTAATCAGTGGAACGACTTGCTTCCGAAAATAGTAGATGCTCCAACACTGGAGGTTTTTAAGAAGAGATTTGTGTGAAACGATATAGGGTTTCCTGCTTGAGCAGGGGATTGGACTAGAAGATCTCCAAGGTCCCTTTCATCTCTGTTATTCTGTTAAGAGTGTATACTGTCCCCTTATTGATTTAACTTAGATATATACACATAATTGGAAATACTGGATTAGAAGAAACAGAAGCTGAAATTAAAATTGCTGAAAAAAGTATTGACAACCTCGACGATGCTAATCATAAATATTTTTTGGTGTCTGGAAGTTAAGACTGAAGGGGTCTATAGTTGAACTTGAATATGACAAAGCAAAAATCAGTCTGATTCTCTCTCTCTCTCTCTCTCTCTCTCTCTCTCTCTCTCTCTCTCTCTCTCCTAAAATCATGTGAAGTACTTGTGCAATACAAGTAGGTGAAATAGTAAAAATAACCTTTATCTTGATAGGAATAGTAACTACACCCTTGAACTAAAGAGGCATCTCTGTTTGGGAGTAAAGTTATGCCTGATCCACAGAAAATATTAAAGTACAGAGACTTCATGCTGGTATCAGAAATATGTATGATCAAGGCCATGTTTGTCCCATCTGCAGCTGAATGAAGATAAATTGATATCTTTGAACTATGATGCTGGGGAAAATAGCTCAGAATAGAGTAGACTGTTAGAAAAACAAACCATTTAATATTAATTGAAAAAAAATCAGGCTGCTAAAGCTTAAATATTTTCGACACGTAATGATGAAGAAAGAGCCTGGAGAAGACCCTGCTGCTTCAAAATGTCAAAGGCAATAAAAGAAGAGGCTGGGGAAAACAAGATGGCTAAGACAGTACAATTGATTTCATGGACATGAGCTTACACAAACTCAAAGAAGCAGTTACTTGTTTCATCATCAGGTCACAAAGAGTCAGAAGCAACCAAACAACAACCATGTTCTGAAATGTCACTAGGAGATGTCAAGAATAATGCATCCTCTGACCACTCCCACAAGTTGGAAGAGACTGAAGCTCTCCCCTAGTGCAATGTTTACATATGAAAAGAGCCATAGTGTCTATTCCATAAATTGTATGTTATGCAACTGGTGCAGAGAAGCTTCAGTGAAGCCAAGATTCTGCAACTTTCTGAAAATGGAAGCACAGAACTATTATAAGTAAAAACTAGAGATTTCCATTTCCCCACACAGAAAAAAAGAGAATAGAGACATACAGCTGCAGTGTTTTTGCTTCTTCAAAAGAGAAGCATTTGCAGCAACAGAAACATATTCACACTTTCAGGCATAGTGAAATATTTTCTAATCTGAAAGAGGTAAAATCAATAAGTGCCATGGAAAAAAACTTCAAAGGGGAACCTCCTGTCAATGACAGAGGTTTTTTTTTTTTTTTTTTTTTTTTTTTTTTAGCAATGTAAAGTCTTTTGAAGAAAGGTTCCCAGTACTGGGAAGCCTTTGAAGTGACAGAAAGCAGGCATTGATAATTACAGAAAGGTGTGGTGTCCAGCAGAGATAGTAAAAAGATATAACAGAAGTATGTGTGGGGGGGAGGTTGAGAAGTGGCACAGGCAGTGGCTGACCCTGTTCACCAGGACCCTTAAAGGGGGGAAAAAGGACCTACAAGGTCAACTCTATCACTACAAAAGAAGCAATTTGCAAAACAGGAGCTCTGGATAAGACTTAGGAACCAAATTACATTTTCAACATGTATTTATGAAGCAATGTATTATCTTTTTCTCTCAAACACTGAAGTTTCAAAGCACATATGTGTTTCCCCCACTTCTTAATATTCTGATAACTTTCTGTAAAATCATTATCATCAACATCTATAACAATTATTTTGTCACTTCTGCTTCAATTGGTTATTATTTGCTTACCTCAATAGTGACAAGAAATGGGAGACAACTAATTATAGATACCAGTGATTTCAAAATGTACTTTCAGGAACAATTTCTTATCTCCTGTATATTTCCTAAGGTCTTTTATGTATTACTGAAGATATAATCAAGGCTTTTTGTGAAAAAGCAGAATCAGTGTATAGGAGTTTCATTCCCAGTAGCATAAATCTGTAGAGATTAGATAGCAGAGTCTTGGCTGATGCAAACTCCAATACTTCTCCAAAGATTGTTGCCAAATTGTAATTTATAATAGAGCAAGATGGAAAAAATATTAATATAAGGGGAGTCGTATTATTAATTGCATCTTGTTCTTTAAAAATTCTCACAGACCATAGAAAGATTTGAAGAAGAGTTTTGTTAATTTGCTTGAACAAGATTGTTTTGTTTGTCATAACTCTTTCTTGTTGTCATGCATACCCTTAAAAGTGTGATAAGTATTTGGTAAGGTTACAAATGCATTATTACATAAGTAAAGTCAAGGTAATACAAAGGTTGACTCTCCAGCTTAAAGATCCTGCTTTTTTTCTCCTTTAAAAGTAAATCTCTTTTCTTAATTTTTTTATATAAAAATTCCTTTATTAAAATAATCAGCATTGAACATAAAATCTTTGTATGCATCAAACATCATAGCATCTGATATACAACACTACGTATTATTCTTTGTAAACGTCTTAATGCTGGGTTAATTACTACCAAAATATATTTAACTAGGATTTAATCCTGGATGACAGCATTGCCTTGGCATGTATCACAAAAAAACTGGCTGAAAAAAAAGAAGGGAGACATATTCTTTCCCGATTCTGTCCACTGTGTGGTGCAGCATGCCTGGGATGGAGACAGAGAAAGGTGTAGCCATAATTTATAGCAAATCCATCTCATTTATCAGAAAGCCCACCTATTTGAAGCATTGTTTTTATTAGTCACAAGGATTTTTAGACGTCTTCAAAAGAAAATCTAATCTTGTCATGGTTTCTGCAGGGCTAGCCTATGCCTCCAGAGAAACCTGAAGTGGAACAAGAGGGCAAAGACTTCATGTAAGCATGGGAGACAGGATATATTGGTCCTGACTGGTGTGACTACTAGATGGCAGGAAAGGAGAACACAAAGCTTAACCCTAGTGGTAATTTTGAATTTAGAAGTCTGATTTTAGTATTGATGCACCGTGCTAGTACTGCTCTGTTCCTTAAAGCACTGTGACCTATCACTGCTGCTTTTCCTCCATGAGCCTGGCTTGTTCAGTTGTCCTAAGCACCAGAACGTAGTTTCTTTAACTGATGACCAGTGTTGGAAAAGAGGCCTCTAGGACTTCTACTTATAGTGGGAGAAGAGTAGAACTCCAAGAGTTCTATTTATAACATGTAGTGGATGTCAAATAGCTGTTGAGTTAGATGACTGGAAGATCAGGCAAGTTGGTTTTGAAGTCTAAATAGCAACTTCAACATTCAGGTTTATAATCAAAGTAGACTACTGAAAGTGCAATATCAGACACATATGGACACATCAGCTGTGTCTTATAGTAGTCATTATGAAAGAGTTATATTTATTAATATGCTACTGGGCACATATCACTATATTAAATAATTTCTTTAAGCATTGGCTTGCACTTTGTGCAATTCCTTAAGACTAGGCATTTCATGACAGCATCATCTCTGAACCTATTAGCCCTGCACTTGACCTCAGTTGGCAATATCTCTGCTTGGTAGCCATACATTTCATTTCAATTGCAGTACTAATACCAGTACCTTTAGTAATTCAGGAAATAAGCTATAAATTATAGATCATAACATACTGGCAAAATATGATCATGTTTTACAGAAGCCTTTGTAATCAAATTAAGGATTTTCAAATGTGAATAAATGTAGACATATTATCCAGAAAAGGAAAGTAACACTAAGATGATATAATACTAAGATAGAACAGATAGCATAATCACAATACTTAAAATAACCTATATTAAAACAAATATTTTTCCACTTGGCCTCTGCTCTGAGAAAGAGAGTGAAATGAATCATATCTGAATTTCATAAAATGACCAAGACTTTGAATGTCAGTGAATAGCAGGGAATTCTCCAAAATTTTCTAGAATAAAGTGGAACCTGCAGAGATTGATTATAAAAATATGTGGAGGAAATATTTCAAGGATCTAAGTACAAATAAAAACTGATTTAACTATTACCCAGGGATAATTCCCCACTTACAGAACACCATGACCCCAACCAAATCAAACACACATTCCTTAACATTTGAAGTAAAAAAGATACTGAGATCAAGTTTGTCATGACCTTAGTCACTCCAAATTCTGTTGCCAGTGCCTGGAAGTCCAGTGTTCAGATAAGCTTCCTTCTCGGCACTCAAATTATTCTTAAATTCTTTTGGGAAAACAGAAATTCTAAAAACATTATTTGGCAAAAAGCTGTCTATAAAAAAAAGTATTGTCACTTTGGAAGTTTCTTCTTGACAGTTCTTCCATCATCAACAAGACACTCAAATTATTCTTAAATTCTTTTGGAAAAATAGAAATTCTAAAAACATTATTTGGCAAAAAGCTGTCTATAAAAAAAAGTATTGTCACTTTGGAAGTTTCTTCTTGACAGTTCTTCCATCATCAACAAGACGTTTTTGAGGTCAAAGCAGTTCTTTTCAATTCAATAATGATTCAACAGCTCAACATGACTTCAATTAAAATAACAATTAAGTTTTATACTTACATAATGCTTTCCATGCTCATAGCATTTTACAGCTAGCAGCTAATGAATTTTCACCATACACTTGCAAAGAGTTATCTTAACCTTAAGTACAATTAAAGTGGCCTATTAAGAGTTTAAGTTCAATGTATTCAAGTTTTCATCACACTAAAATGTAAAGATATGTCTATTAAATAAGAAGAGACTTATTGCTAAGAACTTTGTATACCTTAATTCTTTGATTTTTTTTAAACAATAGATATAAAGATTTAAATCCAAAACTACAGTTCTGTAAAACAGTCAAATTTCCCATAATTAGGACAAGAATTTTGCAAAAATACATGACAGACTGCTATTTATAATAAAATGAAGAAGGCATGAGTAACCCTATAAATATTATCATAAGAGTTTCCAGTCATTTGGCAAATACAGTTATGTTCCAAAGCCTATCAAACATTTTTTCTCTAAATCCCATTTCAATATCCAGAGTTATTAATGCTTCTGACAATTTAACTGAAAGTATGAAGGAATTCACCAACTGTTATAAACCTTATAAACTAAATTTCTCCCTACATATCTTCTGAGAAATTTTCCTCCCTTCAGGCCACATAATGATATGAATGGAGCGCTAAGACCAACATCCAAAATACCCAGGATGATGGAAATGTAAAATAAGGCAAAATAATAGAATCATGAGTTGGAAGCAGGTATTAAGACTATCAGGTTCAACCTTTTGCAGAAATGCAAATTAAAGTATCTCTGTCAGATCTGTCCCTGGTTATCAGTGGATAATCAGTGCTTCAACATGTATTCAACATTTATTCTGTATTTTGTTAATTTAAGACCTGTGGATGTCTACATGTCCTGTAGTCTGGAATGGTAAAAGATAACCTCCTAGCCAGAGCAGGATAGCTCTTCCTTGGTCTAACATAAATCATGGTGTCTTGAGGACCAGGTCTGGGACTTGGGGGAGTGGGCAGAACAGTGCTGTGCTGATTCTCCTCTTTCCTCTGGGGAAAGTATTGATGGGGAGGGAGAGGTCAAGTCAGTAACTGGACTCAGTTCTCTTTCTCCTCCTGTTAAATATCTGCATGAGATTGCTAGTTGGAGTAATCCAAGAGCTTGGGATGCATTATCACCAATAAGCAGATGATACCCGTTTTATATCTCCAGACCTATCTGGCATGCGTGTCCTATCCCAGGCTGTGGAGGCTGTGGGGACCTGAATAGAGTGCAATAGGCTTTGGCTCGATCTAAGCAAGATTAACTTGATTTGGACATTTGGCTCTTCGAAGGCCAAGAACTTTTTCTTATTGGTCTTAGAGAGAGTGGCACTACCTCAGACAGACCTGATGTGAAATCTGGTGATCTTTCTTGATGCATGATTTCTGGCCAAAGAGCATTCATCTTCCTCATGAGCATTGTACAAAATGTTTTTGGTGTTTGGGAAGGGACAGAGGTATAGCGTGTGCAAAGTGGCCAGATTTCCTATAATATAGAATATAGGCCTTGTGTGTGTTGGCACATCTTACCTTGGGCAGATAGAAAAGCCCTGCTAATGAGACAACCCAAGAAAGGGATCTTGGGGTTTTGGTGGACAGCTCGATGAAGATGTCAACCCAATGTGCAGCAGCAGTAAAAAAAGCAAATTCCATGCTTGGCATGATTAGGAAGGGAATCGAAAATAAGTCAGCAAGTGTTGTATTGCCTCTGTACAAATCGATGGTGAGACCACACTTGGAGTACTGTGTACAGTTCTGGTCACCGCACCTCAAGAAGGATATAATGGAACTAGAAAAGGTGCAAAAAAGGGCAACAAGAATGATCAAGGAAATGAAGCGCCTCTCTTATGAAACCAGATTGCAACGCCTTGGTCTCTTCAGCCTTGAAAGACGGCGTTTAAGGGGTGACTTGATCGAAGTGTATAAAACCATGCATGGGATAGAAAATGTGGATAGAGAAAAATTCTTTTCTCTATCACATAATACCAGGACAAGGGGGCACTCCCTAAAGCTCATAGCTAAGAAAGTGAGGACAAATAAAGGGAAATATTTCTTCACCCAGAGGGTCGTTGATTTATGGAATTCACTTCCAGAAGGGGTCGTGACAGCTGTCAGCCTTGACAGCTTCAAGGCAGGGCTAGATAGATTCATGGATGCAAAGTGTATCGATGGTTATTAAAACGGATGTCCATGTGCCGCCTCTATGTTGGTTGAGGCAGGCAGGATTCCCTTGGGTACCATTTGTTGGGGGTCAAGGGAAAGGGAGGGTTTTGCCTTCTCTTTATGCTCAAGATCCCCATGTACAATTGGTGGGCCACTGTGTGACACAGAATGCTGGACTCAATGGGCTTTGGCCTGATTCAGCATGGCTCTTCTTATGTTCTTATGTTCTTAACTTGTGATATCACCAATGTGCAATAACAGTCATGGAGAAAAAAATGACAATAGTAGCAACTTCTATTCTCATTTATACTCTGCTACAATTTACATGTATATCATCGATACCCAAGCAGTCCTTAATTTATGCAATCAAATCCTTTGGAATACCCTGACAAATGTATACTTCTTTCATTTCATCTGACATTCACTCTTTACATTTGTCAGTTAGATTTCTCCTATTCCAGCCCACTTCCTGTGCTAATAGCTGAAAGTCAGCAGTATAATCCACACTAAGTGCTTACACTGTTGGAAGTGAAAGATTTCACAACTGGCAGTCATCCATTTGACTGAATCATTAAAGTTAGCCTTCATATGAATATAAAAAATAATGCACTTGTCCATGTCTGTACCACATTTGGGGCTGACTAATTTAAAGTTCCCTCTAACATTAGGATAGTTACAAGAATTTAATCAGTGAAAAAATTGTCAGTTCTCAGGGAGATATGTACTGAGCTGGGTACATGGTAAATTTGCTTGGGTTCCCATAATATTAATCAGACAGGATAGCACCTTGTTGTGACAGGGCTAAAGCTGATACAGTTATTCAGGGCTTTTTTTTTTTTTGGTCATAGAACGCCCAGAATGGAGTTCTGACACCTTTTTTGGATGGAACATTGTAGGTAGGCAAGGTGGATTGTATGATGTGTGTGAGTTCTGGCACCTTTTTTTTTTTTTTTTTACAAAAAAAGTACTGCAGTTATTCATCAATGCACTCAAGTCTTAGAATGGTACTGGTACAGGAGCAGGCAATTATGGTAGATTCTGTCAAATCTGCTAAATTAAATTGTTCATCATATAGGCTAACTGGTTTATCTGGATTGCAGTTTGGTTCTGGTACCAAACCAAGGTATTTATAGCTTGACTAAAGGTTAACAGGGTTGCAAGAAACAAGTAGTCATAATATATCATTGGCATGAGAAGCCAACTACAAATTGACATCTTAGATGGACTGAGATAGACTGAGATTGGATAGTTTCAGTCAGATGATCATACCATTTCCTCAGGACATGAAAAGCAAATAAGAAATATTATTCCATCAGGAGCCTGATGGTGCAATGGTTAAAATGCAAGATAATTCTGCCCATAGTCTGGAATTTGATCCTGATGAGCTCAAGATTGATTCTACCTTACATCCTTCCAAGATTGTTGTGGAAAATATGCCAATATTGTAAACTGCTCAGACAGTGTTGTAAAGCACTATGGAGCAATATATAAGTCTAAGTGCTATTGTTATTGTTTACATGCCAGGATTCTGTGTAACACAGGAGTGCTATATATTCACCTCACTATTAATGTGAGAAATGTGGTACGTTAGAAAGCCTGAATGCTAACTCAAGGCACTTTATCAGCTGAAGTTTCCGTGTTACGTATTTTGCCAATTCTTTGGTATTGCACGATAGTTTGAATCCTACTTGCTCATCCATAACATACAGTGCCTGCTTTTAAACTTTCTTTCAGCCTACTGCAAAGCCAAAGGTCGTTTTTCAGAGTGGGGTCAAGTTGTTTTTCTTAGCTGTATTAATATTGTCACCTTGAGCACAATTTCATGTGCACAATGACCAGATGTATCTCTTGTACCTGAGCAAGAATAAACAACATTCGTGCACAAAATTCATAAAATTTAGGCCTACTTTTGTTCCAATAGTCTGTATTGTACTTACAAGGGAATCACAGATTTAGAATATTGTTCTTTCCAGACACAGCAAATTTGCCCTGGACTTAGCAATGCATTTTTTTCTTCTTTATCACTTTACACTGTAGACTAGTTGGTGGTAAATTGTAAATATGGCTGCAACCTGTGGAGATCTTTTTAAAAGTGTTTAAAAAGCAGTTTAAGATTCCAGTCAATGGATTATTAATTTACTTCAGAATCTGTGTCTTAGAATGCTCTGCTGAGTAACTGTGTCTGTGTGTTTCATTGTAAAAGGGCAGCCATGTCAGTTTATGGAACTCCAAAATCAGAAAGTTTAGCAATACTTTTTCAAACTGACCATTTTATGCCTTTTAATAAAATGTGTAAATCTGAATAAGTACTACTATACTCTTTCTGATTTCTGTATTTGTGGTATATGCATGCATGTTTTTATTTATAGTCATACTGATGAAGGTGGGTTAATGTTGTAAATAAAATATATTATACATACACACACATACACACTTATGGAGCTTGTTACACACATCTTTTACTACACCTCCAATTTGTAAAAATGCTTTGTTGACAACAAATGAGATACAATTTCTATTTTCTTAACAAGTTTAGTAGATGTTGTATATATGCTATACATAATTCTTGGAAAATTGAGGAAAAAAGAAGAACAAATACATGGATGCTAATTTCACCAGAATATACTCATTAAATTCAGGAAATCATCACCATAAATATGTATGTGCTGATCAACCATGTGTGAGAACAGCTTGCTAGAAAATACTTTTTTCAGGCTGTAATCAGGAAAACACACATTTGACATTCAGTGGCTTATATAGTTAAAGGTAGATAGGCACTTCCCAATGTGGTGCTTATGCCATTCTTTAATGGCTCCATGCTGCCTCATTTCCACAACAGTTGCATTCAGCAACTAAGTCAACTAATTTCTGGTTTAGCTGCTGTTCAAAACACAGAGAATCTAGTAATCCATATTAAGTTGAAGTTCCATGAAGCTTGGTGATAACATGTTTTCTCACTGGAACTCTTAACTTAGTCCACATCCACCTGCATATTGCTTGAGCTGCCATAATACCATGCTGTCATTGATTGGTATTAATAATACACCTTGGTGGTGTATGTCTTTGGCACTACTGAGTGGTTGAGGAACAGCCACTGGCTGGAATGGATGTCATTTTACTTTTGTCTGTCCTCTTGGTCATTTGGAGTATGTACTAATCAGCTAATATGCATTTTCTGCACTTCATGGTTGTTGGTCTAAAGGTGACCAGAGTTTTGTCAGAAACTCTTAAGATTTTGGAAAGTAAATTTCATGACAATAGTTATGCATTTTCATGCAGTATTGTTCTGTTAATATAACCTATTTGTATGTAAGTTTTAATACATAATGTGTTAAACTCACATTTTCTTCTCTTTTACCCAATATATGTAATCTGACTGGAAAACTGAACTGCAATTTTTGTAGAAGTGGCCATTTTGAAAGATAAAATCAGGTGAATTTACATTAAATTGTGACTCTTGTACCCCTAATATGGGAGAAAGACAAGCATATTTTTCTGTCTTTTTATTAATGTATCTAAAGATTATTGCCAGTATTATATATTGAACTTGCTAGCCTTACTAGCACAAAGTGAACATTTAATAACAGTATGAATGATTTTATAGTTGCCATATTTACTTTTCAAGTTTAGGCACCACCCATCTCACTGTTAGCAGAAATAAATATGCAGCCAGTTGCTAAAAAGCAAATACAAATTTTAAAGTGCTTAAGGTGTGAAGTGTTATAATTCAGCAGCATGGAACAGGACCTCTTACTGGGAGGGTCTAAAGAGGATGACTGAACCAGTACAAAGAGAACCCCCTCCAGGGAAGAACTTCAACACTTGGTCCTGAACACCCGTTAATGTAGGCCAAACCTGATACTTTTATCTTCAACCTTTGACCTTAACATCTGGAAACATATTTTGAGTCCAGCAGAAGGAAGTTTTCTTTTCTATTTCTAGTGGTTTTTTTTTTTTAGAACTCCAACTTATCTACAGCCAAGTGAATTGGCTCAAGCTATATTTTGAATGTACTTATGATACACTCTGAAATGTAGAACGTTTGTGGAGGAAATCACAACTTTTAAAAAGTAGGATAATATAAAGAGGAAACATGATAAATTAAAATAGAATGTGAATGAGTTTAAGTTTAGTAAGAATGAGTTTAGTAAGGTATATAAAATAATTTGTTTAATAGATATTTGTAAGGAAGTGCTGAAAAATATAGATATTTCACATATTTGAAATTTGTAGTTGTTTTGTGTCTCTGTGTATGTATGTATGTATGTAAATTTTATTGAAAATTTTACATAGATATAAGATCATGAAATATAAAGAAAAATTATATAAAGAAAAATATTCCATGGCCATGTGGCCAACATGACTATATGCCAAAAGTGCATGGAATGCTGCTACCTTCCCACCAAAGTGGCATCTATTAATCTATTTCAGGGGTCTTCAAACTTGGCCCTTTTATGACTTGTGGATTTCAACTCCCAGAATTCCTCAGCCAGACATGCTGGCTAAGGAACTCTGGGACTTGAAGTCCACAAGTCATAAAAGGGCCAAGTTTGAAGACCCCTGATCTACTCATATTTGCAACGGAGCAAAGGCAAGTAATAGGAACCTCACCCATTGTGCAGTGCTCAAGTCTTGAACCTGTGCTGTCAGCTTTCCAGCTGACAAGCTCAGTATCTTTAACTGCTGAGCCATTGCGATATATATATTAATATAATTTCTCATCTTTCCATTGTGTTTATTTCAATATTTCTCCATCACTGGGCACACAACAGTACATTTTTGTTCAGTACATTTTAATACTTCAAATATTTTTATCTTTTTTCGTCATATGTGTTTCCTATAGGCAAATGACATCTAATTTTATTTTTTTAAAATAGTAAATTATCTTTTATCATTTTGCATAGCATTTGCTCCACTTATATATGATGTTAAGTTTTTATGTTTTAAGTTTATGCTGTAAACTTAGAAAACCTTATACCTGTAATGCCTAATGTTGTTGTCTCCTCCTTCTTGCTGGCAGTTATTTTTTTTTCCTTTAAAGGCATTGGACCTTTTGCCAGAAATAACAATATATTTTAACATCCTGACTGCACACACAAATTAAATTCATTTAGCTTAACTTGCATTTCCAACATTTACTGAAACATTAAATGTGATATAAGTCATGCTCTTTGTGGCACTTATTTTCACTGTTATGTTTATTACTAATTTAAGAGACTCTTCTTTGAGAAAGGGGGGACTATTGAAGTTAGACATTATAACATCAAAACTGCTTGAACTGCAGAAGTTTTCGCTTTCCTCTTATAGCACATTAAATGACAGGATTGAACAAGTTTCTCAATACAGTTTTACATTTTTAGTTTAAGTAAGTTTTAAATTAAAAACCCCTGTCACCCCGTTTCAAAATTTACTTGTAGAAATATGGCTTCATGGATAAAGAGATTTAAGTCAGCTCTCAAAATCATACTATTCTTATTTCTCTGGGTTAAATCATTGCCTCCCAGAGTTGTAAGGTGCTCCATCACTGGAGTTTTTAAAAAATAGACTGGACAACCATATGTCTGGGAAGGTATAAGGCCCCCGTCTTGAACAGGGGATTATCCCTTCCAGCCTTATGATTCTGTGTTCTATGACTACACACAAAAAGCTCAGTGCCAGGTCTTAAATATTTCCAAGGGCCTACAAAAAAGTTTTATAGATTCTGTAGATTTGAAAATTAGATTTCAAAGATACTATTGAAAATAAGAAAAAATTAAGAATACACACACCATACATGGATTGTATCAAAGATATATAGTCAAATATGTAGAGCCATATCGTGCATATAATGCAAATAATTATAGATAGTTATTTTGGAGTGTACTAGGACAGAGCTGAAAATAACCCCGATTGCATTTTGTCATTATGCAAATTAATAGATTACAATCTTGGATTGTTTAGTCATAAATACTTCAAGATTAATTTTTTATAGGGTAAACTAGTGATAATTAATTGCCTTTTATGTGAAAAATACTCATATTCTTGCGAATATTTTAAAATGGTATTCTACTCTTAATTCAACCAATACTGGATTGCCTTATAATCTTTTTTAAATTTTTAACGTTATTTTAAATTGAAAACTATTTTAATTTTGCAGTTTAGATCTATAGTATTGTAGATAAATCTATGATCAATTTCCTAATTTATTCTGAACATTATATTGAGATGTTCTATTATTACAATTAGGAACTCAAATACTGATAACTATAACATTTGAAAATTGACAATTAATGACAATGTTAATTAATTTCTTCTTTAGTGATATTTAAAGATCCTGAGAAAAAATGGACAGGAAAGTTACTTTGCATTGATTTCCTGCAAGATCTCCCGCTAGTCTCTCTTTATATTAAATCAATGGAAATCAATTTTTTTCCTTCTTGGCACAAACATTTTGCTTTTGATCAGTGAAAGATAGAATTTCATAAGTTTTCTAGACAATTAACAAAATGAAAGAAGTGGAAGTGAAAGAGAATCCACAGCAATTAATCATTCAATAGAAAAAGTCAATTGCTGCAAGAGACTAGAAGAGAAATTTCCATTAGTTTAAACAAAATGACCAAGGCAGCGATACATCATTTAAAAATGTAGATGTGAGAAAACATATTAATTGCAAGTGTTCAGTTATGAAATATGTCTTAAGCAGGACATTTCCCCAGGAACCAAATTAAGCCTAATGATACTTAGTAGCAAAGACTGCTGCTTAATTAGGGTGGTAATTCTGTCTAATTGGGGTTCTTGCAGGTGAGAAATGGTGCACAAACAGGCATGAATTGTTTGGTCTTTCTAATTCTAGTGATGCTTGATTTCGTTCATAATACAGGTAGTCCACAACTTATGACCACAATTCAGCCCAACATTTATGCTGTTAAAGAAGTTTGTTAAGTGAGTTTTGCCCCATTTTATAGTGTGGTGGGGTTTTTTTTTGCCACATTTGTTAACACTGCTAACACTGCAGTTGTTAAATTAGTAACATGGTTGTTAAGTGAATCTGGTTTCCCCACTGACTTTCCTTGTCAGAATGTTGCAAAAGGGAATCACATGACTTCAGGATACTGCAACCATCATAAATGTGAGTTAGTTGTCAAGCATCCAAACGTAAATCACATAACCATGGGGATGCTGCAATGGTTATAAGTGTTGAATTGAAAGATAAAAAAGACAAGTATAAAAAGTGGAAAGAGGGGCATATAACTAAGGCAGAATATCAGCAGCCCAAGCCTACAAAAATGGAATGAGGAAACCTAAGGCTCAAAATGAACTAAGGCTTGCAACAAAAGTCAAAAATAACAAAAAAAGAAGAAGCTTCTTTCGACATGTAAAAAACAAGAAAAAAAGTTAAAGAAACAATTGGTCCATTAGTGGGAGAAAGTGGCAAGAAGGTGACAAGCAACAGGGAGAAATCAGAACTACTCCACTCATTTTTTGTATCCGTATTTACACAAAGGGAAAAAACAGTCCAACCTATCAAAAATAGTACCGTAAAAAACAGATTAGAAATACAAGTTAAGATAGGCAAGAAAATGTTAAGTGAGCACCTGTCCATCCTACATGAGTTCAAATCACAAAAATCAGATAGGAAGGAACTGGCAGATGTGATCTCAGAACCACTGAACTATATCTTTCAAAGATCCTTGAGCACTGCGGAACTACCAGAGGACTGGAAAAGAGCTGATGTAATTTCCATCTTCAAAAAAGAAAAAAAAAATGGATCCAGGAAACTACAGACCTATCAGCCTGACCTCAATACCTGGGAAGATCTTGGAAAAGATAATCAAGCAACGAATCAGTGAACATCTAAAGCAGACATGTCAAACACAAGGTCCGGGGGCTGGATGCGGCCCGTGAAGTGGTTTCATGTGGCCCATGAAGCCATCCTGGAAACAGTGAAGGAATGACCCCTGCTGCCTTGGCCTTCACCTAGGCCAGCCGGGAGCCAATGTACAATTTTGTGGTCGCCATCTATGCTGAAACACATTCAGTCTTAGCTCCACAAGGCTGTCTGGAAACAGCGAGGAACCAGCCCCTGCTGTGTTGGCCCCGCCTCCTGGGTACATGCTGGGGAGGTGTCACCCTTTGTGAGGAATGAAGAAATGGACCATGCCTTGGCGCTTGCCCCGGTCCCACCCCCTTCTGCCAAAGATTCTCAGATCTGTCCCACTCCTGCCCAGGCACCCACAGGCACCCTTGACATGAACGATGTAGAGCTGGCCATGCCCACTCAGTAGGCCACACCCACTCCATCCACACCCATCCAGTAGGCTGCACCCACCCTGGCCACACCCACCCAGCCCCGCAAGGGCAACCACAATGATGGTGTGGCCCTCAATGAAATTGAGTTTGACACCCCTAACTTAGAGGCAAACAAAGTCATTACCAAAAGCCAACATGGGTTTGTCAAAATCAGATCATGCTAGACAAATATTATTGCATTCTTTGACCAGGTGAAAAATTAGCGGACCAGAGGAATGCTGTGGATATAATTTACTTGGGCATTTGATAAAGTAGACCACAACCTACTACTTGATAAGATAGAAAAATGTGGGCTAGACAGCAGCATCACCAGATGGATTCATAGCTGGCTGACCGTCCATACTCAGTGTGTGGTCCTCAATAGAACTACATCTATATGGAGGGAAGTGTGTAGTTGGGTGCCACAGGGCTCTTTTCTGGGCCCAGTGCTCTTCAACATCTTCATCAATGATTTAGATGAGGGGATAGATGGGGAACTTATCAGATTTGCAGAATACACTACGCTGGCAGGAATAGCCAACACTCCAGAAGACAGGCTTAAGATACAGAAGGATAGAAATTGATCAAACTTTCTTAAAAACAGATGAAAATTTGATTAAGAAACTCTATAGATTTCTTCTAAACTTGAAGATGGAAGAAGAACAAGTAAAAGAAACAATGATAACATGGGCAAAAATCTTGGATATTCTATAGATTTAGAAGATTGGCAAAAGTTATGGGATAGAAATATCAGATTGACTGAAAAAGCTTCATATAAAGAAATTTTGTATAAAATATTTTATAGATGGCATATGACACCAGTAAGACTAGAGAAAATGTTTAAAAACTCTTCAAATAATTGTTGGAAACGTAAACAAAAGTCAGGCACTTACTACCATATCTGGTGGGTATGCCTTAGAGCAGGGGTGTCAAACTCAATTTTATTGAGGGCCACATCAGCATCGTGGTTGCCATTGGGGGGCTGGGTGGGTGTGGCTGGCATGGGCGTGGCCTATTGGATGGGCGTGGCCAGCTCCATGTCACTCATGTCGAGTACCTGTGTGGGCCTGGGCAGGAATGAGGCGCATCGAAGGTGGGGAAGGGTGGGTGGGACAGGGGGCGAGTGCCAGGGCATGGTCCACTGGAGGAGCCTCACTGAGCCTCAGGCTGTGTACGGGGCCCCTGGACAGTGGCATGGACTGCCCAGAGCCCTCCCGGCCTTTGAGCTCCCACAGAACCAGGACCCCACAGCCCTGCCTAGCCTAGCTGCACTTCCCCGAGGGGGTGCCCAGCTGCACTTATCTCCTCCTCAATGCTGCTGTTGCTGTGCTCACTCTCCTTGGCCAGGTTGTTCGTGGTGGGTGCAGGAGGACAAAGTACATGTGTCAAAGCAAGAATATGGGTTTGAAGGAGGCCCACTCCCTCTCCATGCGAGGAAACCTGGCTTTGTAACCAAAGCATCCTCAGCAATAGGATGGGAGACCACCAGGGGGCGGCAAAAGGGCAACAGGGCTGCTGGTGGCCAAGTGCTAAAGCTAAAGCAGGACTTCCCTCAGACCCTCCCTCCCTCCCTCCCTCTTATTCCAATTTCCTTCCTTCCTTCCTTCCTTCCTTCCTTCCTTCCTTCCTTCCTTCCTTCCTTCCTTCCTTCCTTCCTTCCTTCCTCCAGCCCCCTAATCATCTATGTTTACCATCCATTTAGACCAGATGGTCCCCCTGGTTTGGTTTATAGAATAGTGGCCACAAGCAGAGCCTTCTCAGTGACAGCACCCCCATTATAGAATTTTCTCCCAAGGAAAATATGAACAGTGCAACCCTCACCCATTTAGAGGCAACTCCAAACACACTGTTCAGCTAGGCATTTGTAAAACAACAACACATTCAAACAGCACTAAGTAAATTGCTACTACTATTTTTCTTTCTTAAAATACATATTTTAATATTGTTTTAAGCAGTTCTAGTGATGCTTTGCAATAGCTGTCTTTGAGAGTTTTCTTGTAAACCACCCTAGATTTCTCAGAAACTTTTAATTTCAAATTAGATGTTGATTTAATAAATTAGGCAGAAGAAACAAATGTTTAAATACATCTAAATCCCACAGACCTACTGCCTCTTAGGCGCATACTGCAGAGAAAATAAGGCATTGCATAGCCACAGGATGGTGGAAACTATGGTTCATGACACCCAAAATATATTAGTTTGGGTAAGGCTGGATTAAATTATAAAAGAGCAGATGAAGGGAAGTATTTTTGTCTCTGACAAAATAATTGGGGGGGGGAGTTGACATGGCCTTTTAATTTCAACTCACACCAATTCCTAACTTCCCATTCAATCCAAAGAGTTTTATTATTGCCTGGATTTTAGGGAGGGGAGGAGGCAAGAATAGACCACAAAGCTAATCTGCAAATTTGCTCTCTAGCCGCCTGCACACCACCTTCCTGTGTATATGTGTATGTGTATGTGTATGAGAGACAGAGAGAGAGATCCCCTTTTTGTAAGTTTGCTTACTCTGCAACTCCCTGCTGGCTCTCTCTCTCTCTCTCTCTCTCTCTCTCTCTCTCTCTCTCTCTCTCTCTCTCTCTCTCTCTCTCTCTCTCTCTCTCTCTCTCTCTCTCACACACACACACACACACACACACACACACACACACACTCTTCCTGTTTTCTCCTCCTCATCCTTTTCCTCAGCTGCACCTGAATGGAGTGGGAGGAAGTTAAAAAAAGGGGGGGTGGAAGAATGGGGAAAGCTCTCCTTTTTTGCAACACCTCGGCTTCGTCCACCTCTTCCTCTTCCACTCCTGACCAGGCCTGATGGGGTTAAACTGGGAGGGGAGGGGTGGGCTAAAGCAAATGAACTGCTGCTGCTGCTGCTGCTGCACGCCACCAGCCCGGAGTGCTCTCGCTATTTCAGCTCGCTGTTTTCTGCATGTGCTCCAAGGCACCCTGCTGGATTGTGGTGGGCCAGGGCTGGGGCAGCAGGGGTCGGTCCCTTGCCATTTCTGGGACAGCCCAGGGGGGCAAAATCTGGGCCCTCCCCGGCCCGCATCCGGCCCGCGGGCCTTGTTTGATATATCTGTCCTAGAGTGAGAAAATTCTGGCTTAAGATTCATATGTGGTTGGAAAAGATGACTAAAATACATATAGAATTTAAATCAGAAGTGTTTGTTAGGAATACTAGGAGTAAGTATGAGAAGGAGAATGAGTATTTAATATTGCATATATTGATAGCAGCTAGAATAGCATTTGCCCAATATTGGAAAAATGAAAACTTACCATCTGAAGAGATCTTAATTAAGAAAATTCTAGAATGTGCAGAAATGGACAGATTGACTTTAGAGATTAAAGAGAAAGAAGGCTCAGTTTATTTTAAAACATGGGACAATTTTTACCAATGGCTAGGAAAACGAACTAGTGAGAATTGATTGTGATATGTTATTTTGAATATAAATTAGTAAGAAGAATGATAGGTATTGACCAACTGATACTGTTTATGATTATTGTTTACCATATTCACCATAGCTATTTACTATTATATTAATTAGTATTAACTGAACATATGTACCCAGACAATAGTCTGTTTGCTAAAGCTTGAAAATGTTATTGGGGGGCAACCCCAATGTTGTTCCCAATCCTGTCCCAACCCAATCCTGATCCTAAGCCCTACCTGAACCTTAAGCCCTATCCTTATCCCACTCCTTCCCCAATCTTATGAAATTTAATAAAAACTTTTATAAAAAGATACAGAAGGATCTTGACAGACTTGAACATTGGGTGCTATCTAATAAAATGAAATTCAATGGTGGAAAAAAGTAAGGTTCTACATTTAGGCAAGAAAAACTAAATGCACAGGTATAGTACAGGTGGTACCTTGCTCAATAGTAGCAACTGTGAGAGGGATCTTGGTTTCCTAGTGGACAATCATTTAAATATGAGTTAGCAGTGTGCTGCAGCTGCCAAAAAAGCCAACACAGTGCTAGGCTGCAAAGAGGGAAAGAATCAAGACCACGTGAAGTGTTAATACCACTTTACAATGCCTTGGTAAAGCCACATTTGGAATACTACATCCAGTTTTGGTCACCACAATGTAAAAAAATGTTGAGAGTCTAGAAAGAGTACAGAGAAGAGCAACAAAGATGATTAGGGGACTGGAGGCTAAAGCATATAAGGAAAGGCTGCTGGAATTGTGTATGACTAGTTTAACGAAGAGAAGGACAAGGGGTGACATGATAGCAGTGTCCCAATATCTCAGGGGCTGCCACAAAGAAGAGGGAGTCAAGCTATTCTCCAAAGAACTTGATAGCAGGACAAGAAGCAATGGATGGAAACTAACCAAAGAGAAGCAACCTAGAATTAAGGAGAAATTTTCTGACAGTTAGAACAATTAATCAGTGAAACAACCTATCTCTAGAAGCTGTGAATGCTCCAATAGTGGAAGTTTTAAAGAAGAGACTGGACAGCCATTTGTTTGAAATTGTATAGGGTTTCCTGCCTGAGCAGGGGATTGGACTAGATGACCTCCAAGGTCCCTTCCAACTTTATTATTATTATTATTATTATTATTATTATTAGTAGTAGTAGTAGTAGTAGTAGTAGTACTAGTAGTAGTAGTAGTGAAAAATGGGCAAAACTCCCTTTTTTCAGTGCCATTGTAACTTCAAACAATCACTAAACTTCGTAAGTCGAGGACTACCTGTAGTCCTTAGGCCAGGACTTTTCAACCTTTTCACCCATTGCACCACTTTTAGGATATGGCAACATCCAAGTACCACCAGTCGCCTAGCAAGGTGTCAAAAACTTGATGACCCCCCCCAAAGGAAAAAAGTAATGAAGTACAGGTAGTCCTCAAATTACAACAGTTCGCTTAGTGACTGTTTGAAGTTACAATGGCATTGAAAAAAGTGCCCCCCAAGCCACAGCTGAGAAAGACACCTGCCTGTCCGCCTGGCCACGCTCTTCCTCCTGTCCAAGGTTTTCATTGTTGTGAGCATTTCTGTTGAGGATTGGCAGCGGGGATGGGGTGGGGGTGTTTGGTTTTTATTCCCCCCGTCTGCTGGATGGTTGCAGCAGGTTTTGGTCACTTCACATGACCCTAGGACACTGTGACCGTTATAAATATGAATCAGTTGCCAAGGATCTGAATGTAAATCACAAGACCCTGGAGATGCTGCAACATTCCAGCTGATCGGCACTTCTTCTGGGCTCAGCAGAAGTGCCAGGATCAGCACCAAGCTCCAGTTGGAGCCTGGCACTGATCCTGGCACTTCCGCTGAGCCCTGACAGCCCTGCAACTCCAGCCATCTCTCGCTCAGGCTCGTGCGGTGCTGCCACCAGTTCAGCTCATTCCCCTACCCCGCTACTACTTTTCTAGGATGGTCACGTACCACCTGCCAGGTGCCAATGTACCACAGGTGGTACCTGTACCACTGGTTGAAAAACCTTGCCTTAGGCAGTTAAACTAGATCTGTAGTATAAATTCTACAATTTGGAATAGCTTTTTTCAACTTGGTACCTTTCCATAGGATTAGAGTCATCAGGATTCTATAGAGAACCAAATTTGAGAAAATAACTTTAAATGTTCTATTATTGGGAAAATTTAACGCTATTTCACCATTGTTTGTGCACATGGATGCTCCTGATCAAAATTAATCATACTTTCATGTAAATAAAATAAGCAAATAAAAGTTTCCATTTAATTGTGTCAACAAGTCTGTTCTATACTATTTTATATGCTGGTGTTTAAGTTCATATTGTGACCTATCTCTATGGGGAAAAGTTGATGTCATGTCAAAAATGTATTTTAATGAATTCTGTCTTTGTATTTTCAAAAAACTATATTTGTTTATTTTCTCCCATGAATCTAGTGTACAAACAGATAAATAAGGAATAAATTCAGACATTTGGAATACGTGAGGAGAAGAAAAGGCTGGGAGAATTAACAATACAGTCAACCACATGCTTTGAAGACCTTGTCTCCTATGCTCTGGGCTTTTATACGTATTGCCAGATTTCCAACTGTTCTGTGTCAGCATAAAGGCTTTTAATTCAGCCCTAGCACATTCTCTATTCTGCTATTTCAGTTTTGATTAAGTTCCTCTTCTTTCAACATATCCCTTCTGCATTTCAGTATTGAATAATTCCATCCAAAGCCACACTTTTCTTCTTCCACCATTATACAGTTAAACAATGTGCATTGATTCTTATAAAATGGTCTAAAGCTTGTTGTTGTTAAACAATTTTAATTCATTTGTAATACTGTACTCAAATTATCTCAGTTGGTTGCAATCTTTAGCTTGATTTTGCTGCTGGAAAGCTTTACTCCCCAGACAATTCCTATTTCTGTTCTCTCCTAGTTTTCCAAGGTTTAGGTTTATCACTACTGCTCTTTAACATTTATATGAAACCATGGGGCAAGATCATTTGGTGGCACAGTGTGCAGTAACATCAGGATGCTGAAGACACCAGTTTATACATCTCCATTCATGGTTGGGCATAAGATGCCATTCAGCATGGGGTCTGGAAGGCAAAGGACTGTCTCCAATTTAAACTTAAAAATCAGAGTGTCCTTGGGTTTTGGTTCCCCTGGCATCTTTGACTCTTTATGGATCAGAGCTTGTGTACATTGATGTCATCCTGGATTTGAAGCTCCTAGGCATATTGCCAGATAACTTTCAGGTTTTGCACAGATTCATCTTTCATCCATTCCCACATTGGGAATTATATCACTCATCTTAGGTCACTTTCCAGTTGGAGTACTGCAATGCATGGGACTACCCTTGAAGTCCATCTGGAAATTGCAGCTGGTACAAAATACAGTGGCATCTTCAGTTTTGCCATTATTGGACTGCTGCAGAAAGCTGCACTGGCTAATAATAGCAAAACTGAGGATGCCATATATTTTGTACCTGTTGCAATTTCTAGATGAACTTCAAGGGCGCAATTCAAGGTATCACCTTTCAAGTCTGTATGGCACAGGGCCAGGTGAGACTCTCCCTAAGGCTTTCTGTCAGGCCTTCTCAAATGTTGTCATCTAGTAGGTCTTAGGCTACAAGCCTTCTCAGTAGCAGCCATAGTCCTACTGAACACCCTTTCCACCCTTGTAGCCTTCCAGAAAGCTAAAAAAAAAAAAAAAAGAGCTGGCTTTCCCCCAGACACTGGAGCAACTAAGGTTGGAGCCCAGTGATTGTGGTTTTTTATGTATTAGGGAATGTTACTTTAGAACATCAGAAGTTGTTTATAGCTATTTTTAATTGTTTTTTTTAAAGTTGCACTGTTGTGAGCAGCCAAGAGTTATGGGTCATGAAATGGATTATCATACAATTTTATAAGCAAGTAAATAAATAATATTTTCTAATATTTCTAATATTTACTATTGGTATAACTATCCATTTTTATTTTTTTATTCTATTGAAAATATTTGTTTTTCCAGCAAAAGTATACTCTGCTACAGATGTTTTAAGATTTGGACTCAGCAATGACCACCAAACAAATTAATTTGCATGTTTTCTATCTTGAATAAAGCCTAAGTGGTGTTAAATTAAGTTAATAAGTTAAGATAACTTATTGCTTCTCAAGTGGAATAGCATTTTTAATTCTATCTAGAAGTAGTCCCTATGATGTTGTACATCTTCTCTCTGCAAAGGTTGGCAGAGCTACATACTTATGCAATAGGTATAAAATTCAGTACTGCCTGTAGCTCTGGATCAGAATCATTTATATGGCACATCCATTAAACAAGCCAACCAGAAATGGGTTTTGAAGCATCCATCACTCTAAATCTTGATTTCTTTCAAAAGCTTGTTTGAGGCTGGATCAGAGGATTTTAAATATATTTTGGGGGAAAAATAACTGTTACTAGAATTCTAAATGACAACTTTTCAAGATGAAAGCCACACTTGAGCTTTGCATTTTATCCTGGAGTAACATTCAAAAATAGGCTAATAAAATGAAGTGTATTAATAAAAAATACAGTTAATATGGTAAGTATCCATATATCTAATACTATATATATTTTATACTTTTCTGTTCAGACTTTCTACAAATTACAATTCAACAGGATCTTCTGAAGGAGTAACAACTTTTAAAAGAAGTGCCTATGGCTTCCAGGTGTGGCATATGTTCCTAAGGCATCCATCAGGAAGTTCTGGTCTAAATTCAAAAGTTCACAGAATCAAGTCTATGCAATTTCTCTAATATATGAAGTATCTATGATGAAGAGTGCTTCCATTCTATTGCTGAGTTTTAAATACTGTCATTTTTATCATTGTAAATAATACTTTCTTCACATCTGTATAGATTGATCTGTTTGTTCTAGATGGAGCATAAGTGGGCTTTCAAAATTCCTGACCAAGTTTGTGAGCAGACTACACAATTGGAGGACAGAGTGAGCAAAGAAATTGAATGAACAATTTCTCCAAATTTCTTCAGGGTAAGAAAGAATTTCTCACGAATGCTTCAACAGTAGAGTTGCCTATTTTGTGATGAAAGTTATTGGAAACAAAACAGAACAAGACCAATGATAAAAGCAGTTCTCACACGAAGACTTCCAGTGGAATTTAATTGCAACATACAAAGCCCAGGAATGCTGCAGACAGCAGGAGAAATGTTAATAGTTATCATTACAATGATCAGTCCCTGATCATTTAAAAATTAAGTACCGTAAATGCAATATTATAAACAATCCATCATAATTTCTCTGAAATGTTTTGCTATCAAGTTGAATGACAGTGGTAGAAAAAATGCAGGCAAATTTCTCTACCAGCACAATTATTAGACATTGTAATTATTTTATCAGAGTTGATATGTAGATTATTGTGCTATGTTTTTACTCTGTAAAGTAACATATAGGTGTTGGTAAATAAGTATTATAAACTAAGGAGACATCTTTGTTGCAGAAATATCATTGTCAGTGATAGGTATAAGACAGTGGTGGCGAACCTATGGCACGGGTGCAGAGCGGCACTTGGAGCCCTCTCTGTGGGCACATGTGCTGTTGCCCCAGACTTACCTCACCCTGTGACCCCCTCCTCACCAGCAGCCCTCCTGGAGAAGAATCACCCCCAAGCATGGCCCACGCAGAGCAGTGCAGCCATGGACATCACAGCCAGGCAGCGTAGACAAGACTCTGCCCTCATGCCCCATCGCGCACAGTTGATGCTGCGGGGCACGGGCAGAGGGCGTGGCTGCAATGGCGCTGCTGGGCAATCTGCGGCAAGCCCTGGAGGCAATGAGTGGCCCTACGGGCAGGCGGGATGAGGGCAGAGCGGGTGCGGGACAGGGGGTGGAGTGGGGCGGGGCGGGGCCAGTTTTTGGGCACTGAGTCTCTAAAAGGTTTGCCATCACTGGTATAAAATGAGTGATTACATGTGCTAATAGGTTTAGCTAAGGAAAATTGGCCCAAAGGTACTTTTTCAAAAGGCAAGTGGACTTTCTTTGTTTTTCCTTGAAGATGTTTGCTTCTCATCCAAGAAGCTTGTTCAGTTCTGATTGAAGGACTTAAGCTTCTTGGATGAGAAGTGAGATGTCTTTAAAAAGAGAAAGTCTAGCTGCCTTTTGAAAAAGCATCTTTGGACAACCATGACTTGGATGACTGAGAATCTCCACAGACATTAAAGACAATTGGGTTAACCACTGTTTCCAATATATTTTCTTTCCTGTTTGTATTATTCTCTGTTTTGATCTTAATCCCCATTTTCTATTTTTAATATTGTTTTTTTTTTCATTTTAAAAGGTGTCATATTTTTGAGAAGTCAGCTTTTGGGTGTGCATTACTTATTATTTTGTCTTGGTTCCTTTTTTAAAAAAAATTGGGTATCCTTCACCTTTCAATTTAAACTATTCTGGTGATGCATCACTTTTGTAAATTGGGCCTAATCTAGGGCTATGCAATGCAGCCATTCCATTTTGATCCAGAGAGTTTCTGAATATGTGCAAGAGCCCCTTTCCATCATATCAAATCCAACTGCTATAATGTTATGTATGAAGCTGATGCCCAGAGCTGGAATGGAGCTACTTCACACAGGTCTATAAAGTTGACTAAAAATACCAGTATATATGCTGAACCATTCACAAAATATGGTCTATGTACATGAACACACAATGAAAACAGTAAAACAAAATTCTATTTATTCAGTGAAGGTGAGTTACTTGTAAAAATATCTCCATTATCCAGTAAATGGCTTTTTTTGGCTCCATTACAAATTGAAACTCAACATCTACTAAGACTACTTCCCCCCCAAATATTATTGAATAATATTAAAAATGTAAAGTTAAGTTTATTTCCATTCTCTCTCTGTGGCCTCCACTATAATGCACACTCTAAATTATTTGCTATTGAAAATTCAGCAATGCTAAAAATGGCTATATTAGCTCCAGCTGTGCTTCAATAGCAAGCCCTAACTTAGTTATTATTCAGAAAATTTTCATCATAGAGTAGTTTCATTTCTTTTTGGGGAAGAAGGGCAGGCAGATATTTTCACATGACATCATCTAGCAAGACATGGATACTATTTTAATGAGTCAATCTCCAAGCCATTCCAAATCTCGCTTCTCAGAATACCGAGGTGGTGGAGGGGAATCCTTCTATTTGTCTCTTTTCAAATGTTGAATGCCATTATAAATAAGATCTTCAATGAAAGTAATATCTATCAGGTGCAAAATGTTAGCATAGCAATTTATAATATAAGAGTCAACTGGCATGATGAATTATGAAGGCTGTAATATGAAACCCTAATATTTGGTTCTACAACCAAATTCCACAGTCAAAATTGAAAGTGCACCAGAAAATTACATATAAATGTCTGTACACGAATGCTAGAAGCATTCGAGCAAAAATAGGGGAATTGGAATGCTTGGTGAAGGAAAATAATATTGATATTATCGGCATAACAGAAACCTGGTGGACAGATGAAAACCAATGGGACACAAGGATTCCAGGTTACAAATTGTATAGGAAGGACAGAAGAGGGAGAAATGGTGGTGGCGTGGCCTTGTACATAAATGAGGAGTTAGAATCTCATGAGCTCGAAATTCAAGAAAATTCAAACTCACCCACAGAAACATTGTGGATAAAAATCCCAGGACAGGAAACTAATCTGATGTTAGGGATCTGCTATCTCCCTCCCAACAAAACTCCAGAGGCAGATTGCTATTTGGAAAATGAATTTAAGGAGGCCTCAAAAAGAAATAGGGTAGTCATAATGGGGGATTTCAACTATCCCCAAATAGATTGGGTAAATTCTTGTTCTACACATGAAAGAGAGACAAGGTTCCTCGACATGTTAGCCGATTATTCCCTTGAGCAGATGGTCATGGAACCTACCAGGGGAAAGGGGATCCTGGACTTGGTTCTAACTAACGCACAGGATTTGGTTCATGATGTCCTTGTAACCGAGCCCATAGGAACCAGCGATCACAACACAATAACCTTCAACTTAACCATGGATAGCAAATTGTCAGTGAAAACTAACACAGAGACCTTAAACTTTCACAGAGGAAATTTTGACAAAATGAGGAAAATAGTAAAGAAGAAACTAAAAGGAACAGTAAAAAAAGTCAAATCCCTCCAAAATGCTTGGAAACTGTTTAAAAATACGTTACAGCAGGCTCAAATAAATTGCATTCCTAAAAGAAGAAAGAGGATTGGAAAGTCCAAGAGGATACCAGTATGGCTTACGAATGAGGTAAAGGAGGTTATTGGAAAGAAGAAAAACTCATTTAAGAAATGGAAGGCTCTTCCTACCGAGGAGAACAGGAGGGATCACAAACTCTAGCAGACCAAATGCAAGGCGATAGTCATGAAAGCCAAGAGAGACTTTGAGGAGCATATAGCCAAGAATATTAAAAATAATAACAAAACCTTTTTAAGTACATCAGAAGCAGGAACCCAACCAGCAAATCAGTTGGGCCACTTGATGACAATGGTCAGAAGGGGATAATCAGAGAAGACAAGGAGATTGCTGAGAGGCTAAATGACTTCTTTGCCTCCGTTTTCACCGAGGAGGATAGAGAACATTTGCCTGCCACTGAATTAGTTTTCCCAGGGAGGGAAATAGAAGAATTAAACCTGATAGAAATAAACAAGGAAGATGTTCTTGCATGCCTTTCTAAACTAAACGTCAACAAATCGCCGGGTCAAGATGGCATCCACCCTAGAATTCTCAAGGAACTCAAGTGTGAAATTGCTTAACTTCTAGCTAAAATATATAATCTTTCTCTAAGATCAGGCACTGTACCGGAGGATGGGAGGGAAGCAAATATAACCCCGATCTTCAAGAAAGGATCCAGAGGTGATCCAGGAAACTATAGACCAGTCAGTCTAACCTCAGTTCCAGGCAAACTGATGGAAACCATTATTAAAGATAAAATTACAGGGCACATAGAAAAACAGGCATTTCTGAAAGAAAACCAACATGGTTTCTGCAAAGGCAAATCATGTCTTACTAACTTGTTAGAATTCTTTGAGGGTGTAAATAAATACATAGATAAAGGGGCCCCAGTTGATATTGTATATCTTGACTTTTAAAAGGCTTTTGACAAAGTTCCTCACCAAAGGCTCCTAAAAAAGCTCTCCAGCCATGGAATTAGAGGACAGGTCTTGTCCTGGATTGGTAACTGGCTAAATTGTAGGAAGCAAAGGGTGGCAATAAATGGACAATTCTCCGGATGGAAAGAAGTGAGAAGTGGTGTACCCCAAGGTTCAGTTTTGGGACCTTTACTTTTTAATTTATTCATCAATGATCTGGATGTAGAAGTTAATAGTGAGGTAGCCAAGTTTGCTGATGACACTAAATTGTTCCGGGTTGTGAAAAGTGAAACTGATTGTCGGGAGCTCCAGAAGGATCTCTCAAAATTGTGTGAGTGGGCAACAAAGTGGCAAATGCATTTTAACCTAAACAAGTGCAAAGTTATGCACATCGGGGCAAAGAACTCCAATTATACTTACCAACTGATGGGGACCAAACTTTCTGAGACAACCCAAGAAAGGGATCTTGGGGTTTTGGTAGACAGCTCGATGAAGATGTCAACCCAATGCGCAGCAGCAGTAAAAAAAAAGCAAATTCCATGCTTGGCATGATTAGGAAGGGAATCGAAAATAAGTCAGCAAGTGTTATATTGCCTCTGTACAGATCGATGGTGAGACCACACTTGGAGTACTGTGTACAGTTCTGGTCACCGCACCTCAAGAAGGATATAATGGAACTGGAAAAGGTGCAAAAAAGGGCAACAAGAATGATCAAGGAAATGGAGAACCTCCCTTATGAAACCAGATTGCAACGCCTTGGTCTCTTCAGCCTTGAAAGACGGCGTTTAAGGGGTGACTTGATCAAAGTGTATAAAATCATGCATGGGATAGAAAAGGTGGATAGAGAAAAATTCTTTTCTCTATCACACAATACCAGGACAAGGGGGCACTCCCTAAAGCTCATAGCTAAGAAAGTGAGGACAAATAAAGGGAAATATTTCTTCACCCAGAGGGTCGTTGATTTATGGAATTCACTTCCAGAAGGGGTCGTGACAGCTGTCAGCCTTGACAGCTTCAAGGCAGGGCTAGATAGATTCATGGATGCCAAGTGTATTGGTGGTTATTAAAACGGATGTCCATGTGCCGCCTCTATGTTGGTTGAGGCAGGCAGGATTCCCTTGAGTACCATTTGTTGGGGGTCAAGGGAAAGGGAGGGTTTTGCCTTCTCTTTCTGCTCAAGATCCCCATGTACAATTGGTGGGCCACTGTGTGACACAGAATGCTGGACTCGGTGGGCTTTGGCCTGATTCAGCATGGCTGTTCTTATGTTCTTAAAGAAAATAGCTAAACTCAGTGAAAGAACAACTCAATTTTAGAAGGTTATCATAAAAGAAATGTAACTTCTCTTTCCTCAGGAAAGATATACACAAATAAAAGCATTGAATAATATTTGTTCTTTCAGGAGAAGATGGGAGGGAGGGAAGGAGATAGAGGGGGAGGAAGGGAGGGAGAGAAACACGCACACACAGAGAGAGAGATAATCTTCCCAACATTACTACTAACATTATTAGCTTCCCACAAGTGAACATATCTATAGATCTGAAAAATAATAGTAGAAGTATTACACATTTTATTTATTCATTTATTTATATTTCCTCTTCTTAACACTTACATATCCCTATAAAAACTTAAGCAAAAATAGCTAAATTATTTTTTTAAGTAATGAAATAGACTGCAAAGGAAGATAGAAAAAAGGCTGACCTATACAATTCATTTGTTTTTCTCTCTTAATGATGTATAGCCAGGCATGCTCTCTACATCAGCGGTTCTCAACCTGTGGGTCGCGACCGCAGTCCGCCATTTTTTTGGGTCGGCCATTTCTTTTTGGTCAGCCATTTTTTTTGGTCGGCCATTTTTTCCCCTTTGCGATGCGGGCTGTTGCGCCGTGCATGCGCGACGCGGGCCCACCATTTTTTTTGGTCTGCCAATTTTTTTCCCCTTTGCGATGTGGGCCGTTGCGCCACGCATGCGCAATGCGCCCATTGCTCTGCACATGCACAATGCACCCATCGTGCCACGCATGCGCGATGTGCCCGTCACGCCGCGCATGCGCAATGTGCCCATCATGCCGCGCATGCGCGATGTGCCCGTCACGCCGCGCATGCGCGATGTGGGCCGGGGTCGAGTCCCGGAAAAGGTTGAGAACCGCTGCTCTACATCAACAGGAAAACATAGGGAAATGGAAAAGGTAGGTGGTAGGATCTTCGTCTAGCTCAGAATCCATGAACAGGCTCTACTGCATGATAACAAACGAAATGCCCACATTTCGGCATCACTCCGCGAGCTGCATTGGCTGCCAATTGGTCTCCGAACCCAATTCAAAGTTTTGGTTATGACCTATAAAGCCCTACATGGCATCGGACCAGGTTATTTACGGGACCGTCTGCTGCCTCATGAATCCCAGCGGCCGGCTAGGGCCCACAGAGTGGGCCTTCTCCAGGTCCCGTCAGCCAGACAGTGTCGCCTGGCGGGGCCTAGGGGAAGAGCCTTCTCTGTTGCGGCCCCGGTCCTCTGGAACCAACTTCCCCTGGAGATCCGTGTCGCCCCCACCCTCTCCGCCTTTTGTAAATTGCTTAAAACATACTTTTGCCGGCAGGCCTGGGGCAGCTAACACCTTGCCCCTAGCCAGTGTATCTTTGTGTGTATGTTTGTGGAATGATTGGTTTCTTTTTAACTAAGGGTTTTTATATTTATGTATTTTATTGTAATTTCTATCATGTTGTGAGCCGCCCTGAGTTCTCCGGAATAGGGCGGCATAGAAATTAAATAAATAAATAAATAAATAAATAAATAAATAAATAAATAAATAAATAAATAAATAAATAAATAAATAAATAAATAAATAAATAAACTTGCTTTAGAATATCAGAATCAGATTAGAGCTGGAAGGGACATTGGAGGTCTTCTAGTCCAACCCCCTGTTTAAGCAGGAGATTGTATATCATTTCAGACAGGTGGCTGTCCAGTCTTTTCTTAAAAACCTCCAGTGATGAAGCACCTACAACTTCTGAAGACAAGCTGTTCCACTGGTTAATTGTTCTCTCTGTTAGGAAGTTTCTCCTTAATTCCATGTTGTTTCTCTCCTTGGTTGGTTTCCATCCATTGTTTCTCATCTTGCCTTCTGGTGCTTTGGAAAATAAGTTGATCCTCTCTTCTTTGTGGCAGCCCCTCAAATACTGAAATACTGCTATCATGTCACCCCTTGTCTTTATTTTCTCTAGATTAGCCAAAACCATTTCCTGCAACCATCCTTCATTTGTTTTTGTTTCCAGGCCTTTAATCATCTTAGTTGCTTTTCTTTGCACTTTTTCAAGTTATGACTAAAATTTCCATTGCTAAGCAAGAAAGTTGTTAAGGGAGTTGTGGCTGATTTTATGAGCTTTTTATGAGCCACAGTTGCTAAGTGAATCACTGTAGTTGTTAAGTAAATCAATACAGCTTTCCCATTGACTTTGCTTGTCAAAAGCCATCTGGGAAGGTCGCAAATAGCAATCCCATGAAGTTAGGATGCTGCAACCATCATGAGCACATGCTGTTTGCCAAGTACTTAACTTTGGGACATTTGACACTGGAAATGTTATGACAGTTTTAGCTAGCCTAGAGCAGGACCACAACTACATTGAGGTTGTAGAATGTAGGTGCAATAAGCCCAATCACAATAAGTTAACAAATATCATAATTATCAATCTTTTCTCAGGACCTGGTGAATTCTTCATAGGATCAACATGTTTTGTTCACATAAGTTTCCACGTATTAGTGATTCAAGTTTGAAACCTATGGAAGAAGCTATGCATTCACTATGTCCACAAAAGAAAGATAAATACAGGTTTTAAAACCAATTTTTTCCTTTTGTGATCATGTTTCAGATGTTTTATAGCAACCTGTCTACAAACACACACTCCTACACACGTTCTATTAAGATGGCATCCATCAAGGCTTCTGATATTAGCAATCTACATATTATTTCCCTAGTCCTGTCTAAACAATCCTAGTTACCTTTTATATTTTTAATTCTTTCTGTAGTTTTACACTAAGGCAAAAGCCTTGGATACGCTCCAATTTTGTAACACTTGTCATCTCTGAACACATTTCCAGATAATTATTTGACTTCTCATAATTCTACTAACAGTTCTGGAAAGTTGCATTACTAAAAAAAAAAAGCAACCCCCTAATTTCCTTTCATATCAAAGTGACTTGTTAATTATTAGCATGGAAAATGTTATTTAGTGAGTAGGGTCTTATACTTTCACCACTGAAATGAATTACAAGATTCAGAGTTAGGTGAGGACTAGGGCTTGGCCCTTAATTTACTAAAGGCTTACTGTATCATTGGTAAAGTTTTGTAGCATCCAATTTTGGATTCCATTTCTCCCTCCCCAATGCCCCCAAAATGCTTCAGAGTGCACAAAATTACAAAAACAGCACCTGTCTCTAGTGCTTAAAACAGCTGTGCCTGTTCATATACTCTGAACCACCTTCTGAAGATCAAATGCAAAGTGCTACACAGTCCTAAGATTCTCACATCTTTGAACTGTACTTTTGATTATGCTTCTCTACTCTTGCAGTGATGCATTAGTGATCATTCAGTCTGACTTTAATGGAGAGAGTAGTGAGCCTCCATTACCTTCACTGAAATTCCAGTCCTCTGCTATCTTTTCCTTTTTCCCAAAATGAAGTTATTTCCCAAAGGGAAGGTGAAAGGAAATAAGCAAAGAGAGATGGGATGAAATATAATATAGGCAAATATTCTTTCAACACAGTTAGGACCAATCAGTTTTATAAGCCAGTCCTTGTACAGAGATTATAATTTGGGAATTACACCTTTATATTACACATTTTATGCTCTGATTTAAAACTCAGAAAAGAAGTATCTGTGTCTGCATGTTAATAATTTTTGTAATTTGCTCAGCATGTTATATCAGCTTCCTCTAAAAGTATCAGAGAACTTGAAGACAACATATTAAGAATTCCAGTTTCCTATAACTTTGTTGCTTTGTTGTTGTTAGTTGCAAGTCAAATATTAACTTTATTGCAGTTAGGGGCACAAAAAAAAACACATTTATCTTAAAGCAATAAGTTATTTTGTCTTTAATTACAGTCCTTGGGACAAAGCTTGATGGATAAATCAATTTATTCCTGGTTCCTTTTCACTTAAAAATCAGCTTACAGTACTATGAAAATACAGGGTAGAAACGAGCTATTTAGTCCTGCTCCGTGCTTTAAATAGGAAAATATATCCATAATATATTTTATTTTAGCCTCCATTTCAGCATGTTCAGTGAAGGAAAGCTTCCTATATATCTAGATAACTGTATTTAGTGTTCAACATTTTCTAAAGGTTCAAAAAAGAACGCCACTTCTGTAAATGCTCTATCTCTTCTGCATTATGGAATGCTAGAAAGCAGATGGTGGGTATCTTTGTGTCCTCCTTTCTGGTATTTGAAAAGCACTACCATATCTTTACAAAGTTAATTCTACCCAATTATCTTTCTTTCTGATCTAGACCAATGATCAGCTGTGTGTTTGTCATTCACGCCTGTGAAATTAGATTAGATGAAAAAATATATTGCACTAAAATTTGATATACTAATACATATTTCTCTAAACTGTTACTTTCTATAGTACATTTTATATAGCCTTTTCCCTAATATAGGTTTAAAATAACTATTTAAACAATGTAATGATTTGAAAAAAATTAAACTAAGGAGTTCCATACTGCAACTATTGCTAATATTATATTTTATTATATCTTCCTGTGTTTGCTTGGACTTCAAAATGGCCAACCTGAGGACTTCTTTTCATTCAACTCCACAATATCCTACTTTGTGAATGTCAGATACTCTGTCTCCACCCACCAAATTGTATCTTTAAAGATGAAGAAAGGGAAAAGAAAGACCGGCTGCCCTACTTTCCAACTCTATTCTGCTAGCACAGGGGTAGGCAACTTCGGTTCTTTTATGACTCATGGACGTCATATGCTGACTCAGGAATTCTGGGAGTTGACATCCATGAGTCATAAAAGAGCCGAGGTTACCTACCCCTGTGCTAGGGCTACATATATAAAATAGTTAATGTTAGAATAACTAAAGGCCATGCCTTCTGGGACTATACATCTTAATAAAGCAGGATATTGTTTCCAGTGGCTCTGGAAAAATCAGTCTTTTAACAGATATAACTTAAATATTTGTCTGTTTAAGTCTTTACCCCTGTTTTTGCCTGCCTTTGTCTTGTTTTGCCTGCTGTTTCTTAAGGTTTGTTGATGCAACAAGTTATATTTTTGCTAGTGCTGTGAGTAGTATGTGCACATGCTGTGATCTGGACATAAGGAGTGACTGGATTTGTCAATCTTTATATGCAACATAAAATGGAAATTACCCACAGTAACAATCAGGATTCAGATAAAATTAGTGACGGGCTGAAGATTATTCAGTAATCTCTTTGGTCAAGAGGTAATAATATACAATAAATCAGTGCAGGCCAACTCCTAAATGGAATTCACAAATTTGAAAGTTTTCCTGCACTCTTGAGTTATTTTTATAATATAATTTGTACAATACTGCAGGTGAAACAAAAATGTGCATAATTTCAGCTTTGACTAATTTTCACTTAATTCTGAAAGAGACTTCCAACAGTAAAAGTCGTCATAATTGTAATGTAATATAATAATTTAAATTTTGTCCAATTTTTATATATAACATATTAGGTTATAATGCTAATCAACTGTCAGATACTATCTGCTAATGCAAATCTTTAAATGATAAATATAGACATTATATAAACTAGTATGTTTTTGGCCACCAAAATTCTCAGAGGTAAATATTGTACAAAAATTTCTTGGAACAAGTTTTTTTTAGCTTTATGGGATAGTTATAACCATGAGAGTAATGACAACATTTGCAGACATCAATTTTAATAAGTAATAAAGAACAGATGTGGTTTAATAATCACCTCTGAAATCTCATGTATAAATGTGATAGATCTATAAAGAAAAAAATTAAATATATTTAAATATTGGCCAGATAATATAGGCCAGATCTTTTATCACACTTTTCTACTCATAGTGCCAGAAAAAGCTACCAATTAGATTTTCAGGAGAATATTTGCCAAATAGTTGCTATTATCCATCATAGTCTTGGACTAAAATGCTAAATAACATGCCTTGAGGTATTGAGGTTTATGATCGCTAGATTTTTTTTGCCTGGCATATGCCAAGATAAACTAAAGTCAAAGGTAACTGCACAAAACTGCAATTGTAAAAAAGATTTAGAAATAAGTATATTACTAGTTTTCTGCTAAGAAAAGAGATAACAGTTGATCAAGGAATGGAATCCATATTTCTCCAACAGAAGTACACATGTGAACCTTGAAAAAGAGGGCAGAAGGGAAAATGTATTAATGTCCTTATAAAGTGTTAGTGCCAAATTCAAGGTAGATGAGATTATCATGATCTATATTTGATCATCTATCTCAGTTAATTCCTTTCAAACGTAGCCAGACTGATTTCAATCTGGATCAGGGTTATGGCCTGGTTCAAAGTATTTATGGCCTGATTCAAGGTGTCTGATAATCCATGTTAGATAATAATGTATATGAATGGAAGGATAAGAGATGTCAGATAGCAACCAAGGGAGATGTTCTCCAGGGGCTATGAAATTGCAGCTTTGTACATGAAGACATGAATGAAGCCCTTGAACTTATACAGAGTAGGACATATGGAGAAAAAGAATACTCTTCAATATTTAGGATGATACACAAATAAATATTGCTGGGCAATCATTTTTAAATGTTCCAATTGATGAATATCCTTATGTTTTTAACTTGACATTGTGGGATTTTATGTCAAGAACACACATTTCAGAGCTATGATTTTATTGAAATTCTGTGTCTTTTACCTGTAGGGCTCCTTTAATCCTCATATAACTGCTAAACTTTGAATGGGACACTATCAGTGGTGGAATTCAGCCAGTTTGCACCACTTTGGCAGAACTGATAGCTAATTTTTTGTTGCCCAGGCCCAGAATGGACTTCCGGAAGTGGCACCCAGACAGAGAACTGGTTGTTCACATATTTGAATCCCACCACTGGACACTATATATAGTCACAGAAAGGGATTGCTGTGTTCAGAATTAAATGTTGATTAACAGTATTTATTTGGAGTTTCACACAGCAACTTTTTATTTAGGGCTGGACACATCTATCAGTTTTACTTTCTTCTACATCTGAAACTTTTTCACAAACATTTCTTGAAATTCTTGTCAAAAATTTTAGATGATCTTTGCAAAGGTAAAGGCATAAAGCATGCTACCCTTGATGTAGTCCCATATGGTCTTAGGCCTAAGGCCCAAAGCATGCTCTTGAACTTTCATGAAGATCAATAATTAATGTTTTGCCATGTTTTGCATTGTATTGCACTGGTCACTTGGTTGATATTAGGCGTTTGACTAAAATAATTCAGCAGTCAAATACTGTATTTCTCATTAATTGTTTATCGTTAAACAATTGCTCATTGCTTATGGATAACATACACTGACCTTCCAATTGCATTCAGACAGAAACTCCAACTCTTCTAGTAAAGTAAAAGTTCAGTCTCTTGAGGGGACTGAGTCATTATAAGCACAGTGAACCCTGGTGTTCACTTGTGCTGATGCAAACATTACGGTAATTTCCCTACAGGTCTGCATCTGTTAATACTAGGACAAGTTTCTGATGATTGACTTTGGTTTTTCACAGCAGGCTTTTGGCTCGGCTCAGAACTCTCTTGGTACTGTTCATATACAGTGATCAGACAGCAAATTCACAAATAGGGAGGTTTTGCTATTATTTTTCTTCATAATTCTCCATTATAGTTACTTTTTATCACTGAATATTACTTCACAAATTTCATATATTACAAAGAATGATATGGCTAATGTCAGGAAGGGAAAATAGTTTGGTAATGTATTTGGTAATGTATTATATATCTTGATAATGTATGATGACTCAGCCTTAATTAATTTTATTTCACATTAATGGCAGGGCAGCATATATATCAGATATGCCCTTCCTTCCCCAAGATTTTGGTGTAACCCGGAGAGCACCTACAGAAGCTGCCATCATAATTTTTAATATAATATAATGAAAAAGTAATAAATACACATGGGGAGCTGTCTTAACTGATCATAGACATGATCTACCTTGAAGGGCTGACAAAACTAGATCAGACTAGGAAACCAAAGTCATAAATGCTAATTCTACTTTTATTACAAGAATTGTGCAAGCCTAAATGAACTTCCTTGAGAGAGCTGTGAGACAAGCAGGGTTTTAAAATTAATTTAAAAATTAATGTAAGTTATATTTAATTTACATCCTGGAACCATGTACTTTAGTAGCATAGTCCTGGTTTGCCACCCAAAACCCAAGGATGGCTGTTAGTCCAAAGTTGTGTACCTCTGATCTGCTGCAACTTATGAAGTTTTTTAAGCTGTAATTTTTACTGCATTTCACAGATTCCAAATGTTATCAGCTACATATAAAAAGAACTGATACATAAGCTGGATCAATTTGACAGGACTTCAACTATTCAGATCAAAACATTAAGCATCCGTTAGGCCTGCAACATTTTTGCTACTTGATAAAGAGAGTCAGTTTTGACAAACTTCAGGAAAATCCTTAGCTATCATCATCATAATTATTTCCCTAGGATGTCTTCAGTCAGTTCCACATTTGTCCCTTTTTAACACTAGAGTTTTCACTGCAATTCACAGGAGGCCAAACCTTTCTGTCTGCTGTTGCTTTATCAGTCCTTAGCTGATGTGGTATAGTTTGGTATGAAAGCCTCCCTAGTTTAAAGATAATCAAGGAGATCATGTGACTGAAGAAGAAGCCAATGGATACAGATAGCAGATCCATCAACACCAAGTTCATGTGTTCTCTGTTGAAAACATATAATGATTTTGAAGTATCTACACTGTGAGAGCTTACATGTGTTGCGTGTTTCAAAGATGTCAAAAAAGCAGAGTGTAATTTTATGTGCCCGGGAGTAACTATTTGAGCTTCAGGCCATACAAACGTTGCTATTACTGGGGAGTAAAAGCTCTGCATAATTAAAAAACATATCAGTCTTACAGTTTCTGTAGAATGTGGTAACTTCCTTGCCTGAAGGCTGTTCTTGTCTTACTAAGTCTGTTTATCCTGTCCAAGATTAGATTAGTTTAATTATTATTAAAAAGACTGCTCAGATCTTACAACCTAATTATGCAAATGTTTTTAAATGTTCACAAAAGTAATTTATTTATTTGGGAGATAAATGAATCTGTTTTGTCATAAAACAGATTGCAGTCCTGGCAATGTGCAGGCTAGGTTATATCCCCTAAGGCTGATTTCTTTTCTTTTCTTTTCTTGTTTTGCCATAGATATCTGTGGGATCCTTAGATTGCAACATTTTCTAAAGGCATAAATGATCTGTTAAAAAATAAGAGGGCTTGTATTGCATGTGTGTCTTTGTTTTACAAATTATCATAATCCAGGAAAGAACTATTATAAGTTTAATATACAACAAGACTTGTTATGAAAACAAGACATTTCAGCCAGATTCATCTATAAAATTTTAACAGCTAAAACATTCCTAGCAGACCTATTAAGTTGCATCTGTTTTATGAAAATCTGGATCAGATTCCTTTCAAGGAATTTTGTTACACATATTACCATGAAAAGAATGATCTAGAAATAGTTCCTTCTTCAAGAGAACAGAAATGTCCTTTCATAAGTTTTTACAACTGATTGTATTAGGAGTTGTAAATGTGATGTATTTGTGTCATAAATGTAATAATTACTAATTAAAATGATGAAGATTTTCATCAGCTATATATCTTTTTATGGCTCCTTCAAATTTTTTCCAAGATCAAGGAATATCTTCAACAACTCTATATCTTCAAAGAATAGTGAATTATCTGAATTTGTATACTCAGCTTATTGGCCTAATAAGGAACTGAAAGGACAAAACAACAGATGATTTTTGGAGTGGAATGGAATTTAGAAATTAGTTTGGAAAGTATATTCCAATTATTGCTTTTGCTGGCAAGATTAGTTAGATTTTACTGACAAAGACCTTGCTCCTGACATGATAATTATGAACCTCTCTTACCAAGGCTGCAACAAACTCAGGTTTGAAACACACAAAAAAACCCTGCTGCCAAATACACTAAATCATGGCAAATATGGCACCTTCTTTAAAAGAAGATAAATAAATTGTCCTTCACCCAGTTTGCTTTATGGTATGATCATAGTTTGAAGTTTCCCAATATTCGGTTAAAACATCCTTAACTGAAAGATGTTCTGCCTTGGCTTAGATCCATCCAATTAAGAGCAAATCATAACCTCTTTCCTTTTGTCTTTGATCCCAATGTCAAAGCACAAAACCAATTCATTGACAAAAGTATTGTGTAAAAAGACAGCGAATGGCCAGAAAGTTTTGTCCATTTTATTCTGATGGTATAGTTCATGGCCATATTAAACATCAGATGGTAGTATCATATTAGCCATTAATATAGGTATAGATATAATATTGATATAAATATTGTATTAGTTTAAGTAACTACATCTATTAATATTTGTTATATTGGATGTCAGCAAAATAAATATAATTAACAAAGAACAGAGAAAAATAAATTAGCAAATATATCTGAAAACAGAAGCCTGCAATATAGACAAAAATATACACTGTTCTCAATTTAAGTAAATATTCCCATTTTTGCTGTATAAGTTCTCTTTTAGTGTGAATGTTCCATGTTTAACTCCATCATTAATGTCACAATGATGCATCAAAGTCTTTTATAGTCAATGTTTATTTTCCCATCTCAAATGATGTATTTCATTAGAAATATATTGCTCTAAGAACAATACATACTGTCTCCTTGATTTGTATATAAATTAACTGCTGTTTAAATAGGCAGGGCAATGGCTCTACATGGAGATTATATCTAGAGTTCTCTGGTGTATTAAATGGAAAATGTGAGCGATGATATTAAGTAGTTAGTATGACATCACCATTACCAGGGATATTCAGGAGATTAGAAGCTGATGGCTGTCATTTAAATGAACACATCTCAAGTGCACCTGCTTTATAATTATTTGTTGGAGTAGGATCATTAACATATTCCTTAAGTCACTCTAATTTGCTAGTAATTTGGATCTACATTAATGATGTTATACACGCACAAGCACACACATACACACTTACAAAAATGCACAAACATGTACTGTATACTGTATGTATACGCACATATGGATAAAATAAAAAAGCTTTTCAAAATGCACAACATATATTTCAAATCATATATCACATTCACATACCTACCTACCCACATTCTAATATTAGTGGAACATGTAATAACATTGCAATTTGTAACTACTTGGCATTTGTTAGGAGAATTTATCTAGCTAATGTTCCCCCCACTACCAAAAAAATCTAGTTATATTGCATTTTAGAAGGTTCCTGTGGTTATAAAGAGAGTGGCAGGTGATTCTTAATCTTTTCGTTCAGTCTTCTTTATTTCTGATAGGAGTGTGCAAGTTTAAATTCCAGGAATTGTATGACTATCAGGATCTCTCCAAAATTTGCTAGAGAACTATAATATACAATGTGACAAAAAAGAAAGGTGACAAAAGTGAAATATAGACCCCTGATTATATTTTTTTTTTAGGTTTGTCTTTCTCTATGTATACTACCGTATATCCAAAGGATATGGGCAGCTAGACTAAGAGTCCTTAAGAACTCATTTACCTGAATTAGCTTTATTAAAATTGCCTCTGGGATAGGCAAATTCCCTCTTAAAACAATATCATTTGTTATAAAATATTCAGCAAAAAACTATTGAAAATGCCCACAAATACACATATCCATCATGTTGTTCCCTTTAAGAATAAGCAATAATGTGAAAAGTTCAGAAAAAAAATTAAGCCAAAAAAGTAACAAAAATGAATGTTGCTAAATGTAGTTTATTCATATCTCGGTACTATTCAGTATACTTTTTCAAACCTTTCTGGTTTTGCTTTTATCACATTCATACGCTTATTTCATATGAAGTTTGAACTTCTCATCTCTCTTTTTCTGAAGACCTCACCAACTTCATTCAACTGTAACTTTGTCAGCCCTCCACTTCCTTTCAACTTATTCACTCTTCCATCATATGTTTATTTTGCATTTTGATCCTCATTCATTCTTTCTGTATGACCAAACCATCCTTATTTCATACTGATTAGTCATACTTGTATTAAATCTGTATTCATTCGGCATCTATTCATTGTCTAATAGAATTTAAGAACAATTTGGAAAGCAAATAGCAATATGTAAATTAACTATTTAGAAATAAGTTTTAAAAAGAGCAATTGTATTAAAGAGCAGACATAACAAGATTCCTGAGGAATTCGGCATAGCTGATGCTAAAAAAACTAATGATCATGCTGATTTGGATGCTATATAAATAATTTAAATAAAGTTCATGACATAATATGAAATAATTATGTAAGGAGTACAGAAGTGCAGAACTATATTATTTAGGCTTAAACCTGTACTTCTCAGTGTGTAGGTCAAAATAAAAGCATATACACACTAAATATTAGAATTAAGAGGTATATTTTAATTAATACATTTACTGTCACTTCAAAAATGTGATTGATTATCTACTTGAGTGAGCAAGTTGTATTTTTTTATGTTTTAATGAGAAAGGTATGCTTTTAAATTTAACTTGTAAAACCTTGTTTAAGGAAGAATTTATGGGACCAATATTAACTAATTCACAAAGGCACTTTTTTCCTGAAATTCAAGTAAATGAAGTTTTCTTCAGGTGGGCTCCTGAATACTTTATAGATACATTCCATAGCAGCAAAATTAAGGGCTTCAAAATGAGTAGAAAAATATGCAATAAATGAATTTGGTGTAGATATTTCAAGTATCTTGTCTAAGTAATCTTCCATAGAATTCAACACCTTAGAGAACCATTGGCAATGGCATGTCAAATTAGAACCACGTAGAAGACTCCCTAATCCTGAAGGTCATTGGATAGTCTTCGGACAGTCACTATCACTCAGCTTAATCTCCCTGATAGATTGAATAAAACACATCCATCTAAGCTCTGTGGAAGAAATGTAGGATTTATATGTAATAAAAAAATAGTAATTTGAATGGCGAGCAAGAGGTAAATTGAAATACTGTTCCTGCTATATTCCTTCATTCTTTTGTCATCACTTTTAATTATCTTTTTTTCCTTCTTCTAATATAATTTGCTAAAAAAATAAATTATGCATTTAAAAAGTTTTATTCCAGCTGAAGGTATAATTTAAGTCAGAGAAAGAGCGGAAAGTAACAATATTGTCAATATTATGGCTGATTTCATTTTCAAATCAACATTATCACATCATTACTGATTTGTTAGTTTTATGGAACAATTATTCAGTTGATTTATTTCAATTTCCAATTATTTCACATTCCACGATTCACGGAGAACACATTCTTGTTAACTTTCTTTAATTGGATGTTTTGTTCATAATAATTTGTTTTAATCATAAAGGAAAAGCACTTGGCCTGAAATGGTTAAAGTTCATGTTTCATTATGAATGATAGCATTCATTAACACCAGTATTCCAGACTATAGCTGAAGTAAAACTTAAATATATTATAAATAGATCTACAAACATACTAAGTCAAATGTACTAAGTCACTCTGTACTAAGAGCAAAATATGTTTCTTAAATTCTGTAAAGATTGAAATCTGAAGATAAGGTGTTCCTTTAAAATAGTTGAACCTTTACAAGAAAACTTACTCTTGTCAACTATGTCTTTAAAAATTACATATATTTATCTTATGCCACAATATTTTTTTATTTTTATAAGCTAAATAATTACACATAATACTATTTCTTACTAAAGTTTGTTATTTTTTTTCTTTAACAAAGCTTATCTATTTTGATACGAACCACTAGATGGCAATAAATATAACCAGAACATCAGAAAAGTTAATAAGAGTTCAACATTATTATAGTCACCACCACTGCTCAACTGCCCACAAAAGTCATCTCTCATTAGTGAAATTTATAAGAGTCAGACCATCTTCCTGCCTGTTCAGTGGATGGTTTGTATTTCTAAAGAACACTTTCAGTTTCCCAATGATGTTTACCAAGAGCCATGCAGTTTTGCCCTGACTCATCACAAACTGCAACTGGTTATCTACCAATGATTGTAGTTAAAACAGAAATCTGTCATGGATTTTATTGATAAATTTGCACATTTCACTGCCATGATGAAAGGATACAGGCAACTATCACATTTTTTAAATTCACAAAATGCTTCACTACTCTTCCTTCCCTCCTCCCTTCCTTCCTCCCTCCCTCCGTCCCTCCCTCCCTCCCTCCTCCAAACACCCTTTCTCACATAGATTGAAGCAACTTGGAGAATGTTGGGTACAAAAAGTTTAGCACATCACATAGTTTTAATCCTCTAGAAGAAGCAGAAGTTTTATAGAAAAGCATGTTTTGAGCATATTATGTTTTAAAGGTATTTTCTGTCTTAGAGAACACTAGATCCAACTGCTCTGTTCACATTCAATTCCATGCCCAAGTTAATAATATGGTTCTGTGAAGTTTTGAAAGGGGGGCTTCAAACTGGATATTTGAAGTGAACCTTTCAATCACTTTGAGACTCAAATCAAGTGGCTTTGAATTACTGCAGAGAAATTTCATAGGTAATATAAACTTAGTTGGACTACCTAGCTTTGAAGGGTCTAAAATAGCACTAGCAATAGCACTTAGACTTATATACTGCTTCATAGTGCCTTACAGCCCTTTTTAAGTCGTTTATACAGTCAGCATATTGCCCCCAACAATCTGGGTCCTTATTTTGCCAACCTCCGAATGAATCAAACTTGAACTGATGAGAATCAAACTGCTGGCAGTTGGCAGAATTAGCCTGCAGTACTGCAGTCTAACCATTGCACCACCCTGCCTCTTAGTATCATAATTTTCCTTATATAAAGAGACAAAGCTAAAAAGTGATTGAGTTAAATAGTGATATGGATAGCCTGCTAATAACTTCTGTCATTTTCAAAGGATTTTATTTATTTTCATTTCCATGTGAAGAGTTTGTACTCAGGACAATTTTCATGAATAAGAATCTGAATCCAGGTTGAATCTAGGATGTTTTTTATGAATAAGAACCTGAGAATGAACAGATTTAATACATTCTGAGAGATAGTAATAACTGTGATCTAATTATTCATGATTTTACTTCTAATTTGAAAAGACCTCATGCCACAGAAACCTTCTTGGACACCTTTTAGAACTGTCTTGCAAGTTAATTGTGGTCACTTATGCTCAGGTATAGTGTAGTGGAGAATGCATCCTCTCATGCAAATAGAATTTTGCTTTTTTGCAAAAGTGGAAAAAATTATCCTTGAATGAAAAGATTTCATTTTCTCTATTCAATAAATTTAAAGTAATTTGCAAACTTTTTTATGTACTAATATCACCTGGAGAGAGGGAAGAAGTGGTAGGTAATCAGTGCTTGCACTCGGGACATGCAGGTGAGCCTAAATATGCAGTCAGTATTAAGGCACTAAACACAAACATATTATTTGTTCTATTAATTTTTATAAATTAATTTTAAAGCAACATTGCCATGCAGAATGTTTTGAAATATTCAGAGATATTGTTTGCGATTTTATTTGAAGTTTATGGCTAGTTGGGAATAATGGAAGTTGGGCCAATTCATTTGCAATGGGTAAGGCTGTCTTATAAGTCAAAGCACCATTAGTTTATGAATCTCTGATGCTCTATTGAAATCTGCCTGGAAAATTCACAAATTATTTATTCCCTGTGAAAGAGGTTTTTGTTTTTGTTTTCCAACTTTATTCTCCAATAGAATTTGTTTCTAATTTCTTCTGATGGCATTTTTGAAGTTTGCTTCACTTGAGAGTTTGATTTTTGGCTGATGTTATTTTCTATGAGACTTTTACTCATTCCAAAGTCTCCTTTGTTGCCCACACCATCCAGTTTGAAAAAGGCCTATGGAAGGAGCTCCTTCAGACTGTCTTTCTTTGAGATTTAATGGAAACGTGCAAAGTAAGGAAAGCTGGAACTCCTGGTGAGATGATTGTATAAGACAAGACATTTTTACACAGCCCTTTACCATCTCATCATTAAGTTCTCATAAGAACACCTTATTCTTCCTCTGAGAATCTCCATGATTTTTTTCTCTTTTCCTTAAAAAAATTTTTTAAAGTAAAAGAAATTTCATCAAATTGAATGAGACCTGGTAGTTTTTAAAAACTGCAGACAATTTTTTCTGCATAACACTGTCCAAGTCATGTGACACCACTCTATGGAGCAGAGAGAAGAAATGACTGATGAGGTAGCCCTTGATAACAATAGACAGGTGATGTTCTTCTCACATATATCTAAGAGAGATTCAGGAAAATACCAAAGAAGCATTTTAACCTGTGTGTGTGGAATGTGACACACACAGAGAAAGAGTTTAGGAAAATCTCATAAAGGAGATAATACATTATCACAATAAAACTCCTACATTTATTTTATTTAATATGCTATGGTGCTGAAATCTAAAAATATTAAACTAACAAGATGGAGCTTCATTCCCCCTCTCTTTCTCAGATACCACTTTTCTTCCCATTTTTCCCCATCCCCACTCTTTCCCCCTTCCATCTAAAGCTTTTTCTGGATTAACAAAAATAAGAACCAATCAGGAAGGAAGATAAAGTTAGCCATTTTGGAAAAGCCTGAGTGCCTTCAAATGGTAGTTGAAAGGCCCACCTAACAGCATTAGGGCAAGCATTTTGGTAACCAGTTACCACCCACTGTGCTTATTACACAGAGTACAAATAGGGGAGATGATTATACAACTTTCTGACTTATATAAATCTAGTGCAGTTGCAGATCTGGAAAAAAAATATCCTAGTTTTCTGACATATGAGCTCTTTGCAAATTATTGGCATCACTAGAAAGCTCCCTAAAGTTTTTTAACATATACAATAGTCATTTTTTGCATATGAATTGGAGTCAGGCTGGTCTAAATTGAAATAATAAGTAAGTAAGTAAGCAAGTAAGTAAGTAACTAAGTAAGTAAGTAAATAAATAAATAAATAAAAAAATAAGAAACTCTAGATTGCCACTCTAAAGATTCCATTTTCCAGTTCATATACTGTAGTAGATAGTTGTAAATAAATTTACTAAACTTTATTGTGATGGTTGTCAGCCCTATCTAAATCTGAAAGCTGGGAAGAAGAGGAGTGAAGAAGGAGGAAGAGGAGGAAAAGAAACTTATGGAAGTCTTCAGTCACAAATCAAAGAAAATTATTACTTGAGTTTGACTTCTTCTCAAGAAAATTTCCCAGAATTTTCACATTCAGGAAAGCAAATAACCTAAAACCTTTCACATCACCTGCAGCTATAGTATCTGACAGTCTATCTACTTATCTATACATCAATCTCTGCTTATTGCTCTCTCATTTCATAGCAGGTACTTTTCATAGAAATACTAGAGAACTGAAACAAATCAGCCTTGTGGATTGTACTTGCATGTCAAAGATTGCATATCAACAAGGGTTTGCAGATTTGTGGTGGTTGTAGTGGACTGATAGGGGATGGTGGAGTTTTCAGAGTTCCCCAAGTTAGAAGACTGGACACAAGAACAAACATCTAAGCTTCTTTATGGATAGGGTAGATCATCTCTGCTTTCAGTCCTCTGGGCAATCATCAGTTGAAGAGCACATGATAATGTTTGAGTGTCGATTAACACTCATTTGGATGCAAGGCAAACTAGCCAGTCCAGTGAGTTGAATAGGGTATAAGTACTAAAATAAAAAAGCAGGATATTTTTCCTGCAGGTTTTATATGTACAATATATTATAATGGATTAATGTACTCTTTTAAATACTCCCTTGTTTGTAAGCTACCTACAATCAATTGATGAAGCCATATTTAAATGTGATAAAAATTTATTTGCAAGTATGAGATACTATTAGAATATAAATCAACATTTAAAATATACATTCAGAAAAACTGAATCAGCAAACATAATCTTGTTAGATGCAGAAAAGAACCAAATATGATGCAGTTTAAATTGGGATGGGGGGGGGGAATTACAGCAGTTGTTTCTGAAAAATAATTGCTGGGAATAATGTGTTTTACCTTATCAGTTCTTATTATAATGCAGTCCATAGATGCCTATTTATTATGGTCAGTGGTTACTTCATTTTAATTACTTCAAAGCAAATGCATTTTGCAAGTATTTGATTCCAATTTTAGGCAAGAAAGAACAAATTATAACTTTATTTGATGTAACATAATCTTCAAACATGAATAGCCTGCAGTTAAAAAAGAATGATGTGTTTGCTTCTTATTTGTCTCTGAAGACGACGATTTAACAACATATCTAAATGCTTTCCACGTTACAGGAAGATCTTCTCCTTAATATCCCTGAAGTATAATACTGTTGAGAAAGTTGCCTGCATGCCATTGTAGACTGCAGGCTCAGATGCACAATACGTATCTCTTTGTCACACACATATCCAACCCCACCTCCTACTGGATATTAAAAAAGGTTTAGTTCTTTTAAAACAAAGGGTAGAACTCAACTCTCAAAAATTCAGAGAAAGAAGCTGCTAGAAAGCTGAGGCAAGGTGGGGTGATATCCCAGCAATCTCTTATTAAGGTATTGCAATCTTCAAGTAGCTGGAAGAGTCCGTGTAATTGAAGCAGAATAACATTTGCTTCAGGAGTCTTGTATTTTTGTAGAAATAGATAACCAGAAATTTGCCCTAGGTTTTAGATTTTTGTTTTCTATATTGTGCCTTAGATTCTTTACTTCTTTGGACTCATTGCTACATTGTGCATTTAATGTCAGATTTCCAATATACTTCATGTTGTTTATGAAATATTGTTTAAAGTTCTCTTTCAATATTTTTGATTCATAATAATAATTTGAAATCACAATCTTTTCCAGTTTACTGATAGAGTATTTAATTTTTAGCATTTCAGTGTCTATCTTTTGGATTTTTTTAACTAATTTGCCAACATATTGTATGGCAGTTTTGTAATTTATCTGGTTCCACAATGAATGTATCCATATAAAAACTTTTAAAGAATTGTTTTTTAACATTTCTTTTTAACAAAGGTAAAGTTTGATTTTGTTTATCTCTTGTGTGATTGGAAAATATTCCAAGGGTGTCAAGAAAAGTTGAATCATCTAATCAGCACTTTCAATGCTATACAGTATTTCAATTTTGCATTTGAATTTTAATCACCAGAAAAGCAATTCATACTATCAGAGCCCTATCTGTGCCACCCATAGGAATTTGGGTAGATATTAGGCTAGGTGTCCCTTAGAAGATAAATGAGCATTCTTTAATGTAAGATGGAATTGCTCGACTGAGACTCATACACATGGGAAAAAATGAATAACTTACTATGTGAGCAAGTGTGATAAACAGCTGAGCTATATGTAAAATTTTAATAATGATATACCATTGTATCTGCTTTTCAATTTTATTTTTCTTTATTTCCTAGTCCTTTTCTATACTAATTGTATGAATGACTGCATGTACAGAGGGCTTCATTGCACCTCCATTTTTAATTTTACCTGTCTTTTCTGCTATTATGAGATTGCTTGCCAAAGTAAATTTAAAATTTAAACTTGTTTATGACTCTATATATTTGGCCATTATCAATGGAGATAGCCAAATTCAATATGTTGGTACTGCTGTAGAGGATTATCATACCTCCAGAAATCATTTCATGCAAGTAAACACTGTACATGAAGAAGGTTTCTCAGATTCTAACTGCTAGACTTCTGTGACATATTTTATTCAACCACCTCAGCCTGTATGGTATTGAGAAAATGTACCACTTGTATTGGATTGCACCCCAATTGTTCACTTTTAACACAAAGTCTTAAACAAGGGAACTTCTTTTTCAGCACTGAATGTCTGAATAGCTGAGAATGATGGAAGTTATACTCAAAGATCTCTCTAGGCATTAAGTTGGGGAAGACTGCTACGGAGTTTCAGATTTTGTATATTGAGCCATGTATAAACTGATAGCTCTATATTACACTGAAAGATTCTGGAAGGTTGAATATTTTTTTAAAAAACAACAACAATATTTTTCTATCTCATACAGCACAGCTGCAACTCCTGCTTCTTCCTCTTCTTTTTGATCCTGTTCATGGAAAAATGAAGATTGTGTGTGTTTTTATTTTCATTACAGTACATGTAATCATTGCCATCTTGAGTGGGACTTGAATGCAGCCAAATAAATGGAATGATAGGATTTTGGAAATTTGCAGACAGAACTCTCTCTCTCTCTCTCTCTCTCTCTCTCTCTCTCTCTCTCTCTCTCTCTCTCTCTCTCTCTCTCTCTCTCTCTCTCTCTCTCTCTCTCTCTCTCTCTCTCTCTCTCTCTCTCTCTCCCTCTCCCTCCCTCCCTCTCTGTCTCTCTCCCTCTCCCTCTCCCTCTCCCCCTTCCCTTCCCCCTCCCCCTCCCCCCTCGCTCTCTCTCTCTCTCTGTTATAGTAAGAATAGATCTGGGCCCCACAAAAATGTTTAAAATATTGATGATATGCATATTTCCTTTGAATTCCTCTGAGTCTGCTTCCATATTAGTCTTTCTGATATGTATCAGATGATAAAGAAAAAGAAAATGTAATAATTCTGCAAACTGTCCTTAATTGAATTAAGCTACAAATTAATATCAACCCCTCAATGATATGGTTATTTTGCCATATTAAAATTAAAATTAAAATATGCCATGAATGGGAGAAATCAACTTTCTATTTTTATATGTTATTTCAAGCACATGTCTTTATATCCAATAGGTAAAAGTAACTGAGGCAATTTAAATATGCTCTGATCACAGGAACACATGCCCAAGCAATGCTGGCCTCTTTGTTGAAACCCATTCTTTCGGAAAATCGTTTTCTTTACCCATTGGACAACAAGAATGCATTGTCAAGAAATTTTATAGCAATAATTATAAAAGATGTCCATTTGAACCCATTGAGGTCTCACTGATTTTATCACACCCAGCAGACCTCCCGGCAGGAGGACACTATATTTATGTTAGCAATATATGCGAGAATTGAGATCATAAAATTAAATGACCACATAGAACTGTCATTTGGGTGATGAGCGCCTACATATGTGCAGGCTGGTTTGTTTTGCAGCCAAGTCTATACTAAATGGTCCACTCTCAGTGAATGTTCTTAATCACACATTTCTTCACTGTTCCTGCAATATTACACTTGAAGGACTGGTAAGCAGTTTGCTGTAAAATGGTAAATGGCTACTGGCAGGACACGGCTGATCGAAGTGCTCACTAAAATAGAAGTACAGTACATCTTGTATGCAATTGTTTTATGAGAAACATTATGGTTACTAGAATAACATTTCACCATTACCAACTGCTGAGAGAAAAGTCATTAAGATATTTGGCAAGCCTATGTAATTTTTCAAGAGAGCTATACTATAAGACCTCAGAATAGCTTTTGCTGAAGGTAGAGTCTGGGGGGCTGGGGGGCTGGGGGATGGAGAGAGAGAGACTAGCTGTCGCATGAAACAACTTAAGTCTTCTGTGTCATATTATTCACAGGGGTTTATTTTTACATTCCAATGAGAGAAAGTTATTGCTTCTGTAGAGTGAACAATTGAGCCTTAACCCTTATTATAACAGTGCAATTTCTGAGCTGCAAAGATAAATCTTACAACAATCTTTCCATTAAAAATCACACTTTTATAAGGCACTTTTATAGTCATTGAGATACTTTTTATGCTTGAATTCTAAATCGCAGCTTTAAAACAAAAAGAACTTTTTTTAAAAAAAGGAGAGAGACATTTAAGTACACTTCAGAGATTCAGAAGCAAGCAAATTCAAAATAATGATCCAAGTAAACACTTGTGATTCATTTCTTTTCTTTATCATTTGTTGACTCTGGGAAACACAAGAGGTGGACAAATATTTTAGAGGTAAGAAAATTCAATTCTTTATCAAACAAGCATCAGTTTTTATTTCTTGCATGCATGACAATTTGCTTTGTAATCCTCGTATTATTTAATCTCTCATCAACATATTACAGTATAAACCAGAGCTGTCAGCATATGTCATCCAACTCCTGCTGCTCTCAGTAAATAGAGATGGGTTTTTTTTCCCCACCTTCAAGGATCAGACTCCGATGAAGTGACAGGACATTGTATCTTCAATGTACAAACAGTAATCCTGTGGAAAACAAGTTGCTGTGAATCACTTACTCAAATCCATTTCTCTGTAACAAGTACAGTGATGGCCTATTACAGTAATATCATGAGGTTAAAAAAATGCAAAATAATAAGGCCCAGTGCAATCTATGTCTTCCTATCATTAGCATAGCCAGAGGCATCAATGATTTCTGGTTAACACTGTATGACAGAGATTTCATAGAGACAGCACTAAGTAAGATATTTCATTTTGGTTTCTTGTATCAAATCAGGAAAAAGAAGTTATAAAGTGAATGGGCTAACAACAAAATTACACTTTCCTCCCAATTTAAGAAATGTGTTTGCCATCTAAAATAATCTAATCCATTTCATAGCAAATTCTAATCTGTAACCATAGAAGAACGCAGTTTTCCTGAAAACATACAATAAAATGATCAGTCATAATCCCATATGAAGGAATGATTACAAACTTAATTTTAAGAGAAACTGATGGCTATTCTTACTTAACTAGGAGAGTTTTGTGCAGATTCAAATATACATTTTGGATAGATCTGCTAAATAGTTATTGCTTTGAAACTGAATAACATTATGTATAATTTTTCCATTATAGTGGCATATAATAACCCCGAACATGCAAACAAGTTTGGGCTTGAAAGACACATCAGATGATATTCGGCCAAATGAATGACTGCAAGAGATCCATTATTGAATGTTCTGATGTTTCATAACGTTTCACTGCAACTGGTCCTGGTGCTGAATTTATCATTTGTATTTTTTTACATTCTCATTCAAGTCTGATGAAAAGACATTGTGTTCAAAAGCAGTTTTCACACTCAGTTAATTTAAAGATGGTAAAGACTTCAGTCAGAAGTTCATCTTTCCTTCCACAACTATCCTCTCTCTAGAAGACTGAAATCTCTCTGCTTTCTCATGTTTCAATTAAGGGGAACCATTTTAGCAATTTTTTTGTGTAAAGAATTTCCTTTCCCTTCCCTTCCCTTCCCTTCCTTTCCCTTCCCTTCCCTCCCTCCCTCCCCTTCCTTCCCTTCCCTTCCCTTCCCTTCCCTTTTCTCCTATCCACTTTCTTTGTGCCAGATCCCAAAGTAGCCAATTGCTACTTTGCTTGACAAGTAAAGCACATATATACTAACACTATACAAAAGTATAATGTAAATGGCTGTGAGAAAAAAGTTATCAGAAGTGATCTCTCAATTATGAAACACCCCCCCCAAAAGTTGAATTCAGACACATGTTCTTATGGAGCCAGGTAAATATCTATTTTTCCCCAGACAATTAAAATTAAAGCATGGATTTATATTAATATTTTTAACTGGGTAGAATTCATATTAGTTGCCTCCTAAATGCAAGTTGCCATCATTGTCAGTGACAAACAGTAGTAAGGGTGATGTAATGATTTCATTACAGATTTAGGAGGAGGAGGAGGAAGAGGAAGAGGAAGAGGAAGAGGAAGAGGGAGAGGGGAAGAAGAAGAAGAAGGAGAAGGAGAAGGAGGAGAAGGAGAAGAAGAAGAAGAAGAAGAAGAAGAAGAAGAAGAAGAAGAAGAAGAAGAAGAAGAAGAAGAAGAAGAAGAAGAAGAGGAGGAGGAGGAGGAGGAGGAGGAGGAGGAGGAGGAGGAGGAGGAGGAGGAGGAGGAGGAGAAGGAGGAGGAGGAAGGAGGAAGAGGAGGAGGAGGAGTTATTGCATACTGAGGTATGTTTATGTAGGTAAAAATATTAAAATTGTTTGAACTATGGAACAAACACTTAGTGTTTCTGTAAGATAAGAAACCAGTTTACTTCCAGATGTGAATTGGATATCCAGATTTGCTTATTTGTCTGATACCTTTGGCATTTTTATTATCACAATGCTTACATACAAGGAAGGAATACAATATGTTTTTCAGCAGCAGATAAAATGAAAGGACAAAAATATTGGAACAACAATATTTCTACAGATTGTTATGACCTGTTTCTAAATTTAAAAACAATTATCAATGAAGCCTTACACATCTGTGAAAATGTATTACCAAAACCCTTATGAATTTAATAGAACTTTATGAAATTTCTTCATTCATAAAATGAATGCCTTCATTCATAAAGGAAGATCCACCACAAGAAATTCATGTACTCATAATCCATTTATTTCATCAAAAGATAATTTATATTAATTAACTTTAAAGAAAAAAATATTGGAACCTGCTACAGATAAAGGAATAAAGATGAATCACAATATAGCATCTCTTGCCTCATTTTAGATAAAAGTTCAAAATAAATATCCTGAGCATTCTAAAATTGCTTTAAAATCTCTTCTTCAATTGCAAACATATTTTTTGAAACCTGTTTATCTACAATAAATGTTATTAAAACAAAAAATGGAGCCAGCTTAGATATACATTATCCCCTACAAACAGATTGTTATCAATTCAATCTAGATTAGATAAATTAAAAAGCCAGAAGCAATCTCACTTGTCACATTAAAAATATTAATTCAATATTACTTTATTAAATTATTCCATTGCATTAAATTATTAAAGTTAATATTGTTATTAATTATTAAATATTGATATACACAGTGTTCAATCAAAGTGTGCATATAGGCATCTAATATGAGGAATCAGTTTCCTTCACAACATTTTGCTTAGTTACAAATACAAAACAATAAAAAGTTACAACTGTAATAGTGATTCTCTATATTAGTTTCTTAGATGCACACTTTCAATGAACATATCAGATTGAGTAATTATTTGGTAATTATTTTCTTTTTTCCTATGTTGCTCTAATTATATTTATTGAAATATAATTTTATATTTATTGAAGCTAATGATTAATTGCATTTTGTATGCTTTTTTTAAAAAAACACTTTTCTAATCATTCATTTTTATTGTATGTTACAAAGTTTTGGCCTTAAATTTTAAAACCCTTCACTATAGCAACGAGAAGTATTGATTTATAATATATTCAGTTTTCTAACAATATCTGAACAAGTTAATACAGTAATTATTTATTATTTTAATTTCATTTGATATATCCCTGCAATAAAATAGTATATTTATTTTAAAAGACAATAAAATATATCAATGAAATAGAAAATAAGAAATCAATACACTATGATAAAATAAAATATTCATTGTTAACAAATGGAATAAAATAGACATAAAAAGGTCAACTATCCACAAAGGGAACTCAGTGATATGGAAGATAAAAAGAATATAATATATTATAATCTATTTTGTTATGGATATGATCACACCCAAGAATGGTTGATGTCTCCTTGAAGTTTTAAGGATTAATAGTAGGGGTCAATTGGGGTGCAAAATCAGTTAACAGCTTTAACTGCATGTTGCCAAGCAACAAGGTAAATCTATTATAATTTGTTTTTAGTCTAGTTCACTTAAGTATAAAATTACTAGTGTATTCAATGTACAGAATGTTGATGTATCTATAAAATCTGATGTACTTTTCAGCTAAGCCACAGAATTGTTTGCAAACTACTGTACTATAGCAGTATTTCTCTAAGTTTTAATATGGACCATTTACTCAATAAAATTGAGGATTGAGATTATTTGCTGTTGCTAATAATAATAATTGCAATTATATAATTGTTTTCTGAGGTTTTCGCAGGTATTTGTATGTAGGTCTTTGGTTCTTCGGGTTTTCTCCCGCGTAGAATTTGAAGTGTCTTGGCGATGTTTCGACGAAGTCCAATTCGTCATCTTCAGGCTGGTGCTTCTAGGAGCAATGTGTGATTGTAGCTATTTCTTCCTTTTAACTGCCGCCCTGGGTCTTAGGAGAAGGGCGGCATATAAGTTCAAATAATAAATAATAAATAAATAAATAAATGATTATGGCTTACAGCTCATGAAAACGCCAAATCCACAGTCTCAGAAAATTAGAATATTACATGCAATCAATAAAACAAGGATTGTACATAGAACAATATCGGACCTCTGAAAAGTATAAGCATGCATATGTACTCAGTTTTCTAACAATATCTGAACAAGTTAATACAGTAATTATTTATTATTTTAATTTCATTTGATATATCCCTGCAATAAAATAGTATATTTATTTTAAAAGACAATAAAATATATCAATGAAATAGAAAATAAGAAATCAATTTGAATAATTTGAAATAGAAAATAAGAAATCAATTTGAATAATAATAATTGCAATTATATAATTGTTTTCTGAGGTTTTCGCGGGTATTTGTATGTAGGTCTTTGGTTCTTCGGGTTTTCTCCCGCGTAGAATTTGAAGTGTCTTGGCGATGTTTCGACGAAGTCCAATTCGTCATCTTCAGGCTGGTGCTTCTAGGAGCAATGTGTGATTGTAGCTATTTCTTCCTTTTAACTGCCGCCCTGGGTCTTAGGAGAAGGGCGGCATATAAGTTCAAATAATAAATAAATAATAAATAAATAAATGATTATGGCTTACAGCTCATGAAAACGCCAAATCCACAGTCTCAGAAAATTAGAATATTACATGCAATCAATAAAACAAGGATTGTACATAGAACAATATCGGACCTCTGAAAAGTATAAGCATGCATATGTACTCAGTACTTGGTTTGGGCCCCTTTTGCAGCAATTACTGCCTCAATGCAGCGTGGCATGGAAGCTATCAGCCTGTGGCACTGCTGAGGTGTTATGGAAGACCAGGATGCTTCAATAGTAGCCTTCAGCTCTTCTGCATTGTTCGGTCTCATGTCTCTCATCTTTCTCTTGGCAATGCCCCATAGATTCTCTATGGGGTTCAGATCAGGTGAGTTTGCTGGCCAATCAAGCATAGTAAGTCACTGATCCATAGTCACTGATCCAGGTTTTGGTGCTTTTGCCAGTGTGTACGTCTCCATTCTTCCTCCAGACTCTGGGTCCTTCGTTCCCAAATGAGATGCGAAAGTTGCTTTCATCAGAAAAGAGAACTTTGGACCACTGAGCAACATACCAGCACTTTGGGAACATCCAACTTCGCTTGCAATTACATTTTGAGGCTTTCCCTCCTTATGAAGGGTGTCAATGATGGTTTTCTGCACAACTGTCAGGTCAGCAGTCTTTCCCATGATTGTGATTCCTACTGAACCTGACTGAGAGACCATTTAAAGGCTCAGGAACCCTTTGCAGGGTTAGCTGATTAAAGTGTGACACTTTGAGCCTAGAATATTGAACCTTTTCACAATATTCTAATTTTCTGAGATTGTGGATTTGGGATTTTCATGAGCTGTAAACCATAATCATCTCACTTATGACACATCATGGTTTGAACTATCTTGCTTTGCATGTAATGAGTCTATCTCATATATTAGTTTCACCTTTTAAGTTGCATTACAGAAATAAATGAACTTTTGCACGATATTCTAATTTTTTGAGTTTCATCTGTATATGTGTGTGTATAAAATAGATATTTTTCTTAGTCAAACAAATATCCATAAATAATAAATATTAAATGAACAAATATTAAAAGCACTTATATATGCATTCAACACACAAAGATTATCTCCTATTCAAACATTTAAAATGCAGATGCAATTCTTTCTTTGACTAACTTAATAAATGCATACATAGAGGCAAATAGGCAGTTTGTTCTTAATAGTGTGTGGCTACCACAATATAGCTATGAAGAGTAGCAGTGAGCAAATTGAACAAAATACCTTGAAATAAAAAGCTGATATTTTACATGGTTTCTTTCTTTTTTTAAAAAAAAAAAAGATCAAGTCTGTTAGGCTTACAAAATCATCAGAAATAGAGCCATGTATAAAATGGGATATGGATTTTGTTTCAAGCTCAAAAAAGATCACCTAATTCAAAATGTTCCATCAGAATATTCTGAGTTGGTAGCATTTCAAAGTAACAAATTCAAAATAGCTCAGCATTCTGTTCTTTGCTGGAACAATCTGCTGAATATCTGAGCATTCCAGCTATATAAAAAAATAGGAACATAAAAGAAATCATTGTCCACCTATAACAGGTATAGGGAAAGCCTATTCTAGTTCCTATTAGCCAGCTAAATTGCAGAAACTGAAAAAATGAGGCTAGAGTAAAAAATAGTAGTAAACACTTCAATAATTGAGCTATGCTACAGATAGATGAAAATGCATCAAGGACTCCACTACTCTGAAAGATGAAAATACAAATGATCTGTAAGTTTTAGTAATGAAAGTCAAGGAGCAAAGTGAAAACATGGGATTAAAATTAAATGTAAAGAAGGCCGAGCTAGTGACAACATACAGCAACCAGCCTTAGAATCTATAATGAAGATGTTGAAATGGTGGATAGCTTTGTTATTTTAAGATCAGCTACAGCATGGGTATCAAACTGCCGGCCTGCGGGCCGGATCCATCATGACAAAACCATGCCCACCCCATTGCCGACAATGGAAAAAAAGTCACAATACGTCACGACACGTCATGTGACAGTTTGACACCCCTGAACTACAGTATCAACAGTACAGAAACAAGTAAGCAAGAAATGTAGCACTTAGTAGGATAATGATAATAATAATACTAATAATACTAATAATACTAATACTACTACTACTAATGATGATGATGATGATGATGATGATGAAAATAATAATAATAATAATAGAGTTGGAAGGGACTTTGGAGGTCATCTAGTTCAACTCCCTGCTCAGGCAGGAAATCCTATACCATTTCAGACAAATGGCTGTCCAGTCTCTTCTTAAAAACTTCCAGGATTGGAGCATTCACAGCTTCCAGAGGCACGTTGTTCAACTGATTAATTGTTCTAACTGTAAGGAAATTTCTCCTTAGTTCTAGGTTGCTTTTCTCTTTGGTTAGTTTCCATCTGTTGCTTCTTGTCTTGCTTTCAGGTGCTTTGGAGAAAAGCTTGACTCCCTCTTCTTTGTGGGAGATATCCCTGAGATATTGGAACACTGCTACGGTATCATGTCACCCCTCGTCCTTCTCTTAATTAAACTAGCCATACCCAATTCCAGCAACTGTTCCTTATATGTTTTAGCCTCCAGTCCCATAATCATCTTTGTTGCTCTTCTCTGTATTCTTTCTAGAGTCCCAACATCTTTTCTACATCATGGTAACCAAAACTGGATGCAGTATTCCAAGTGTGGCCTTACCAAGGCATTGTAAAGTGGTATTAATACTTCACGTGGTCTTGATTCCATCCTTCTGTTAATGCAGTCTAGCACTGTGTTGGCTTTTTTGGCAGCACATTGCTGGCTCATATTTAGGTGATTGTCCACTAGGACTCCTCTCATAGTTACTATTATTGAGCAAGGTACCACCTATACTATACCTGTGCATTTGTTTTTTCTTGCCTAAATGTAGAACCTTACTTTTTTCACCATTGAATTTCATTTTATTAGATAGCACCCAATGTTCAAGTCTGTCAAGATCCTTCTATATTTTAAGCCCAACTTCTGGAGTGTTGGCTATTCCTGCCAGCTTGCTGTCATCTGCAAATTTGATGAGTTTCCCTTCTATCCCCTCATCCAAATCGTTGATGAAGATGTTGAAGAGAACTGGGCCCAGAACAGAGCCCTGGGGCACTCCCCCCCTACACACTTCCCTCCATGTAGATGCAGTTCCATTGAGGACCCTTCGCTAAGTATGGCTGATCAGCCAGCTATGAATCCATTATGATTATCCAATCCAATGAAGGCCTTGGAAACCTTATTAAGATGATATGACATGAGATCAGAGATCAGAATCATGCAAACAATGGAGTTTTTTTCTTGTGACACTCTATGGAAATAAAATTTTGGCAGCAATTAAAATAAATTACAGCAGTGATAAGTACACCACTGGAAGATCTAAAAACCAAGTTAGGGACAGATTATCCTGGACAAGACTGAACATTATGTTTGTTAAGAGTAAACACCAACTTGATGGCACATAATCAGTCAATCAATCTGACAGCCAAACTAGGTCCAGCAACATCAGAAACAATATAGTGAATCTAATCCAAGTCCAAGGGAGGGAGGGAGGGAGGGAGGGAGGGCGGAAGAGAGGAAGGAAGGAAGGAAGGAAGGAAGGAAGGAAGGAAGGAAGGAAATGTTATTGGCATGCACAATTACATTAATTACTGTGAATCCAGTCACAGCAATGCAAGAGTGCCAAACTAACCAAAATTATGATTATATGCACTTAGAAATGTTAAATAGGAATGGTAAAGAAAGCAATATCAATCATACTAAAATTTTACAACTGGAATGTAGCATCTGATAACACTGTAGGCTGTAGAAATGCATTTTTAAATTCCATTTCACTAATAGGACTGCATAGCCTTTCCTAGACATTTTTGTATTTCTACCAAATATAAAAAAGCATTTTTAATAAAAAATACTTTATATAAGAAATGTAAAATTTATTTTTATATACAAAATGTAAAAAATAAGATAATAGATAAAAAGAGAGTTGTGATGAGAAGTAAGATAGAGAAAAAATGGGTATCTTGTGTTTTTCCAAAAATGCTACACTACAGGTCCCATGACTTTAATAATCTTTCATTATGCTTAGTGGTGAAGGGAAGTGGGTTGTCACATCTAAAAGCAGTCGAACACATGAAGAGATGAAGTGTTAGCAAGAAAACTCAATAGATGTAAAAGTCAAGCTCAAAAGAAGGCTATGCCTCCTCAGCAAGTCCAAAATACCTTTTTCCTCATGCAACCTAGATAACTTTGGACAAGCAATATTTTGCTTCCTGAACAATTTTGGGCGTATCGTATAGATTCTTGGCTGCTAATCACAAAAGTAACCTATAATTTAACCTATCCCAAAAGTAATCTGCCCAGAGAAAATTGCCTGGAAAGCATTCAAAAATGTTGTTGAGAATCATCTTGGCAACTACAGATCACCAAACTACATTCAGGGGTTAACATTGCTTACCAGACCATGAAGTGCAACATGTCACTAAAGATTGATTTTCTGCATTCACACTTGGACTTCTTTCCCAAAAATCTAGGAGCAGTCAGTGATGAGCATAGTGCAAGTTTTCACCAGGGCATCACAACAGGAAGATTAGCAGTTCAGGACCCAAGTATAGTGTAACAGGGTGAGCTCCCATTACTTGCCCCAGTTCCTGCCAACCTAACAGTTTAAAAGCATGTAAATGCAAGTAAATAAATAAGCATCAGTTCAGTGGGAAGGTAACAGCATTCCGTGTTATAGTCATGCTGGCCACATGGCCACGGAAGTGTTTTCAGACAACTCTTGCTCCCTCGGCTAAGGAACGCAGATGAGCACTGCCCCCTAGAGTGGGACATGACTGGATCGGGGAAATCTTTATCTTTTGCTCTTATATAGTCATGGTCTTCACTGTATACCTGTATAGGTTATATACAATAAGTGAGTGTAATATCTTATTAGTGCTGCATTGGCCAAAATTAGTTTGACTCTATTTTTATTTTCCCTGCCTATTTTGTATGTAGCCACCATCCTTATGCAGCCGATGTCCCAGGAATTGTTCACACCCACTTACCTTGTCTATAGCTGGCCCTCATGTACCATACCAGCATGGGGCCTATCTTTGACAAATCATGTTAACTCTTAGAGTATGTATTCATTTTCTTCAAGATGATCATAAGCTTGTTGGTGGGTTTTTTTCCCTTTGAATCAGCTGTTCTTTTAACGTAACATCTAAAATCTATATAATAGATACTATATGTTGTTTAGATGCTTTCCCCAAAGCTAAAGCTCACAAATTGTGCAAAAAAGGGGGGTGGGAGGAGAGATACCACCCAGACTAGGAGAAGAATTTTTATAAAGATGTAGCTTCAAAAATAAAATGAGTGCTAACATCAATGTGTGCGGAGGCCAAAACAAGGGAAATGAGTGAAAAGCTTTTAAGTACCAGTGATTGAAAAACAGAGAAAAACATCATTTAAAGGCCTGTTAAATTGTCATTCTTTTCTTTTGATACTAAATATCTTTTTGTTTTGTTGCGTGCAGCTGGTGGGATGATGACAAAGCGGCGTGCAATTATCTGAGTGACATTAGAATCCATCTGAAATGGACACTAAAAGAAGAACACAGCATCCCCCATCTGCAATTCCAGCTTTGCTTGGCACCAAACCAACTTCACAAATATACATTCCTTTTTTCTTCCCAGTAAATCCCATGGCCAATGAATGCTGCTATGGCAACGAAAGCCTGGAAAGCCAGGGGGGCTTGGATATAAACAGAGTTTTTTTAAAAAAAAATGTTCTGGAAGAATTGTATGGTAGAATCACATAATACTGCAGTCCTGATGACATCCTACAGGTTTAGAAGAGGTCATTTATTTTCCCATCTTTCTCTCTCTCATTCACTCACTCACTCATTCACTCACTCACACACGCACACGCACACACACACACATACACATAAACACACAAACAGAGAGAGAGAGAGAGAGAGCCCGATAGACTCACAATAACATAGAGATCTGCATCATGCTATGGAAACAGGCTTCTTATGTGTCAGTTTCCTAATTACAGTGTTAAGATTTTGTAATCAATTATTGTATAATTCATTCATGCAGGTACATTTGTTCCTAGTCATGCAAAGCTTCCTAAAATAGAATTTCTAAAAGAGAAGGCAAGAGTCATAATAAATGTTAATGTTCCTGCCATTCTCCCCATCCACCCCAAATCACTTTTTCCCCAAATCAGCTCTATGTAAGAAATGTAAAAGTTATATTCTTAGATTAGTGCATTAAATAGTTCATACTCGTTTAGTAAATCATATATTCCATACTGCTAGCTTAATAGGATGGGAAGCCATGCATGAAATGACTGCCAGGTTAATGACACAGACAAGCATGGGTGGCATGTATTTGCATAAAAGAGTACCAAGCATACTCCTAAATCCTTTAAATTAGTCATCAGTTCTTAAATAGCTATTTAACTAAGTCTTTTGCTGAAAATCAGAAAAAAAAATAAGTAAAGCCTTTTCCATTAAAGGAGATGAAGTGATGTAGAAGAGTTAGAAGCAGACTGTTGAGTATTACTTCTTTCCATTTACAAAGCTGAGAGCTAATTAGTACATTTTATTTATTTATTTAATATATTTCTTTCTTGCCTTTATTTCTTTATAAGTAAGTCAAGTGAATGTACATAATAGTCCTTCCACCTTCTCTTTTCTCCACAACAACAAACAAAGATGTGACTTGTATGTATATAGAGAGATAGAAAAAGATAAAGGAAAAAATGCAATAAGATTTGTCTGGCATGATCTGTTTTTGTCAAACCCATATTGACTTTTGGTTATGACTTTGTTTGCCTCTAGGTGTTCACTGATTGGTTGCTTGAATATCTTTTCCAGAATCTTCCCAGGTATTGAGGTCAGGCTAATAGGTCTGTAATTTCCTGAATCAATTTTTTTCCCTTTTTTGAAGATAGGAACTACATCAGCTCTTTTCCAGTTCTCTGGTGGTTCCCCAGTGCTCCAGGATCTTTGAAAGATATAGTTCAGTGGTTCTGAGATCACATCTGCCAGTTCTTTCAGAAGCTTGGGGTGCAATCCATTTGGTCCTGGTGTTCTGAACTCATCTAGGGTGGACAGGTGCTCACTTACCATTTTCTTGTCTATTTTAACATGTTTCTAATCTGTTTTTTACAGTACTGTTTGATAGGTTGGACTATTGTTTCTTTTGTGTAAAGAAGGATTCAAAAAACAAATTAAGTAGTTCTGCTTTCTCCCTATTGCTTGTCACCTTCTTGCCACTTTCTCCCACTAATGGACCAATTGTTTCCTTGACTTTTTTCTTGTTTTGAAAGAAGCTTTTTTGTTATTTTTGACTTTTGTTGCAAGCCTTAGTTCATTTTGAGCCTTAGCTTTTGTTGCAAGCCTTAGTTACTTACATATAAGGAACATATAAATATTAATCACAAATAGATTCTGTGTCACTAATTATGCCTCATTTATTGAATGTTGATATTAGTGGCTGTTGATATCTAGAATGGAGAGTTATTAAATTTGTATTTTAAAAGTTTCACTGATATAAAATGAATTACATTGCAGGGTTTGTGATGTTTATTTTCTTCTTCCTCTGTGGAATTTGCAATGTAACCCCCAGCATTTTAAGAATTATTAATAACAAGAAATGTATTTGACAATTTCCAATTTTTATTTCCCGAAAAGAGATTTTTAATTATTTTACTATTTGATATTTAGAATGTATTCATTCTGTATTATTTCTGGTCTTAATTTCTCTGGTCTTGGAATATAGATCATGACTATTTTCTCCAATACTAAAGTTAAAAAAATGTCAAAGCTCTTTCTATCCTGCTTTTTCAAAGTCCAACTTTCACTTTCATTGAATGTGACAGAGAATGCCTTGGTTTGCACTATTCTGAACTTTGTAGATGTAGACATACTATGGCATCTGAAAACGCTTTCCAAGGCCTTCATCGCTGCTTTGCCAAATGATAATCTGAGCATACTTTCTGGTTACTTTTTCCTTGATCCTGTTGATGATAGATGCTAAAAGGCTAATTGAGCTACCACTTCAGTATATTAATCTTCCCTATAGCTTACCTTTATATACCTGAACAAAGCTATTGTGACTTCCCTAAGTCATTTTTATTTCCAACTGAACGTCCTAAGTTTCTATTACCTATCCTCAGAATATGTCCTCCTAGGACATTTTCATATTGCTTATCCACATTGTACAATCTTTTCAAGTATAATCTTTCTTCTAATCGATTATCGGCTCACATCATATACCCACAGTACACAGTTTTGTTTGCTAATATTTACCTCAAGGTTGTCTGTACCTCATAGCCTGTATTTCTGTATTTCTTCCAGGAGTAAGTGTTTGATTTCTGCATCTATGCAATGTTATTGTGGCCTTTAATGGTGAACATAGCCATGGAGGCACAGTGGTTAGAATGCAATATTGCAGGCTTACTCTGCCCAATGTCAGAATTTGATCCTGGCCAGCTCAATGTTGACTCAGCCTTCTAGCCTTCTGAGGTTTGTAAAATGAGGATCCCAGATTGTAATATGCAGACAATATGCTGACTATGTAAACCACTAAGAGAGTGCTGTAAAGCACTAAAAAGTGCTATATAAGTTAAATGTTATTAAGGTGACCAACCATTCTCCTTTAGGGAGGGCAGTCCTCCTTTTGTGAGTTCTGTCCTCTCTCGAAAAGTGTCCTCCTACATGTCCTCCTTTTTGATATTTGAAGACTAATCTGCAGGGCTTTTTTTCCTCATAGAACGCTCAGAACGGCATTCCAGCACCTTTTTTTGATGGTTTTTTTTCAACTTTTGCATGAGCTGTGCTACTCCCCCTATTGGCTTTTGAAAGCTAATAGGAATTGCTGCTGAGCACGCCATAACACCCGGCTGGCAAACTTTGCACATGCGAAGGCAAATTGGCCAGGAACTTAGCACCCCTCCTACTACTCAACTACACCATCTCCTAGTTATTTCCAAAGATACCTGGAGGAGACTGGAGCGGTAAGTTTATCTTGATCTTCGGCTCTGCTAGGGCAATAATGGCTGTGGGTGCAAGAGGCAGGGGCAGCGGGGGTGCTGCGGGCGGGGGTGTGAGGGGCGGCAGCAGCCGGCTGCCCCCTGTGCTGAGGGAGCCACAGGGCCCTCTCTACATGGGGCTGTGCAGGGTGAGTGGTGGTGCTGGTGGGGTGGCTGCAGGCTGCCCCGGGGCCGGTGCGGCTGGTGCTTTGGGAGCCGTGGGGCCCGCTCTACATGGCAGGGCAGCGGTGCTGGTGGGGCGGTTGCGGGCGGGGGCGCGGCAGGCGGTTGACCTTCCATGGGCCGAGCCAGCTTTTACAATATTTTTTCTTCTATTTATTTGTGTCCTCCTTTTCATTGTAAAAAAGTTGGTCACCTTAGTGTTATTGCTATTGCTATAAGCAGACGTGAGGCCCTTGAGATATTGGGCTTTCTGCTAACCCTCTTCCTGCATTATAGCAATGGCCTTGTCTTAGCCTCTTGACCTTGTGGCTGAGTTGGTGGTGGAGGCCATCTTATAACTAAATATTACATTACATTATTAAATTTATTGGATTTCTATGCCGCCCTATTCCAAGGACTCAGGGCGGCTCACAGCATAAATAGAAATCAACATTAAAATACATATAAAAAAGGAACCCCTGAATTAAAAAAAACCCAATCATCCAACTAACATGCACACAAACATACACTGGCTGGGGGCAAGATGTTAACTGCCCCAAGCCTGTCGGCAAAGATGTGTCTTGAGCAGTTTACGAAAGGCGGAGAGGGTGGGGGCGATACGGATCTCCGGGGGGAGTTGATTCCAGAGGGCCGGGGCCGCAACAGAGAAGGCTCTTCCCCTAGGCCCCGCCAGGCGACACTGTCTGGCTGACGGGACGTGGAGAAGGCCGACTCTGTGGGCCCTAAATTCAAGAATGTTCTATCTCACTTATTGTATGAGAATTTTCTAAGTATTTCTTTTCTCCTTTGAAAAACCTCTAAGGCAAATTTTATTTCATTACTTTGAATGAAAATTGACAGGGAAACATGCAATAAAATTTCTATTTAGTTATGAGGTGGCATATGACTGTATGTGAATGTTCTGTCAGTCATCTCTCCAGCAGTCAGAAAAAAAGATAGAAAATCAATTTGTTTTTCTCTGAACAGGAAAACTCCGGCAAAGAAATTTTAAGACAGATTTTGACAATATAAGAATAATTGAAAGGATGATGAGATACTGGTAGGTAATTGCACTGTTTCAGCAGGAAGGGAAAGTTGTTTTTTATGGATTATGATCCAAAGTGGAAAAAGTACTTTGGATTTTTAAGGCTTAGATGGAGGCAGGCATTGTAAGCCTGAATTCAGAACAGAAATTATAGTAAATTTTGATGACATCACTCTCCTCTATTGAAAAAGGTCATTGTTTAAATGAGAGATAATACTCCATATTATTTTATAAATGCAACAGTTACAAAGGTAAACACATCATATAGTCATAAAATTATATGAGACAATATTTGGTCATAGCAATTATTTTCACATCAGAATCTTACATTTTCCCATTTCTCATCCTATTAAAGTTATAAACCCTAGCTTCATAGCAATTGTAAGTAATCTCTTCAGAAAACAACCATTTTTTCCTTCATTGTGGTCTGGCATCTTTCCAGTAATTGCATTAATAGGTCAACAGGGAAAATAAAAATGGTCACTGGGAATACTACAGCTTGACCTTATATGAAATGTGTACACACTACAATATATCCCTCATATATTGTTGTTGTTTTTCTTGCAGGCCATGCTACAGTCAATCAGAGTACCAAACTGAATTCCAATTAAATTCTAATAAACAAACCATATCCCAGACTTATGATTCAAACTGAATTCAAAATTATATTTCAATTTTCAACTTATTATACCAAAGTTTGTGTCTGTGTGTTTGTGTATTTGTGTATAACCTAGATTTGTGATCTCCCATTAAAGAAAAAAGAGATACAATATAAACAAGCCCCCCCCCCCGCCCCACTACCCCCTGCAAATTTTTAGGCAAATTTTCTTTTAATATAGTGCCAGTGTGGACATATATAAGGTTCAACCAATGTGTCTGGTTTACAGTGTTGGACAAAGCATGGAAAATTTGGGGTGAATGCAATTTGTAGTCAGGGGACTTGTGGGCAGATATCCATGGCCCTGGGAAAGAGGCAGTATATAAAGGGAGTTTTGTTCTTACCTGAGAAGGCAGCAACAAGGTGAAAGGGCATATTTGATCTTGGATGAGAGGGTTGACTTCTTGTGCATTGCTGCTTTTTCTATTTTTATTGGTTGCTGTGAACCACAGAGAATCACTATAGCAATAGCAATAGAACTTTGTGAGATAGGCAGTCATATAAATTCAATCAATCAATTTATTTTATTTTATTGTTTTACTGCTGCTTAAAGGACATTCCTAGCCAGTTTGTATAATTTGAGGAAGTTCCCAGGAATTTTTTAAAACTGCATGACAAGAGAATATGAAGCCAATACTTAGAAAAATTTTCCAAGTTGAACAGTCCTTCATGAGAAACAATTTTAAATCATGTACACAATACTATTCATAATAGAGTTAACATCATCTACATCTGTGTATGCCTGAAAATTATTCAGAAAACTTAAACAGGGCACATTTTATATAGTTAGTTTCACAAAATGTACATTTTTAAATGCACTTTTTTTAAAAAAAATACAAATTTGTAAACATAACACAGTTCATAGAGAATTTCACCATCTGAAGACCAGCTAAATTTACATTCTGCATCTTATTCTATGATAATGTTTCTTAAACTTTTTCTCTGTCAGGACCATTTCCTACTTTTAAAAATTATGGAGGACAAAGCTTTTCTTAAATGTATTGATATTTACTTCATTAAAATGTTAATACCTTAGTTGCCACATTAAAAATTAAAATTAATGCATTTGCTGCCAGTAAAATCTCTCACTATTGTTTGATGGTATTTTAATATTGTATTACTATTCACTATTGACTAGCAAATAATTTCGATTTTGTGGACCTCTGAGAGTGAGTCCTAGGACCACACATTAAAAAACATTTTCTAGAAGATATGAATCAAATTAGTTCAACATTATTTGGATTCATTATATAGTCCTATTTGAAACACATAAAGAATAGCAATGCTGATGCAGCTAACTACTCTTAGAGTTCTTCCATAATTACAGTTGATCTATCTCAAGAAACTATAGAAATACTGCTAATCCATTTTCTTGATTTGTGCCATCTGCTTTGTTGGCATACCTGCTCTCTTCCACAAAGCAATAAAGATTTGGGGAAATTAGTTAGAAATGTATCCCTATAGCAGATCTTTATACTATAACATGTTTCTTATCTTTCTTCTACAAAATTAAAACATCTCAAAACCAGACAAACATGCTATACTAATTATGGCAATGTTGGTGAAACAATTTACTCTTATTAGTTTTAGCATTGTCCCTAGTCTACAGCATATATTATTTTGCCTATTTCTAAAAGGAATGACTTCTTGTTAGCTATACATTTTATTTTCCTGATATTTTTGTTTCCATGAATAGCGGCAATATTTGTGGATATTCTGAGATATCACATCCACTCATACAACACTACCATATGAGAATATTCTTTACTTCATCACAAAGTGTTCAAGTGTAGGTAAGATAGGAAGAATATTATAGTGGCATGGAATTCTGCCTATTAAGTTATCTCTTATACTGTAGCTGTAATCTGTAAAATGTTCCCAGACTATTACCCTGCTGGCTTATTGGTGATAATGAGAAATTTTTTTCGCACTGAATTAATTGAGAGGCTAATTGAAGGATCTTTGTCGTTGGTGTATACATTTGTTGTGCAGTTTATTTTTAGCAGAAGTCAGGTTAGCTGTCTAACACTGGGTGAAGAATACACCCTGCATCTTGTGTAAAGGCATAATGAAGACACTTAGCCATTAGAAGATTTAATTATTGTTGTCCATATTCATATTACAGCTCCCTAGACAATACTGTTACTGTCTCTTGCAAAAACATTACAGTGCTGTCAAAGCAGGGAGCAGTTAATTATCTGAGTGTTGGCAATGTGGTGAGCCTACATCCCATCCAAATGGCTTTCATGTCAAGGATCAGAAGCTGCCACTCCTTGCAGCATGATGGGCAAGGTACTTCATGCTGCAGAGTTAATAGCCAGCAGCATGCCAGACAGCTGATAATGACTTTTTAACCAAATTAGTTTCAGCTCTGTTTCGGAAAACTCTGAGTTCTGGAATCAGAACTGCAGATAGGCAATTGTAGATCTTGGACTTAATGAACTTATGGGATCTTCTTTAGAAGGCCATGTGTATCTATTGCAAGGAACACCACTATTTTTTGTCCCTCTCCTTTCTCCACTGCAGCCTCTATTTTCCCAATACAGTAAAATAACAATTTTTAACCATAAAGAAAGACTTACTTAGAAGCATGTGCAGTTGATGAAGGTAGATAAATAAATAGATTATTGGTAGATAGTAGATAAGTATAGATAGATAGATGCTAGATGATAGATAGATAGATAGATAGATAGATAGATAGATAGATAGATAGATAGATGATAGATTTTTTTAAAAAAACATAAAAGTAAATATAACAAAATTGCTGCCCCTTATTACAATATTAATATAGTTATTGTTCTTTTTAAACAAGGAAGGAAAGAAAAAGCCAGATTTTTCAGAGTCAAAGTAACTTTGAAAGAGATAGTTCTCATTTTATGACCACAATTGGGACCAGAACTTCCATCATTAATTGATGAGGTCATTAAGTGAATTGTGTCCAATTTTGTGACCTTTTTTGCTGTCATCATTAAGCAAATTGCACTATTGTTAAGTCAATCCAGCTTCCGCCATCGACTTTGCTTGACAGCAGTTCCCTGGGAAGGTTACAAATGGCAAATCACATATCCCAGGATACTGCAACCATCATAAATAAATGTTGGTTGCAAATTTTGAACTTGTGACCTCGGGGCCACTGCAAGAACCAATCCTAAGCCACTTTTCTAAGTTCCAGTGTAACTTTGAATGGTTGTTAAACAAATGGTCAAGGACAACCCTGAAATATTAATGCAGAGCATCCTGTACCCTCTGCTGGAATTTTAATATAGTTGAGAAAATGTTGGAATGGAACTAGAGAAGTCTAGTTTTAGTCCTTCTGTAACCTTATAGCTCATTGGAAAATTTATGGGCAGTGAGTTTTTCTCAGCCAAGCTGATTCTCACGGTTCTTGTTATGTGGACAGTACATAAGGGGAGACCTCCATGTAAGCTTGTTTATGTTCCAAGAGGAAAGGAGAAAATAAATTTAAGGTGATAACAATTATTTTCCTATCCTTGTTGGCTACAAAGCTTTGATTAGCTAAATCAAACCAATTCATTCTTATGATTTTCAGTGCTTGGCGGAGGGAACATGCAAAATGTAGTAAATGCTTTCAAAGTTGCTCTTAAATTCTCTACTGGAAGGGAAAATGGTAAAATGCTTTTCAAATCATTGGATATAAAGAACAAAGTCACAGTAGGAAAAAAAATAGATGACTAATGGAAAAAGAAAGCAAAACTAAAAGATAGATAAAAGTTAAAATGGCAGTAAAAATGAAGACAACTAAAATGAAAGTTTAACTAAAGTAATGTAGACACATCTAAAAAACAAAAATAGAAACTTCCTATGAAACTTCTAAGTCCTTGCTAAAACATCAGTCCAAACAATAACAGATCAATTACTGATATCTCTTCTTCCTGTAACAAAACTCACTTCCATTGTCAAACATTCTTGATTAAAAAGTCAGTCTGTCAGAACTCAAATCTTATTTTCATAACTGTCTTCAATTCCCCAACTCATTTTAAAACCTGCATACCCACAGCAGGCAGTAGGGAAAACCAATGAGAAACTGCTGATCATGATATCCCAAGACTGCCCCTTATGTTTTTGAGTTATAATGTTAGATACAAATATGTAAGGGACAGAGCTTACATCTGGATGTCACAATGCACATTTCATTATTTGATAAAATCTTGGCTTGCTGCAGATGTCCTACTTTTTAAACCTGAAAGCCAGAAGGTATTTTACTAATGTAAAGAGATGCAAAAATATGTCGGGTGGTCCAAAGCTAGTTGTAATTATGCTATGTGGATCATGAGGTGCCTCAGAAGGTGGGTTGCTGAATGAATGGTGTAAGTCAAGGATTACTTGTAAGGCCTTCTTAAGCTAAGCTTGGCTCTTCGTGACTTCATAGACACATCCATGCAGTTCCTTATACTTCTGGTCTCCCCAAATTTTGAGCCTAACAGTAATTTAAGAGATTTGGTTAAGTGACATATCCACTGAAACATCAATTCCAACATTGGTAATCAAGCTCATAACTTCTCCACTGGTTTGCTTTAACATCCTTGACCAGAGCAAGAAATAGCAAGAATGTAATTGCATTTACTTGCTCCTAGTTACCAAGTTTAATTCATTTTGAAAGATCATCTGGGAAATTTGAAAAACATCCTGTCTTATCTCAGAGATGACAAATACTACAGCTATAAAGATTTAAAAAAAGAAACAAAGATTTGTGTTATACTTTACCACCTGCAGTACAGATTCACAAGATTTCAGCTGGATATTTCATACAGAAGCTCTTATTATTGACTTGCTTATCTGTTTGTTTTTCAGAATTCAGACCTACCACAACTGCAAAACTTTGTACCTTGTTATAAGCCTCATTAGTAAACAACGTGAGATTGAATCTACTTCAGTGTTACTGCCCATATCATTAAAACACAATTGCACTGATCTTGGAAGTGTGAAGGTAATATATCCAATAAGACCTATTTCTACACAGCTGTGAAGTGAACACACAAAGGACGTGCATTGTTATTTGGATTTATTTTCTTCATACTGAATTGCAAGTAGTTTATATATTGTAGGGAGCCCATTATAAATTTTAACAGTCCATGATTTTAGCCTGTCCATGATGTTTAAAGAAAACAAAAACAAAAAAAGTGGAAGGGAGAACACAAGGTATTATCCCAAATAGTATATTTATACTTTAATTGTCCTTCACTGATTCTAGTCGAACAGGAAATTTAAGTTATTGTATGTTAAAGGGGGTGCAGTATTTTTTTGGCTCCTAGACTGCACTCTGGGCTATATTCTATATTTTAAATGATAACCAGGCTCCCACAGCAATCATGCTGCAAAGCACATTGTGGCTGTGAGAGTGTGGGCCACTGTACTTTGGACTGACTGGCAGTTTCTGGGAGTATGTGAGTGAGCATCTTCAGAGTCCTCTGCTTTGGTAAGGCCACAACTGATGCACCAACAGAAGCTAACCAAATGAGGCGACTTCTGGTTTTTTGTCACGGTGGAACAGATGCAGGAAGGCAGGGCTCTGCCTTCTACACCCAATTTCACCCTGCTGGGGATTCTAAAAAGAGTCTAAAGTCACCCCAAAAAGATGATGAAGAGAAGTGCCTTTTTGATCATGGAGAGATGGCGGTCTTTCCATTCGATCCAAGGAAAGCCCTCCAAACCGGCAGAGGAAGACTGGCTACATTCCTGTGGCTGGCCATTAGCTAGTGAAACTGAAAAAGAAAAAGTATCAATTAACACATTGTAAATAGCATGTTTGGAATAGGGTGAGAATATTGATCCTTTCTTTACTATTTTACAACTGAATTTCCTGGGAAAGGCTCCCAAGAAGCTAAAAACCTCCAAATGTGAACAGAAGCAGTGTTTTAATTGTATGGGGGACAGAAACATACAATACTGAAATGGAAATAACATAAAGCTACAGCTTTGATAAATTTGAGAACTAAGATAACTGTTAAAAATTTCTCTTTAAAAGAAAAAAGAAAAACATTGAGCTGAAAAATAAGAAATCAATCCTTTGTCTTAAGAGAGGAAAATGGACTTGAATGACATCTAGTGGTGGATTTGTCTACAGCACTATAACTTGCTTCCTGGCTGCTTGGTGACTCCTAGCTTGGGAGAACAGCTGGCAATAAAGGAAAATATTTTGGCATACTTATCACCCTGACCTTCTTGGATTATAAATATCTACTGAGTTTGTACTTTTAATCTCAAGAGCTAGTGGGAGAGAAAGAAAAATGTGACTTTGGACTACCACTGGCTGGGAGAGACTTTTGAGCTGTTTTCAGGGAGGTTGAACATTTTGAACACTTTGAATATTGTGGATTACAATCTTATCTAACTGACAATTTTTGGATACCTGAGACAAAGGATCACAATAAAATATTGTTTTCAGGACTGGATCTATACTCTGGAACCTATTTGATTATAAAGGCTACATATAAACACCAGAAAACTAGATGAAACTTTGAACTACTCTCACTGAGACTGTTGATACTAGAGGATCTCCAGGAATGATGCCTCAAGAAAAAACAAACACCTTTCAGAAAGAAATATATTCTATGCTACAACTAATTCATCAAACAATTGTTGAATACAAAGAGAACATAAATAGAAACCATAATAAGACTAAAATCAACTTACATAATATAAATGAGGAAATCTCCAAATTTACAACTAGAAAGTCCCCAGACAAGGACTACAAAGTATGAACAAATAAACCAGAAATCAGAAGACGAAACAGAGGAAATGGATTTAGAGATGGAAGAGATAAAAGAAGGGAAATATAAATGACCATATACAAACAAAATACTGCAAGACTTAGATATAACAATGAAAATGTAAAAGACCCTTTACCTTTAGGTCTGCAAAATACATCTGATGGCAAGGAAGAAGATTTTAAAAAATTGAATTTAGAGCTGTTAGGTGAAATGTCACAACTTGGGAGACAGGGAATGAAAAGAGAAATTGAGGGAGAAGGAAACTGGGAATTGTTTAAGGAATATAAATGGGCGGATTTCCCCCTCCCTCAAAAAAGATACCATACCCAAATTGTCTTTCTCATGCCAAACAATTTTCACAAAAATAGAAAGAAAATTCCTGGGCAATGTAATTGCCCTGGCTTGGAAAGCTATGTACTTGGCAAAGAAAGAAAGAGTTAGATTTTAAAAAACAGAAGATTTGACCTTTTAGAGGGGGCATTATATGTTTAAATACTTGTTTGAATAAGATTAAAAGAACATATGACCCTTAGATACAACTAGACTTTTATAATGAAAGATATGATTTAGAATTAAAATAACATTTTTTCTTCTTTCTTTCTTTCTTTTTTTTGATATGGGAAATATGAAAATAAGAGGAGGATTGATCTGAATAAAACTTTTAGCTATATAAATATAATTATTATTGAGAAAATCATATCTGCAAAGATATTTTAAATACTGATGGGAAATTAAACCTTAACAAAAGCACAAAAACAGGATATTGATTTATGAATTGATATTACTGTTATTTTTATAATATTAGTAAAATATGATGAAGATGCTTATATTTAACTTTGTATCCATCAATGGTACCAAAAATTGCAACTGTGTAATGAGGGAAAAATGGAAAAAATATGGAGAAGAAAGGAGGATCAGGGGAAAAATACTGGATTGTGTAGTACTGAACAGATTTATATTGAAGAAGTTAATGTCAAATATGTGAACCCAGACAACATGTTGTTTACTAAGCATAAAGATTATAATTCTTAAAAATCAATAAAATATTTAAAACAGAAAAAAAAAAGCTAACCAAATGAACCTCCTGGCCATAATTTCTGCTCCAGGAACACACATACACAAATAATGGACCTGTTTTGGGCTATCTCCAGGACCAAAATAGTCCCTCCTAACCTATTAGAGTCCCAATTCCCAAAATGTGGTGTATACCTTCCAGTGAGTCACCATTCTTATAAAGTGCTGACAGTACTCTCTTCTTGGTGCATTTCTCTTTTTCATCTCACCTATTTAATATTCATACTTTCTCATGCTGTATCCCAATGTTATGTGCTTTTATTTCCCCTTCATTTCTCACTTGTTATTACATTCCGTTTTTCCAGTTTGCCCTCTCCTCTCCCCTCCTCTCCCTCTCCTCTTTCATCCCCTTCCCTTTCCTTTCATTTCCTTCTCTTTCTCTCTGATAAAACTTACAAAATTCAGGTATATCAAGAGTACCATGATTTCTCAACAGTATCTTTCATCATTTATTAAATTTCAGCATTCTTTGTGGCAATAATTCAAATGTTCAACTTCAGTTTTACTCCAAATCATGCCTGAACTACTCCAATCATGCCTGAACTTTTCCATGTATTGTTAAAAAGATTTGTGCCTTGCAGGATGTAGGGCCTAATCCCTGACCATGGAAATTTTACCAAGCATTCTGCTATAGAAAACCAGAAAGAAAAGGATATAATGTTTTGAATAATATTGCACCATATTATGATATATGATAATATTGCTAATTATGCTAGTCATTTTCACCAAATGAAAAGGAAGTTGTCAAAGCTGATTCACTTTCTTTGTTTCCTGCATCAACCTTCATCTCGCAGTTTGCCAAACAGAAACAGAGCTGACTTTGCTTCTACTGTGCTTAATAATACTGTGCTTTCAATAAAGTTTTACTTTTGGTAGTTCCTATGTGCCAGGAGTTTCTTTTTCTGGATGTGCCAAATGGGATGATTGACAGTGCTTTTAAGCAAAGTTTAGTCCATTCTTACTTTTTATTTGCTTTTTTAGTGTGATTTCATCTGTTCCAGAAGAGGATTTTTTCAAAGTTAAATTTGCATTAGTTAGGAATTTTGAAGTTTAACAAAGACATATTAACATTGTGATTCATTTCCATAAAGTAATAAAACAAAGAAAAGAGATTGGGAACTAAAATGCAGTACATCTAAAGGGCAGCCATTTGCATTAAACCTACATTAAAACTAGAAACTTCCCAGATTTCAGTATGAGCCAATTTAATAGGAGCTATATCATTTGGAAAGGTATCCATCTGTAAATATGTCCCTTTCTCAAAACTTTCACCTTGAATATTTTGGAAGGGAACAAGAAGTACTCCTCAGAAATCAGACAGATATGGTTTTGGACTTCTGTTTTTTACTTGGAATACAATGGCCGTTCAAAATAATTACACCAGGATTATTTCCCTTTCCCCTGTGCAATATCTGGTGCACAGTGTACTTGATAACCTATGGCTTTTTTCCATGGATTTACTTTTTCTCTTAGTACATGCCAACTTCAGTTGATTATAACCTATTCTGATGGGAGTGGATTTTTTTCTTCTTTGTAGCATTTATTATGACTCATTTTTGCACTTTTGATTAGGATTGTTCTACTCATGTAATATTGTAGCTAATGGGGTTGTATATAACATTGTTTTATCCATTTGAATCAAATCTTGGATCCAACACATCAAATTTAGTGCCTTCAAACTGATGTGGCCATTTTATTAATTTTTATAAAAGCATATAAAAAGCCTTCAGTGAATCATATGTTTTAATATAATCAATCCAACCTTGGCTATTGAGCTGAAACTCAGCAGTAGCTTCCTAGATAGTCAAACCAGAAAGGGTAGATGAGATTTTTTTTTCTTAGTGCATACCAAGATGAAATTTCTATAACTACGTCTAGAAAAAGCATTGTCATTGTTGTATCTGGCCCTTCTCAGCTTAGTAAAATCCACAGAAATATTTCTTTAAGAGTTTTATTTAACATAGTTCAAGAGATTCACTTCAAAGCAAGCTGCTGGCATTTTGTTTGCGGAACGGCCAAATCTGACTTATTTACATTCAGCTTAAACATGCTCTCCCTCCCTTCCAATTAACTCACTCTTTATCTCTCAGGTTGTCCAAGATCTCATTAATCTTCCGTAAATTCCAAAAACACCAGAAAACTGAGTTCAAACGAACTTCTCAAGGTATCAGGCTACTCCTTGATATTAACGTTGCTCGTGACAAAGAATTAGTCCCTCCTTCCTCTTCTAATATAGTTTCCGATACATCACTTCCCCCTTGGCTTCCTTTTTCCACGTAACTGAAACCTCCTCCTATCAAACCTTCGGAATCTCGGATCAAGCCATATATTATCCTGTTCCAAGTCTGACTCTCCGCTTTGAGAGTCTGACCCAGATTGCATGCAAATGTCCTCCCTGTCTGTCTCTGCTGCCGGGAGGGGAAAGCACCCAGAGGGGCCTGGTTGCTCCTCCTCATCTTCTGACATTTCCCAAGTTGGTCTAGAGACACCCACAACAGTCATAGGCCGAGTTCACTCTAAACTTAGCTATTGAATTAACCATTTGAAGTTCATATTGTGCCTTCAATAATAAATAAATAGAAAACTAAGCATAGTGTATTATGTGTAGACAAATGCTGTCTAACTTAGATAAACATCTGTGAATTTAATCTATAGTTCTGTTCTTGCAGGTGTGCTTAACTACTCAATAACATTGGATCACTATGCGCCATCCTTAGTCTTTACTCTTGTGCTTACTGAAAATTATTTTTAATTTCCTGTAATTTACTTTGCATGTTAAAAATGCAAAGTAAAAGAAATAAGTGGAAATTATACTTAATATTGGGAGAAAGCAATAATAGCAAATGTTTTTGAAGAAACATAGTATATATCCTCATATTTCAGGGAAGAACCACAAAAAGTGAGGTGGAACCAGGCCTTTTTTTTTTTGTCATAGAATGCCCAGAACAGAGTTCTGGCACCTTTTTGGGATGGAACCTTATAGGGTAGATGGCTTGTATGACGTGTGTGAGTTCCGGCACCTTTTTTTTTTTTTTACAAAAAAATCACTGGGTGGAACTATGTTTTAACCTAAAAATTCATAATCTGTGATCATCTAATCCTGACCATCACCCATCCAGACTATTGCAACACAATATACATGGGGCTACCCTGGAAGAGTATCCAGAAGCTTCAGTTGGTACAAAATGCAGCTATGTAAGCAATTTGGGGCATCCCACAGATGACATATGTAACACCTGTTCTGTGAGCTGCACTGGATACCAGTTTGCTTCCAAGTGCAATTCAAGTTAATGACTTTTAAAGCCCTACATGGCATGGGACCAAGTTACCTGTGCAACAGTCTTTTCCCCCATTATATTGGGCTGTCCAACCCAGTCAGGCTAGGAAGTTATGTTATAGACCTCATCATATAAAAAATTTCGACTGGTAGGATCCAGAAAGAGAGCCTTCTCTGCAATTGTTTCTGCTCATTGGATATCCTCCCCCCAGACGTGAATCAGTCTCCCACTTTCCTGGCCTTTTGGAAGAAGTTGAGACCTGATTCTGCCAACTCACTTGGATGTCTCAGAGGAACAAGCAACTTTGGGGTTGACTAGCGCCTTAAAATCAGTCCCCTGCTTTAACTGTCACCTCTTGAAATAAGATATTTATGTGATTTATATGTTTTTAATTGTACTTTGCTCAGGGATACTCTTTCACTGTGATGGGAGGTTTCTAAATTTGACATATAAATCATTAAAATAATAAAATAAAATCATAGGACAGGGTTTTTGTGGATTTCCTATAGTGTGGATGCTCAAATAAAAATATATTACTAAATATGATAAATATTTCAGATCATGCATACACTTTGCAATAGTGTGTTGTTTTTATCGTTGTTTTATTGTAATATTTTGGATAAGAATTAGACAAAATTGCAAAATTCAGAAAAAAATTCAACAAACTTTGGTGATTTGATAACTATATTATAGTGCCTCACAATTTCAGCCCATAAGTTATGTACCCTTAAACACTTCAAATGACGATGTATTAAATTGAATACAGATGAAGATCAGTAACCATCATTCTAATCATCATAGAATTGACAGACCAGAAATTGTGATGTATCCAGTGCTTAATGTCAATTTGTTAGAAATATCACTAAATGGGAGCAATAGCTGTATGAAGCAGAAACTCCTGTCTGTCTGTCTGTCTGTCTGTCTATTTGTCTGTCATCTAGTAGTGAAGAGAAAGGACGGTGTTGATCACTGATTACAACCAGACACATTTTAATAACTAAAGCCCTATTCCATACCTTCAAAGTACAAATAAAAGGATATGTCCAACTAAACATTGTAATGCTATTCACATGTTGCATTTCAGCAAATATTTTCTGCACACTGTAAATAATCATCTTCTTTGTACAGTAAGCTGAAATAATATTTTGTTCAGAGTGGGTAAACAGTATTTTTACATTGCCCAAAAACATTCCATTGATACTATAGTGGTTCTGCTCACTTGCAAAAAGGAATGTCAGATTCCAATACACAGAGTACATCAAGATATATTTCACCAGACTCAAGAATTATTCCCTTATAGAGACATCTGCTGGTAAGAAGAAGATTGTGAAGTTTGAATATTTCCTCTCTCCAGGGTTGTGTTTTTCAAAAATTGAGAGTTGAACTCAATATGTATTTTTTCATGAGCTAGGTAGATAGGATTCAGATGTTTTTTTTAAAAAAAAAAACACTTAAAAAAGTTTTTCCAATCTTGAGTCTCAAAAAGAGCCAGAGAGAAGTAATCTGGCCTGAGAGACAAAAAGGCAGTTTTGGATTCCAGACATGATAAATGAATCTGTCAGTTTTCCTTGCTTTTTCCCAGGCTGCTGCTGAAACAGAATATTGGACTAGAAGAATGTTTATCTTGATTCATTAGAATTCATAGCATGATCTTTTGAAAAAGAATCCATGTGAGGGTGAAAAATGTTTTGTCTTGGTTGTCTTCCATCTTTGTTGCAGCATATGTTGGTAGGCAGACACTGGAAGATTGAATATTTTGTTTGGATGTGCATATATGTAGCTTCATTTCAGAATTACATAGTAAGCAGGGGGAATCAATGAGGGAGATGGAGATAAAGATTGGTCTTCTGTTGTGCAATAATCTAACAGCCTATATCCTGTCTTGCTTCAGTTTCAATTAATACATTGGGGAAGATATCAAATAAGAAACTCTTTCAATTGGGTGTTTTCAGACAGCAACATGTGATTACCTGGAGTTGTTTCATATTGCTGGGTGAGAGGTGCAACAGAAAATAACAACACAGTCCAACACCATCCACTTCTTTCCATAATAATGTAAGCTCTAGAATACCTCTGGTGGAAATCCTTAAGACATTCTGAAGCAGAATAAGGGTTTTGTTTTTTTTAAGTCTCTTTCACAGGTAAATATTTTTTAAAAAAATAGCTTGACTTGTTTCAGTGTAATAGGCTGGCATATAAATTTAATGAATTATTATTACTAATATTTGTCCTTCAAACTGTCATTTCTATAATACACAATTGTAGACAAACATATAAAATATTTGAAGCAATCTTGTAAGGAGTAAACCAGCTTGATCCTCAGAAAGCTGTCTGCCTTGTTGTTGGGCCTTTTAAAATGAAGTAGGACAGTGATGGCGAACCTTTTAGAGACCGAGTGCCCAAACTGCAACCCAAAATCCACTTATGTATCATCAGGTGCTGGGTGGGAGTGGCCCATAGGGTGGGTGTGTGACCTATTGGGTGGGTGTGGCCAATTGGGTGGCCATGTCCCATTGGGAGGGCAGGGCCCATTGGGTGGGCATGGTTCCGGTGGTAACGGCAGACTGGGCGGGATTAAAATCAATCAATTCCAACTTTTTCCTGCAAGAAGTTGAAATTGATTGATTGATTGAATTTTTTTTTTTTTGCGCACGGGGCAGAGGCCTAAAGCAAAAGGTTTTATAAAACCCAGCTGAAGACCCAGAACTGGGGCAACAGTGCGTGTGCCCACAGAGAGGGATTTGCGTGCCATAGATTCATCACCATAGAAGTAGGATATATATTTTTGCCCAATGAAAATCTTTTAATGTGACCAATTTTGTCCATGACAGATTTGGGAACTATTAGGAACTATTAGTTCTCTCCTAATGTGTTTCAACATTTAGAAGCTCATCCATCTCAGCCATCTCTCCCCCCTCTCTTTCTTTCTTTCCTTCTTTCAACAGACATCATAACATACTCAAATCTGTGGGAAAAATCTACTTCCCTATTCTCAACTTTTTTAAAAGTAATTTTCAACAGCTGAGCTATGTACAGAACTCTAACCGTAACCCTCTATCTCTTTGCTCTATAATCCTTTTCCTTTTATATGATATTCTTGAGAATGTAAGTATAAATTATATTATTCCTGATTTTTGCAAAAAATTTTCATTGGAAAAATGGAACAAAAATATTCTCTACTGCAAAAAACACATAAATATAGGCTCTCCATCTATTCATATATGGGTCAATTATTTTGTACACAGTATTCAGTTTGAAGTCAATCCCATTTCCTTTTCTTGGCCTATCCAGTTACTGGAACATAAACTACAATGACTCTGAATCTGAAAATATATTGCTATGCTCCATTTTTTTTCTAATTCCATTAAAATCATCCTAATCAAGTAACACAAAAACTTTTGAAAGTTCTCTGCTCCAAAACTTTTTCTTAAAATCTTTTAAGTCATCCATATTCAAGTAATGCAAACATACTTTAACAAAATTTTTGTCATTTTATTATTGAAAATGTATTGTTCTTTCTATAAAAATTAGTGGAATTTGCTCTTTTTCCTCCTCTCTCTTTTCAGATTAAAACGTAATGAAAAAGTTTATTTTATAGCAATTGTTACAAGATAAAAGATAAACTTGCCTTTTCCAAAAAGTTGCAAATTTTCAAGAGTCTCTGGAAATAAACTAAGACATAGCAAAGGATTTAGAGACCAGGATAAATAAATATAGTTTATAGGACATTGATGGAACACATACATTCAAATGTGGCACGGTTTTTTAAAAAATGTATGTTGCTTAATTTTTTATCTTATTGTAAATAATTTTTGAAGAAACAAATGGCAATAAATCCAGTTATTGAATTTAGAATTTGGAAAGGCGTTATACACAAAGCCAACTGAGTGATCAAGCGCTTAGTTACTTTCTCTCAGCCCTAGGAAAGAAGCAATAACAAACCACTTTTGAGATCTTGCCAAGAACTGCAGGGATTTGTACAAGCAGTCACCAGGAGTCCAAAAGGAGGAGGGGGAAGAGATGGTAAAAAAAAGTACTATTTGCTTGTCATTATTTAGAAATTCATGGTAAATTCTCATGCTGTCAAGTTCCTCCACATTAATTTTCCTTTTCATTTTTTCTACATAATTCAAATTTTTGGGAGCAATAACAGATGAGTAATGCTTAGTGTTGTTTTCTTAATTTTTCACTGAAGCCATTTTGATTTTGTTGGTAATACTTAACACTAAACCTATCTTGTACGTCAGCATTTTTTATTTCATATTTCAAGTGATATTATTACGATTTTTTAAAACAGAGATAACTAATTTACAGAGGCTAATAGATAAAGACCCATAAAACTGAATAACGCTATAAAATTTAGATATCCTATTTGTGATAGTACTATGGTGCTTTCCTTGACATTGGTAATGCAAACTCCCAATAAAAGATTTTAAATTATTTACCTTTCTACTTCAGCACATGTGTCCTGAGCCAATTACCATGAGATACTGCCTGGAAATTAACCAGTCACATTGTGCTCCTCTCTTTCGATTTACAATTAGTAATGCTATTAATGTTGTTCCTGTACTTAGTGTTACTAATTATATTGCTATGAACTAATGGAGTTAAAAATAGCAATGGGCATCAACTACCAATTAATGCTTAATGAGAACATATAAAGTCTGGCATTGTAATGAATATACAGATTATTGTTCCTTTGGAATAGTAGAAAAAAACAGGTATAGCCAGCAAGTAGTGATGGAAGGCAGTGATTTATCTTAGATCAGCCTTTTCCATGCTAGCTCTTTCTAGATATGTTGAAATTACAACTCCTAGAATTCTGAGTCAATGCAGATAGGGCAGGCAACTTTTGGAGCTACAATCATAAAGTATGCAGTGAGATCCAAGGCAGAGAAACATATTTTAGATAAAGAAGAATATACTGTAGAGTGGAAGAGGGCTATCTATAACGTGTTGTTGATTGGTATCAGGTCCAGTATTTTTTTTTACATCATGTATAATTAACATCTGGATTAAGAGATATTAATACTGATCACCAAAGATGGATTTTCAAAAGGATAAAACAACTCCATAGAGGATATATTCATGTCATGCTCATATGCATGATCTTGGAAAAGAATCCAAAATGAAGTCTGTTAATTAATACTAATGTATAAATAAGCACAAATGGTTTACCATTCCCACTAGTTGGATTATTTCCATTACATCAGGATATTTAAGGAAAGTTTATGGGAAAAAAACTTTAAAATATTATTATTCATTTTGATTTGATGTCCCTATTGCATGGAATTTTTGTATGCAACTTCCTAACTGTAGTAAAACTGTAAAGTATAAGTTTTACAAGTAACTTATTTTTTGTTACCAATTTATGTCATACTTTCTTACATTTCCTTATGTAGCCTTTATGAATAAATGTCTATGACAAAAGTAAGTTCATGCTCTTATTCTCTTTGCCATGTACAACTTTCAGAAATACCATATTTTTCCGTGTATAAAATGCTACTTTTTCCTGCAAACACCCTGTTCAAAAATCAAATGTGTCTTATACAAGTGCAGCATCTTATACACAGAAAAATAATGGTAACCTTTGAAGCCCAGGGCATGTCTGTGTGGGTTGCCATGCCGCCTGATGCAAGTGTCAAGCCCCTGTAGGCTTGCTACGAATGGGAGAGGGAGGGGGCAAGATGGTCAGCCGGCCGAACCTCCAGATTTGCAGTCTCAGCTGTTCAGCGCTCCACCAAACAGCTGATCAATGCGGAGAAACTCGCATGCCAAAGCGTCTTATATAAAGTTGCGTCTTACGGAGAGAAAAATATGGTATCCTACTTTTCAAAGTGATCTCTCTCAAATATTTTTTAAGAATTATTCAGCATTCAAACTTGCTTGTGAGAATGTCTATTCCCTAGCAAAGACTTAAATCTATTTCACTGATGGTAAAATGATCTGTAACCTGTTTAAGACCCTGAACAAATTTAATTGCCTGAAAAATAGATTTCTGAGGCATTTATCTATTTAATAGTCTTACATTAAAAATAAAAAAAGAAAGGTACAAAGGTAAGTCTCTGTTCTTATAGAAACTTGTGAAGTTACCTTATGCTGAACCATCTGGTCTTCTAACTCAACACTGCTCCCCAACTAGCAGTTTTTAAAGTAACCTTGAACATGATTTATGATCAAAAGACACAGCCATACTCCAAAAATTAATAAAGAAGCAGTGATTTTTCACAGTAGAAGTTGACCTTGGAACTTCTATGCAAAATAACAATTGATAATCTGATAGTTCCCAGCTGATGTTATTCTGCAATTTGGAAAGACCAAGGCAGCATAGTGAATAGTCATGGATGGTAGGAATTATAATCTATGATGTAGAAAGTTGTGGTTTGACATTTTTTGAGCAGTAGTTGCTTGTATAAGGCAAGGACCAGTTGTTTGGGGACCATGAAAGACTGGCAAGGTGATAATGATATAGACTTTCTCCCTTGTACATACACCTTTGTAGAAAGTGTTAGTTAGATGATATCTGCCTAAACCTATGTATTCAGAACAGGTTACTTAGCAAGGTTTGTGTGTTGTGCATTATATCTCTCATTGGTGTGTAATAAGTGTGTAACTTGTAACAATCTGTTCAATTACATGCATGTTACAAGTAACAATTAAGATAAAGAAGACAACACTAATCTAACACTTACCAAAGATGAGGAGAGGACAATGGTTGCACAGAGGAAACAATATTTCTGATAAAGATACTCTTAGCAAAAGATCATTCCTAAGTTTGTAATGAGCTCTACATGTGGCTGCCCTTAAAAAATATCCAACTAGTTCAAAATCCAGTGGCCCACATGGTTTTGTACAAACTCAGATGTGCCCAGGAATCATCTCTACTTCAGGAGCCTCACTGGCTACTGATTTGCTTCCAGGTTAAATTCAAAGTGTTGGTTGTTACCTTTAAAGCCCTACATGGCTTGAAACCAGATTATTTAAAGGACCATCTCTACCCTGTCACATCTACCCAACCCACCAGAAGGTGGTGAGTGAACAGCCATATACATTTTCTTAAATAAGATATAGGCCAGCTATGACATCTGGCATATCTTCCTTTCTGTGTAAGTCTGTTCATATTTCTATGATAAAATTCTTTGGGGTATTTCATTCTGAATGTAGTGTTTAAATCCATGGCTTTTAAGATTCAGCTAGACTCATATCTACCACCAAACCATACTACTAAATTTTGACTGTGTGTGTGTGTTTGTGTGTATGTGATTTTTCCTCAAGGATTTTTTTGTTGTTAAGAATGGGTCAGGGAACAGGTGTCCTTTGGGGTCCTCTTCTCATTCCTGTCCTTAAAAATCTTCTCCCTTATACACCCACAGATGTGTAAAGGCTAAGACAGAAATCAAGGTTTCCGTGCTACAAATGGCTGCTAGGCAAACATACTAAAATATCCTATCAAGTACCATCCTAAGCATCTGCTCATTCAGAAGAATGGGAGGAATATATTTTGAGTTTAAGTTTTGAAAACATATAAATGTTGCCAATGTGTAAGGCAATCAATTATTGTGTTTGAGGCCTCATTCATGCCTTCAATAAGGATTCTGGAGATGATTTTGAGATGTTAACATTTCTGCCAAATCAATCTGAAAAGTGTCTTTATGTATTTTTATGGAAATTTGTTTTATGTCTTCTCAAGTGCATGACATACTTTGTTTTGTAATTTCTCTGACAATTTTATAGGAGAGTTCAACTTCTCTACTGAAAATGAAAGGGACTTAACTAAAATGATGTATGTTATGTTAACAATTGTTTAGTTATATTTCTGATAAACCTTTGACTCTCTGTTGTAGGGGTGTCAAACTTCCGGCCCGTGGGTTGGATGCGTCATGCCAAAACTGCACCCACCCCATTGCTGGCAATGGGAAAAAGTTGCTATACATCGCGATATGTCACGTGATGTCACAAGTTTGACACCAGTGCTCTATTGGCTCCTAATACAAACTTGCTAAAAGACAATTGTTTTCTGTTTTTCCACCACTTTTTTTTCCAACTAGAATTTTAAAGATCATCACAACATCAACATCAACATCATCACAACATCAACTTCAGGGAGCAGGGAGCTCAGAGAAATTCAGCCAATATCTGTCAGCCAAAATCTCTCAAAATTGAGTTATGGGATAGGAAAGGTAGAGGTTAAAATAACTCATTTAACTTTGGAGGGGGAGGAGACAGCTAAATTAGCAATCACCAACATCTTTCTTGAAGCAAAGAGGCAGCTGCTTTTACTTAAGCAGAGTTTTTTCAAATAAGGACTTAAAACAGGAAATAAAAAGGGAGAAGGGAACTAGGCAGGAACCTTGGGAAGAATACCTGCTGAGCCCTGGTAAGTTTGTGGGGTTTCTTGTTTAACTACAAATTCACCTTTTTTTAGCAGCCAAAAAAGGGTTTCTCCTTCCCCTTTCTTCTAAGTTTGCCCTCAGCACAGGTTTGGAGGGGGTGGAGCTTTCTGCTGCAGCCCCCCTGCTGGCTAATCCCTGGTAGCTGAGAGCAAACAGCTCACTCTTCCTTGCGAAGCAGAGAGGCAGCTGCTTTTACTTAAGCAGAGCTTTTTCAAATAAGGACTTAAAACAGGAAATAAAAAGGGAGAAGGGAACTAGGCAGGAACCTTGGGAAGAATACCTGCTGAGCCCTGGTAAGTTTGTGGGGTTTCTTGTTTAATTACAAATTCACCTTTTTTTAGCATCCATCGTGCCCCTGACGGCACGCGATAAAATCCTAAAACAAGTAAGAAAAAATCCAAAAAGTAAACTGAGACCAAAACAAAAATTTGAACAACCCAAAAAAGCTGTGTGTTTTTTAATAATAATTAGTATAATAATAACAGCAAACCTATAATAACAAGAAATGGAGATAGATAGCTGGCAGACGGAGGGGAGCTTCCCAGTGTTTTGCATTGAGTGTCACATGTATGACTATCTGTCTGCTGGACAGAAGTCTTGGGTGTGTGATCGGTGCAATGAGCTCCTGGCTCTCAGGGAACAGGTTCTTTCCCTTGAAGCCAAGGTAGCAGACCTGGAGAAGCAGAGAGAGATAGCGAGGCAGGAGAAGATCTTCAGGGATGCAGCAGGAGCATCCCACTCCATGCTGAGCACCTCTCCAGCTGCTTTGGAGAATGGAGATCTTGGGCAGGGAGGACATCAATCTGTGGAAGAGGGACAGGCTCCCTTAGTTAAGACCCCTTCCTTGGAGGATGTGCCCATATCCTCTTGCACCGAGGATACTTCTCCGTGGGTGGTGGGAGGGGGACTTCTTGTAGTGGGTGATTCGATTGTTAGAAATATAGAGAGACGGGTTTGTGATGGAAGCGTTGACCGCATGGTAAACTGCCTGCCAGGTGCAAAGGTTGCGGACATCACGAGGCATCTAGACAGGCTGATAGACAGTGCTGGGGGGGCAACTGTTGTGGTACATGTCGGTACCAATGACATTGGGAAAGCTAAGTGGAAGGTCCTGGAAGCCAAATTTAGGTTGCTAGGTAGAAGATTAAAGTCCAGGACCCCCAAGGTTGCATTCTCAGAAATGCTACCTGTTCCACGCGCAGGGCCAGCTAGACAGGCAGAGCTCAGGAGCTTCAATGTGTGGATGAGGCAGTAGTGCCGGGAGGAAGGGTTTAGATTCATTAGGAACTGGGAAACATTTTGGGACAAGCCACACCTGTACAGAAGGAAAGGGTTACACTTGAACCATAATGGAACCAGACTGTTGGCGATTAATATTAAAAATGTTTCAGAGCAGCTTTTAAACTGATTCATAGGGGCAAGTTGACAGGAGCTGGGCAGCTTCCGGTTCGAGAAGGCGCACTGCCTAATATGGAGGGTGGAAGTTATGCACACATTGGTGAGTCAACAGGAAAACTAAATTGTAATAGTCAAGCAGAAGGACATGGTAGACCATCTACAAATTCTACAACCAAATTCTACAGCCAAAATCCACAGTCAAAGTTGAAAGTGCACCAGAAAATTACATATAAATGTCTGTACACGAATGCTAGAAGCATTCGAGCAAAAATAGGGGAATTGGAATGCTTGGTGAAGGAAAATAATATTGATATTATTGGCATAACAGAAACCTGGTGGACAGATGATAATCAATGGAACACAAGGATTCCAGGTTACAAATTGTATAGGAAGGACAGAAGAGGGAGAAATGGTGGTGGCGTGGCCTTGTACATAAATGAGGAGTTAGAATCTCATGAACTCGAAATTCAAGAAAATTCAAACTCACCCACAGAAACATTGTGGATAAAAATCCCAGGACAGGAAACTAATCTGATGTTAGGGATCTGCTATCGCCCTCCCAACCAAACTCCAGAGGCAGATTGCTATTTGGAAAATGAATTTAAGGAGGCCTCAAAAAGAAATAGGGTAGTCATAATGGGGGATTTCAACTATCCCCAAATAGATTGGGTAAATTCTTGTTCTACACATGAAAGAGAGACAAGGTTCCTTGACATGTTAGCCGATTATTCCCTTGAGCAGATGGTCATGGAACCAACCAGGGGAAAGGGGATCCTGGACTTGGTTCTAACTAACGCACAGGATTTGGTTCATGATGTCCTTGTAACCGAGCCCATAGGAACCAGTGATCACAACACAATAACCTTCAACTTAACCACGGATAGCAAATTGTCAGTGAAAACTAACACAGAGACCTTAAACTTTCACAGAGGGAATTTTGACAAAATGAGGAAAATAGTAAAGAAGAAACTAAAAAGAACAATAAAAAAAGTCAAATCCCTCCAAAATGCTTGGAAACTGTTTAAAAATACGGTACAGCAGGCTCAAATAAATTGCATTCCTAAAAGAAGAAAGAGGACTGGAAAGTCCAAGAGGATACCAGTATGGCTTACAAATGAGGTAAAGGAGGTTATTGGAAAGAAGAAAAACTCATTTAAGAAATGGAAGGCTCTTCCTACCGAGGAGAACAGGAGGGATCACAAACTCTGGCAGACCAAATGCAAGGCGATAGTCATGAAAGCCAAGAGAGACTTTGAGGAGCATATAGCCAAGAATATTAAAAATAATAACAAAACCTTTTTTAAGTACATCAGAAGCAGGAACCCAACCAGAAAATCAGTTGGGCCACTCGATGACAATGGTCAGAAGGGGATAATCAGAGAAGACAAGGAGATTGCTGAGAGGCTAAATGACTTCTTTGCCTCAGTTTTCACTGAGGAGGATAGAGAACATTTGCCTGCCACTGAATTAGTTTTCCCAGGGAGGGAAATAGAAGAATTAAACCTGATAGAGATAAACAAGGAAGATGTTCTTGCATACCTTTCTAAACTAAACGTCAACAAATTGCCGGGTCCAGATGGCATCCACCCTAGAATTCTCAAGGAACTCAAGTGTGAAATTGCTGAACTTCTAGCTAAAATATATAATCTTTCCCTAAGATCAGGCACTGTACCGGAGGATTGGAGGGAAGCAAATATAACCCCGATTTTCAAGAAAGGATCCAGAGGTGATCCAGGAAACTATAGACCAGTCAGTTTAACCTCAGTTCCAGGCAAACTGATGGAAACCATTATTAAAGATAAAATTACAGGGCACATAGAAAAACAGGCATTGCTGAAAGAAAATCAACATGGTTTCTGCAAAGGCAAATAATGTCTTACTAACTTGTTAGAATTCTTTGAGGGTGTAAATAAATACATAGATAAAGGGGCCCCAGTTGATATTGTATATCTTGACTTTCAAAAGGCTTTTGACAAAGTCCCTCACCAAAGGCTCCTAAAAAAGCTCTCCAGCCACAGAATTAGAGGACAGGTCTTGTCCTGGATTGGTAACTGGCTAAATTGTAGGAAGCAAAGGGTGGCAATAAATGGACAATTCTCTGGATGGAAAGAAGTGAGAAGTGGTGTACCCCAAGGTTCAGTTTTGGGACCTCTACTTTTTAATTTATTCATCAATGATCTGGATGTAGAAGTTAATAGTGAGGTAGCCAAGTTTGCTGATGACACTAAATTGTTCCGGGTTGTGAAAAGTGAAACTGATTGTCGGGAGCTCCAGAAGGATCTCTCGAAATTGTGTGAGTCGGCAACAAAGTGGCAAATGCATTTTAACCTAAACAAGTGCAAAGTTATGCACATCGGGGCAAAGAACCCCAATTATACTTACCAACTGATGGGGACCAAACTTTCTGAGACAACCCAAGAAAGGGATCTTGGGGTTTTGGTGGACAGCTCGATGAAGATGTCAACCCAATGCGCAGTAGCAGTAAAAAAAAAAGCAAATTCCATGCTTGGCATGATTAAGAAGGGAATCGAAAATAAGTCAGCAAGTGTTGTATTGCCTCTGTACAAATCGATGGTGAGACCACACACCGCACCTCAAGAAGGATATAATGGAACTGGAAAAGGTGCAAAAAAGAGCAACAAGAATGATCAAGGAAATGGAGCACCTCCCTTATGAAACCAGATTGCAACGCCTTGGTCTCTTCAGCCTTGAAAGACGGCGTTTAAGGGGTGACTTGGTCGAAGTGTATAAAATCATGCATGGGATAGAAAAGGTGGATAGAGAAAAATTCTTTTCTCTATCACACAATACCAGGACACCGGGGCACTCCCTAAAGCTCATAGCTAAGAAAGTGAGGACAAATAAAGGGAAATATTTCTTCACCCAGAGGGTCATTGATTTATGGAATTCACTTCCAGAAGAAGTCATGACAGCTGTCAGCCTTGACAGCTTCAAGGCAGGGTTAGATAGATTCATGGATGCCAAGTGTATCGGTGGTTATTAAAACGGATGTCCATGTGCCGCCTCTATGTTGGTTGAGGCAGGCAGGATTCCCTTGAGTACCATTTGTTGGGGGTCAAGGGAAAGGGAGGGTTTTGCCTTCTCTTTCTGCTCAAGATCCCCATGTACAATTGGTGGGCCACTGTGTGACACAGAATGCTGGACTTGATGGGCTCTGGCCTGATTCAGCATGGCTCTTCTTATGTTCTTATGTTCTTATATAACCAAGCCTCTTGATGATCAGGAAGACAGATCTTCAGCATTCTTGGTTGCAAAAAGAAAAAAGTAAAGAAAGAAAAGCCATTAGCATAAGAGTCGACTGGGGGAAGGAGGACAGGCAAGATGGCAGAAAATGCATCATAATGTAATGCTCAGGAAATTTATTATAAGAATGACTAAAATTGGGTCTAATATTTATTTCATAATCTGGCATTATCCAGTGGGCAGGAGTGAATATTTTAACATGAAAACTAATGAGAAATGCTATCTAATTATTCCCCAAATAATCTATAAAATAAATGTACATTTCACTGAATAAAAATTAGGCATATACTTAATTCAACATTATAATATGTTCAGTTCAAGTTTTATTATTTTAAAATTCAAGACAGAAGCACAACACTGCTTATTTCATAGCTATCCTTTATAGTAAATGCTTTCAAATCATATGAACGGAAGACACAGGTGGTAATATGGTAATTAGGGTTTACAGAAACAAAAATGGATAAATTTCATAAGAGCATGCTTTCTACAAATACCTTCATTTTCAGTAATATTTTATCCTCTATTTCATTAGCAAAATAAACTAAACATATTCTCTCATTAATATCCCTTTTCTGCTTTGGTTTCAACAAATTTGATTGGGTGAAAAGTGTCATAAGACCTTATTATTATACTGATTACTTGATATCTGATTGGCTAAAGGGAAAAAATCCACTAAAAAATAACAACAGTGTATGTATCAAAACAGCTACAGAGAAAGGAAGTCAATTGGACTAAAACATTTTAAAAATAGATAAAAGAGGTTTTTGTAACCATAGAATAAAATGTAATTTTGTATTTACAATTATACTTGCTGTGTTTTTTTCCTTTTTGGATCTTTATTTATTTTTCTTTTTAGTTTGTATTGGTTCTTGTTAGTTTTTGTGTTCAGTTTAAAATTCTTAATAAAGCGGAATCCAATCTGAGTCTGTCTCCGGGACCAGAGATTTAGTCTTCTGAGCTTTTAGACTCATGCTGGAGCCCATCCTCAGGGAACTTCTCTCACACCAGAATGTGAAAGTTACATATAAAATGGAATGAAATATTGCTTTGATTTTCTTTCTTTGTGCACTAAAATGTTGTTCAGATCATAGTTATGTGATAACATAGGTCCTTTATTCAAAGCTAATATGTGTTCATTATTAAAGCTAATTCTAGAAAGAGGTTTTTATTATTCAACAGATCAAGTCTGGCATTTGTTCTATTCAACTGTAGCCAGAAAAAGTTCAAATACAGTCATTACAATATTTTATTTTATTCTTCTTCATTCATATGCCCTGTGTTTCACCACTGATAATTGGCAAAGAGGTTTTTCTCCTATTATTTGGTAGATCCAGTAATACGATTGGCAGAGTAAACTTCAGTCTTTCTTTAGAGCCAGTTACATGGGATGATCTTGAGCAAAAAGGTTTCCCTAGGTGTAGTAACTTATTAACACAAGATGGTGCTCTGTTCTTATGAAACTGCTGGTAAAAACAAAGGTCAAACATTTTCAGCTCTCTGGCTACTTTAGAAAAGGAACTGCTGCTTTAGAAACCCAAGACTGTGCAGCAGTAACTTCGGAAACACCAATAACTTTTTTTTTCCTAGATAACTTTCTTCCCTTATTGCATTTGTTGCCTCTTGTTTTAACAGCAGTTGGATCAGGATTCCTTATTGATGGCTCCTACCTACTCTCTCAGTGTGAGTTGCCTTTTGATACATTTGTCTCCTCCTTACCAGCTGGATGTCAGCAGGACCCTGGTGTCCAGCTGGAGGAGAACAACACACATCTCTCTCCAAGGCTGCCAAGAATCTAGATGATGGGTATCAAGGGGTAACTAAAAAATACATCCAAGAATCCTTCCTTCTCCTCATCCTGCCCCACCTCTTCCCAGAAGGGATACACATTATATTTTTGCAGCACCTGGATTCAACCAGTGAAAATCTACAGGTTTTTTTTTTTGAGCAATAGTAAATCAGAACTTGAAGAAAGCAGCCTACTTCAGGCAAGCTATTGCATTATGAAAACATCATACATTTCTTTCCAGTATAAAAGAGAAAGCAATGTAGTAAAATATATCTCTGGAAAGTAGGTTTACATTTGTCCATTTTTTTATAATGAGGTCATAATTTTACATATAGAACTGGAAATTAAGAGGTCCCTTCTTTTTGTGTGTGGAAACTAAATACTTAATTCAAGTAATGGTAACAGAAGTCCATTGGTTTTAACAAGCTATAAGATAAATGCTCTATAGATCAGTGTTCGATTCCTGCCTTTATTTACCAACAGTTACTCTTCAAAATATTTTTAACCTGGAAGTTCCATGTAGCCATCATAACAAATAGTCATTCTCTGACCCTTCCTTCCTTCCTTCCTTCCTTCCTTCCTTCCTTCCTTCCTTCCTTCCTTCCTTCCTTCCTTCCTTCCTCCCTCCCTCCCTCCCTCCTTCCTTCCTGCCCAGAAACTGGTCCAATCAGTAGTATCTAGTAATAATACTTATATATTATCATAAGTATTAAAAGAATATTGTGCTGGACCAGTAGTTTTGTTATAGTTTTCCTTTGAGGAGAAAGACAGGATATAAATTGAATTACAAGGAACAACAAGAACACATGGGTTTATGGCTTTCTCAGAAACATCTACATGGCCACCATTCTGTTATGCCATTTAAATTTGGTTTATATTTATTGATCACTTATAATAAATATCTGTACATTTTAAAATATTTACTAAACATTATTGAACATTGTTATATTTATTTCAGATAAATTGAGAAATGTTTGATATTCATATTTTAATATATAATGTACCTGGAAATGCAATAATTAGACCAATGAGAAACTATCCAGACTTTTTCTTATAAAAATTTCCTTCAAAAGTATGATTGATGTTATGCAATTGACACATTTCATCTTTAAAAAACCAACATGGTTCCTCATTATTACAACACCTCTATCAGAATTAATTAGAATAAAAAATGTGAATAAAATTAAATTTGAAAGAGAAGGAGCTTGACAGCAAACTGATAATGACTTACATGACTTCTGAAACCTACATATAAATAAAATCATACTGTTTGGTAATTAAATGGAATAACACTAGGCATTCCTAGAGCTTCATAAATACTATAGCCAGCTACTTTCTACTTCATAACCTGTTCCTGTTCATAATTAGAATATGAATAATATTTTTATTATTCATATTCTAATTAGACATTTCAAATACTGTTGATCTATACTTTTTTTTCAATGACTCTTGTTTGTAAAGCTGTATCACAACATAGAAATTTTTTTTATTCTGTCTAGAATGCTACCTTATAAGACGTTCATATTCTATCTTCACAAAATATTTGTATAGTTTGGAAGATTTAATTACCAAAATCTTAGCATTTTGGGGGCTTGGTATTATGAGTTTCATAGATTTTTTTTATTGGATTGGAGAATACGCACAAGCAATATGGGTTTCGGTCAAATATTGGAAATATTTTCAGTTGGGAACTTAATATGATTACAATATTCATGTGACTAATCAGTTAGGGAATATTGTCTACAGTGAGTTCTAAATTTCTGTGGATTTTTATCCCAATAAAGAAGTTTAATCCTTAGAATAATAGACATACAGATGAACACTCCTGCCTATTGCCTCCCTATGTTCTTCATCTAAACATTATATGAACAATTTGAATCACTGAAAAACTTTCAAGTCTCTTTTCCATCTGCTAGAGCATATTCCTATGTTCGAGAGTTTTAAATAGCATGACAGCAATTTCATGCTATCTAAAACAAAGATTTACTTGAATGCAAAGTGAGAACAATTAACAGTGAAGACAATAAACAGTGTTTATTTAAATAACTAGTGTTTATTTTTTAACAAAAAAACAGAATAAATAACCAATGGAACAGCTTCCTCCCAGAAGTTGTGGGTGCTCCATCACTGGACATTTTTAAGAAGAGATTGGCCAGCCATTTGTCTGAAAGAATCAGACAAGGTCCCTTCCAAATCTGTTATTCTGCTATATTCTGTTATTCATCTTGATTGTTTTCAGGACATGGCTAATCCTCCAAGAATATATCAAATAAATACTGAACAATATTTAGTAGTCCCAGAATCTTGGTATGCACCCACATCTCCAAGAAACTTCCTGACAGTTAGAACAATTAATCAGTGGCACAACCTGCCTCCAGAAGCTGTGAATCCTCCAACACTGGAAGTTTTAAAGAAGAGATTGGACAGCCATTTGTCTGAAATGATATAGGGTTTTCTGCCTGAGCAGGGGTTGGACTAGATGACCTTCAAGGTCCCTTCCAACTTTATTATTAAGAATAATGAAGAAGGTGAGAATCAATGCCTTTGTCAATGTTCTGCTGATATTCTTAATTTGGGATTGAGAAATAGACGTCAAAACTGGCCCAGAAATAATGTATTAGTCCAGTACAATAAGCCTACTGGCCATACAGATAGATGAAGAAATACCATCTGGCTTAGGATCTTTTGGTTTGAAGCAATACAAAAATCTGATAGATAGAATTCTCACCCAAGTATAGTACAATATTTATATGCTTCTGCACTTATTCCATAGATATCTATTTCTAATTAAGAATAGTGGGAAAATACAAAGAAATTTAAAAAGTCCAAAGAATAGTTTTGAGATAGAGATTTCCAGTGTCTGATAATTAGAAGTGTTTTAATGCACTTATATGCATCATCAAAGGCTTACCATGCAATAAACATATATTGACTAGCCCTTGTTTTTCTGATTTGCTGTGTTTCCATAGTCATATTTTATTCTTAAATATTAATCATGAAGCCAAGGAAGTTATATAATGGTTGCTAGTTTATGAAGTTTCATGAGATTATTAAACTTCAATTACAAATAATTTTATGTTGATCTTGTACAGTATAATGGAGGAGAAGCTTTTCAATAATAGCTGAAAAATTCCCTACTAAACTTATTTCCTATTCCCTATCACACATTCCAAATAATAACAATCAAAGACATTAAGAAATATAAGTCAGGTTTTTTACAGCAGCTTTTTCCAACCTGGAATAATCCGGATGTTATGGAACAACACAGGTCCCATAAATCCTAGTTAAAATGGGACCTTGTTAGAAATAATGAGAGTTATAATCTGTTATCTATTGATCTAGAAGTTATATCAATTGCTGTTGATGTTTTCTTATACTGCTGATTATGTTGTATGGTTTTTATATGTTTTATATTGCTCTTTACTTTTGTTAGATTGTCCTTTAAATGTTGTAAACTGCACAGAGTTATGTATTTGAAATGGACAGTCAAATAAACTAACTAATTAACTAACTAAATAATAACTGTTGCGAAAAAACTGTTTTAGGGGGATTATAGTACAAACCAAGCACTGTGTAGTAATACTAATATTGTAGTTGTGATATGACTTTGCAGATACTTTATAGTTAACACATCTACTAAATCCTGGTGGTGCAGTGGTTAAAGTGCAGTATTGCAGGCAAACTCTGCCCCTAGCCTGGAGTTTGAGCCTGACGAGGCTAAAGGTTGATTCAGCCTTTCATCCTTCTGAGGTCGGTAAAATGAGGACCCAGCTTCTTCTTCTTCTTCTTCTTCTTCTTCTTCTTCTTCTTCTTCTTCTTCTTCTTCTTCTTCTTCTTCTTCTTCTTCTTCTTCTTCTTCTTCTTCTTCTTCTTCTTCTTCTTCTTCTTCTTCTTCTTCTTCTTCTTCTTCTTCTTCTTCTTCTTCTTCTTCTTCTTCTTCTTGTGCCATATCCGTTATCAGATGTTGGCAATCCTATTTTTATCAGCAGCCACACGAAAAAGTGCTGCTGAGTTTTGTGCAAACCAGTCCCTTAGATTTTGAAGACATGATGTTCTTCTTCTGTCTGGACCTCATTTGCCTTCAATCTTTCCCTGGAGGATTAAATGGAGTATGCCGTATTTTTCTGGGTGTCGCATCACATGTCCGAAATATTCTAACTTTTGTTTTTTAATTGTTTGGATGATTTCCCTTGGCTTTCCCAAGAGGCTGATCACCTCCTCATTTCTGATCTTGTCATCCCAGCTTATACGTAACAGCCACCTGTAGATCCACATTTCAAATGCTTCTAGTCTCTTCTGTCAGAGACCAACTCTCTACTCCATAGAGCAGGATAGAAAAATATAGCATCTGACAAGCCTGATTTTCAGACTTAGGCTTATGTCGTGCTTGCAGCTTATTGGGGGCAATGTGCAAATAATGCTTCCAAATTGTAAATTGCCCAGAAAGTGCTCTAAAGCAGAGATCATCAACTTTTCATGATGAGAGAAAGGGAGCAGCTGAGAAATTTGCATGTGAGTGCATGCAGAAACTGGGCCACATACACCCACATGGCACTAGCGGCCCTGTTTGCATAGGGGCACAGGTGCTAGTCAGCACTGCTAGCCCTACACGCATGCACAAACGGATCCACAGGCACTAGCATCAGTGGGGATGAATGTGCAAATGTGTTTGCATGCAGTGGCCAGCATGTCAGCAGCCTGATGGCCAGTAGGCCATGGCCCAGTAGTAGGTCACGACCCATAGGTTGGGGAACCCTGCTCTAAAGCACTATGGCGTGATATATAAGTCTAAGTGCTATTGCTATATCATTCCTAATAATTAGATTTAAGTAAGTTGAAACAAACAGAAAGCTCAAGAGATGAAGCAAGAGAAGTAGAGTAGTACATTTGTACACACAGAAACAGAGAGACAGATAATAATATGGAAAATGTCCTGTATCAAACGTTATACAACTTTTGGCACAAGTAATCATTCTATTTCTCCTCTATTTATTCCACTTCTCTCTGTTTAAGAAGCACAGATGTACACACTGGCAGACTACTGATGTGTAAACCAAACATTGCCTTTAACAGAAAACAGTATTAGGGCATGCATTTTCTATTTTAGAATATATGAATAGGCCAGATAATTTGCAACTATGAAATACATTGTTATTCTATAACATAATATCTATAATGAATAAAATAATAAGTTCCCATTATCTATCCTCCATATATTATTTAATTGTACTCCTAATTCTATGGTCTTAGTTAAGCAATTAGTTTAACTAGACATAATTACATATTTGAGACATATAATTATGATGTGCAAAGCAATTCAATAACTAGAGTATATAAACACACAGGTTTATATTCTGTACATGAATTTAAGTAGAATTTAATAGAAATGTGAAGTTATGTTTGAAGCTTTTCCATATAATATGGTTTATAAGATAGAAAGACTTTCTAGGTCATGTTCCCTGTATCAGTGATTCATGATGTGTCTTTTCCTGGGAAGTTTAAATCTTCCTTAAATATACTAATAAAAGAGAATATTTGTAGCTCAGGGTTGACCTGAGGGGCCCTTGGTGCTCACTGAACTTGCTTGTTTTCTTGCAGATGTTTCATTACCCAAACTAGGTATTATCATCAGTACTAGCTGATGATGTTACCTAATTTGAGTAATGAAACATCTGCAAGAACACAAGGAAATTCAGAGAGCATCAAGAACCTTCTTCTTTAAATGTGTTTGAAATTGAATTTGAAATTATACTGAGTAAAGATAACCATCAGGAAGAGTCTATCATATCCTGCAATTTAAAGGCTGAATGAAAGAAAGGAAAAGTCACACAAAAAAGTCTTTCATTTCAAATTATCCAGAATTACTGTAAGGAATATGCTTCACATGCACATCCAGATTGCCAGAAACAGGAAAAGAAGACAAGATGAAAAGGCAAACAAACCTTCCCATGGTACAGAAGGAAATTCTGATACAAAAAACATTAAGGCAACTTTTAGGAATAGAAGATGAACAACTAGAGATACCTTCTTGGTTCTAGGTCTACAAAAGACTATAATGATTTACATATCTTTGTTGAACAAATACATATAGAGTCAGAAAAATATCTATTGATACATCCAGGATCTGATATCTATTCCAGAAACAATTGCCCAAGACTCTTAACTTCAAACTCTTTAATGCCATTGAGACATTAAGCACAGAAGAGTCATCCTGGATTTGCCCAGAGATCAAGGTAATCTAGCATTCTTTTTCTAATGCCTGCAGGAATTAGCAAGACATGAGATAATAAGGTTATTCTCCAGGTGTTGCCCAACAAATGATAAAGAGAAGCATACCACTACAGATAATAAATAATTTCTAGTCCTTAACAATGGAGTCCTGGGCTGCATCAATAGAGAGATCACTATATACTGCACTAGTGAGCCTGGACTTTATACTGCAGTTGGAATACTGTGTCCAGTTTTGGCCACCACAGCACACACAAAAAATGTTGATACCTTAGAAAAAGTACAAAGAAGAGCAACGAAGATGATTAGTGGACTGGAGGCTAAAAAACCATGACAAATGGTTGCAGGAGCTATGAATGTCTAGTCTAACAAAGAGAAGGATTAGAGGTGAAATGATTGCAGTACTCCAACATTTAAAGGGCTTCACAAAGAAGAGGCAGTCAACCTATTCTCCAAAGCACCTGAAGGCAGGACAAGAAGTAATGGCTGGAAAATTATCAAAGAGAGAACTAACCAAGAACTAGGATGAAATTTCCTGATAGAACAATTAATCAGTGGAGCAGTGCTTTATCACTGGAGGTTTTTAAGAAGAGATTGGACAGCCATTTCTCTGGAATGATATAGGGCAGCGGTTTTCAAACTTGGCCCTTTTATGACTTGTGGACTTCAACTCCCAGAATTCCTCAGCCACTGTTCCTGGCTGAGGAATTCTGGGAGTTGAAGTCCATAAGTCATAAAAGAGCCAAGTTTGAAGACCCCTGATATAGGGTCTCCTAATTGAGCAGGGGCTGGATTAGAAGATCTCCAAGGTCCATCCCAGCTCTATTCTGAATTGAAATTAAATTATTAACATGACTGCAGGATGCTGTAAATAGTCATTAATGCCAGCCAGTTGTCAAATACCCAAAATGAGATCATATGACCTCCAACGTCCCTTCCAACTCTGTTATTTATGTTCACAACTCAGACTTTAAACCTTTTTTTAAAGCTAACTAATCATAGCCCAAGCATATGTAAATATTTTAATGTGTCATCATTTCAGATGGAATATTTTAATTAACATGTACTCATCTATTCTACTAAATGCTGTTAACTTAAATTAGTGTAGTTTAAACATTTTTCACATTACTGATGTTTAAATAATTATTGGAATGTTTCCCTCTTCCAATCTATTTATATTTTGCTACCAAGCTTTGATATGTACACTTTCCCTATATGAAAATTGAGTGCAAACATAATTGTGGAATGCTTAGAAAATTACCCAAATTTGCCTTTTTTATTCATAATCCTAAAAAATAGCTTTTTGCCATTTTATTTAGGTTGTCTTCTATGTTTATGCGAATATAAGATGAACCACCTCTTTGTGAATAAATTCCATAATTTTAAAAAATATTTCATTGGCAATGGTTTCACTATGGTTCATAACTTCTACTACACTGCAATTTAGAGTCAAATCAAAACAATAAAATTAAACCATAATCATACCCATACAAAGACAGAGAATATTAACAGTATTCTTCAAAGAGTTTAAGTTTAAAAAGTTTTAGAAGTTTAAAAAGAGAGAAAGTCTTTTGTCTTAAAAGAGGGTTTTCAAACATCTCTCTCCCTCCCTCCCTCTCCCTCTCCCTCTCCCTCCCTCCCTCCCTATCTATCTATCTATCTATCTATCTATCTATCTATCTATCTATCTGTTTGTGTTTTTCCCTCATGCCATCACTATTCTGAACACCTAATTCTCACATGCTGTCTCATCTCTATGTGTACCCATGCCTATGTTGTATGGCTGTATTATTATTATTATTATTATTATTATTACTATTATTATTATTATTATTATTATTATTATTATTATTATGTGTTTGGGTGATGAAACATTCAAAAGTAAAGACATATATAAACAGCTCAACACAATACATTTTGCTATCCCCTCTCTATTTCCCTCGAATAACATAATACATTTAAAATATTCCATTTCTATTTTAAATTTCTATAACTGCTCAACCTGTTTTACAACTTTATCAGTTTACAATTACCATACTTTAGCTTTAAAACAACAAATTATCAATTCTAATTCTCACATCCCTCATTTTATCACCAATCTCATTTGTTTCTTCTTCCACAACACAGTAAATATCCTAATAGCAATAAAGTATTAATCAATAAAGTATCTTTTTCATCTGCTAGAGCATATTCCTATGTTCGAGAGTTTTAAATAGCATGACAGCAATTTCATGCTATCTAAAACAAAGATTTACTTGAATGCAAAGTGAGAACAATTAACAGTGAAGACAATAAACAGTGTTTATTTAAATAAATAGTGTTTATTTTTTAACAAAAAACACAATAAATAACCAGTGGAACAGCTTCCTCCCAGAAGTTGTGGGTGCTCCATCACTGGACATTTTTAAGGAGAGATTGGCCAGCCATATATAACACATATAAAATCCCACAATCAATCCATCTCTTTAAAATAACAAAATAATATTAAACCTTAATTCATTCAAGTTCATTAAACAGAATTCAAATTTTCTCCAATTACTTATCATGCCTTATCATGTCTTTGTTGTCATACAAAAAGGTCATCTTACTAATTTAAAACACTCCATTGATTATTGAAACCATCCAATCTAAATAGTCATCATTTTTTCAATTCCAATACATAATGATTTTCATCAAATTGAATCTATTATTCAGTATATGAATACGCAAATCCAGTACATTCTTAATCTGTTTAAAATATCTATCAGCCTTTATCCTTAAAACAGTCCGTAAATCCAGCATTGTCTTTTATTCCATTACACCATTTTAAATTTCTCTTTTCAATCTAATTCTGGCTTTTTTCCTATGCCAGATAGGTTTCCATAAAGACGCTTCCCTTTCAGCCAGTAGATCTATTTTTATTGCTTGCAGCAAGCCTTGAAAGAACAAGAGTCCCATCCTCTGTGTCAGGTGTCTGTTTTTTTCCTTCTTAAAATATCGTTGCTTTGTAGTTTCAAATCTCAGTCTTTGCTTCTTCTGTTCCTCAAAGTTACAAATGAGAGATTTGTAAGGTATAATTCCTCTTCTGGTGTGTTTTGATTTATCAAATAGTCAGATGTAGTCTGAGCATCCGTTTGAATGTTTGACATGAGATTTCTGGATTTTAGTTCTGTAATAGGTTCTTTCAATATGGCACAAATTTCTGCAGTGGCCTCATATATATTTTCCAGTATAAGATTATAGTTTAGTTGTGAATGTGATTCCTCCATTTTAATAGTAAGTAGAAAAAAATCTCTTTTTTCTTTTTCTTTTTTGTGGGGACTGTATTTGATAAAGATTAGTCAGTGTCCACCCCCACAGTTCCCAACAGCTGCACAGCTTATCTTTTTTCAAGAATAATTTGAAGGTCAAAATTTTTCAAACAATAACCAGAAATTACAATGTTAAATTTTTGCCACTAGATGTCCTCAGTAGGTTAAAAAAGGTCTTTTCCAGTCTTTAAAAGTATAGTGTGAAAGAAGAAATAATCTTCCAACACCAGATGATAGTACAATTCTTAGAAAAAAAGAGAGAGAATTTTCTGTTTCCCAAAAAGTATGAAAATAAGATATAGTCTTTAAAAAAAAGCCTTCTTTCCCAAACATTTAAAAGCTGCCTTCTCAAGCCAGGGAAATAATTCCAACAAGGCTCTTACAGGTTCCAAAAGCAAAGTAAAATAGAGAAAGTGACAAGAAAAAGTCTCACCCGGATTCACGATGGGGGTTGTTACAGCTTAGATGTTCTTTGACTTGCGGTTTGAAGCATCAGGGTGATTGGCTATTTTACTGGCTGATCTTCTTCTTCGTCAGCCCTCAGAGATCGCCTGGACAGCTGGAGGAGCTACTGCTCCTCTGCAGCCGAGCTGAAGCCTCCACAACAGAAGTCGCACCCTCTAGGGTGACTTTCGACCCGTATAAGGGTCGACTGGCGGAGGGAAAGCTAGCCGACGAGGAGACGAGCCTCCTCGTACGACTAGAAGCGCCGCGAACCAGAACCGGAAGTCTATTATTATTATTATTATTATTATTATTATTATTATTATTATTATTATTATTATTATTATCATCATCATCATCATCATCATCCTTCTTACTATCTTGTTTACCCCACCTCTTATTGGTGATGATGATGATGATTCTCTTGCTTTATACACTGAGAGTTTCTGCAGTGGAGACAAATTCCTTGTGTGTCTAATCACACTTGGCCAAATAAAGAATTCATTCATTCATTCATTCATTCATTCATTCATTCATTCATTCATTCATTCATTCTATATGAAAATATTAGAGCATTCTAGTGATTAGGCATCACTAGTGTATGTTGTATCTCTACTTGCACATCTCTTAGCAGTGAGATAAAAGGCAGAACCCTTAATCTTATTCTTAATGGCCAGGAAGTTTCATGGTTCACAAAGCAAGCTGGTGCTGGACCTTTTAAGACTTTAAAGGTTTGCCATCACACTTTTAAACTGAACCTAGAAACAAATAAATGGCCAATAAAACTGAAACAAAATAGTGCAATAAGTTCCCAGTTGCTGGGCACCAGCCCACTTTTAAAAACAAATGTAATGTTCTAGTCAAATGTCAAACTAGTCAAATGTCATCTATTTGGAAAACCTGGAGATCCACAGAGAATGCTAGAACAGACATAATGATGTTGAACGGATGCAACTAAAACCATAAACAAAGATATACCTTTTGGGTAAGATCTAATACCTGGATATGAAAATGATTTCATTATATTATAAAGAGACTCTTTTCCAAGAATATAGTTGAAAGATGAATTAACATGGAAAAGAACTTCTTGCAGATTTTGAATATGAACCCTGGATGATAGATGGTAGCAATGATACATATTTGTTTTTAGAAAGATGCAAAAAGACAGACGTAGAAACTATTTTAGGGAGCAGCATCTTATTTCTGTCCTTGACCTCTACAAAATACATGCAAAGAAACGTCTTGGTCCTAGACCAATATCCAACTTGCCGGGACACCATTTTAGAAAAGAAATGAATATAGAAATAGCAACTTCCCCTCTTACCATTCTCTTTGTTCTTTTTTCTTATCGAGTAAATAAGCAGGATAAGTGGATCTATATAATAGATAGAGTCTTTATCTATCTATGGAAATAAGAACAATTACAATTGTAATGGTTTAATTAATTATCTCTGTATTGTTCAGTCTCATATTTAGAAATCTTCAGTTTGACTGCATACTTGAAGAATATGTCCTCTTGCATTGTGTTCTTCTAAAAAGGACAACAATAAACAATATAAAGAATACTTCCAGGTAATAATTTTGGATAAAAAGAACCTAAATATTTACACAAATGAGTATTTCTAAGATTCTGATTCTATATCATGCTCAGTGCTGTAAATAGCCAGCTTATAGTTACAATACTCTGGTTCGGTATATGTATATTAAATAATATTTTATTTAAATTTTTAACAGTTAAAAAAAACTAAAATACAAAACACAGTAATAAAATATAGAATAAAAAAATATAGAGAGATATTTTTAGTGATGCTTCCCTTCCAGACTTTTGCTCTGAAGTGAAAAAGATCATATGATACTGATGTGAATGCACAGCAGACAATCTAATTAAGGAAGTCAAAGAAGTAACTCAAGAACTAAGGTACCTCTAGTACCAACTGTACCACATCAAATGCAAGCTACACAACAGGAAGCAGCACTCAACCTGCCACCAAGGAACAAAATTCCTTACACACCTTCAAATGCTTCAAAGGTGGAGAGGTAGGCTGTCTACAGCCTATCTAAAATGAAGGCTCAAGTAAACTAAGTTGAGTCTAGAAGTCATGGGATGGAGGAACCCCTAAGTAAAAGGTTCTGGATACTTTTCCACTTGAACTGAATGGGTGTGATAGTAGATGGACATCCACTAGCAGTCTGGAGAGATACTAGACTCATGAACACTACTAAAAACACCTTATTTATCAGCATTTGGTGATAGCAGCACAAGGGTTACTTGCTCTTCCATGCTTAAAGATCAGTAACTTTCAAGTAAGTATTTGGATAGGGCAATGAAAAATACGTTACATGGATCTTTCAAGTCTCCTATGAGATCAAAATATCTCCTTATAAAAGAAGATACTTCTTGTATCTGTACATTAACTCATTCTGTGTTCTTCTTGCCTTCTAAGATCATTCCCAAGCTTGAAGGACACAGTAATGAACATAGCAGATGTTGACTGAAAGAACTATGGAATCCATTGCTTTTCTGTCTCTCTCAATTCTCTGAGAGAGAAAATTCTCACATCTGGGTCAACCAACCATCTTTGGTGGAGAAATAACACACAAACTCTGTGCAATTTGTGGATCTTATAGAAGAAGGACAGGAAATATTGTGGAAATGAATTAGAATGAAATATTTCACTCATTTCATCACATAATATCTCTGCTTTCCTTGTTTTTCTCGTAACTTCTGAAATTAGTGCTCTCACCACAGACACTGTAGATGTCTCAGTTACAGGGCTGGTCTTAGATACTTTTAGAACAGTGCACCAGAACTCGGTGGGAGAAAGGAGGCAAGCACTTTTGTATGTTTTAAACCTGACACCACCATCAAGATATATTCAATTAAAGTGTCATGTCTCATCTCAACTGGAAAAACAAAGGTAAAAAGCCAACTGGTTCAATAGCATTTAACAGCTGATAATAGTGTTTCTGCCTGATTTAGTCTAATTACACAGATTGCCATGCTCTGTGTTACAGGCAACCATGAATTATCTGTTCCCTAACTCGACTGTATATTTTTCCTCAGATTTTTGTGGTTAAGGTCCAAATAAAATTGCTGCACAAAAAAGTTAACCTCCTCAAAGTGAACTATTAATTGTTGTATTTTTCTGGTTTTTGCATCATGAAGGGTTAAGATCTGCCTGCAATCTCCATCATATGTGAAATACAAAGTCATAAAAAGGTGAATGAAAATAATATAGTGGTTGCCCCCCCACATATTAAATTGCTTTGAGTATGAGAAATATATTCTAGTATAGCATATACCAGAAATATGACATCTACCAGTCTGATTGTTACAAAAACCTCCTACATTTAAGAAATAATTTACTTTCCCAAAATAATTCCAGATCATAATTTTAAAGTAAGACAAGTGGGTAATTGTTAAATACATTACTGGAGAATCATCACATTACTGATATTAATGTTAAGAAAAAATGAAATGAAAATCATATTAATTTTCTCCTTATTTTCTCACCAATGCTATAGCTCCTGGTATATCACAGGAAAACCAAATATGGTCCCTACCCAGAAAATATTATCCTCTCCATGAAATCTGCTGCTTGAGGCAGTTTTTGTAGTCTGATTAATAGTAAGGCTTTGAAAAACATTTCAGGAGATGCATCAAGAATAACATTCAAGGAAAAATTCAAGAAAGAACGAAAACATTTCCTGCAACTTACATCACCTTGCGCTCCTAAATATGGCATCATCCTGCCAGTCTTTCACATAATCTTTTCAAAAGTGATCAATTCACAATCACTTGTTAAGATGAATAAACCAATTTTGTCTCAAAGTTTAGCTGATTGCGACAGTTAAACGCAACAGAATAAGCAATCATTTGTTCTTATTATTGGCTAACATTTACCCAATATTGTTCAATTTTCCCCCTCCAAAAAAAGCCTACTATTTTACATTGTTGTTCTGCATGCATATATATGAAATTATATATCTGGTTGTTCTGCATGCATTTGCCTCTTACAAAGACATATATTCAGAGTAAAATAAACTTTAGGTGAATAATTCTAGATAATAGTCAGGGGAATTTCTTGGCCTTGGTGAATACAATTCTTTCACTTCTTTTCCTATTATGCTTCATCGCCATGCATCCAGAAATTCCCATAAATATTATTAGTTTGTGTATCCTCCAGAGGCTCCCTATGTGAATTTGCTCTTGCTTGATTTATTCCCATATAGATTTAACAGGAGAGCTAGGAAGATCTCAGGGGCTCAGTAATATTTAAATAGACCTCTGGGTATAGAACTATTGCTGATCTGTTCTGTTTGTGAAAAATGGTCCTTGGGGAAGCCCAGATTTCTGCAGTTTTTAAATCTCATATTGTACTGAAATTTTATGTCTCCTTTCTCTAGAGAACGGTGACTATTATCATGCTAATTACAAATTTTGCATTTATAAAACAAGCATCACAACAAACATTTTTTAAGGTTGATTCATTAAAAATGCTACAAAAATATAAGTTGTTCCACACACTGTTATGACATTTCTAACAAACTATGGCATTAATTAACTTTCATAATAGCATACAACTTGGTACTTGAATGCTATGTTTGTACTCGTAGAAGTTAAGGCTTCTGAACATGCGTAAGGGCCAATACAAATGCTGCTGTCTCTGCTTCAGATCTTTAACTACCATAAAGATATTCAGGAGAGGTCAGAGACCATCAGCAAGCCCAAAAAGCACAGTCCTACTGTTTTTTCTTTGCTTTAGACTTTCACGTATGGGGACAATGTTCCAAAACAGCTCTTTAATTCTAAGATGGGCTAAAATATGACACAGATCTACCTTAAATATTTTTCAAGATAAAATGTTCTGGCAAATTCATTGCAGGTAACTGAAGGCAAGTTGAAGATTTTTGCAGGATTTACTGCAAAATACACCAATGTGAAGTAAAGTAAAATAAAGTATACCTTCTGTTGTGTTGATTATAAAACAGGAAGAAAGCAAATCTAAACCCCAGAGGGGGGATGCTACAGTCGTAAAGATACTTTATGAAAGATCATACCAGGTTTCTGTCTTCTGTGGCACGAAAGATAGAGACCCCCAAAGAATGAAGTAAGTTGGGTTGCACAAATACTTTTTAGATATTTCAGAAAGTGTTCCAAGTTATACAATAAAAGCACAGATTTATGCTGGTATCTTCTTTGGGGGAAAAATCAATATCTGGTAATCTATGATGCTGATTAGAACTTTAAAAAAATTATATGCAGTATAAAGAATCAGAATAGAGCATGGAAGGGACCTTAGAGGTCTTCTAGTCCAGCCCCCTGCTGAAGCAGGATACCCTATATCAGGGGTGTCAAACTGCTGGCCCACGGGCTGGACATGTCATCCGGAAGCTGCACCCACCCCATTACCGGCAATGGCAAAACCATCCTGATATGTTGAACGACATCACGTGACATCGCGAGTTTGACATGTTTGCCTTATATCAGTGATTCTCAACCTGTGGGTCACGACCCTTTTTGGGGTCGAATGACCATTTCACAGGGGTCGCCAAAGTCCTGGAGTTTTTCATCATAGAAATGCAGTCCAGCAATTTTTTTTGTTTTTCCCCCCTTTTTCATGATCTGTGCTACCCCCTCTTATTCTGTTGGCTGTTGAAAGCCAATAGAATAGACTCATTCAAGAGAGTCTATTCTATTGGCGTTTAAAAGCCAATAATCTATTGGCTTTCGAACGCCAATAGAATAGAGTCTCTTGAATAGACTCTAATTCTATTGGCTTTCAAAAGCCAATAGGAATTGTCCAGGCTGTCTCTGCCCTGCTGAGCCCACCAAAAGAAGGAAAACATTGCTGCAAGTTGTCTGCTAAGGCGAGCTTTCTGGACGTTTCCACCTCTCTCTGCTGAGCAACTACTATACTACTACATGTAAGTAAAAGAGGGCCAGGGGTGGGAAGGCCGCCCAAGAGCCTGCCTGCTGCCACCCCAAATGGGCGGTGGCCAAGATAAGGCTAGCGGGGCAGCGGCGGGCGCTGGGAGGGCAGCTGGCACACGTGGGCCCGGCAGGTGGCTTACCTCCCTTGGGCTGGGCCAGCTGGTGGCCCAGCCGGTGGTCGGCCTGCGCCATCGCTGCCACTTGCCCTGGCTGCCCAGGAGTGCCTGAGCCTGCCTGCCACCGCCCCAAACAGGCGGTGGCCAAGGTAAGGCTAGCGGGGCAGCGGCAGGCGCTGGGAGGGCAGCTGGTGCGCGTGGGGCCCGGCGGGTGGCTTACCTCGCATGGACTAGGCCAGCTGGTGGCCCAGCCAGTGGTCAGCCTGCGCCGTCGCTGCCGCTTGCCTCGGCTGGTGTAGGGGGCGGCACCACGCAGGCGCGAGCAAACCCCACCCCTCCTCCTTCCCCCGCATGCAGGGAAATACAGGTAGTCCTCGACTTAGGACCATATGGGGGTCGCGGCATTAGGAAGGTTGAGAACCACTGCCCTATATCATTTCAGATGAGTGGCTGTCCAATCTTGAGTGATGAAGGCAATCTGTTCCACTGTCCTCATTGTTAGGAAGTTTCTTCTTAATTCCAGGTTGCTTCTCTCCTTGATTAGTTTCCATTCATTGTTTCTTGTCTTGCCTTCTGGTGCATTGGAAAATAAAATTGACCCTCTCCTCCTTGTGGCAGCCTTTCAAATACTGGAATACTGCTATCATGTCCCCCCTAGTCCTTCTTTTCTCTAGACTGGCCATTCCCAAATCCTACAACCAATTTCATATGTTTTAGTCTCCAAGCCTTTTATCATCTTAGTTGCTCTTTGCACTTTTACCAAAGTCTCAACATCTTTTTTGTAATGTGGTGACCAAAACTGGATGCAGTATTCCAGATATGGCCTTACTAAGGCTTTATAAAGCGGTACTAATACTTCATGTGAATTAAATTCCATGCCTATGTTTATACAACCAAGGATTATATTAGCTTTTTTGGCTGCTATTGCACACTGCTGGCTCATGTTTAAGTGATTGTCCACTAGGACTCCAAGGTCCCTGTCACAGTTTTTGAGCCAGGTTTCACCTAATCTCTACTTGTACCGTTGGTCTTTCTTACCTAGGTGTCAAACTTTATTTTTTCTGCCCAGATGTAAAACCTTGCTTTTCTCCACATTAAATATTATTTTGTGGATAAGGGCCATTGTTCAAGTCTGTCAAGATCTTTTTGGATTCTGGGGTGTTGGCTATTCCTGCCAGCTTAATGTCATCTGCAGATTTGATGAGATCCCCTTCTATTCCCTCATCTAAGTCATTTATGAAAATATTGAAGAGTACTGGGCCTCAGGTAGAATATTGTTGTATCCCGTTGCTTACTTCCTCCATGTATATGTAGTACCATTAAGGGCTATTTATGGTCTGTCAGCCAGTTACAAATCCATCTGGTAATGATGCTGTCTATCCCAAATTGTTCTAGCTTACCAAGAAGTAGGTGGTGGTTTACTTTGTCAAATGCCTTGCTGAAGGCTAAATATATTATGTCCACAGCATTTCGCTGGTCTACTAACTTAGTCACTTTGTCAAAGAATGAAATAAGATTGGTTTGACATGATCTGTTTTTAACAAACCTGTGCTGGCTACTAGTTATAACTTTGTTTCTAGATATTTACAGATTTCTTTTTTATTATTGTTTTTTCCAATATTTTCCCAGGTACTATTAATGTCAGGCTGGTTGGTCTGTAATTTCCTAGGTCTGTTTCTTTCCCCCTTTTTCGAAGATGGAATCACATCAGCTCTTTTCCAATCCTCTGGTAGTTCCCCAGTGCTCCAAGATTTTTTAAAGATATGATACAATGGTTCTGAGATAACATCAGCCAGCTCCTTCAGAAATCTGGGATGTCGACTGACTGTTTCCTTGACTTTTTTTTGTTATTTATATGTTGAAAGAAACTTTTTTAATTATCTTTGACTTTTGTTGCAAGTCTTTGTTCATTCTGAGCCTTTGCTGTTCTGACTTCATCTTTGCAGATTCGAGCTATCTGCTGATATTCTGCCTTAGTTATGTATTCCTCTTTCCATTTTTGGTACTTATTCTTTCAGTTTATCAGAGACACCTTTGTGCAACCATGCTGGTTTCTTCTTGGTTTTCTTTTTTAGTGGTATTGTGTTGGACTGAGCTTTTCTGATTGTACTTTTCAGTGTTTCCCATGCTTCTTGAATTGTTTTCCCCTTTAGGACTTGGATAAAATTTTGCTTAGACTCTCACTGAGTTTGTTAAAATCAGATCTTTTAAAGTTTAGGACACTGGTTGGATTACATTCTATTGCTTGTGTTTGCATTATATTGAATTCCATTATGACGTGGTCACTCTTGCCCAAGATTCTGGCATTTTCAACTCTATTAGTAAGAATTAGGTCTAGTAAAACTTTTCCTCTAGTTCTCTCCTCTATCTTTTGGATAAAGGAGTTGTCAGCTAAGTTGGTTAGGAATTTGTTTGATCTCCAACTTGCTGTAGAGTTTGTCTTCCAGTTGATATCAGGGTAGTTAAAGTCTCCCATTACTACTGTGGTTATGTTTCCTACATACATTTGTTAATTGATTAGCAAAGAGTTCATCTATTTCTTCTGTTTGGTTGGGTGGCCTGTAGTATACACCTATAGCAATGTCATTCTTTTTTTCCTTTTATATTGACCCATATGGATTTTAAGAGGTTTTCATCCTTGGTTTTGTGTATTTTGTAGAGATTTAAATGCAACCTTTGTTATCTTGTTAAGTAAATTAGTTTAATCCAGATTATTCAGTTGGACTCCCTCACCTCAAACAAGAAAAATGTTTGAGAAAAATGTCATTATCCTTTAGCATAGGGGTTCCCAACCAGGGATGCCCACACCCCCTGGGGGTGCGAGACAATATTCCATGGGGTGCAGAAACTTGGGTTTTCAAAATTACAGTGTATATGCATAATTCATTGCATATTTCAAACTTTTGTAAGGGGTGAGAGAATATATCAAAAGCGTTTTAGGGGTGCAGAGTATAGAAAAGGTTGGGAGCCGCTGCTTTAACACTAGTAAAATCAACAGTCCATTATGGGGGATATTTTAGGGAGATGGAAATAGAAGAATTACTAGCTTTCATTCAGGTTTGTAGTTTGCAATTTGTAAAGGCCACTCTTCAATGAACAAATTCAGAAAGTCTAGAATTTTTATCAGGCTTTTATTTTCTAATCCTCTGAGACAGGGCTTCTGACTAACTAGTAATGGAATATATGGTGGGTTAGGGAAAGGGATGCATCAATATCCTAGCAACCAATTAGAACAATTGCAGGATCTATCTCCTGTGGGGAAAAACATATCTGAAGCAGTTCCTGGAAACAGAAATAAACGGACTTCTTAAAACAAGTTAATGAAAAGGAACAAGATGTTCTGTATTCAGACTACCTCTTTCTTCTGTAAAATAAAAATATATTTTAATAATAAATGTGCAAGAAATGTCTTTGTCATCTACAAACAAAAAGAATTTCTCCTGGAGATAGTGATGTCTTCAATAAAATCTCTATCTCTCTCTATATATACTCACATATATCCATACAATCAAAAATATAAACATACTCTTTTAACAATATTTTAAATGCAAAACGTAACTGGGCTTGCATTCATTTTTATTGTTGTGGACACTGTAGCTTGTGTGTATATATATTATGTGATATTACCTTGAAATATTTTTTATATAAAGGCCTTTATGGCCCCAGCTGCTACTTGCTATTCTAGCAGGATCCATGAGTTCAAGAGGACCAAGTTGAGTTATTAGTACTAGATGTATTGAAATGTATTTATATTTTGTGTATGGATGATTGTTTACTTTTATATTATGATTTGATATGACTAGTTTCTTTTCTCTGTTAAAATTATAAAAAAATTAATAAAAAAAAAGAGGACCCCAAGACTGTGCACTGGGTCTGTCTGGGCTGTGCCACCCCATCCAGAACTTGTATTGGAAAAACCGTATCACCAGAAGGCTCAAATACTCAAAGCCATTCTGTCTTCCTTGAGTTGAATTGCAATCTATTGCAGCCCATCCACACCCTTGAAAACTCCAGCACTGAGACAGGATATACATAGAATTGCTCAAGCAACCTCAGATGGAGATAGACACCCAAAGTGTTGGATCTCCTTAACCAATAGTCTCATATAGATGTTAAAAAGGAATGGAGAGAGAACTGAGCTGTGTAGCACCCCAGAAAATAGGGGTCATGCACTAGATCTCTTTTCTCTATCAACACTGACTGGAACTGACTTCAGAGGAAGGAACAAAACCAACAAAGACAGTGCCACCCAATGCCAACTACTTGGTCTATCCCAAAGGGTACCGTGATAAATGGTTTTTAAGGCTTTTGAGGGGTCAAGAAGAGTAAGGATGATAGCCAGAAGACTTCTAAGACTTGACCTGGCCTGAACATTGACTGAAAAGACTACTTTATCTAGGATCTTCTGCAGCCACAATGCCAATGTCTCCACAACTTTCCCCCAAAAGAGGAGGTTGGATGCTGAACAAAAGCTATCCAGACTGGCCAGATTGAATGATTGCCCCTCCAGGAGAGAGCACACCACTGGCTCTTTAAGAGCCAAGAGAACCACCACTCCCTTAAGGATTTATTAATCACTGTTCTGACCCAATCACATGACCAGTCCCAGGCAGCATTAACCAGCCAGGAGGGACATGAATATAATATAGAGATTGCTGAACTAGCAGCTTCCCTGTCCACTTACTCAGGTGTAACAGGATCAAACTCCCCCAATTAACTTTGTTCTTCGTCATGGAACTTGCATTTGGTCTATAATGGACTCCAACTTTGGGCAGATCCAGTAGAGACTACTAGGGCAAAATCTTGCAAAGTATCTGGGGGAAGTTTGATCAAGTGTAACCCAGTATTGATCTCTCTGAGTTACCCAAAGTAGGGTCACTGGCCAGAAACATTTCACCACTTAGTGTCATGAGATAGACTCTAATAATGGCTCTGGCTTGTATTCAATCATATTCAATTTTCATCATTTGCCAGTGATATTCTAGGCATTTCATAGCCCTCTTCAGCTCTCTCAACTCCTTTGTATACCATGAGAGTACCAGGAACCATAGGCACAGAGCAACCACTCAAGAATGATCCAGTCCAATCCCATCCTAAATATATATGGTAATGCTGTACCTTGATTGTCAATAAAAATAATGATTTTTTTTACAATCTAATTTTGAATGGACTTGTAAGTGACAGAGAGTGGAGAATTTTCTTTATCATATGTGTCAAAATGGCAAATAAACAGATATGGGAAAGTGAGTGCAGAAAGAAAAAAATCAAAGAACATTTTTATTTCTTTGAAAGTTTTATTGCTTTCAAAATTCTGAAATAGTTATAAAAGGTTCCTTTTTTCCTGTCTCCCTTTTTCTTTTTTGTTAGTAATGGTTCAAATAGGTAATTTTAAGGGACCTAAAGGATAAAAAATGTCCATCACACACTATTGCCCTCCTGATGATAGTTTCTTATTTTTTAAAATAAAAAAATATTATTCTCATATTGACATGAAGTATTTAACTAAATTATAGAATTAAAGTATGTAGAAAACGATGCATTGTGCATATTACAAATTTCACAAAACAAGGGCTCAGCAATGTCCAACTTTAGTTTACATCTCTTTCTTATAGTATTAAATAAACAAACAAGGATGCTATCATAAACCAGCTTGTTATCAGACATATCACTGACTGCTCAAATGTATTCCTCTTTTTAAATTGTTTGGCAAATACAAAATTTTATATATGTTTGTAACATTCCACCTTTCTACACTGAACTAAATCATTAGAATAAGGTATAAAAACTAATAGAAATTATTTCATAAGGTTCTGGAAGAAAGTAAAACACAAGAACATAAGAACAGCAAGAGGTGTCTGAGGCTTCTTCTTTCAGAAATTCATCTCAACACAATACAGCTAAATAAATCTCTTTTTACAAATTTTCTGCATAAAGCTTACATGAAATCTTTACATATCCCTTGATGCATAAACAAACCTTCAAGGGAACTGTTTTATGATAGGTATGTGATGTTGGCAAAACAATGAAAAAGAATTATAAAATAGCCATCATCTCATACAAAAATATTATGGGTACATTTTTTTAAATGATCATTTGTTTATTGCTATAATATTATCATGTGTTCTAAGTTGGATTCAAGTTGCATTTTAATAAGGCAAGAACATAAATAGAGGCTTTTTTTTGTTGAAAATGATTTCTGGTAGCCATTTTATTAGGAAAAAGAAATAGGAAGTAGGGCCACTTAATTCTCTTTAAAAGTCTTCTTTTCTTGAACATTTGCATTCCAGAAAATTGTAACAAAGTATCCCATTGCAATGGCAGCATTATCCGAGCCCTAACATATTAAGAAATGGTATTTACTTGAGTATTTTTTATTGATAATGTGGAAAATCATGCTAAATAACTTTTGATAGGTTATGCAAGACATCCTAGGATAACCTAGAACCATAATTTTTTTATGGGTATTAACTGGAATTTCACTGAAATGGATGCAGTCAAATTAAGCACACTTATTGGAAGTGGAGGAAACACTTAATATCTATGGAGATTCTTAATCATCCAGGTCATGGTTGTCCCGAAAATAGCTTTCCAAAAGTCAACTTGACTTTCTTGGGTTTCTTTTCCTTGAAAATGTTTTGCTTCATATCCAAGAAGATTCTTCAGTTCTGAATGAATGGAACAATTTATATTCTTTGCAGTCATCTGGTCATTAGCATTCCCCTTATGTTGAGAGAAAGCTATTCAGTTTTAACATAGTTAAACATAGTTTTAAAATAGATGGCCTCTTTGTTCCCTCTTTCAAACCAGTGGTCTTCTCTGTTCTGGGTAGATATAAGGAATATAACACCACCTATCTCCTGTCTACAACACAGTCCTTTCAGCAGTCCCAAGAAGGTTCCACACTCATTTGCACTCTGATTCTGGTGACTCTGGGGATACAGATAAACCCAGTGGTGGGATTCAAATATGTGAATAACGGGTTCTCTGTGTGGATGCTGCTTCCAGAAGTCCATTCTGGGCCCAGGCAACAAAAAATTAGTTGCTGGTTCTGCCAAACTGGTGCAAACTGGCTGAATCCCACCACTGGATAAACCCCCAAATGGTCCTTGGAACTCTCAGAGAGTTAATTTACATTCAGGGATTTGGGATGATCAAATCATTATTAGTTTTTTATTAAATCTTTTAAAGACTACCCCTGCTCAAACTGCTTATTTAGTTGCACCATTATCTCTTTGGTACAGAGTCAGTTGCACTTAATTAAATGTAGTTAGTGCAACTGACTACACTCTAAAATATCTGTGGGAAGGTTTGCAGACTGAATTCTTTTAAGTATCTTTAGATAATTAATCGTAAAATCTTCAGGTTAGTAAATACAAGTAATTCAGGTTATTTATCTCCGATTATTATTGATAGCAATAGATAATTAAAAATGCCTATGAGGATGTAGAATGTGATTAAAATTAATATCAAGTTTCTCATAGAAATATAGATCAAATTACTCAGTGCTTGCAATGTTCTTGCAATACAGCCAAAAAGCTTCTGCAGCCATGTGATCTCAGACTGTCATATCTGTTTGACACATGAGCTGATTTATTTCCAAGTCAGCTGTAGTACTGAATTCAGTTTTCTGCTGCATGCACTGAAGCTTTGCAGAGCTTGAGAGTGCTCATTTTCCCATTGCTGGGAACATTTATTTCTGAGGGACAGTTTATTATGCTCCAGAGAGAGAAAGAAAGAAAGAACATCTGCTGGAGTCAACTCTGCTGCCTCCCTTTCCCTCCCCATATTTTATAATCTGATGCCAGCAGATAGACAGTGCTATATTTGTTTAAGTGATAAGGCCTGAAAGACCCAGATGTTTGATGTGCTCACTTGTTTAGTTTTCACACCTTCCAAACTGTTTTGCTGGTTTCTGAATTGATGGACATCTTAATTATTCTGCAGCTGGAAGTGTTAATTATGCTAAAGAACTAAGTGATAATTCACATGTACTAAAGGTTCCCACCATGGTTTTGCCAAGGTAAGTTGAGCACCCTTTACTCATTTGTATAACACACAAACATTTTGCAAATGTTCCTGCAAGCAAAATTATCAACCTGAATTTGGATTAGACCTAGTACCAGCTGTTTTGATAGGAACAAATTAAACAAATTTGATATGCATTTGGCATGTCATTGTAAAATCATTGCCTTATACTGTTCATACAGTATAACATTAAAGGAAATGTCTGTCTGGACATTCAAACATTAATCCATTAATATTATTTCATTTGATAAATTATAGCATAAATTTAGTGAGACATTCTGTCCTGATCTGGAAGCAGAATAAAGCATGTTGTATGACTATGATGGTACTCAAATTTTTTTTCACTTATCATGTCCTGTTCTATCACCTTACCCTGGTTAGACCTGGGGTTTTGAAATATCCTTCTTTAACTGGTAATAATTTAGTAATATTTAACTTTTTCTTGTAGACGACACCTTCACCATAATAAAAAAGGACCAATTGGAGAACACACCCACAGAACCATCCTTCCTGGACATCCTTATTAGCAGAGACCACAATGGCAAACTAGAATCACAACTCTACAGAAAATCCACCCATATTAACCAGGTGCTCCACTACCAAAGCAACAAACCAACCTCCCACAAGAGAAGATGTAAGGACATTATTTATATGAGCCCAAACACATTGCAGCAACCTGGAACAGCAGAAAAAGGAAATACAGCATCTATACAATATAGTCAAACAAAATTAATTCATAAACCACATATTACCATTTAAAAAATCTGAAAATTGCACTAGAAGTGAAAAAAAAGATTTGGTGTTGGAATAACTATCAAATACTATAGTTTCCAACAAAACAACCTTCATTTTAGGGAAAAATATGAAAAAGTTCCATCAGGAATCATAAACTAAATACTTCATTGCACTTTTCTCTTTTCTTTTCTTTTATTTTCTTTCCATCCTATCCTGTTGATCTAAGTACTGAGGTATTTAGTCTGGGCCATTTGGTATAGGCAAGATTTAAAAACTTACAGTTTTTAAATTTTAATAAAAACAAAAACAAGAATATTTAAAGTGGTTGGAATACATTAAAAGTGCAATATGACAAAAATGATATTATGATATATAGTATCATGATTTTTTAAGCAACACCTTTGATTAATAAGGGAGCTATATGGATTTTTCTCTTCACATGTAACAATATCTTATGAGTTAAATGAGATAATCTAAATGTTTATGCTGAGACTGGAAGGCTTGAAAAATATAATTCATCAGTTAAACATCTGGTGTAAAGGAAGTCAGTCTTTCCTCCCTTCAGTCTTGCTTCAACAAATTTTGGAAACATTAGAACAAATCTACAGACCACTAGTAAATTAATTAGGCTCCTATTCACAAAAGAACAGGACAGAAAAAAAGACAATAAATGTCTAGAGGGTAGAAAAGCAGTTTTCAAGCAGCAGAAATCAAAAAAGGCAGAATGTACAAAAGAAGAAGAAGAAAAGGATAACACAAAGAAAACATGCAGCGCTCCTTAGAGGGAGGTAGTGAAATAGAAGCTTTAAAATAATAACACAAAGGACACACTGGGAAAAGAATTTGGAACTTTAAAGGTTCAGAAGAAAAAGAATTAAAACAAGGAGAAAGGTACAGAAATTTCAGGGGATATAAAGGGAACTTTAAAAGGTGCAGAATTTTGACTGTTAGCCCTGATCTTTGACTTAGGTAGACTTTGAAGACATAAAGCAACAAAGCATTTGACAGAAGCATAGTATATATAAATAATGCCTCTGAAATTTCAGCCCATCTGTGCCTCAAAAGGATTAATAATTTAAAACAGAGTTAATTAATTCCATTTACCTGATTTTATAGAGAATGCTCTGCATTCTTTGTTCTTCCAAATTGTATACTACTTTATAAACTAGTGCATGCAGTCTTACATAGCTTTATCTAGGTCTATACAATACAGTGCTGTAAAAATAGAACCTTGACTCTCTCTATGTGTGTGTGAGAGAGAGAGGGGGGGAGAGAGGGAGGAAGGGAGGGAGAGAAAGAGAGAAAGAGAGAGAGAGTAATCTATCGGAGAACATAATTCAGAATTTTATTGCTTCTAACATATTTTACATTTGGCCATTTTGATCAGATGTTATTCATTCTTGAAAATTTTAGGAGAAAACTGAATCCTTAACATACTCAAGGATCGTTCCATAAGTTCAAATGGTAGATATGTTTTTGTTTTGATAAAATAAAATAACACCTTGCTGGAGAGAGATTAAAAATAATATTTACAACAAATTGCTGAAAATCATGTATATGTGGTTTGAAACACACACACACAAAATAATATACACATATACTTGTGTGCACGCACACACACACACATAATACATAGACACACAGCTTTGCCCATGTTTTATAGTCATACTATGTAAGAACCTGGTAATGTGGATTTATATGATTTTGGATTTCATTCATTCATATAGACTGATGTTTGACATCTGTGGACATTTTTGTCCACATCTTAAGCAGCTTTAGTTAGAAATTGCTTATTATATCTCTGCAGAATACCTAGAATAGCCTAGAACTGAAATCATTAGATAGATTAAGGGAGGAAGGTATAGCTCACAATTGGTATCATCATGCACAACTTCAAGCCAGATGGCAAAAAGATGTCAAGATGGGTTTTTCTTTAAAGGATGAAAAATTAATTATACAAATTAGAGACCAAAGAGTGATGCATATCAAAAGAATATATGATGCTTTAATCGAAATTGATTCTGGAAAGGAATTAGTTAAAGATTGTATGATTAAGTGGGAAGGTAATTTTGGACATCCAATTATGATGGAAACTTGGAAAAGAATATGGGTGAAAAATGTTAAATTTACACAAGCTCAGCATTTAAGAGAGAATTTTTATAAAATGTTTTATAGATGGCATTTAGATCCAAAAAAATTATCGCTTATGTATCCAAATTTGCAACCCAAATGTTGGAGATGCGAATCTATGGACGCTACTTATTTTCACATTTGGTGGACGTGTAAAAAAATTAAGGCTTTTTGGATAAAAATATGGTGGATTCTTCAAAATATTTTGAAAAAGCGTATTGAGTTTGTACCACAGTTATTTTTGTTGGGTATAACAAAGGACTGTTCCACCATAGAGACTAAGTTGATTTTGAACTTGACTACGGCTGCAAGATTGTTGGTGGGACAATATTGGAAGTCATCTGAAATACCATCTATTGAAGAATGGACATTAAAAGTTACCCATCTTGTGGAGATGGCTAAGATATCGGCATACCTGAAGAACCACTCAAATGAAACATTTTTGATGGACTGGAAAAAATGGATTGATTATATGCAAAAGAAATATCAATTGAAAGAATTAGATTTGATATATAGATAAATAGCTACTAAATAGTAGATTAGCGGGGTTTCTTGCGTTTTTACTCTGTATTCACTCTGGGAAGCCTGGGGGGGGTGGGGGGAGGGAGATAATAAGTATTAGAATATGTTTCTCAACTGTAGTTGGGGGTAATTAGGGACTATATAATTTTTTCAGGGTGCTCGGGAGAACTCTAGTCACCGCATTGGAGGGTGAGGAAGGTGGAAGGAGAGGTATGTCTAGAGGGTTAGAGGGGGGAGAAGGAGTAGAGGAGGATGGAGGGAAGACGTACAGAAAGGTAAAAGTATGTAGTTAGAAGGATAGAAGAGAGGGTTAGGATGTAGGAGGATGTGGTGGGGGGGGGTTCCGAGCAGCTATTTGTATTGTTTGTTAAATATGTTATTTGTTTGTTATCAGTTGAGTTATTATATTTTTGTGTTAAAATTTGTTAAAAGTTTATAAAATTTAATAAAAAATAATTTTCAAAAAATAATAATAATAATATTTACAACAAATTGCTGAAAATCATGTATATGTGGTTTGAAACACACACACACAAAATAATATACACATATACTTGTGTGCACGCACACACACACACATAATACATAGACACACAGCTTTGCCCATGTTTTATAGTCATACTATGTAAGAACCTGGTAATGTGGATTTATATGATTTTGGATTTCATTCATTCATATAGACTGATGTTTGACATCTGTGGACATTTTTGTCCACATCTTAAGCAGCTTTAGTTAGAAATTGCTTATTATATCTCTGCAGAATACCATGGGACAGATAGAAAATGGTCAACATGCAATATTCTTAGTCTAGTGACAGCATTCTTCTCCCTCAAATCCCAAAAATATTGGAGGAATGAAACCAATGGTTTCTGTAATCTCTAACCTATCTGTCAGGCACTTTTCTCTTTATCAGTTGGTGATGTCATTGTCAGTGCAATACATTGTTAACACTAAAATATATAGCCTAAAGCAGGCTTGTCTTAGAGGAGCAGGCATCCAAGTATTCCATCAAAATTTTGGTGAACATTTAAATCATTGTTATTATATTCATGCAATATTTCCTCACAGGTTTTTAATCTAATAATCCTTAATGTACACTTTGTTGTAGTCATCTTCAAAAGTCAGGCTTGAAAACTTAGAAAAGATGAGGGGTGTGTGCAGTGGTGGGATTCAAATATATGAACAATAGCTTCCCTGTGTGGATGCCGCTTCCGGAGGTCCATTCTGGGCCTGGGCAACAAAAAATTAGCTACTGATTCTTCCAACTGGTGCGAACTGGTTGAATCCCACCACTGTATGTGTGTGTGTGTTACAGTTTGTCCAAAAACTACTGTACCACAGGAGCCCTGGTAGTGCAGTGGTTAGAATGCAGTATTACAGACAGATTCTGTCCATAGCCTGGAGTTTGATCGTGACAGGGTTCAAGATTGACTCAATCTTCCATCCTTCCAAGGTCTGTATAATGAAGACCCAGATTGTTGGGGGCAATATGCTGATTCTATAAACTGCCCAGTTTACAGTGCTGTAAAGCGCTGTGAGGCAGTATATAATTCTAATATAATATATCCTATATTGCTATATGTGTGGTTGTGATCCTAACCTTAAACAGAGTTATAGCTATATGCTCTATAGCAATCTGCATGAAATAAGTGATCATTTATATCAATGTGGATTACATTTTGGTGATGATTTCATTTTTTTAATATGAAGTAGTGCAATCTTTATCATGGTAAGCTGATAGTTTGCTGTCACTCACTGCTGAATTGAAAGAGAATATATCACATTATGCAAGAATATCCTTCTAAGGGTCTAACAATCTGTTGAAAGAAATTTTAAAAATCTAGCCAATTAAAATATTGGCAGTGACTATGTGCAGAGATAAGTTTTATGACTTCTTTTCATTAAATCATGGAGCCAAAACAAAGCACAAATGTTCCTGTCAGCCCAGTACAAATGCTTTAGAATTTGTGTTTAAATATATAGCAAGTCCAACTAGGTTGACAAAACGCAAACATTCATCTAATTATTAAACAGCAAGACAGCAAAATGAAACACCAAGAGAATCATCTAGAGTCAATAAACTCTGAACTCAGACTATCCTGCATTTGAATTGCTGTGATTCTATTTATGCTATAAATTTTGGAAGGCTGAACTTAAATGTTGATTTTGATCAGCTCTTTAAATGTGTTTCTTCTCAGAAGAATCATCAAGGTTTCCACATTGCTATAAATTATATTAATCCACTGGTACTGTCAGTTTCTGCATCAGCTTGCTCATTTTCTAATTTTTTTGTAGATGCAAGTATCATCTCTGAGAGACCTATGATATATGCATATAAAGATAATTTCTTCTTTTATGTATCAAGCAATAATTTAACAGCTTACTTCTGGAGCAGTTAACATGTTTCATCCATTTCATGGACAGCTCCTTGAATTGCAATAACCTAATCGAAGTGTTATCAAAGCACTGGCTGTGATTTTAGCACCTGTGTTTAACATTAACAGTTTGTGCATACTCCCACACTATAAGTTACATATCTATCAGAAGTGGGGGGGGATAACAAAAGAGTGCACAAGCAAATGATAAGAAGCTTGAATTTTTCATATTATTACATTTGGGAAAATGTGTTACAACTGTCAGAGAAAAAACTGAAACTCACTTTCCATTTAACCAACTATAAACACAATGCAGGAAGACCAAAAACTGATTCCAATATAAATATGTCAATACGTTGGTACACTATCCATAGTAAGTAAAGACAGTTAGCAAAAAAACTGGATCAACTTGTATACGTACAGCTCAGGTGAGAACTTGTAGCTGTCCAGTTCTTGGTGAATGTTGGTAAATAAAAAATTTCTCATCTTTGCATATGGAAGCATATTGAGCTTGCAATATATCAAAGAACATTACCTGTCATAGGAACCACATTTATCTCCATTATCATTAGCCCACTGTATAGTAAAAGCATGTCGATGTGGTACAGTATAGTCAGGAGTCAGAGGAGGTACAGCAAAGAGACAGCAAAGCATTCTATATAGGATTCCTGGTAAGTAGGAAGAGGATGAAGTCAAACACTCCCTAGCAATTCCCAAAGTATATCTAATAGTCATGCAGATAGTTGCTTCAATCTGGTAAGATTCTGTCTGTTGGTGAACAATGATAAAGAAATTACTTAGAAGTAACTCCGCAGGTTATTTATGGCTCTTTGGGTCTGATGGTTGTACAATGAATGATTGTAATCTTCTTGAGAGACAGAAGTTCTTCAGTTTACAATATCTTAACAATAATTATTGAAAGAAAGATATTAACAGCACATAAAAATTTGCCACTGCCTCTGCCCTCTGGAATATCCTCCCTCTAGAGGTCTGAAGGTCACCAACCTCCTGGGCTTTCAAAGGAGTTTGACCTGGCTTTTGCAATTGGCATGGGGTTATTAAGCAGCATGCTTAATCCTGGGGATGGTTAATGCCATGACAGCCCTCCTGCCACCTTTTTTACTTTTAATCCTTGTCTTTCTCTGGCTCCTTTTATGCATATATTGTATTAAACTTTCATGCTTTTCATTATACATTGTCCAAAGTCATTCTAAGATTGAGATGGGTGATACCTAAATTTAACAAACAGACAAATAATTAAAATAATTGTAAGCAATATTTATAAATAAACAAAAAAAATAGGCTACCATAACCTAACATTGGTTGTCATGATTGGAATGATATTACAGTTAATCAGTTCAAAATCCCTGTCAAGTTGACTCAACTGATGGTTTTGAAAGCAATATCTCACGTTTTTTAATGTAAGACAGAGGATCATGACAAAAATATTACAGCAGAATAAAACAACTGTGAATTATCAATGTCGCTAGTACCTTGTCATCAAATATCACAGAAGATTAGAGATTACAGTCATCTTCATTTTATAAGTAACTGTCCAAAAGTTTCTCAGTCTACCTAATTACTATCTCTTTCTTTCTTTTTTCTCCAGGTTGGATGTGAAACTTGATGACTCTATTGGCTTGTACAAAAATGATAAGGCATTGAACTCCTATACTCTCTGGATAAGTTCTCATGTATTTCATATACTTTGCAACATAATCTGATAAACCCATATATATTGGTTTGTTGAGACAAAGGAAGGAAGGGTAGATAGATGATTGCATTGGAAATCAATTAGCAGGAGAACTGGTGCCATTTTTTAATAATCAAATTATAATGCTTCTCACTAAAATTCACAAGTTAACTTGTGTATGATTTGGATGCATCAGACCAGTTTATCAAGAGATGCAACCTTGTATTTTTTATTTGTTTATGGGAGGATCACTAGCATATTTTAAACAGGACAGAATTCTGATTTGATTCATATGGAAATAACATATAACTGACCATTACTGAAAAGAATTTAACCCTTTTTTCCTAGGAAAATATGTAAAAATATAACAAAATGACTTTTTTGTTTCACCGCTGAAAGAAATATGCAAGTAGAGTGAGGCTTTTATATATAAAAACAATAGCAAGGGTAGGATAGGAAAAAAACGTATTCATCCATTTTAGTTATACTCTTTAAAATTGTGTATAATGATCATGAGTATAAAATAAAATCTTTATTTGGTTATTTTGTTTTTTCTTTTTTTAATACACAAGTTATATTAAAATTACTATTTAAAATAAAAATACAAACTAAAAAATAAAATAATTTAAAAAATAGAAAGCGCAGAAAATAAAAAATAGATAAGAAAGAAAAATGTGAATATGTAAAGAAAAAGAAAAGAAATATATAAAGAAATGACATCTTTTTCACATACCCTAGCTCTTATCTTTAAACAAATAATTAGAGATACAAGGAAGGAATATCAAGTTGGTTTCTTTGATCAAGATTAAAATAAATGCTAGATAATCATCAGCCAGTTTCATTTGTATGTCCAGTGTAGCATCTTTTTCTATATCATATTGGTCTCAATCTTATTCAGTAAAACTTGCTCTTTTTCTATAACATTTTTCAATTACAGTCTATCTATAGACACTCTATAGTTAACCTCTGGGCCCATTGTTCAAAAATAGCTTTCAATATGTCCAATGTTTACAAAAATTCTCAATTTTGTATTATAAATCAGGTTTATCTGTTCTTTTTTCATTCTGATCTTAAGTTCATTCTATTTATGAACCATTTATTTTGGTTTTACAACTCAGTCTTACATATAGGCATGGGGAAAGTGGGATTATTTGGCAGAAGTCTGATTCTCAACATGACTTTTTTGTACTGTATATTTGACTCTATATACAGTAAATCTAAAAATATTCTATATCATAACACATTATTCACATTTAGCTGTTCTTTTCCCTACTGTCAAATGCATTGTCCACAGTCAGCACACTCTGAATCCTTCCTAATCTGGAAATTCTAGCCTTGTTATTAAGAAAGTGTAGTGAATTACTTTCTGAAGTAGCACAAAAAAACCTTGGCAAAATAAAAATGTCAAGTTCAGAGTTCTTCTTTGTTCTCTTTTTTTTCTTTTTTGGGGAGGGAAATTATGGAGTAGGAAAACACTTTGCACACATGGTAAAGCTTAGTTCTGATGACAGCACATATAAAATCTGGGCTCACAACAATGCCAAAATGAAAAAACACAGAATTGTATCAAAGGTTATGTTTGCAACTCAAGAATCGATAACGAGGTTGAGAAAGCGTCTGTTCCACTTTATATTTCAATAAATTATTGTAGAATGTGATCTGGGAAAGTATTTTGACATTTCAAATGTGTTTTTAATCTTCTGCAAGAATGAAATCTGAGAACACAGCTCTTGCTCTTCTGTAATACTGATTTTAACACTCATTATATCTACTGATACCAAAACTTGTTATAGCTTTTACAATTTACATCAGTAAATAATATACAACTCTTGTAATATGTTTAATAGTATTCCCAATTATAAAAGAATCCTATATCCTGCTCCAGCACTTGAAACTAGATCTTGTCAAAAGTCAATGTTCTGCTGTGCTTTCTCCAGATGTTTACAAATTCTTACAGTAAGAAAAAAAATCATTTGTCATCATTTGTAACTTCCATATCACCTAAAGGAATGGAATGGAATGGAATGGAAATTTTCTTCCCAGTTTTATATAATTGTGGGCAGTACTTTTTTTTGTAAGAAAAAAGGTGCTAGAAGTCACATCTTGTTAATCTTTTATTTAAAAAATTATATATTCAGTTCTTAGCAGGACCTGAGGTTGAGAAGTAATTTTTTTTCATTTTTAAATTTGAGGTCACACTTTTACACTAAAAATTTAAAAAAGATTTTCAATTCATCAACAATTTTTTAAAATAAGAAATTATTTATCTTTTGCACATAGTCAATCACTGTACACACACCCACATGTCAGTTGTGTAACGAAACATAATGGTCACCTGCAGTAAGCACTCAGAACGTGACCACACAACCAATCACAAGCCAAGCAGTGCCACAAACCAAGCAGCACCATTACAACCAGCGCGGACAAAGTACGCATGCATCAGATTCAACACACAAGCAGCCCGCATGTATCATTTTAATGATTTTGCCGCCGACCTGGTATGCTCGACAGGGAGATTCAAGTCCACATGGACCAAACATCAAATTTTCAAAAGTTACTTTTAAAACTTGGAAAATCCATCAAAAAAAGGTGCGTTCCAGTGAGTTCTATGACAAAAAAAAAAAAAACAGTGATTGTGGGTGCAAAAAAAAAAGCAGTTGAGTGAAGGACAAAATGAGGTTCTGAATTCATAATTATCAACTTCTGGGCTAGAGAAAGGACAGGATCACAAGTTGGAAAATACTGCCTCCCCTGAGAAATGCAGGGATGCTGGACAGGCCTTTATTGACATTTACATGCTGAACTGAACATGCCTACCTAATCCAAACATCTAGAGAGAATCTACTGGAAAGATCTTCTCTTAAGTACAAGTAATCCTCGACTTACAACAGTTCATTTAGTGACTGTTGAAAGATACAAAGGCACTGGAAAAAGTGACTTATGATCATTTTTCAGAGTTATAACCTTTGATCATGTGATCAAAATCCAGATACTTATGACTGTTGCTATGTCCCATCTTTTGCAACCTTTTGACAAGCAAAGTCAATGGGCAAGCCTGATTTACTTACCAACTGGGTTACTAACTTATCAGCTGCAGTGATTCACTTAACAACTGTGGCAAGAAAGGTCGTAAAATGGGACAAATCTCACTTAACAAATGTCTCACTTAATAGAAATTTTGGGCTCAATTGTGTTCAAGATCTATCTGTACATAGAGAGTGGAGTCATGAATGGCCCTTTTGGTGATAGCTTAATACTATGAATTATGCTTTTACTAAAGTTATATATGGTTACAACCTTTCTCTCATTCACAAGCTTCTGAGAACTTTTATTTATTTTATTTAACATATCCCTGGGACTAGCTGATGGTGGGAATCTATCCTAGTTATTTTTAAAAAATATATAACTTACTGTTTTTTATTCTTTTCATATTCATATCATATTCATATATTTTGTGGTTTGCTGTTAACCAGCCAGCATCCATTTGTAAATAGAAAATTGAATAGAGTTGGAAACAACTCCTACTCGAGCAGGAGATCTTATGCCATTTCAGATAAATGATTGTCAAGTCTCTTTTTGAAAGTGTCCAGTGATATAGCACACACAACGTCTGAAGGCAAATTGTTCCATTGGTTGATTGCTCTCACTGTTAGGAAATTTCTCCTTAGTTCTAGGTTGCTTCTCTCCTTTGTTAGTTTCCATCCATTGTTTCTTGTCTTGCCTTTTGGTGCTTTGGAAAATAGTTTGACTCCCTTGTCTTTGTAGGACTCCCTCAAATATTGGAATACTGGTATGTCTCCCCTAGACCTTCTTTTCATTAGACTAGATATACCCAATTCTTGTAACTGTTCTTTGTATGTTTTAGCTTCCAGCCCCCTAATCAGTCTTGTTGCTCTTCTCTGCACTTTTTCCCAGAGTCTCAACATCTTTTTTATATGGATACAGTATTCCAAGTACTAGAATTTCACGTGATCTTTATTTTATCCCTCTATTAATATAACCTAGGAGTGCATTAGCTTTTTTGGCTGCTGTCGCACATTGTTGACACACTGTATTTAAATGATTGTGTACTACAACTCCAAGATCCCTTTCACAATTGCTGGCATTAAGCCACGTTTCATCTAGCCTATACCTATACAGTTGGTTTTTCTTGCCTAAGTGTAATGCTTTACTTTTATCTATGTTAAATTTTATTTTGTTAGAAAGTGTCCAAGTCTATCAAGATCTTTTTGGATCTTGAACTTGTCTTCTGGTGTGTTGGCTATTCGTGCCAACTTAGTGATGAGTTTGATGAGTTCTCCTTCTATTTTCTCATTTAGATCATTTATGAAAATATTGAAGAGTATTGGGCCCAAAACGGAACTTTGGGGTACCCCACCATTTGCTTCCCTCCATGTAGATGTAGTTGAGTAATACCCACTGAGGAATTGAGGAATACACACTGAGGAATACACACTGAGTATGATTTGTCAGCCAGTTACAGATCCATCTGGTGGTGGTGCTGCTGTCTATCCCATATTTTTCTAGCTTGCCAAGAAGAAGGCTTTTGTGAATAATTTTGTGAAATAATTTATTAATGGATTAATTAAGTGACAAATACTTATAACTAGAAGAAAGGCTGAACAAGAACTTTAAATCAATAGAATTCACAGTGGAAAGGGATATTTCCCATATTACTTTCTTCAGCCTGTTTTTTTTTTCTTACTTAGCACGTTGAATGTCAAGATGCAGATTGTAGACATAAACTCTGATGTTCATTTAAAACCCTCTCAAACATTGCCTCTTGCTGCTGGTATGTTTCCAAATAGGCAGATTTAAGTAGCTGCTAATGAACTAAGACACAGTATAATGTTCCATTTAATTTTGTGTATGGTTTTGTGAGAGGAAAATTCATCTTGTGACCTTTGCTGTGCCCTGTTGTCCCATAAGATTTCTATTTTCCAGGGGAATTAGAGTATGAGCAGAAGGAAACCAATTCTGTCCCTTATTTGTCAAAGGAGAACATCTGTCTATGACAACTTGTTTTTATATAGTATTTTAGTCAAGGAACACAGAGTTCTGAGGAAAGGCAGAAAAGGGAGCACAAGGAAGTTTGTTCAGAGTTTTTTAAAAAAAATAGAAAAATAATCATTCAGAGAAAATGAAGCTAATAAAAGTATATTTAGGCAAGCCATGTACCTGTAGCTGTTGTTTCAATTTCTCATTTCATATTTGTTATGGAAGAGTCTACTCAGAGTTTAAGGCCACCTGTTATTCCTTGGATTTTTTTTTGTTATTTTAAATCTGTGCTCAGTAAAGTACTGTAAAATGGAAACAAAGTGGTAAAAGAAATCAATTTAGGCAGGATCTATTTAGTAAAATATTTATAATAATCTCAATCAAACAAGTTACTACAATATTCTCAGTCAGCTGCTTTTATCACACTTGTCTCTTATCATTAAACTCGATTTCCAGCACTGAGGCTCAATATTCAATACAGAAATAATAATACTGATTTGCCTTAGAAGGTTATTGCCAAGATTATAGTAACTCCTTCAGAGTGCCTGAAACATTCAAAAGCTCTGAAGTTTCACTCAATGCATTAAACCATGGTTTTCACTGTCAAGTGACCACAAGTATAAACCACAATGGCTGGGTCACTAAGCCAAACCCAAATAAATTACACTATAGCAGAGCCTTCACAATACTAACATAGATATCCTTTACAAGCCACATCATGTGAATTTTTTTGGTGATGTCACTTGCCTGTAGATGCTATCATCATGTTTGCAGGAGTGGGAACCATGAGTCTGGCTACTTTGACAACCCAAGAGCGGCCAGGATCTAACAAATGTGTAACTGGACTAAAAGAAAAAGAGCCTCATCCACTTTCTTAGGCATAACAGAATCCAATGCAGTTCAGATAACGTTGCAAAGCTGTTGGTTGGGAAACTTTTTTGGGACAACTCAGAAGTGGCAAAACTCCCAAGTTCCCTCTGAAACCTATTAGGGTCCATGAATCACCCAGAGTTAGCTGAGTAGGCCTTCCTTTAAAGTCAGTATCTGATCAATAAAACACCTACTCTGATCTCCATAGAGTTAATACAGTAGAAGAACTGCAGGCCATACTTTCAAGCATATTTTGCACTGAGCAGAGTGCAGTTCATTTTTGTTCCTGGCATCTTCCATTTAAAGAATCAGGTAGCAAGTGAAGTGCCTCTGTCAGTTAAAAAAAAAAAAAAAGCAAAACGATGATTGATAAATCATCTAATCTACAATACTTTTTTAAAAAACAGAAATTTTAGATGCTATTGTTTTGGATACAGTTGAAAAAAAATAACTGGTATTTGTGCGTTCATATAATTCTGGCCAATATTCCACTCCAATAATTTAAAATGATAAAAATTAAATCTTCGGCAGCCTGCTTCCCTCTAGATGTGTTGTATCTAGCAGAGGAACATGCCTATTGGCTTATAATCATACAACTGACAATTCAACCCATTTGGAAGGCCCTAAAATGGAGAAGTCTAAGTTATGTTCACTTTCCAGTTTATTGCCTTTCAGGCTTCCATCGGTGAACTGCTATAGCCTTTACTTGCTCCTCTTTCCTCTTTATAAATAATAAATAACTACCCATTTTATAATGCATTTTTCAAACAAATTAACTACATGGATGTTTAAATGACAGCAACACTTTATGTTCTCTTTTTAGATGAAACACATAGGTGAGTCACATCTAAATGCTTATTTCCACTTTGAAAATTATGCAGGTATATCACTTTTTTGAGGTGATGATTAACATTGCTGCCCAATTAATGTCCATGAAAGCTGAGTGTTCACCACCTACAGAGTCCCTATAAACCATCAAATTAGACCCTTCAGCAAACAAGGGATATATAGTTTTGCTTTCAGGTAGGAAGACTATTTAAATATATAGCACTAGAAAAATTATAATCTAACCATTATGGTCAATTGATAAGTTTTTAAAATATTTATATAAGAATTCTAAAGTTTCAAAATACATGATCTGATTTTTTTAAAAAAAATATCAGCAAATCTATGGAGGATAAAGCTAATTGCACATCTATAAGAATAGGTATACTGTATATTACTTTAATATTAATATCTGAGGTAATACAGAAGTGGGGAGGGATTGATAGGAATTAATTCAAGCAAGTATAAAGATGAGTAAAATAAACATATTTGTAACTTTAAATTTTCCATGAGTGTGTTCAGACACAAGAAAGAAGTAAACCATATTGCTGAAAATGATCCGTTTTTAATAAAACTAGAATCTAATATATCTTTTCAATTATTGGAAATGGTTAATAGTTTTATATTTCTTTTTGCACTATATAGTAGCCATACAGATTTTTGCAGACAAGAACAAGGTCAGTGAATAAAGACTAAAGCCTGAATAGGAGCCTGCAGATGTAGTGAGGAGAAGAAAAAAAATTCAAGGTGATGGTTATAATCTGAGACCAAACATCTTTGTGAGGAGTGCTCATGCAAACACTAAGGGGTCAGGGCTTGATTTTTATTTTTATGCAGTATGCCAATTCCTCTTGTATTTCTTGGCTCCAAGCTCATCATGGAAGGGATGACAACCAATAAGCCACAACTCTCATAGAGGCATTTTATTTTTTTTCAACTCAATGGCGTTTTAGAAAAACAAAAACAAGAACACATTCAGGGGTTGATCAGTTTGTCCATCTGTTGGTCTACACTCTCTTAAAACAGAAAGAACAACATTTTGGTGTGGGAGAAGATAGCAAAAGAAATGGTCTTGGCCAGGCTGCGTAATTGAGGAAAAAATTAATGTCCCTGGGTTTAGGTCTTTGACAGGACTTTAAATTGGGTTCAAAAATCAAGAAGTATCCAATGCTAAATGGCTTGGAATTGGTGATATGTTCTGAAGACTCAGCTCTACTACAGCTGCATTTTTTTATCAGTTGAAGTTTTGGAATGCATATAGAGTATATTATAGTAATCCATCCTGGATTTAACCAAGCACATGTCACAATGGTGATTTCATTACATTCTGCTAGCTCTTCTCCCTCCTCTTTTTCCCTTATTGTCCTGTTTTCTCTTTTACATTTTTCTCTTTATTTTTTAAAAAAAACTATTATTTTTTTAAATACTCTCAAATATGCGTAACAGTAATATTTATTTCACACTATTAATATATAAATAGTATACTACCGGTATGTACACATACATAACTGTACAAATATAGATTAAAGTATAAAACATAGTAAAATATTTTAAATTCTGAAGTCAGCAGTAGGAAGATGGAGGCAATGATGGAACAGGGAAGTCTAACCTTTTTTTTTTTTTTTTGAAAAATGTTGAAAATTGTATTCCAAAAAGACATTCTTGTTTTTTTTAAGTGTAAGGAAAACAAGAGAGCATAAGGATTCTGATCACTATATTTGACACCTTGGGCTTCCATACAGTTTTGGGAATAGGAAGACACTATTTTGTTATCAGTGTTACGTGCTCTGATAACCTAGAACAACATAAATGTTACAATAACTTTGTAATATCGACCCTATGTCATCACCATCATCTATAAACTGTCCATGATTGATGCTGTCTGGTGGAAGGGGGAGGGGAAGATGTTGCTGTTCATCCATTCTCTGTGTTTTGATTGTCATTCTCAGTTTTGAGCAAGCCTTGGATACAAATGGTGTTAACTGATAGAGTGAGCGGATGTCTTCAGGCACTGTATGCACATTCAAGGTCACAGTTCTTCTCCCTGGATATAGTCCTATATCTATTTGGTGGGAATAAGCCATACTGACATCAGCAAGTTTTATTTACATGAGTAGAATTATGTTTTACCTCATTTATACTAGTCCAAAAGAAAAATAGAAGATTTTTTTTCTGAGCCCTCACATTTTAATCTACTGTGTTCATTTAAATTTATTAAAAAACTGATGAAGCAGATTTTTTCCCATTTCCCTTTCTATTTAACTCCAAAGCTTGCTGAAAATTAAGCAATTATTTGAATACTTTTTAAATAGAAAAGGAGTTAAATATTTTAAGTAAAATAACATGCCCAACCATGGCATAGGGCAGTGGTAGCGAACCTATGGCACGTGTACCAGAGGCGGCACACAGAGCCCTCTTTGTGGGCACACGTGCAGTGCCCTGGAGATGGCAAGGGACTGGCCCCTGCCTCCCTGGCCCCACCCACCCAGTCTGCCATGACCACTGCGGCCATGCACACCCGGCTCCCAATCATAAATAAGTGGGTTTTGGGTTGCAGTTTGGGCACTGCGTCTCTAAAAGTTTCGCCATCACTGGCATAGGGCTTAATCTGTGATATGTTTAGAATTGCAGCTTTAATTCTTTTATTGTTTGTGCCATAACCTGGTTTGCTAAATAAACATTACAAAAATTAACCCATTAAATAATATTTATAGATTCTTAATAGCTTAATTTTATACAAACCACTCATTTCAAATTGAATTGCATGCATAAACCAAAATATCTGTATTTCAGAATTCAACTATTTTACAAAATATAAAATGACCATACAGTATCATGGAAGTACATTTAAATATACAAATATTACCGGGAAATCAACAGAAATCATATTATAATCTTTCTTAAAAATTTTCCTAATATGTATAAAAATGCCTGCATTAACAGAACTACACATAATCACATATATAAATTTTGGACTAACCTTTTTTGCTGAATTTTCAGACAAATGGACAAGTCTACTGAAGCAAATGAAAAACTAGATGAATTTAAAATGAGTTATGTTTCTGTCCATTCCTTAAATTAAGGATTTAATTAAATTGGACTAGTTTAAAAGAGACATTTGTTAAAACAAAAAAAACTTTTCTATATTCTACTCCATTGGAATACACTATTGGAACATAGCATATTATCATATCAGACAGAAATCCTGCAAATAAGTCTATAGATTAGTTGAATAATTGAACATTAAGTAAACTGTGTATTCCTTAGTAAATAATTGTTTTTACAATTAACTAGCTGGCTTTATAATCTGTGATCAGATTTTTTTTTTTTAGAAAAAGCTATGTATGTGATCTTTTCTTTATTTTTCTATACAATTTTCTTCACTCTTGAGACACAAGAAACAATTTTATGAGTTACATTTCAGTTCCTAGTATCTGGTTTCAGTCACTAACTCTGGGACAGATGGTATTCATTATGTTAGTCAGAAAAAAATTAATGAATGGGACAGTCTTACAAAAAGAAAAGCCATAATTCCTTGTAAGCAACACATGCTTGTTCTATATACTAATTGCAAGTTCATTCTCTGAATGCCTGTCCTGATGTAGCCAAAGTGGTATCATTCAAACATGAAAAGGAGGTCTCTGAAGTATTGGGAAAAGTCCAGCCTTTAAAAATTATGCCCAAATCTTTATGGAGGGAAGGAGAAAAGACAGAATCAGCAGGAAGGGCTCCACTCGATTGCTGAAGGAACAAGAAATTGTGGAAAAGAAAGAAATAATTGAAGAGAGAATCCCGATAGAAGAATGGCTGGTTGACTGGAATCCTTAGATGGAGTACTTTATACTTTATTTGTGAGTGTTGCACATACATTTATATATGAGAAAAGGATGAAATCAATAGATCAAGTTAAAAAGGTATTTAATTCTAACTATACAACCCACATCCCATTGAGTCATCATTTCAGAAATATTTCCTTACCTAAACAGAGGAATAGAATAAGTCTTCCTTCCTTCCTTCCTTCCTTCTTTCCTCCCTCCCTCCCTCCCTCCCTCTTCCTTTCCTTTCCCCCCTCCTTCCCTCCTAACTAGCACTTGTTCTGCACTGTCATAATTATGAGGGCTCACTAAACAAGTAGGTATTAAACAAAGACCAATGGGTTTCTAGCCTAAGGCTACTTTGGGGGCAATCAGAATAATTTCTCCAGATCCTATACAAAAGTTACCTTCTGTATTTGAAATGATCACATTGATATTTTCCATTTCAAACAGTAAAAATAACTACCTCAAGAATTGTTTCAGTACTTTTAATTTTTCCACCTCCTACTATGTAGTCAAGCTTAAATTCTGGTGACTTCATAGACACCTTTCATGACAAGAAACTGGAAAGATTTGTCGTGGCCTTTTTCAGGAGCATTTTTTTTACTTCATATTTAGCCTGCAATCCTGGTATTTCCTGAAATCCTAATAAATTATCATTCTCTCTTCTATTTTTTTTCTCAATTCAATCATGTCCGATTCTCAAAGACTGCCTGGATAAATCTCTGCAGTTCTCTTGACAAGATTTTTCAGAAGCAGTTTGCTATTGCTATGGTCTCTTTCCTAGGGTTAAGAGAAAGTGACTGACTTTCATGGCTAACGCAGGACTAGAACTCATGATTTTCCAGTTTCTAATTTCATGCTTTAATCACTACACTAAACTGTTTTTTCTCGTAGAATCTTTAAAAAGGAAACCCTCAAGTCAGCCTACTGACTTTACAAGGACAATGGGTTGCAAACATTTTATAAGTCTCAAGAGATGTCTTGTTGATTGCTTCACCCATTTCAGAAACTAATTCCTGCAATTTCAGTTTTTAATTTCATCTGAAGCAAATGAGGAAATAAAACAGATACAACATACAGTCTCATTGAGTTGAGAAAGAGCACAAGTTTGAACATGCATATATTTCCTGTTTTACAATTTAAAAATGATGATTTAGAAAGAAAGCAATCAAAATACCATTCTGTCCTGTATGTGGTACATTTCCCAATGAATGTCTAATACTTTCTACTTTTAACTATAAAAATTGAGTGAGTCCCTGAGATTCATACATTCTTTGCATAATAAATCTATCATGGACATTTATAAATCCCTAGACAATCTATTTGTTTTAACAGTCTTTCTTAGAAACAGCTTGAATTCATTCATTCAAAGATTGTGCATGGGTATGTGTTTTCCTGTCACAGCTGATCTAAGCTTATAGGAAGAAATTTCAGTTCAGGAAACAGCATTCCTCAGGTCTGGATAAAAAAAATTCTATTGTGGAAAAGATATCATTTTTCCCATATTCTTATTTTGGCACTCTATCCATGTTTCTTCTATCTAGCAAAGATAGATGATATTAAGAGCAGAGTTTCTCAACCATGGCAGCTTTCACATGGCTGGCTGGGGAATTTTGGAAGTTGAAATCCTAGCTGACGAATTCTGGAAATTGAAGTCCCCACATCTGAAAGTCACCAAAGTTGAGAAACACTGTGCTATGTTTGACTCAGCCTGGATCATATTTAATCAATATACTTTGAATAATCTAAATCCATTCTACATTCCGTATCTATTGTCTGTCTCTGCTATAAGTATTCAAATAATATATACTGTACTTAAGAGGTGCACCAAAGATATGTTATCATTTTTTTCCAGAGCTTAATTTCAGCAGTCCAGATTTCCTAGGAAACACATTTTTTTTTTAAAAAGTTCCTGTTAAAATAGAGTTTCTTATTTGTAATAAATGCAGACATTTCTGATTGAATTCCTCCTGCTAAGTAGCAGAACCCAAGCCACAAAATGTCTTCATTTCTGATTTGGATTTTGGACTTATTTTAAATATGCCTTAGGTCAGCATCACAAATTTTCATGTAATGTATTTATCCATCCAACCAACCATCCATCTAGTTCTTTCTTAAAAGAACTATTGGGTGAGTTTATCGTCATACTTTTCCTTAACTTAACCAGGTTACAGGTAATTTCCCTTTCTTTATATTATGGCTTCTTCAATGAATTGAAAGTGCTTTGTTTTCCATATCTGCCTTGTTATAGTCAGGTGGAATGGCTGATGGGTGACAATTAATGGATAGGCAAAGCTTTCCTGGTGGACCCAAGCTTTGCAAGGAACTTGGTTGCATTTGTTGGGAAAAAAGATATCTTTGCCTTAAAAATGTTACAGATTACAAGAAGGCTTAAGTTCTCATACATGTTTCTTCCAGCTCCAGTGAGTGGCAAAGCTATGTAGGATCAATAGAACTTAGTGCTACTTCAAGTTACTACTTAGTTCTAAGTTTAATAGTACTTAATTGAAAGAACATAGCAATATAGGGCTTTAATCTAGACCTAGAAGTTGAGAAAAATATTCTGATAGAAGATAGTGGCTTACCATTTTAGTACTATAGCCAAGATCAGTGCATGGACATTGAGCTTGACTCAAGAGTAACCTTTATTTTGTCATCTCCCACTATATTAGTATTGTGCCATTATGAATCAAAATATAAACCAAATCCTTAGTTCTGAATTAGAAAACAGTATTGTTATAGCTAATATAAAAGATAAAGTATAGTTTGGATACAAGATTGTCCATAGGATGGTAACATTTACTCCAAAAGTTTTGAATATAATCTCCCTAAGCCTCATAAAAGTGGTAATTAAACCACAATTTTGACATTATGACATGACAGATAATGGAAACAATTAAATACATGATTTAACTATCAACAGGATATTTAAATTAAATTCATTTAATGTTTATCTTGGCCATTCCCTTAATTGGAGTGCAATCTTGGCAGAGCTTTCAGAGACCATAGCCTAGCGTAAATGCCTAAGAATTGTCTGAAAAGAAAGAAGAGGAAAAATGATTCAGCAATATATCAGCTTGATTAACTATGTGGAATTTTAAAAATGAAGAGAAAGAGAAGAGAAATTATGGAATTTCTCAGCTTTAGATATTCAACCCAGAGTTCAATAAACAAAATCTGTCCACATGGCTAGGAGGATGTTGATAACCCTGACTTCTGATCAGTGAAGCAGAGGCTTATTCTAATCTTGTTTATATTTTATTGAGTTATGTTGTGCAGCATAGAAGAGAAGGCAGTTAATACTATACTTTGGAAGGAATACACTTATATAAAAAATAGGTAGGAACCATTTCTTTATATCATTTCTATATTGCTGTTTATTTTTAAATTGGATTGTTGCAGCTGCTTCTATTGCAACAAGAAAAAAAACTTTATCTTAAGGAATAGAATTAAAGAAGTGTGATAAAGCTTTCCTAGACCAACATGAACAAATAGTCCTCAACTTACTACTGCAGTTGGGGCCTAAGTAATGCAATAGGTAAGTCACACTCAATTTTATGACCTTTCTTTGCCAGGTCGATAAGCGAATCCAGTTGCCCCCATTGACTTTGCTTCTTGGAAACCCCTGGGAAAGTCACAAAAGGTTATTGTATTATCCCAGAACCCTGCAACCATCGTAAATATATGCCAGTTGCAAACTATCCCAAATTTTGAACACGTGCTGGTGAGGACACTTTGATGGTTGGAAGTGCGTGTACCAGTTATAAGTCACTTTTTTCAGTTTCACTCTACCTCAAGTGGTTGTTAAACTGATGGTTATAATTCAAAGACTACCTGTACTATACATATGCTGAGTTCCAGGACAGCTAGAGTTCAGTCATGCTTGATAATACCTCAAGAAAAGCAGGCTAAACTAAAGGAACATTTCTCAATCTTAGCACAGATTGCATGAACTCATATGTAATCAGACACAAATATGTGACTGCAAAGCAGTATCCCATGTGAGACAGTATCCACTATTGTGCCAGTGGAGACATGACTGTTATGACAAATACCATTAATCTGTCTAGGAATTGTGAGATAAAGTCTTCAGTAAATTAAAAACATATAATACATGGTACATGTACAGTATAAAGAGATACTGTAGAATTGGATATGCTTCTCATTTGTTCAGAGAAGGAAAAAAGGAGTTAATAAATTATACGGTAAATATTCAGTGAAGTTAAGAAATAATGACAAATGACAAAGCAATGAACTAGAAATTACAAGATGAAAACTGAAAACTTCATTTATTGAATCAAATAGTCTATCTGCTAATGTTGCTGACATGATTGGTTACTAGCTTTTTATAGTTGTAATATAACAGCCTTGTGCTAGTCCTGTGTAAAGTTGTCAGAAATTTTACGTGTGACTTTTACTTTCACATCCCCAACTCATCTTTAGCCCTTTCAGAGGTAGGATTAAAAGTAAACATGGCGTCCTTTTCATTCATGTCTTTGTACATGGACACTTCTATAATCTGTTGCTTTGTAAATGGGGGTGATAAACCAAGAGGATGTTTGAAATTTTATAGCATCATGGCTTTTGTAGATTTACAAATTTTCATAATTTCATGTTACTTTATGGAAGAATTCATGCATTGGAAGAAGGCCTGACAGTAAGATGACCTTTGTTATTTGTGAACACAGTTCATCATCATCACATTCCTAGAAGTTTTCCTGCTTGGACCAGGGTCCACTTTTCAGATCGATAAATGACATCTTGAAGGATCAAACATAGCATCCGGGTCACATTGCATTTTGGCAAAGATGGCTGTAGATCCATAGGTTACAACAACAACAACAAAAGGCTTGTTGCCTGGGCCTGATGTTGGATTTGTGAATAGCTAATTATGATTGATTTGGTATACATATTCAAAATGATTAATGAACCCAATTCATGTTTCAGGATTTCTGTGATCAAAAATAAAGTGAACATTTGAGCATGCAAAGCTTGTGAAGAGATTTATCCAATAATCCTCAACATACATACAGTATAGAACAGAAAAGAAATAAATTTTACAAGTAAAATCAGTAGTCAGACAGCAATTCACTGTATGTATATGTATTTACAGAAAGTGAGGTGATCATTTTCAATTACATTAATAAAAGGAATATTAAAATTTTTATTGACTTCTAATATCCAAAACTATATCACAGTACTGATTCCATGTCCATTTTCTTCAGAAAAATTGCTCCCACTTTCTAGCCTTGATACCTTCACCAGTACACCAAAGATGACTCTCTGCTGTCTCCCTTAGTATAGTATTTAGAGATCAAGTATGGCTCTCAGCTTCAAAACATTATGCACTCTAGTATTTTTTATATATCTACAATATTTCAATTTTACAAAATAAATCTCCAATGACCATTCTTCATATGAAAATCCTTATAAATGCATCACAATAATATAGTAGTATTTTAGTAGTTCCTTTTTCTTCTTTTCTCAATCTGATATCCTCCAGACTGGTGGATATAACCACAGGAATTCATTATTAGTCTTGAAAAGCCACCATTACCCATGCTGTATGAGAATATAGAGTTTTGGTGGTGCAGTGGTTAAAATGCACAGAGTCAGAAGGCTAACTCTGCTCACTGCCAGCAGTTTGATGCTGTCTGGCTCAAGTTAACTCATCCTTCCATCCTGCCAAGGTCAATAAAATGAGGAGCCAGATTGTTGGGGACAATATGCTGACTTTGTAAACTGTTTAGAGATGGCTGAAAAAGCACTATAAAGCAGTATATAATTCTAAGTGCTGTTGCTAGTGCTATTTTGTAATTCCTAATACCAACTTTTCTAGAGGGCTTAAAATTCAAAAAGCATGTTTTATTTAAACTTCCAATAATTATAGTAAAGTATATATAACATGTGTACACATCTTCTGAAATAGAAGTAGAACTGCCAAGAATTACTAATACAGGCATATACTTATTTTATTTTATTTTATCCAGTAATCAGTCCAAGTAAACAATGACAGCATTGATCCGAATTCTATGACTTTGTAATGTTTACTGTGCTATAGAGTGTTCTTTGTTTATTCCTCTCTGAAAACAGTTTGGCACATTTTACTAGTCCCAGAACTTCTTCTGTTTTCATCAATTTAGACTGTATCTCTGACCTTTAATGCTTATGGGAGATGAAAAAAGGAAGTTGTCCATCAACTGTCTAGAAACCAGAAGCTTCTCTCTCTCTCTCTCTCTCTCTCTCTCTCTCTCTCTCTCTCTCTCTCTCTCTCTCTCTCTCTCTCTCTCTCTCTCTTTCTCAGTGTGTGTGTGTGTGTGTGTGTGTGTGTGTGTGCTCAAATGCCATGTGTATTCCAACACTAGGACTTTATTTCTTGTTCACTGTGGAAAATATAATTGTAGGTGACATATTAACCTTAGTTTATTTCTGTTTGCCTTTTTATTGTTAAATATAGTTTTGCAATGTTATTTTTATATACCTGACAATTTAAACATTTCAGTCAATGTCCTCTCCCACTGCTTAAAAAAAAGATTTCAATATGTTAAAATTCTTGTTGCTGAGGGAGCTTAGTTTCAGGGGAAATTAGCAGAAAATAATAGAATTGTACTTTAGGAGTATGTCCCGCTACTTATTCTTCAGTGATCAATTAGCATGCTTAGGCAAAAGGTCTAAAGCACCTGGCTAGCAAGCAGGAAACTTTAGTTCAAATCCCACCTTAGCCATGAAAGCCAGGTGGATGGGCAGTCACTCTCTTATAGCTCAACCACTTCATAGAGTTGTTGTTGTAGGGTAAACAAGGGTAGGAAGGTGTGTTGGAGTTGTTCACCACCTTGAGTTATTTGTAAAAATAATAAAGGCGGAATTCAAATAAAAACATTTTTTAAAGCCAAGCACATGTATTATCTGATGAAAACCATAGGCTTGCACACTGGTGGAAGAAAATAGTAAATTGGGAAGAGGAGAGCATTAAGGAGATAAATTAGTGATAAGCCCAAGAAGAAAGGGAAACTTTCCAACAAAACTGCTGGGTCAACAGCACTGCCAACAGCTCCTGCTTCTTCACTGGGACCTGCAAAATAAATAATTGTTTAATCTCACCAACAAGGAGAGCAACAAAAGAGCAGACTCCTAAAAGATGAATCATAGCAATGACTGCTGCAGAAAGTAGGTTTTCAGTTGGATTAATTATTCTTTTAAAAATTGGGATTTAAAGGAAAGTTAACGAGGCTGTATAAAAAGATGCAAATACAAGTAGATAAATACTTGTACTACTTCGGTGGGAAGGTAATACTGTTCCATGCTGGCCACGTGACCACAGAAACGTCTTCAGACAATGCTGGCTCCCTCGGTTAATAAATGGAGATGAGCACTGCCCCCTAGAGTGAGATACAACTGGATAGAGGAAATCTTTACCTTTATTTTATCCCTGTACATTGGTTTTTAAACCTGTAATTCTTCAGGAAAACCACCTACAGTACTTTTAAGATTTGTTTAATGGTTTTGTTTTTCAGCACAAAAGGATTTCAAGGCAGTTCCTAGCTACATGAATTTAGGTAGGATAAAAGCAACACAAAAAGCAGAGAGAGAGAGAGAAAGAGAAGGAAGGATGGAGAGGATAGGTGGATAAATTTAATGGAAGACATTCTCAGGAGCCAGAATTGATGGAATTACTTTGGCTTCCATCCCACAGTTTATTTTGTCTGATTATATTTAAATATCTATATTAACAAGGCACAGTCATATCCATGGCTTCACTTCCAAATCAGGGATCCATATAAAAAAAGTGAGCACATGAAAAATTTAAATAATCCTCACCTATGTTTGTGGGCATGGAAATACAAACCAGTATGGCTAAGATAGAAAAGTATGAATATAGCTATATATGGTAGTTAGTTATAAAAATACATGTGCATGCATATTCTCACACAAATGTTTCACACGCATGCTTCACACACATCTAATCCAAAAGTGTCTTAATACTTTTGATTCATGTTAACACAAAAGCACAGTTTCGAACTCTTGATCATGTTGCACTTTTAGTGTTCTCTCTAGTGAGATATTCGTTCTTGAAAGAGAATTATGGCAGGCCTATGGTGGGTTTCTTGTGTCCCTTTGCAATTCATGTATCATCCCAGAAGCAAGTTGTCTTCAAAGAGTAAGCTAAACAGGCAAAAATAAGCTGAGTTAACACTCTGTAATTGAGCTATAATCAAGCATGTTATTAATAGTGGCAGTAATAATTTTGTTTCATTTGTAGTTACTGTATGACTAAGCAAAGTACATAGAGTAAAATCATAACTGAAATACATTATTCATTACATTACAATGAATCATAATATCATTATAGAAAATAAGGAGCCTTTACACTAAAAGGTTCACAACATATAACAAACTTCTATGAATTTAAATAAGAACTTAAAAAGGCATCTATTTATTTAATAAAAAGGCTTCTACAGTATTTTAAATCAACTTCATAGAAGTTTGGAGTCTCTGCACTGTACATGTTAGATATTCCCCAGAATTTTTGAAGCCTTATTTTGCCATTTCCAAGGGAATGCAATAAATCTGGCAAGATTCTTGTAACACACACAATAAAACTCTGGTATTATTGGTTCTGGTTCTGATTGCTTTCACTGACAGGTATATGAGCAAATAATTGGGTCCTGTATAAGAGGCAAGCTGGACATCCAAAAAACATCTACATTATTAATTTCATAAAATAAGAGACAAGGAAAAAGAAAGAAAGGAAAAGGAAGGGAAATTCCCTCACATTTGCTATGGAGAGAATAGTTTTTGATCCAATTCCTAAACAAACTTTATCTGGTTATATCCAAATCTTACCATATATAATAAAGCAACTTGGACAAAACCAGAATGGACAAAACCAGAGCTGCTCAGACAGAAAAAATGCACAGCACATCTATATCACTAAACAGCAAAACAAAACAAATCTAAACCAAAACAAATAACTGGAAAAAGCAAGAGACTATCAAAGAAAAAAATATTGCAGGCTGCAATTCAAAGAGTATGTAATGTCTGCAATGTTTGCTTTGATGATTATGAATTTAAACAGAAAACTATTTCCACAAACATGAATCTGCTCTCAAATTTTCTGAAATAATTGACTAGGATAAGCATTTGAAGAATATTAAAGATTTGTGTATGGTATCTAGGAATGAAGATGTTAATGCCTTCCTTTTCTTACCCAAGAAGCACATCAGAAATATTTTACTGACATTTCCCTTATGAGAGTACAGATTTGTGTGCATATAATAACCACTACTGTATATGGGAGGGGAGTTGTATATAACATTATAAAAATTGAAATTCTTTTCTGCAGTTTTAATGACACTATTTCATAGGAGTAGCTTGCTGCAGCTCTGCAGCTGTTTACATAATCATTAATCTGAAGTAACTGTAGACTTCAAAAATTAAACTTCCTTTCACCTTTTTTTATGCTTCTGTAATCGCAATGAAATCATTTAGCCAGCATGTATTTCCCACATATCTCTGACTGAAACTTGGACAATAGTGTTTATTTCCCCTGAAACAAAAATATTGTTTTAATGAGTAAGTCATCAGCTTAGTGTCACATTTTATTTCCCTGAATTGTTTGTATCTTGCCCTATTTCAGAAATCAAAATATACAGTACATAAGAAAAGTGGTGTAGGATTACATGAAAACTTGTCTCATCCAACACCCAGCTTCCATGCATCCAATAAACTGGCTTAAGGAAATCCACAAATATGAACTGAATGTAATAAGATATTTCTGCTTTCCCAGCAAGTAGTATTGATACAAGGAAAGAAAGAATGAGAAAGGTCAATTCTTAAAGCCACAAAATTTCTATAGTAAGGAGGGAGCCAATAAGGAGGGAGCAAGGCAGATACCCTCGTAACCCAAGGCAGATATCCTTTGTTACCCTTTGTTACCCAAAGTAACAATTGGGGACTATCAAAATATTTAATCTGTCAGCACAGGTGATGGAATAGTTTGGATTTTTTCTTCAGTCCTGCAGCCTAACTATCTCAACAGCAGTTAGGAACATTCAATTTATTCTTCTTATTGGCAATAATTAACTGACTGATTGACATTCACAGGAATTATAAGAAACAAACAGTCAAAATCATCTCTCAAAATGAAGGCAAGAGAAGAGATGCCAGAGAAAAATCCAGCTTTGATGGGTTATCAAATAAAACACTGTGGTTCATCAACATGAAATCCATCACAGTATAAATGAACATTTAATTCATAGAGTCTGCTAGGCTCCACCACCATGTTTTTATTGGCTCAAAAATTATCTCTAAAATACATAAAGTTATGTGCAAACCATTTATATTTGGGGAAATGTATTTCAGTAAAGGAGAATATTTGTAGCATGGGGTTGAAATGAGAAGTCCTTGGGGATCTCTGAGCTTGGTTGTTTTCATGCAGATATTGCATTACCCAAACTGGGTAATATCATCAGTACTAGTGATGGAAATGTATTCAATAGGCAAAAATGCATTCATTTTGGAAAATCTGTGTACCAAATGATTTATTTGGAAAAGATACATCCAAGATTTATTTATTTATTAAATTTATATGTTGCTCATCTTACTCAGAAAAGTGACTATATATCCAAAATTTGTACAAAATAGAAATGTTTATGGAGATTCTCAGTCATGTTTATTCCAAAGGTGCTTTTCCAAAAGGCAACTGGACTTTCTTTGTTTTTCCTTGAAGACGTTTCACTTCTCATCCAAGAAACTTCTTCAGTTAAGAAGCTGGAAAAGCTGAAGCTCCAACACTGGAGGTTTTTAAGAAGAAATTGGACAGCCATTTGTCTGAAATGATATAGGATTTCCTGCTTGAGCAGCGGGTTGGACTAGAAGACCTCCAAGTTCCCACGAACTCTGTTATTCTGTTATTAGAAGCTTTAATGAAAAGGACATATACTTTATTATCTGTGATTTTGAATGATTCTTATATACATGATTTCATACATTGTTAAAGCAAATACAAGATGGGTCAAGATAAATTAGAAAACTCTGGTTTATAAATGTAATCTGAGTTGTCTACCGAAGCTTGCATGAGAGTTTCTTTTCCTGTAGTTTTTTCATCACCCATGCAGCCTCCTCAATATAAAAAATCATGGGCTACTCAAATGAGCTTGTTCTTCGCCTATCTTTTCCTTCCCTAGTGGAAGAAGGTAGGGGCAATTGAAGCCAATCCTTACAGGTGGGATTTGTCTATGGAGAACATAAATATAACATGCTCTGTTTGCTATCATGAGCAAAAAGACTGTCCATAGAGCAAAATATGATGCTTTGATTCCCATTTTCATCCTGCATAGATGACTTTTGTCATTCAGTGAAAAAATGGAGTTAGCCTTCTCCACTTAGTTTTGCATGGACAAATTAATGATTTCAGTTTGGTGTGATTTTTCTAAGGTAGGTGGGGTTTTACCCCTCTGAAACCTTGCTGTTTCCTGCTGCCACTTGGCTCACCAAGGCAGTTGAGGAATTGGATCTCATATTTGGACTAGATTTAGTTCCCCACTTCTGGAACAATAAATACATAACATAGAGAAGATCAGACTTAATTGTTATATAAATCAGCCCAGAACTTCTCCAATAGGTCTAAAGACCACTTATGGATAGACTAATTTATGTAGTTGCAGAATTCGCAAAGCAGTCACAAATGTCTAATCCCACACCTGTATTATCATCTTAGTATCATCATGTAGCTGTTACTGATTTTAACTCCGTGACTGATCCCTTTCACCTAATTCTTATAACACTGATACTATGGATCTCTATGAGAATATTATTATAGATTTTATAATCTATTAAAGTATGACTTACATGAAGGCTTGATCTGTCAAGCAAACAAAAATAGAATAAATGGTACACCAAGACTATTAGCCATTTTTTAATTGTCTGTAGAACAAGTCTGAGAAATGCAGTTCTAGAAGTTCTTTATTTTTACACTGACATAAAATGTTCACAAAGGTTTTGCCGTTTTCATAAAACCCACAATGAGTAGTGTTGCTATAGCATATTTTTACCTCTAAATGGCTCACTGAATATACAACATCAAAAGTTGCTTTGCCCTCCCACCTCTTACGTTGCTCATTCTCTTAGCTCCACACCAACTTCCTTTTCTTGCATTTTCATAATAGAAATGTGATTGCACTGTGTCTCTCTCTACAGTACTTTGTAGATGAGAGCAAACATCATGATCTGTAGAGTAAATGTAGCAGAAATGTGGCAGAGGTTGCTTCATCCCTAATGGTTGCTTGGAAATAAAAATATGGGCATGCAATATCAAAGTTAATCTTTCATTCCAAAGAAAGTTCTTTCCATACATTGTTTTTATATTAAATAATTTAGAAAAAAGAGAAACACATTTCTATTCATAGTGTCCACTGAAACATACCCTAGCAAATAAATATTTTAAAAGACCAAAATATTTGACATGTTAACAGTGTATGATAAAGGATATTTGCTTTCCTTATTTTACACTTGCAGTATTATAATTGATAAAGTAAAAATGTCAAGTACTTTATCATGAGAAATCACTCCTCCGAATGGCTGAATCGTAAGAATTAATGTAACAGGATTAGTAGACCATTTGAGAATAGACATTACTAGTCTAATATTTAAAAATAGCAAAGCAAAACTAAAGTTCCCATACTTGGATAATATTTCTATCTTCATTCCAAAAATAGCAGTGAGATTGTTCGCCCATTTCTATACCTCATGGCTGCTTTGATGCCATTATTTATCATACTCCTTCTTACTTTTTTTTAAATCTTGGATTAGTCAAAATAGACTGTCATGGAACACATAGTCACTGGAAATTTAGCAAAGTACTATTCAACATGCTACAGTATGACTGCATCACTGAGGAAAACTTGCCAAAAATAAGCAGAATGCTACCTAGATAAATCACAGAGAAAATTCCATCCAAGTTTCCATAGCAAATAAGATGCTACCACCATTACAACAGAACATTGTTTTTTATCCTCAGCAATTTTATCAACCTCAGAAACTGACTGAGAAATTCTGGGAGTTGAATTCCATACTTTTTACCATTGGCAAGTTGAGAAACATTGCAATCCAATCCTTACATGAGCTAAGTTTTTCAGGGTTACCAAAACGGATTCTAAAATCAGAGACCATTTTGTCATAAATTTAAATTATTCTTCTGCCTGTAGTGTAAACAATGTTTTGGAGTGACGAAAGCACTTTATCTCACTATTGCTTGTTGACATGGTCCTTATATCTATTAATATATTTACAACTATTCTGCAGATAATACAATAGAATACATCCAAAATACAAACTAGTGAGCAGATTCAACTAAAAATCTATCGGGATGGCCATTCAGTGAGATTATGGCTGTGTTGACATTTATTCTAGATATTAACTGTAATCCTTGTCTCCAAACCCTTGGCCAAAATGTGCTCTTTTTAAATGGTATTTCACAGAAACTTGGAGTTCTGTGATAACTTGATGAGGTTCCATTAAAAACTATGGGCAAAAAGAAAAAAAAGCATCCTCTAATATGGCCAGGGACAGTCATAGTGAGAAGAGTGGGGCTTGTCAGTGGCATTCAGACTCCTCCCTCAGAGGTGTTTGTGCTCATGATTTACTGTTTTGCCTCTTGATCAAGAGTTCCAGGATTTTATTTTTTTAACCAGCAGGTTCTATACCCTGAAACAGTTTAAAAACTCTTTCTCTGCAATAATGCATTGTTAAGACACAGCAAAGCCCACAAATATTGTATCTCTGATCTACAGAATTCTTAAGAATGCTGGTTAACCCAGTCCTATTTTCATGATGACTTTAGAAAAAACATTTTATTGCTAACTTTGATTTAGAGTAGATTTATAATGTTAAGGATCAAATTATCACAATGGTTGAAGTGCAGATGAACCCGTGCTTGATTCCTCTGTGAGATGTGTGTATATAAGACTGACAAGATTATACTGCAGTTGAGATTATAGGACCAAATGTGGAATATTTAGACCTGAATAACTTCAAAATACAATCCACTCAAACGTTTTTTTTGGGGGGGGGGGAATAACCTAGACCATTTCCCAATCCAACCTATACCACAATGTCCTGTTACCTTCAGTGAATAAATAATTCTTATATAGATAATTATTGTAAATCTTATTATGGGGAAAGTGAAAATGCTATTTTCAGAGATCTTTAAGTTGAAAAGATAGATAAGGAACAAAATGCAAATTATTTTTTATTTTTTTCTAAAAGAAAAAAGTGCTAGTTCAGATGTATAGGAATATTCTTTAACCACATTGTTTATGAATGAATAGCACACATATTTAAAGTCTGTTAAAAAAAGGTAAAGATATTGTAATAAGGCTTTGAACATTAAGCTTCCCTTTCTTCAGCCAAGAATTCTCTCCTTCAGTCTACATTAATGTTTTGGTGTTATTTTTTCAAACTATTAAAAAACAACTCATGAAGCTGTTCTATTCCATGCTTCCTCTTAAAAGCAAACAATATTAGTTGCAGCAGCAATTAGTCCTTTTGAAATATTTGTTCTTAGGAATGAATGAATACAGCAAATAATGAAGACCTTAATGTTTCTGTTTTGCTTGCTTTCCTTTTTACTAATAAGATCTAATCCAATAAAAGTCCATTATCCTCAATGTTTACCTCATTTAAGAGCTGTCATGTTGACTATATCCTTCATAAAATCTGTACTTTAGTTTCATTTTGCAAATGCATAACAGTGCAGACTCATTTATTGTCTAAGCGTCAAATCAGATTTTGTTCCAAGTTTCTTAAAGAAAGTTTTCTATACACATTCTTCAGGCAGCTCCTTTCATTTTCCAATTATGGTCTTATTTAGCACTTTTTCCAGCACAGTATTACATACAGCTTCTGGAAAAGATTGTATACAAGTGTAATTATTATTGCATAAGAAAGCATGTGATTTATACTACAAATCCTAATGTACTTCATATGTTATATGCTGTAGTTTTTGGGACACTCCAGAAATACTGAACAACATATAACAGAGTAAGACATTATCCTCACTCAGATCATAGAGTAGATATGGAATCCATAGCAGATCCAGTGGGACACAGTGGCACAGTGACTTAATGATGCTGGAACTGCCAGCCAGAAATGGCTGGTACTCCAGTGGTTCAAGTCTGGCTCCACAAGTCAGAGTGAACTCCCGCCACTTGTTCCCCAGCTCCGGCCTACCCAGCAGTTTGAAAGCAGGCAATATTGTGAGTACATAAATGTGTACCACTTCAGTGGGAGAAACGTAGCTGCTTTCATAGGTGTGGAGAGCGGAAGCCAGTGCTGGATCTAACTGGATGCAAGACATTGTAACACGAGGCGAAGCAAGGCAAGACCAGTGGAGAAGCCTGGAAGAGCCAGCAACCGAAGCACCACTGGTCAGCTAGTTTGCCCCTTGCAGTGCACCAAGGATAGGCATGCAAATGTCAAACAGAATAAAGTAGCAATTTAGGCTGTCAGGACTGCATTGTGTCTAGTATTTGTAGATTTCCCTGACATTGTATGCCACATGCTATGTAAATGAAATAAATAACCGGTTTTAAGTCCTTTGATCATTGGCGAATGATGAAAACTCATTGTTGATCTAACAGCTCTTTATTCATCACAGTAACAACTCCAGCAACTCAGCAAGGCACGCAGGCCTCTCTTTATCTGCCCAGAGCCCCAGACAGAAAAGCAACAAAAATGGAGTGCTTTCATGCCTCGCGCATGTGCGCGAGGCCAGCGCCACTCAGTCTGGTCTCAGGCAGCTTTTGCAAAGCCCGGGACCGTTGCAATGTCCCAAGCCTGCTTTTGCAGGCTCAGGACACAACACCCCTCCCCCCTAGATTGAACATGCATTTACACCACACACATTGTTCCATTGGGAGAGTGTTATAGTTCCAACAATCAAATGCACGGAATGTGGAATACTCGAGGTTGTCTTCAGACAACCCCACTTCACTTGTTTTAGGCATAAATGTATCCAAAATCAAAAAGTACTACAACAATCTTCCTATTAAGGGCCCTTGTTCTTAGAACCCTTTGAACTTGACAGCAATGTCACAAAATCCCTAAGGTGTTTGGGTTGCCACTTGGCCCGCTGCGACCTCCTAGGGCCAGGAGAGCCCCTCTGCTCACCTTCTACTTGAGGCAGGCCAGTGCTTTGCTGCCTTAGGTTTTCCGGGGACCCGGTAATTTTGCCTGGCCCACCTGCTTGCCTACCAGGCTAGGCAGATCAGGACTTTGTTGCCCCCAAGACCTGGCTGACCCACCCCTCTGCTGGGTGGCTGGACCCTCTACGTCCCAGCCAGCATACCTTGGAGGGGTGGTAGTCCCTGATTCCACAATGGACCTTTCTTGGGAGCACTGTCCCTCGAACCCCCGGCCAGCAGCTGAAGAATGCTGGGTAGCGGGAGTGCCCCAGTGTTCGGAAACCTCTAAGGCTGTGCCCCAGGTGTCAGAGTCAGAAGTTGCCTCCCTGGCTACCCCCTGTCCTGTTGACCTTCTTCTGGGAGCAATTGCAGAATTGGGCCTTTGCCCCAGCCAGAATTCTTGTTCTCTTGCATTTTGTGAATTATTTGGATACCCCCGGTCAGTCTCCCTGTCTGGAGCACTATCTGTCATTTGTGAAGAATGTGGATGACTCCCTGTCTGGAGTAGTTGTGGATGTATGGGATGACCCCTTATCCATTGAATTCCTGTCATGGACACTTGTGGAACCCTGTGCCGATTGTTGAAATTGATCCTCAGAATGCACATTGTAATCCTTCTCCCCCCCCATAGAAGAGCCAGGAGCAGAAGGGTGCGAGTCCAGTCTCACATGCAGCTGATCTATGTGCCTGTGAATGACGCGGCCGTCGCCCAGTGTTATTTTGTATGACAACGGCTAAGAGACCTTACAGACCACAGCTATTACCCATAGATGACCAGGCCCATAGTTACGTGCCCAAACTGGATCTCCCACTTGAAGTCTCCTTGGTGCCCGTGGTTGTGACACCTGTGAAGCCACCCGGTCAGGGTGCAGCCTGTCCAGTTTTGTGATGAGGTGGCGACCCCAGCGTAATTCAGCAGGGCTCTTCCCCGTGGCAGTGCATGGTGTGGTGCGGTGTGCAAGAAGAAAATCTGCTAACCTGTGATGCCAGTTACCATAAGTCAGTTTCTTGAGGGCATCTTTGGTGGTGTGCACCATTCTCTCAGCCATTCCATTGGAGGAAGGGTGGAAAGGAGCCGAAGTTGCATGCCGGATCATGTTGGCTTGAAGGAAAGCCTGGAACTCAGAAGATGTAAATTGAGGACCATTATCTGAAACCAGAACATCTGGAAGGCTGTGTGAAGCAAAAATTCCTCTCAATACCTGGATGGTTCTGGCAGTGGTATTGGAGGAAACAGGAACAACTTCTAGCCACTTGGAATGGCTATCGACAACAACCAGGAAGAATTGCCCCTGAAAAGGCCCAGCGTAATCTATATGCACAATGGACCATGGGAATTGAGTTTCCTCCCACCTATGCACTGGGGCCTGAGACATTTCAGGGCGGGACTGTTGGCACGCTTGGCACCCATGCACCTGTGCCTCGATGGCTTTATCGAGTCCAGGCCACCAAAGATGGCTGCGTGCAAGCGCTTTCATCATGACAATACCAGGATGTCCCTCATACAAGGAATTCAAGATTCTAGACCTCAATGAGGCTGGGATCACTACCCTGCTGCCCCATAACAGGCATCCTTTGAAAGTAGACAACTCATGTTTCTTTTTCCAGAAGCTTTGGAACTCAGTATCTGGGCACTTGTCAGGCCATCCTGACAACACCCATATCAGCACATGTGTAAGCGTGTGATCAGTGGCGGTTTCTGCAGCCACATCCCTAGCATTGAGGGGAGACTCTGGTAACTCCTGAATGGACAGAATATGAATAGCTGGAGCAGGAGCAGGCTCCAATTGCTACAGTGGTAATCTACTCAGGCCATCTGCATGACCCATTTCCTTTCCAGGTTTGTGAATTAGCATGTAGTCATATGCTGACAGAAAAATGGACCATCTCAGCATACGAGGAGAAATGATATGTGGGATCTGCTTGGTAGTAGTAAACAATCCCAGAAAAGGCTTATGGTCAGTATAAACCATGAATTGGCGGCTGTATAATCATGAAATTTCTTAATGCCAGCCACTACGGCCAAAGCCTCTCTGTCAATCTGAGCGTAATTCCACTCTGCAGAAGACAGAGTCCGGGAATAGTAGGCCACAGGGACCTGAGTCCCATCAGCCATCAGATCGCTGAGTACTGCTCCAACCCCGTACGGAGACGCATTGCAGATGATGCAAACAGGCAGTTGCTCATTAAAATGAGCTAAAACAGCATTAGATGTGAGCAAGGCCTGAACGTCATTGAAGCTCTTGTCATGGACTTTAGTCCACTGCCAAGGAGCCTGCTTGTCCAAGATCCTGTGTAATGGCTCTGCCACATCAGCCTTGTGAGGCAGGAAAGCATGATAAAAGTTTAATAGGCCCAAGAATGCTTGCAGTTCACTCTTGGATTTAGGGCTTGGGGCCTTCTGTATGGCTTGCAATTTCATTTCAGCAGGGTGAATACCTTGAGCATCTATCCTGAATCCTAAGAAGTCAGTGGAATTGACTCCTATCTTGCATTTATCCTTCTTGAGTTTAAGGCCTGCTTTTCGAAAATGAAGCAAGACAGCCCTTAATCTCTCAGCTAAATTTTGGGATGATTCTCCAGCAATGAAGACATCATCAAAGTAGGGGCAGACCACAGGAATGCCATGAAGTGTGCTTTCCATGACACTTTGGAATATGCCAGGGGCTACATTTACCCCAAATTGAAGTCTCTTGACTTTAAAGTCTCCTCTGTGGGTTACAATAGTTTGGGCCTCTGCAGCTGCCTCATCAACAGGTAGCTGTTGAAAGGCTTGTGCCAGGTCAAGCTTTGCAAAGATGCGGCCCCCCTTGAGGGAGGCCAGAATGTGGCTTACCACAGGTACTGGATAAGCGTGCTGTTGCAGTTCCTTGGTTATAGTGCACTTGTAGTCTGCATATATACGTATATCCCCATTAGCCTTTAGAGGCGTTACTATGTGGGTTTCCCATGGACTTAAATCTACAGGTTGTAAAATACCTTGCTGGAGCAATTTGTCCAGCTCAGCATCAATCTTGCCTTTGAGGGCGAAAGGTACCCTCCTAGGCTTAACCCTGATGGGCATGATGATTGGGTCTAACAGTAGTGAAACTGGAGGCCCCTTATAGGATCCAAGCTCTGAACTAAACACATCTGCAAACTCCTTGCAGACTTCTGCCAGGCTCAACATTTGCAAATGGTGCAACCGAGTAATCTGGATTCCTAGAGCCTCGAACCAATCGAGTCCAATAAGACTCGTGCGTTCACCCCCCAGAACCAACACATCTAAGGGACCTTCAAAATCCTTGTGCTGTACATTAAGGGTGGTCTCCCCCTTAATACACACCTTAGAATTCTGAAAATCCATGAGTACTATATTGGATGGCTTTAGCTTGGTTCGAAGGCCACTGCTGCTACAAATCATTTTGAATGTACTGATGGATATAATGGAGAGAGTGGATCCAGTGTCCAACTCCATGTATAAAGGAACCCCTTGCAACTTTACTTTAAGGGACAGCTTCTTCTTTAGTGGTTTGTGTGTGCCTGTCCTTAATACACTCCTATGTGATGCACAAAAACCCACCCTATTTTGGCTGGGGACCCTGGTACCTTGCAGAGGCAATTCTTCACACGGTTGAATCTTCTGGTGCCCCAAACAGACGGCTGCAATGTGGCCCTGCTTGCCACACGCTCTGCAAATGGCAGAACGGAACCTGCATTCAGCTCTTCTATGGCTTCCTCCACACCCAAAGCATTTGAGGGATGCTGCGACCTTGTCTTAACGCTCCTTCTGCCTCCTTCCAGCTGGCTGGTAAAGTCTATTCACCTCTTCTTCAGGATCCATGTCTGCCCCTTCTTGGATGTCCTCCTGATGGATGGTAGCTCCTGGTGGGCCGTAGGGTCTTCACAGCTCTGTCTGCTGCTTCTTCAGCTGTCACCTCTCTCAGTGCATCTTGGAAAGAGACATCCTCTCTAGCAAAAATCTTTTGCTGCAAGTCTCTGTTCCTTAACCCGCATACGAAGTGATCTCGCAGTCTCTCTTCCAGATCCTTAAACTCACACGGTCTGGCTGCTCTCCTTAAGGCTGCAATAAAGTCCTTAGCAGATTCACCTGCTCTCTGGTCCCTTTGCTCAAATGTGTGTCTCCATGCAATCACAGACAATTTGGACTGGAAATGTTCCTTGAGTAGTTTCTTCAAGTTAGTGTAGGTTACTGACTCCAGAGGTGCAGGGGCCACCAGGTTCTCTGTAATTTCAAATGCCTCCTGACCACAGACACACAACAGGGTTGCAGCTTTCAAGCTATCTTCTCTGACCTGATTTACCCTGAAATAGTTTTCCACCCTTGAAACGTATGAGTCCCATCTTTCTGGGTGGGAGACATCAAATTCGGATATACGACCAATCTTCGCCATCCTACAGTCACAACTTCACCACTTGCTCCTGTTACTCTATTCTTGGGGGAAAGGGTCTTTCAGCCGAACTCACCCACCAGTGATGCTGTACTGGCAGGCTGGGACGCTGATTTCGATGCCATTTTTTTCTTCTGCAGGACTTCTTTGGGTAAGTCTTTACAGCTTTTCTTTCTTCCGCTTGTAAATCATCCCACCTTCATCGCCAGTGTTAAGTCCTTTGCTCGTTGGCAAATGATGAAGACTCAATGTTGATCTAACAGCTCTTTATTCATCACAGTAACAACTCCAACAACTCAGCAAGGCACACAGGCCTCTCTTTATCTGCCAAGAGCCCCGGACAGAAAAGCAACAAAAAACAGAATGCTTTCGCGCCTCATGCATCTCTGCGAGGCTGGTGCCACTCAGTCTGGTCCTGGACAGCTTTTGCAAAGCCCGGGACTGTTGCAACGTCCCGAGCCTGCTTTTGCAGGCTCAGGACACAACAACCAGGATTTAGCTTTCTAAGTGTTCAGCTTTAGAGATCTAATTGCTAACCCTCACAAACACAAGGAAAAATAGTAGAAAACAAGCCGGCAAAGACATGAAAAACCTAACATAGCCTTGGGCTAATGTTTATACCTGACTGTGATGTTGTCCCAATTCCACCAATATTATTCAGATTTCTATTTTTCTTCTTGATTCATCCAAAATTCCAAGGAAACTTGACATCATGCATTAATATATATAGCCCAAGCAAAGTCAGTAAGATAAAGTACTGTCTAATAACAAAGCCATCTATTTTATTTAAATCTTTCATTTAAATCAGGGGTCTTCAACCTTGGCAACTTTAAGACTTGTGGACTTCAACTCCCAGAATTCCTCAGGCAGCAAAGCTGGCTGAGGAATTCTGGGAGTTGAAGTCCACAAGTCTTAAAGTTGCCAAGGTTGAGGACCCCTGATTTAAATAAAAGGGGGAAAGGGAGCTTAACATTCAACAAAAAAGTGGATGTAATAATTGCAATAGATAAATAAATAAAAGAAAACCAAACTCCAAGAAAACACATTTGAATTATTTTGGGGCAAGGGAGTTTCTTCTTACTGAAATATATAGCTATTCAAATCTAGTTTAATCACCCAGATGCAAAGTTAACAGGGTTCTCTACAAATCACTTACAGGTAAATCTCATGGGATATTGTACAAATTATATTTCAATCAATAAATCAATCAAACAAACAAACCTTATTATATGGCAAGCAGAAACTCTGAACTCTGATGAACCCTTAGAGAGGCAAGGCATGACAGGTTTTTGTCCATGTACTTTAGGAGCCTATAGGCTTTCAGATATCTATAGATGAGACTCAGAAAGAGAGGGCCTGTTGGAGGGTGAATCTGCAGGTCCAGAGCAATCAGTAATCAATCAACCGTCTACAATTAACCCTTTTAGCCTTTTGTAAGGCTTTAAAAGACCTGGCTCTTCCCTCCCCCCCACCAGCCTAGGGAGAATATTAGATAATAAAATTAGAAAAGAATGGCACCAAGGTTTTGTTGTTTTAATGCTTTGTGCTTAAACTGGTTGAATTTTATAGATTTTAAAATGATTTGGGGAGAGGACTTTTAATTTTTGATTGGGAGCCACCAAAAATTGAAAGATGGGTGACTATATAATTATTTTAGATAAACAAAATAAATAAATAAATCTAATGTGGAAGTAGAGCAGCAGGCGGAATTATCTGATCTAGAGCCAGAGCAGGAAAGATTGTCAGACCCATACACCCATAAATACATAAATAACCAAATAAGTCCAAAGAAACGTTCTATGAGCCACCTCCCTCTCCAAAAAAAAAAACACCAGGCACAGTCCTTGAGTCTGGTAAAAAAAAAATTACACTCTGCTCTGCTTTGTGGATTTGCTTGCATAGACTGAGTCATAATGCCTGAAGTCAACTTTTTTGGTTTTCCTGAATTCTTGTATTCCTGCAATTTAGTGAGATTTACAGCTACTATAAAGATCTCTAGACTTCTGCACTTGTAATTTCTGGCAACTTATCTGCTTTGAACTATGATAATAAATTTAAGAATTACATTTTGTATCCCACTGCTGAAAACATTTATAAAAGCATACTACCTCATGATTTCCTTTCAGCTTTATGTTCTGCCTTAAAGCTTAAAATAAGACTGAGAAAGCTATGCTTCAGGGTGGGGAGAAGTAGATTTAACAAGCAGGTGTGTCTCTCTATCCTTTGCTTCTGCTGTCCTGTGGCCCATTCCAAGGCATAGCCTGAGGAGGAAAATGTTATTGCATTAAAGAGTAGGAAGCAAATACTTATACTCTGAAGAATTTTTTTAGAAGTTGTATCTAAAGCACTGCATAGTTCTAATAAAAATGTACAATGTTTGTTTTGTTATATACCAAATCTACTATCTAAGGAAGTTGCTTTATACTGCCTAATGATAGGAACAATCCTGAACCTGGCATCTAATCAATTTACAGCACTTATGTTGCATATTAGACTGGACCATTTCCAAAGTTTGTATTGTGGTCTCTGTCTGTTCTGATTCTACATGAGGAATTATACTGTAGTTTTCTTTCTACACATCCTTTATTTCTGCAAATTGAATAAACAGATGTTCACCATGACCAAGCAAGTTTCCAAAAGAAATAAAATTCCCAGTTGAAAAAAAATTGAAAAAAAAACATTAATTTCACAAACTGGAATTGAATTAATCTGAAGATATTATCATTCCTCCTACTTGTGCCCCATGCACTCCTATAATGGAATGACAGGATGATGATTAATTTATTCTTTATTCTCATGGCATAAATAAAATCCTAACACTACATACATACTGTGTGAAAAGATTGCATATTTCTATAACATAGGGGTCCCCCATCTCCAGGCCATGGACCCATACTAGTCTGCAGGGTGCCATAAACTGGGCCGCACAAATGAGTGAAACCCCATCATGCACACTTGGGATGCAGGCAGCACTTGAAACCACGTCCTCTCTGGTCTACAGAAAAAAATCTCTTCACACAACCGGTCCCTGGTGTCCAAAAGATTTTGGGACGCTCTACAACAATCTAACTGTCACCCTTATACTAATATGAGAGTCTTCTGGTTTCAGGTGCCAGCCTATTCCAAAGATTGCATTGGAACTTCTTCAACTTCTAGTAAGCTCTTTAAATAAAACTAGCGTTATCTCTCCCAGAGTCAAAACTTGGCAAAAATGTGATAAATCCCCTCTGATCCTTAGTTTGGAAAGACAAACTAGGGAAGGAAAACTGCAACATAATGGTGTACAGAAAGAGATTTATTACTAATTTGACTCTGGTTATATTGTAGAAATTAAAGTGTTGAAACATTAGTACTACAGCATTATGAGAGTTCCCTTTAGTTATTTTTCTACCCAGGCAAAAATTATGCTAGCAATTCTGTTCTGTCGCTATTACTGTCTAATTCACCCATTGGGAGATTAATATGGCTTTGTTTTTAGAAGAGGCACGCACAAGAAAAACAGTGTTTTCAGTTCCCTCATATTTGGCAGTTTAGAGCAATGCCTGAATGGTGATCCATAACCACAACTTCATACTTCTATTGTTTTGAATATCATCCTGAACTTTTTTCCCCTCTTGCTTGCCTTTCTTCCTATGTTTGTTCCCTTTCATTCTCTTTCTCTCTCTCCAACTTGGCATCTCCTTGTTGATGTTCTATTTGGATTCCTCATTTTCTGATCTGTCCCTGTCCACCTTTTCTTTCTCTCTGCCACTCTCACCTGTTTAGACTCTTCCCTCAAGGACTTAACACTCCCCTAACTATCTGTAGATACTGCTTCTTTTGTAGTCTCTTCCTGACAAAAGTCTTTGCAACAAATTCTTCCTTGCAACATCCAAACTGAAATGGAGCTAAGGAAAGGTTGCAAAATATTACCTAGTCTACATTTCAATTTGACCCATTGTTATCATATTGGCTGATGTAGATGCTTCAGTATCAATGTTGTTAATTTTAAAAAACTTTTGTTTTAGTTGTAGGGTTTCTTGCAGGATAGTTCAATTACTTTATATGATTTAAACAGGTTCAGCTGTAAAGGATATTTCTTAATAGATTCCAAAATTAATGCTAATGTTATATTTATTTTCTTACTGTTTTATTCTTTTATAATGTTTTATCAGATTGTAAGCTGCTAAAAGTCATCATAAGATGGGTGGCATATAAATGTAATAAATAAATAATGAAAACAAAATGATAATCTCTTATTTTGTAACATTCCAACATTTGAAGTCACCCATAATTCTGTGATTTTCTTGATTGATATATTTCATTTATGTCTCTTGGAAAATTCTTTGAGTGCCCTTGGATTTGTCTTTTCTTATCCATCCTTATTCTGATTGGATATTCTTTGGTACAGCATAAAGCTGCTGTGGTTATTAGAACAGAATATTCTTATTCAAAGATCACTGAATGAAAAAATGATTAGGTCCACATATAATAGAATGATTGCCCACAATCTTCTTACCACATAAAAGGATATTAAATGCACTGTATGTATTAAACAAAACAGAAACATAATTAAGAAGCATGGTGCTGCAAGACTAAATGCAAGCAATGAGGATGAGAAGATGAGACATGAGGTTGTCAAGCAGACATACCGGTAGAAAGAACAAGAAATATTCTGGTGGTACTACAGAAATTTAGTTATATGCAAAGAAATGCTACTTTATTTGGATATCTAACAGGGATTTAATTCATGAATTAAAGTGTATCATAACACTGTCCTAGAGACCAAATATTTAATTTCTACCACATCATTAAAAAGAACTGTTTGGGCATATAAAACTAGACTAATAGCACAATCCAATGCATATTCTTTTGAAAATAACTGGAATGCTGTTCAGTAATATTTTAAAATTTACTTGGAATTTATTAACTGTGCTGGTTTTATATAATATTTACTCCAAAGCAGATGCAGAAATATCAATTTGGTAACAAAGAGAGTTAATACAATGTTTTTAACATATTAAAATAGGCAATTGCCTTTACAATCAGTTGCCATAATCTTAAAAGCATTTATGCTCAGCCACAAAAAGTTTAATATAGACAAAGAGACATATGTGGAAAGACAACTAAAGTGTTCACTAGACTCTCCTTCAGCAGAATGCAAAAGAGCTACAAATCAGGCAAGTTTAGGAGTTAAACTCCCTAAGAAATTAAACTCCCTACAAACATTGCCATGTTACATGGCAATGATAAAGAAAGCAATGTATATTAAACAGTGACCTTTACAGCAGAAGTGTAATAACTAATAATATAATGGAATGACTGCTTCTACATTCTTGTCTCATCACAGGACTCCATCCAGCCCTAATGACAGATAGTAACATCATGTACCATAAACAGTGGCATTTATTATGCCCATATATTGCCTCCTTTCTCACCACACATCCGTCTGGTTTCTGTTATCTGTCTTTCTTTTTTCTCTGCAGGTTCAGAGAGTGGTTCTGATATGCCAACTGCTTGGTATCCTATGCCTTTCCTCAGACCTACCGGTATGTTATGTACAGATCATCATATATGACAGAGTTGAAATGTTAAGATTTCTATGACAGAAGAAGCCACACATTGAACGATTGGGCAACTTGAATTAGTAACAAAAGCACCCTTGTATCCTCATCAGTATCTAAATAGGAACCTAATTCTTTTTCTATAAATACATATAAAAGACACCAAAGCAAATCCTGAAGTAATCTGATGTATTGTCTAAGAAATTTATGCCAGTAAAATTTGAAGATCTTTCCTTTTGATTATTGTTGTTGGCATAGAGTTAAATTTAAGGGCTGTAAATGTTTTAGCACAGTTAATATAAGATTATATTAATTGAATACACAATTTAGTGGTCTTTTCCAGGTTTGAGTGGTTCAACACATGCATATCTATGGATAGAAGAGAATATAATCAGAGTAAGTTGCCAATTTCTGATGTTTCAGCACTTCAAATCACTGACTAGCCAGTAACTTTCTATCCAGCAGCAATATTAACTAGTTTTATTTCACTAACGATAGGTCATGTCCTACATATAATTTCTTACTGGAAGAATCAATAAATATTTTTTTAAAAAATAATTCTATATAGCTTTCTTAGCTTGAATAAGATATTCTGTTGATATAAAATCCATATGCATATGGAATAGTATAAGAAAGATTGGAAGGGAGATAATTTATTTAGACAGAGGGATGAAAGGATGAATGAAATTTTGGATACAGTTTTATAATAAATAATATATTAACACTTTTGGGAAAAGATGACATGTGGGCATGTCACATTCATTATCCTGCACTGTTAGTCCAATTACAAAGTCCACTCTTTGAAATATTTTGAAAAACAAAATCAAACTGCCTTATTAATATTGCACTATTTTATTTTATTCTGAACGTAACAAAAATGTTTCTTTGGATAGCTTCCCCCCCCAATTTCCTAACTTTCTTTTATCCTAATTAAATTTTAGATGACCACAAGCAATCCTAGATGGTTTAACAACAAAGGATAATGTCTAATCTCAGTTCAGTAACTGACATTTTCTTTTAATTTCTTATAAAGCTAGATAAGAAGTTTTCTGAAGTGTATCTCCAAGTCAGGCCACCGCTGTCTCTCAGCCCAACAACTTCTCATTGTAGGGAAAACAGGATGAGGAAGGAGTATTAATATGTTCATTGCCTTGAGTTGTTTATAAAATAAGGATGGGATATAAATAAACTTAATAATAACTGTAGTGACAGTAGTGGTGAAACTAATGGGACTCTTGTGGAGTAGATTCAATAAAATAAAAATGTATTTACTAGAAAGGGAATCAGAGAATAATCTGAGATTATTCTAAATCATATACCATTAATTTAAAGGTTAACACATTATAATAATTTGAGCCAGTTACAGCTTATTCAATAAACTGTGGTTGACCCAATCAGAGAAATAAAATAATGCATCATCCTTATTGAAAGAAAATAAGTCTCAATCTTATAACACCCAAATAGGAGATAGCCCAGGGACCTTGGATAAATGAAAATATATCACTCCATTAACATTCATTGGATGATTTACATGTTAATAATATTTTTAATCACTAATTAAGTTACTATGTACAGCAGTTTGTCTTTTAATTAACAATCTAGGCCATTGCCAACTGACTAAGTTGATTTAAAATCCCATATTCTTAAAGGGACATCTAGTCAAACTTGGCTGCTCTCAAAAAGCTCCGAAAAATGATTAATCACTGAGAAATCCTAGGTTTGTAAATTAGATTATTTGCAGTCAGGAGGAATGGAGCTTGACTTGAGGAAGACTTTATTTTGACACTTAAACTATTTGCAGTATATACTGTATCTCTTTTCTCCAGGAGATTCAAGGGCAGAAACATAATGTTTCTAAAGCTATTTTGAATACAATATTTTACACTTTGTAAAGAAAACATCAGCAAATTGTATTGTGGCTAAAATTAAGGATAGGATATTAAAGACACAGATAGAAGTTTAGCTGCTCATAGCATGTGTGCATCAGTTCTTACAAAGTAGGGTTTGTAGTAGGGTTCTGCTTTTGAACTGTGAGTCTTCTTACTGCACATGCATAAACCAGGACCTTATGTAGATATCATCCTGAATTGATCAGCCATTTTCATATGCTTAAATTGTAAGCACTCTGACAGCACATTTTCAGAGTAACAAATGTTATTAAAAAGCATGTTACTTCACATTACATTACACTATTATATGCATAGCATCAAATATAATTGCATTTCATTAAAAAGGACTCCTATCATCTCACAGCCTGCTTTATTGATTCCCAGTTCCATTTTCTCCCTCTCTGTCTAAAACAAAAATATTTATTTATTAAGGAAAAATGAATATATGTCTCCTTTTTTCTTCACAAGTAAGGAAATGTGACTCTGAAACCATGCTTTAGATAAGGAGACCTAACACTTTCTTTTCTAATTTTGAAAAGAAAGGAAAAAATCAAATACTTGGAATGCTTTCTCAGTAAAGTGTTGCCTTCCCTGAGTATATCTGAAAAAGTTAAAATATTAAACAAAATAGTTCCTGCTTACAGCAAAATACTTCATATTTCTTGACTTATAATGTTATATTATATTAGTTTTCTTAAATCTTGATGATAAGGCAAATCAGATCAACAAATTGTTGCTGTTTTTATCAAAGCTGTAACAATTGAATCACTATATTTGACTTTTTCTATTTAAATCTAGAGTTTCATCTCTAATTCTTGAATGTGGCATGAATACCTACATACCATTTCCATGTGACTAAGACTTGGACGAGAGTATTTGAATAATAGACAATTTGTATAATGTTTAAAAGGAGAAAGAATTCCCAAATAATTGCCTCATCCTCATGAGCTCAACATGAAGAGAGCTAACTAGAGGCATCTTTAGCTGAAAATATCTAAATCAATTATTTCCTGGTATAGCTTGCCTCAAAGGTGTCATTTTAATTAGGATATAAACATTATAAAAGATTGCAGATTATATGTCATATAAACTTTTTAACTTTATAAATCCCTTTTGGATATTATGTTTGTTTTGTACTTTTATTTTTTCTCCCCTCCAATTTGTATTTTTCGATATTATGTATTAAATGTACAGTATTACACGGATTACAGCATATGTAATATTCTCACAATGTCATTGTTAATGAAGAACATCTGTTTACAATCTTTTTTTTAAAACAAATTTTATTGGGTTTTTTTTAAAGTTCTTAAAGAAACATATTCAGGACACACCGTGGTGCTGGGGTAATCAAACATCTTAAAACAAGACCATAATATAATCAATACATCAAATATTCCCTCTCTTTTCCCCTCAAATAGCATAGTATATTTAAAATATCCAATTCTAGCTTAATTGTATTCAACCTGAGCCTGTTTTTAAGCTTCATCAATTTCTACCATAATCAAATTAACTTTAAATAAAAACATTTTCAATTCAAATATCCCTTCAACATATGTTCTACTTTCTTAATTTTATCAAGATCTTATTTGTTTCTTCTTCCATTAATCTCCCTTATTTAGAGTAAAATATTAATCTATCCTATACCTATCAAATCTATCAGCTGATCCATCTCTCCGAGCTAAAGAAAAAAATAATATCATACCTTAAATCATGTCATTCCATTAAGCAAAGTTTAAATCTCCAATTAATTATCATAACTAATAACATCCATATCATCAGAAAATCATATCATCATATTAAATTTCAATTAACTATTAGTACTTCAATCTGAAACCTCTCTTCAGTTTTTGTCATTCCATTACATCATAATTTTCATAGAAATAAACCTAACATTCTAAAAGGAACATTCCTAGTATTCTAAATTGTCTTTAATCCCTTATACAGAAAAATATCTCGTCTTTAAACAAACGTATCCTAAACACATCTAAATGTATATATTTATCAAACTATTCTCTAAATATCTAATACTTCACTTAATCAATCTCTTTAAGTTAACAAATTAATCTCAAATCTTAAATCATTTTAATATTTATTATTATTATTATTATTATTTATTAAATTTCTATGCCGCCCTATTCCGGGAACTCAGGGCGGCTTACAGCATAAATAGAAATCCAATACAAACTAAATAGTACATTTATAAAAATAAATATATAAAAAGAAGAACCCCTAAATTAAGAACCATTCATTCAGCAAACATACACACAGACATACACTGGCTAGGGGCAAGATTTCAACCGCCCCAGGCCTGCCGGCAGAGATGGGTCTTTAGTAGTTTACGAAAGGCGGAGAGGGTGGGGGCGATACGGATCTCCGGGGGGAGTTGATTCCAGAGGGCCGGGGCCACAACAGAAAAGGCCCTTCCCCTAGGCCCCGCCAGGCGACACTGTCTAGCCGACGGGACCTGGAGAAGGCCGACTCTGTGGGCCCTAACCGGTCGCTGGGTTTCGTGAGGCAGCAGGCGGTCTCGTAAGTAACATTCAATTAATTATTGATTCAGACCAACTGTAAGACATCTTTTTACTTCAAACTCAAAATCTCAGTCCTTAGATCAGTCCATAGTTCTAGGTTGCCTTTAATCCAATTTAAGAAATTTTAATTTTCATTTTTAAATCTTATTCTAGCTTTCCTCTTTTGTCAAGTAGGTTTCCATAACAGGACTTCCCTTCCAGATAATAGGTCTCTTTTTGTTGGTTGTAGTGTCACTTGATTTGATATAAACCATCTTGATCTCCGATTTAATCCTCTGTTTCTCTTATCCATAAAGCTTCAGAAGTCCAAAGTTCGGTCTTTGCTTTTCCTGGTCTTGCTTGTTAGGCAAAATAAGATTCTCTTTATCCTCAGTTAAAACCTCTTCTTGTGTAATCTGTTTTGTAGAGTAGTCAAGTGTAATCAGGGAGTCAGTTTTAAGTTTTAGAGTAGAAATTCTAGCTCTTAGTTCTGTAGTAGCCTCTTTTATTGTAGTACATATTTCTTCTTTAGCCTCATAGATCTTTTCCAGTATAAGTTTATAGTTTAAATATGATTGAGGCTTCTCCATTTTAGCAATAGTTGAAGAAGAATCCTTTTCCTTTTTAGTGAAGGTTACAGTTGAACAGTTGAACGTTATCCACCCCCACAGATCACACAGCTGGCTCAAATTATCTTTTTTCTTGAAAAACAGTTTGAAGGCCAGAGCTGTCTCATCTCCAAATAAACAATCCAATATTAAATTTGAACCAGTAGGTGTCCTCAGTGAGCTACAAAAACTTCTTCAAACACCATTTTTTTTCCTTTTTTCTATCTTTAAAGGGAGAATAGAAAAAGAAATACTCTGCTGATATAATACCGCTCCAAAAAGCACCAAAACAGTTTTTTCTACCCCACAATGTAAGTAGGAATAGAATATAGTCTTTAAATGAATATTTATTTATTTTTTCTGTCCTTTTTGTAAAACGCATTTGTTCCCACGATTACCAAAGCCGCTTTCTCCAGACGGGGAAATAATAGCACAAACAGCTTCTACAGGCAAAAACAGCAGGGTGTGAAGAGGAACAAAGGGGATCTCACCCGGATCATCCGCGGTGGGTCGTTAACGCTTAGATGATGGTGTGACTTCGGCTGGTGCAGCAGGGTGATCGGCAGGCTGATCTTTGCTCCGTCGGCCCTAAGGAGAAGCTGGAGACTCGGGGGAAGCTGCCGCCCTCCCCTATCTACCAGCTGGCCTCTTCCTCGGTGGTCGCCCCTCCAGGGTGACTTTCGACCCCCTAGGGGGTCTACCGACGAAGGAAACTCCGGACGGCCTGGAGAGAAGTTTCCAGGCGCGACTGGCGTCACCGCATTCCGAAACCATTAGTCATCTGTTTACAATCTTTAAGTATATTAATTATGTTTGCTGGTATGGAAATGCATATTCATTCAAAACCATTTTGGAGGTATTCCATGGAGTCTTCAATATGAATTAGAAGCTGCTGGAATCTAAAGATAATTAGCAAGGTACATGCATATTTATAGTATATAATATGTATAAATCTCAGTATGTTAAATAGGTATGTACACATATAATTCATATAATTCTTACATATATATGTGTGTATACATATATATGTGTATACATATATACACATACACATATATACACACACATGGATTGTTTTAATAAAAAACAATTTAAATTAAAAAATCTGTTTTGGAAGAGAGAAACACCAGAACAATTAGGAACAAATGTAAAGGAGCTTTCTTTTTATCTAATAAACTCAGGGAAGAAAAAGAATCTGATCCTACAAAAAAAAATAATAGAGGAAAATTGTTAGAGAATTTTAATTTCTCTGTTGGTGAAAAAATAAATCAGAAGCTCTCACAGTTGACTGCATTTAGCTGATTCAAATAACCTTTTTATATTCATATCAAAACATTTACAATACCATACATTCTTCTTTACAGCAACATAACTCAATGAAGACTTCTTACAGAGATATACAAAGACAAACCTGAGACTGAAAATTCAGCTTCTAACTCAATACCTTTTTGCACAGACTCAGTAGCACTTTCTTCACATTGGCTGACTGAGTTACCACATGACTCTTCCTGCTCATGAATATTCCAACAAAAATGCAACAGAAAATGAGTGTTTTAGTGATTGTAAGGTAGGAACAAATTTGGGTGTTTTGCAATCAGTGAATCCATGAAGGAATATGGCTGACATTCATCTTTTACTTTTAAAATAATCTGACATATTATGTTAAGTGAATGAACTATCTGGAGCTCATGCTCTTTTTTTATTCTACTGTCCTAATTTAGCAATTGCAATTGGGACTAGCAACTCAGTTGTTAAGTGAGGTGGTTATTAAGTGGAACATCACATCTTCAGTTTTCCTTTGCTTTACTGACCTGCAAAGGCCATAAATTAATTGTAAAGTTATTTGTATCATCATACTTCCAAAAAGTCACTAAATAAGGCAGTCATTAAGGGAGCACTACTTGTAAAGGATCCCAGTTATACCATTGTTCAGATAGCCATCGACTTACTGCCAAAATTGGGACCAAAATTTCCATTGCTAAGCAAGATGGTTGTTCAATGAATTGCACCCAATTTTACAATCTTTTTTTTATCACAGTTAAGCAAATCATTTCAAAACACATCAACAAATGGGAAGATATAAAAGGGTCAATGAATAAACAACAATCTACATTATCTATATATCTATCTATATCTATAGAAAAATAAAATATGTTTCTAAAGCCAATGAAAACAAAGTTGCCTGTAATTCGTATGGACATTCCTAAGGAGATAGATCTGTAGTTATGTATGTAACAGTGGAAAAATATGACTTCATTGATCCCTCCTCTAATCTGCAATGCCAATGAATAATTTAGTGGACACAATGATGTATCCAATAATCATCACAGTTAAGAATGGACCCCTATGATCTAAGCATTAGAAAAAGGTAACCACAATATGCTTTAAGCTATATATTGCAGAATATATCATTAATTTCTTTCATTGTGTTCACCATTACAGAGCTCAGAACAAAGTCCAGCAGGTATCTGTTTTCAAGAATTTGTTCTGGAAGCTCTTATTACAGATAATCCTTAATTTATGACCATAACTGAGTCCAAATTTTCTGTTGATAAGCAAGGCAGTTGTTAAGTGAATTTTGCCCCATTTTACAACCATTTTTGCCACAGTTGTTAAGTAAATCACTGTAGTTATTAAGTGAATGGTATAGTCATATGGCTTCCCCCATTGATTTTGCTTATCAGAAGCCATCTGGAAATGTTACAAAGGGTGATCACAAGATCCTGGGACAGTGCAACTGTCGTAAATACATGCCAGTTGCCAACTGCCTGAATTTTGATCACATGATCATGGGGATATGCAATTGTTGTAAGTCTGAAAACTGGTCATAAGTCACTTTTTCCAGTGCCGTTGTAACTTTGAATGATCACTAAATGAATAATTGTAAGTCAAGGACTGCCTGTACCACCACCAAGATGGTACTTGTCCTGTATTGAACTACCAATCTCTTCTCGTTATAGTTAAAACATCCCTTACAGTTATTTATCAAGTGTCTCTTGAAAACATTTAAAAGGGGGAGTTCACCACTTGCTTTGATGGTTGGTTTTTCTGAAACTGTTCTGCCTGTTGGCTTTTCCCTGCTAACATTCAAGTGAAATTTGCTTTCCTGTAATTTGAAGCAATTATTCTGTGTCCTGCAATCTGGAGTGAAAATGCCCCATTTACTTTGCTTCAAACATTTTAGTAAATATTTTACAAGGAGCAAAGGAAACCTAAAAGGAAAGGATTTCTATATTCGTTTCTTGAATCCAATGAAATCACTGTAACTCAGATATTAACTGCTGAGTTTTGTTCTATTTGCAGTCATTACTGTAAGAGGCAAAGTTGCTAGGCAAGATGTTTGCCTTAAGCCAGCAGTATTTCTTTATATATATATTTATATGTACATGTATAATCAAATAATTTTATAACAAGAGGATAGTTTAATCTCATTCTAGTTTTCACATGGCTGTGCTCATTGCCACCAGCCATTTGGCATTTACAAAATACGCTTCTAATTACATCTCAGAATCAGTTAATAGCACAATTTCTTAAAATCTTTAAAGCCAAAATGCTTCACTATTTCTTACGGAGGTAGCTCATCTACTATATCAGAATATATGTTTATAGATGCCCATCAGGGAAGGAGAGGAACCAATGAACCACAGGACCTCAGTGAGGGCAGGCTCACTCCCTCTTTTAGATCCTAAAATAGGTCGTCAGCTGGAGCAACTAATGTCACCTGTGTCCCATGCCCAGGCCTGAATTCTGAACAAAAAATGTTAACACAATCTACTTCTACTTTTGCCTTGTCATACATGCAAGTTGTCTAAACATAGTTTATATAAGCCAAGCTCCTTTGAATTGACTAATTATGTCTCAACTTAAAATCCCAATTGTTCTGCCTCCCAGTGGCAGAACAAGCCTTCTGATCATTTAGCCTATCCTTTCCTACATAAAGGGCAACCGTTCTGCATCTCCATCACTGCCATATAGGAGACATAGGCTTCAGAAGGCCTGGCTCCACTGCATCATACAGCCATCACAGTTCTTTTTCTCTGAACACTCAGAAAGGTTCCATCAAATGGAGGAAGGACCTTGTGACCCACTGATGAAGATTCATAAATATCCTCTATCAATGGACAGATTGCTCTGTAGATACAGTACAAATAAATCCTTCTAGGCTTGTCAAAAGCAAAACAAATTGTTCATTTTAAATGTATTTATAGATATTTGCAATTCTGTTTCTATACCATTCTTCCTTAAGGACATTGAAGTGGCAAAAAATCAGAAATTCCTTCCTCTTATGTAGGAGTTATTAACAAAATATTTATTTAACAAAGTCATTGTATTAGATTTTCCTAACCTGCTGTTCTCCAGATGTTTTGGAAACATAATTTTCAGATTTCTTAGCCAATAACTTTGTTACCCACATTGGTTGTAAATTCTGGAAGCAGAATTTGGCAGATCTAAAAGATAGATAGATGTGAGTCAGAATAATGCATACCTAACTTGTTCAGCTATCACAGCTGTCATAGTACCTGAAGTGTGAAAAGGCAACACAATGTTCAGTAATAAGATGGAGAGGTAGAGAAGTAAAGCTTTGTGAAAAATATTGAAGCCATGCAAAAACAGCTACCACTTGAGTAATTAGATCCAACCCAAAACATATAAATCTCACATCTTGTCATTAAAAAAAAGAAAGGTAGAAAAATTAAAGATATTTTAGGTCTTTTTATGTTTAAGGCCTTTACAAAAATTCAGTTGGGAGCAAAAGGAAAATTAGGAGAATACTGGAAAATTCTTCAATGAAAAATCACTGTCATATAGGGTCTATGAAATTAGAGGAGACAGTGAAGATTCTGGTTTGTCCTCACTCAAACATGGAACTCACTAAGTGATTGAGAATAATTTCTACTCAAGCTAGCCTATCTCTCAGGGTATTATTGTGGAAATAAAATTACAAAAGAAACCACATTCCATGTAAGCTACCTTAAGTTTGTACTGAAAAGATAAAAAATGGAATCAATAAAATCATGATTCTACTTAGATATACCATGGAAGAAATGCATCACTACAAAAGGTACAAGAAAGGAGGTTGCAAAATATAAAAATCCAGCATGAGTTCATCTGATGAACAACAAAATGCATCTTATCATCCTAGAGAAGACCTTGACCAGGGGTTTTATGTGGTATTCTATCCAGTTACAATTGTGGATGGACAAATGCAAGATGCTTATTCTGCCTTAAATCGGCATTTCTCCTAAACAAAGATTTGTACCTGCAGTTACTGTGGCACTGTGCCACCATTTTGGAATAGGGTTGCCATGGTCTAATTATCATTCTATCAAATATCCTCTCTACAGAGTATTTGGAGGGCAGCAATTAGCTAATAAATAACCAATACCTGGCAGAGAAATTCATTGTTTAGATGAAACAATAAACATATATCTGAGAAAAAGGGAGGAAGGCTATTAATTTATGTTATTTAGTAAATTTATATTGTATTTATTTACAAAGCAAACATTACATTTTTAAAGAATGGCAATGTGACAGTTTAAGAAAGCAAGTTTCAGTATTTCAAAGAACACAAAACAGTTGGATAATAAGATTTAAAGTAGCGGCCAGAACAAAATAAGGTCATAGTGGTAAGAGTAAAATTAGAGTTGTTAGGTCATTCACATGCTATTTTAAATTGCGAAAGAAGAGGGCTTAATGATAGCCATACAACCGCAAACAGTGCTTGGCATTCTTTTTCAAGATCCTTTAAAGAAATACACAAATTAAATGTGTATTTGTCTGTGTTTGTGTGTATGTTTATCCCTGTCTTACAGCAAGCCCAATTTTTTCCATGCGCAAGGCATTATTTAGAGACAGGTTTTTGCTAGCTGTTTTAATTAGAAGCTTATCTCTTTCCTGGAATGGATTTATAAAGAACAAAAAATTCTATATCTTGCTTTTTGCAGGTCTCCTAAACTCCATAGAAACATCTCAGAAAAGCACAGTCTAACTTAGCTTCCCAAAATTTCTTTTTAGTTTGGTTGTCTGCCATCTTTTGCATTTAATGTGGTGTTAATAACAAAGCAGTGGTGTGTAATGAACCAAATGTTACTGTGGATGGACAAGAGCATTTAAACTGAGTTATTTTGTCAGTTATTTTGCATCATCATTAACCTAATTCTGAACAGGAAAAGGTATAAAAAATATTGCCACAAATTTGCATAATTAAACTAATTCTGAATAGAAAAAGGTACAAAACTATTGCAACAAATTTAATGATCAGTTTTATTAATGGCGGCATTCATAAGTGTTCAAAGAACATAGCATAATGTTATCATTATGAGAGTGGGATGAGAGTTTGTTTTTTCCTCCCATGCAAAATGATTTTTTCAAAAAATGTTTTCAAATCCATATATATAAGCAATTTAAGTGTTACCAAGACTGGTTGGGCAAGGACAGGTTATCTCATAAGAAGTTTGTCCAAAATACATTTTGGATGCTACTATGTTCATAGGAATAAGGCTGGAAACAGGAAAGAGCTTTCAAAAAACTTTACTGATAACCAGTTGACCTAGTTCACTCATAAGAACAACATTCCCTACAATTCATTCTGGGTATGATTTTATTGTACCACTTTGTAGCCCAGCTATTCATAATGAAATATATCACTCACACTGGCTGATGAATATCTGGCCTTTGAATATCTCTGGATTATCATCATATTTATCAAGCAGGAAGCAGGAAGAACAGAAGCAGTGATAGTGGCAACCCAGGTGACAGGTTAATTTGTTCCAGTTGTATCATTGATTTGGTTCACTTGAGTCAAACATATAATCTAAACATAGTTCTGCTGGAGGTTCACTAGGTTCTTACACCAGAGGAAGGCACTGGCAACTTATTTAGCAACCAGTCATGTTTTTCAGAAAAGATGAATAAAATCAATCAATCCAGACTTCTCACTTCAATGCTTTGAAGAAATGAAACTTCAGATAACATAGGAATTGGCAATTTATTCCAATTATATTCTTTCGCACTCATGGATATACTGTAGCTGTGTTGAATTATGCTAGGGAACTGATCTATCTTTTATGAGACTTATAGGTAGGTCATCATAGCTTATAAATTTTCTGAAAAAAGACCATCAGAAAATTACCTGTTTAATATAATTTTATATAAATTGTATCCTACAATTCCAAAGTTATATCGAGCTACGATCACTAGAAAGAAACATCACATTCTATTGGCACTGATTTGCTATTTCCAGATTGAAATACTGCTTCATTATTTTATTGATCAAATAGATATCTACTTTACTGCAGCTTACACAATGTATCAAAAACTAAAATCAATTACAATTACAACACTAATGGAATAGGAACATTGTCAAAACCATCAAAAACAAATAAACAGTACATAACAAGAAAGATAAGTATAACAAGAAAAAAATAAGGAAAAAGAATAAGATGACATCAGTTAGAAACATAAGAAAAGCCTTCCAAGGTAATTCATTTTTTAATATCTATCTAAAAACAGAAGGAGAGGGGTTAGCCTTACCTCTAGTTATAATTCCTCTGAACTTTTCAGTAATGTGGTACTATAAGTATTTTTTCCCTAGAAGTATCTTAGCTAAGTCATACCAACCCCAACTGGAGAAAGTAGGTACCCTGGAAAAATGACACCAAAAAAATTAAGGTATTGGATTCTTACACCGTATTCTAACCATGTTTTAGTTTTCCTACTTTATTGCCCCATGCTTCCCCACCCCAAAATAAAAATTACATTGTCTCTTAGGAGTTACTTATACTTTGTAAGAGAAGTTGCAAAATTGCAAAGCATGGTGATAACACAAGCATTTGTGGAGTGGGGGGAACCAATTGTTTGCTTTGATAACTCTGCTAAATTTTCTAGTTGTAAGCATCTTGACAGGTCAATGGCCATATGGGGTGTTTTACAATTGGCACAGAATAGGATATAATCACATTTTCATTAAGTTTCTGTGGAAGTTTCCAGAGCCTGCTCATCTCTTAAGAAATATTGCTGGAAACACTGGCTGGAAAAATGTACTTAGGATATTTATAGCCAGTACCAGCCCATAGTGAATGTGAATTTAAAATATGCATTCTCTTGGACAGATAAACACTCTTCTTAGATAAGGAGCAACTCTAACAATAGAACTAATGTGCCATGAGGAATAAGTCTCCATGTAGCCCAACAAAAGTCATTCTTCAGGGAAAAAACGTAGCTTAAGAAGGAACGATTTATTATTGATTATATACCATCAAGTCATTGTCAAATCATAGCAACAGTATAGATGGATTTTCTCCATGATGATCTGTCCTTCATCTGGTATTTCAAATCTTCCAGATGTGCACTCATCCCCACTGCAGCTGGGTCTATCCACTTTCCTGCTTTTCTTGTCCTCTTTTTCTTTTTCATCTTTCCCAGCTTTAGAGCTTTCTCAAGAGAGCTGGGTCTTCATATAATGTTTATGAAAGACAATAATTTGAATTTAGTCATTTGTGACTCAAATGAGATCTGTGGGTTGATTTGTTCAATCATCCATTTCTTTGGTATTCCCAGGAGTCTTCTCCAACACAAAAGTTCAACAGTGTTAATATATTTTCTATCCCACTTAGTATAAAATTCACACAGTTAGGATAATATTAGTCTTAAAGTAAAAAGAATTTCAGAATAATTGTGCCATATAAAATGAATGAAGCAATCAGTGAACCAGAAGACTAGTCACGCTAAAGAAAAGAAAAAGCCAAGTGCCGTATTCTTGCTGCCTGATCTAGGCCCTGTATGTTAGAAAAGCTAACCATGCCAGATTGTGTAGCAATCTATCTTTACTACACAAATTTGTTCCTTTAAAAAAAAAAGAAAAAGAATACCATTTAGGATTTCTAGCGTTTCCAAGATGTTCCAAAGGAGTATGCATGCAGCTGGTGAGAAATTGAATTTTCATGGTTAATTTAAGGTGAACCTGTCCAAAGACTTCCCAAAGTTCTAACAAGTTTAAAAACTGCAGATTGAAAATTAAAAACAAAAAAAATGCCTCCTATCCCTAAAAAAAAGCATCTGTATCTGGATCATTGCATAAATTAACATGGAGTGAGTCTTCATTGAAAGAAAGCTGAAGCATTTTAGGAATTAATACCCCCACCACTACCATCTGTTGTTGATTTAAAGAAATTCAAGGCTATGGCGCAATGCTTTGGAATATCTTGTAGGACGTCCTGCACCCTTTAAATGAACTGCTTAGAGTAATGGTATTGAGCAATAAGAACTATTTGGCAATGGGGAAAAAATGAAGCTTTCATGGAGTAAAATAATTCTTAATAAAAATTCTGATATTGACATTCTGTATGAGTGTGGTATTGTCAGTTCTCACAGAAATAACTCACAGAGTTAAAATACAAGTTCATATTCAGAAAAGATTTCAAAATCTTTTATAGAACATTTATAGAACTGATTACCACATGCTCAGACTGGACGATGTAGCAATATGAACAATTTTCTGAGCTTCTTTTTATTACACCTGAGATGCTGCAAAAAATATTGTAGGATTTGCTGGCCATAACTGAGTCAAAGGCTCTCTTTTTCTTAGATAAGTTTAATAGATTTTTATTATATATTTATAATAAAAATAAATATTAAATACATATATTTATAAATATATAAATATATATATATTTTTATTGACTTTATTAGAATTATTATTATTTATTAAATTAGTGGCCACTTAACTCCAGTGGAAACTATAAAACTGGAAAAAAACATAAAAAACAGCTAAACACATTAAATCAAGTATACAGCCAGAATAATCTCCAGATTCTTTTAGAAAATGAACATGTTTTAACTTTTTTTTCATGTTCTGTGCTAAGAATATTAAGCTACAAGCTTACTCCACAGTTCTTGATCCATAGCTTAACATTGCTTAATTTTCTAATTTTTACACTTTCTCACTAGGAGGAGATATAGTAAAGTGTGATTCTAAGATATGGATAGAAAAGGAGAAACTGATGATTCCAAGGCAAAGTTCCCCAATCTTTCCGGCTTTGTGGACCGGTGGAGGGGGGTAGAGGGGATGGTTTGCGTGAGCGCCCGGCAAGCGTACATGCATAGCTCTATTTGCACGAGTGGTGTGCACATGTGCCTGTCACTCACACAAATGGAGCGGGTGTGCACACACTCACCCATTGTTCACACAAATGAGGATGTGTATACATGTGCACACGTGTGCACTCGCCTGCTGTTTCCACGGTCTGGTTATGAACACCTCACTGCCCATTAGTGGGCCATAGCCCAAAGGTTGGGGACCCTGTTCAAAATGTCCAAGAATATGGTCTATGCGCACTGCCACATATAGCACATTGGCTGTCACATATTTTAAGCAATATTCAATTGCTCTGCAACTAAACCACATCATGAGCTGTTTGATATGGGTGCCAGATTTACCCTAGTCTGATCAATCATCTATTAGTTTGGGAATTGAATTTCTGGTTAAGTAATGTAATCTTCATCAAGTACTATTTTGCATATTTTTACATTTTCATGAATTTTATATGACTTTGTTTTATAAAATACAACCCAAATGCTTATAATTTTCTATTTTTTACAAATGAATATGTCATCAAACTGACTACTAATTATTGAACAATGTATATATTCTAATCTGGTATTTCTATTATTGCTTAAATTTATCTATCTCTCCTTTCACATCCTTTTGTTATTGACAAGTGTAGATACAGCAATTCTATCTTGGCAAAAATAGAAAAATAAATAACTTAGCATGGATTAAGAAACAGATGGTCTGTTTCAAATTCTTAGTCTAAAAGAAAACTAAAGATAAAGAACAACTTGATGAATAGAGATTTAATTAAACACGACTATGACTTATATAGTAAAATTACTCATGGACAGGGAGATCTGGATTAAAGAATTGGTAGATGGAATGGAAAGGGCCTGCAATGCATTGTCTCCCAGCCATTTCTCTGCTTCTATTCTTCTCTCCAACTCAATTGTGCATAGAATATCAGCTATATCACTGTGAATCTTGAATTGAGCAAGAAGCAACAGCTGAGGGAGATGCAACAGAAAAATGACAAGCAGGGAAAAGTATTAAGCACACACTGTTCTCCCCCTCCTTGGCGACATCGCGGCTCTTGAAACAGAAGCATATGCCAAGAATTTTGTTTCATATTTTATTGGATAACATTCAGTTTAAGTTCTCATAGCACTGAAAAGATGTATGTATAATGTCATACACATATTTAAAGATACTCTGAAATGAGCTTTAAAATAATCTTTTTAAAAATATGGTAATTTTAGTTATCTTCATAGTCACTGTTATATCAGCTTTGGAAGAAATAGTCAAAAATGTATCTAAAGTAATGAAAAAAATTCTTCAGTTTACTCCTACATGATGCAAATTTCACTTAATGGGAGAGTGAATTCTATTTTTGTAGTTTACTTATTTTATTTATTTATTTATTTATTTATTTATTTTACGATTTTTATACCGCCCCCCTCCCGAAGGACTCGGGGCGGTGTACAGCCCAATTAAAAACATTAACATACAAAAGGTAAAATTATTAAAAATAAATTAAATAATTTGGCCCAATCATTTGAAAACCCAATTACCTAAAAATAATTTAGTCCGATCATTTAAAACCAATGCTTAATCTTAAAACCCAATCCCCTAAAAACAATTATGGCCTTGTTGGAACCGGAGCTACTATCCCAGGCCGGCTTGTCAAAATAAATATGTCTTTAATTCTCGATGGAAGGAACGCAATTCCGTCAACGTACGGAGTTCGGGGGGGAGCTCGTTCCAAAGCGTTGGAGCTCCCACAGAGAAGGCCCTCCCCCTGGGGGTCGCCAGCCGACATTGTCTGGCCGACGGCACCCTGAGGAGACCCACTCTGTGGGAGCGTACCGGACAGCGGGAGGTATTTGCTGGCAGAAGGCGGTCCTGTAAATATCCGGGTCCGATGCCATGGAGCATTTTAAAGATGGTCACTAACACCTTGAAACGCACCCGGAAGGCCACCGGCAACTAGTGCAGCTCGCACAGGAGCGATGTTACATGGGCGTGCAATGGCGCTCCGATCACTACCCACGTGGCCGCATTCTGGGCCAGCTGAAGCCTCCGGGTGCACCTCAAGGGGAGCCCCATGTAGAGAGCATTACAATAGTCCAGCCTGGAAGTGACGAAGGCATGAGTAACTGTGCATAGCGAGTCCCGGTCTAGGAAGGGACGCAACTGGCATACCAGGCGAACCTGATAGAACATCCTCCCGGCCACGGCCGCCAGATGGTCCTCTAAAGACAGCCGTGAATCCAGGAGGACTCCCAAATTGCGAACCCTTTCCGAGGGGGCCACTGTTTCGCCCCCAACAGACAACAAAGGAGTCAATTGACTAAACCGGGACGACGGTAGCCACAGCCACTCGGTCTTGGAAGGGTTGAGCTTGAGTCCGTTCTTCCCCATCCAGATCCACACGGCCTCCAGGCATTGGGTCAGCACGGCAAGAGCATCGTTGGGGTGGTTCGGCGTGGAAACGTACAGCTGAGTATCATCAGCGTACACATGGTACTCCACACCAAAACCACGGATGATCTCACCCAGCGGTTTTACATAAATGTTGAACAGTAGGGGCGAGAGGACCGACCCCTGAGGTATCCCACATACAAGGGGTCTCGGGGTCGACCTCTGACCCCCTGTCAACACAGACTGCATCCGGCCGGAGAGGAAGGAGGCGAACCACTGCAAAACAGTGCCCCCTATACCTAACCCCTCCAACCGTTGCAGCATGATACCATGATTGATGGTATCAAAAGCCGCCAAGAGGTCCAATAGCACCAGAGCAGAGGAACAACCTCTGTCCCGGGCCTGCCAGAGGTCATCCACCAACGCGACCAATGCTGTTTCCGTGCTGTAGCCAGGCCTGAAGCCGGACTGGTGTGGATCCAAGTATAACGATTCCTCCAGGTGTCGTGGGAACTGTCTGGCAACCACGCTCTCGACAACCTTCGCAAGAAAGCGAAGGTTGGAGACAGGACGATAATTTGATAAAACAGCTGGATCCAGGGTAGGCTTCTTAAGGAGGGGCCTCACTACCGCCTCTTTCAAGGTGGCAGGGAAGACACCCTCGCTTAGAGAAGCATTAATAATTACCTGGAACCAGCCTCATACCACCTCCCGGGATGCCAGCACCAACCAGGAGGGGCACGGGTCCAATGAACAAGTGGTCACCCTAAGTCCCCCAAACAACCTGTCCATGTCCTCGGAAGTCACGGGGTCAAACTCAGCCCAGATAACAGTCTCAAGACCAGACTCCATCTCTCCCACTGGACACACCCAGTTGAAATCAAAGCCTTCCCGTATCTGAGCGATTTTATCATGCAGATATTTTCCGAAATCCTCAGCTCTACCTTCTAAGGGGTCTCCTCTCACCTCCTGATGAAGGAGGGAGCGGGTCACCCTAAACAAGGAGGCTGGGCGGTTATCTGACGACGCGAGAAGAGCAGTGAAGTAAGAACACTTCTCTGCTTTTATCGCCGCTAGGTAGGACCTAATATGGTCTCTTACCAGTGTTAGGTCAGATTCGGCAAGGCTCGATCTCCAACTGCTCTCTAGGCGTCTTTTCCGGCGTTTCATCTCTCTCATTATACCAAGGGGCCGATCGAGACGGACGCCGAATCAGAGGCCGCAAAGGTACGACCCAGTCTAGAGCACTGGCCGCAGCCCTATCCCAGGCTGCCATCAGCTCTTCGACCGAGTCGTGTATCCGAACCTCAGGAATTGGCCCAAGCTCTGCCTGGAATCGCTCGGGCTCCATCAGCCGCCTGGGGCGGTACCATCTCACCGGTTCCGCCTCCCTGTGGTGGGGTGCAATGGTCAGAAAGTCCAGGCATAGGAGAGAGTGATCAGACCATGACAGGGGTTCAATGACTATATCCCCTATATTCTGACCACTCAGCCACTGTCCAGAGACAAAAACCAGGTCAAACGTGTTCCCTCCTGTGTGTGGGGGGCCTTGAATTACCTGGGCCAGGTCCATGGCTGTCATGGAAGCCATGAACTCCCGAGCCTCACCGGACACCCCGCCCACGGACGGCAGGTCGAAGTCACCCATAACTATCAGCCTAGGGACCTCAACCACCACCGCGGCGATAACGTCCAGGAGCTTGGGCAGGGAGGTTGATACGTGGCAGGGAGCCAAGTACATAATCAACACCGCCCTCGGGCTCCCAAGGTCCCACTTCACCAGGAGGGATTCACAGCCCGCCGTCTGAGGAACAGTGACCTCCCTTGACCTGAAATCTTCCCTAATCACGACTGCCACTCCTCCACCCCTGCCCTTAGCTCTCGGCTGGTGGAATGCAAGGAAACCCGCTGGGCACATTTCCACCAGAGGGACACCGCCCTCTGGTCCCAACCAGGTCTCTGTTATACCCGCCAGATCTGCTCCCCCCTCCAAAATTAAATCTTGAATGAGGGGGGCCTTATTTACCACAGACCTGGCATTGCACCGCATCAGCCTACAGCCAGGGCCCTGTGGTTCTGGATAACCCCGAGAACCGGTTGAGCCTTGGGGGGTCGGAGCACACAACCATTCTTAAGCAGTGGGTGCGCACTCCCTTATTATGATACGGCTTCCTGCTCCCACTATACCTGCCCCTCGCGCTTAAGGTACTAATAGGAACTAAATTAGCCTTAATCAACCCCCCATTCGCACCCTCAGGACTCCGTCCCCTTCCGTTGCCTGGCCTGTCTTCTTGCTCCCTTTCAACAATTCCTTCTCCCACCCTAGACACCCCTTCCCCACCCCTTCCCTCCCTTAACACTTTCATTAAAACTTGTTTAAAAAACCCCAAAGCCCCTTATTTAATACATGCCATCTCTCAGGACTCCAAAGTCCGTCCTCGAGATAGGCCCTTGGTAAAACAGAGGGCCATGATTGCGAGAGAGGGGAATCTCGCAATGCAGGAAGAGTCCTTCTCGAGTACGCAGCCAGTCAGATAAAGTGCATCGATGGGGTCTGGCTAGAGAGCCAGGCAGTCCAATCTCAACGACGTTGCTTCCCTCACCTCCAGGTCCATGCCGCTCCCTCAACACCTGCGATTCTCTGCTGTCCTCCCAAACTACCAACTCGCATGATGGTGGGGGTGCGCCAAACTCTTCCTTTTGCGGTGGTCTCCCACCGGTAGTAGGGAAGGAGGAAGGGGCCAAGCTGTTCCCTTTAACAGTGGCCTCCCAAAGCCAGAAGCCTCTCAGCAGTCCCTTCGCAGATCGTCCGCTCGCATAATGGGAGGGAGGGGGAGGGGAGGGAGCCGCCGCTAAACTCCTCTCTTCCACGGCGGCCTCCCACCCAGACTCCCTGCAGGCTCCTCGCATGATGGTGGGGGGGCGCCAAACTCTTCCTTTTGCAGCGGTCTCCCAACGCCAACGCCAACGCCAACGCCAACGCCTCTCAGCTACCTTCCCAGCCATTCACTCATGTGGTAGTAGGGAGGGAGGAAGGGGCCAAGCTGTTCCCTTTCACGGTGGCCTCCCAAAGCCAGAAGCCTCTCACAATCCCTTCGCAGATCGTCCGCTCGCATAATGGGAGGGAGGGGGAGGGGAGGGAGCCGCCGCTAAACTCCTCTTCTGCGGCGGCCTCCCACCCAGACTCCCTGCAGGCTCCTCACCTCATCGCAGGCCGCGGGCCGAAGGGGGGGTACGCTGTTAACATCACCCAACATATGCTGTTATCATCCAGATTCGTCCATTCTCAGCAGGGAGGGAGTCAGCAGACATGTCTCTGGAAGGCTAAGATATTCCGCTGCCATAATCCCCGGGGTCCCAGATGTTTCTCGACCCCTGGGGGGGGGTCTCTAGCCATTTCCCATCAGAAGCCCGGCTGCTCCTACAGGAAAGCGTGCTCCATCTTGTGCATTATTTCATAGTGTATGAATTTTTTATAAATAAAGCATTATTGTTATTAAGGTTGACTTATCCTGTTAGTTCACACTCAGATGGAGATAAAACAATAAACATTGAAATGATTAGCACATGGAGTTATTTGCATCTCTAAGTGATTTATTTTCTTATTTATCTCCCTCATTCACAACAGCTTCAAAATGGCTTATATAAAATACAGAAATACAATAAAATATAAAAAGAATAGAATGCAAACAAAAACATAAATTAAAAATACAATAACAGATAAAATAGTTAAAAGAGATTTTTTTATGCTGAACTCCAAGAAAATGACCCCCAGGCTAAAAATAAATCACCATATATGGAAGCTACCAGAGACATATAATATCTCTGATAGTCACGCGTCTATTCTCCAATTTTAAAAAAGTGTAAGAAGAAGAAGAATGTCTGACCATCTTAAACTTGCACCTTGTAAACGCATGATTCATACACCAGGGCAGGCACAGCAAAGATCCTGGCGAGGGAGGGGAAGTGTGTCTAATATTTCTAAACAGTTTGCTCTTAACAAAATGTTCTCTGTAACCAACATCAGATACCCTTGTACAAACTTCTGCAATATATGCCTTCTCTCAAAACTAAAAATACCTGAAACCTTCTGAAACACCACATCTCATGAAATTTCAAAGATTTTATCCCTAAAATATTACGAAGTCTCATGCGAAAAAGCCTAAGTCTTGCAAGATTTTATAATTATCCCGTGTTCTGTATCCTGGGATGTTAGAAACCTGGTGCTGGCTCTTTTCAATATAACAGATTTTCAGGTACTTGATGAGGGCTATCATATTTCCACCTTTCATCCTAGTTTCTTCAATTTCTCCTTTAGGACTTGTTTACAAATTCCTTATTATCAACGGTGCTCTTTATCAGATTGTCTTTAGGTTGACTACTTTTTTAAATGTCATGCCCAGAACAGACACAATATTCATGGTGAGATATAACAAAAGCAGAATTAGATTGACTACTATTAAAAAAAATATAGATTCCCCATGCATGGCTTCCATATCCTCATAGACATATGTTCCTCAACTTCATTTTGTCATTTCCATATTTTTTTACTATACAATATAATTGTGGAAGTGGGTTTTTGCTTCAAGTAGCTTATTGTTTCAGCTCTGACAAAAAAGTAAGAGGAAGGGAAATAAAAACAAAAGGAAAAGGGAGCAGATTACAAGAAGCAATTTAGCAATAGCATTTCAATTTATATGACATTCCATAGTGCTTTTCAGCACTCTCTGAGCAGTTTAGAGTATCAGCATATTAGCCCTAACAATCTGGGTCACATTTTATCAATCTCAGAAGGATGGAAGGCTGAATCAACCAATCAGTATCGAACTCCATGCTGTGGGTAAAGTTAGCCTGTGGTAAAAGAAACTGCAAGATGGTAGACACAATGATATGATTTATGCTTTTTATATACAATATCATCCCCATATTAACTTTTTAACCATATCATACTCTGCAGCCATCTCTTACTAATATCAAAGAAAATTTTTAAACAAGAAATATCTCCTAAATATTTTTCAACATTTCTATATTTGGTGAGTTGCTGAGGTGGTTCTACTGTTATTAATATATGTTGCTATCTCCCTGTATTTTAATCATAATATTTTTATTTCTATTTTAGATTACTGTTTTATAGTTTTCTTTTAATGTACACTGTCCAGAATCACTTTTGTGAAAAGGGTAGCCATATAAATATTATAATTGAATCAATGAGTCAATCAGAGAATGAATCAATGAATACATCTATGCCTCTATGTTTGTATATGCATTGCACATTTACCCTAGAGAAAATCCATTGAAAATTTGAGAAGAACCTTGCTGTATCTGACCTTCTGACCTACGCTCTTCTAGGCAGCCCTCTATCTCACATGGTGGACCACTAGATGCTTCTAGGAAGCTGAGAAGTAGCAAATCAAGGTGTACTCCTGTGTACTATTGAATATGAAGAAACCCATTACTGCAAGTTGCACATCGCAAGTTTAAAATGAGGAAATACAGGAAAAGTTGCATAAACAAACAATTGTCCATCAAAGAATAGTATAATTTCTTATGATCTGAAATGTTGGGAAGAACAAGTTAACCGTACATTGCTGTTTATCAGTTTGATAAGAGAATATTAGGGGTCATAAAAGTTCACTTTGAGAAATCTATTTGTATGGCTATCATTGTCTCAAAAAAGGCAGATTTGAGATAGAATGACAGTCACTCCAGTTTCTCCAACAGACTTTCATTTAGGATTACTTTAGCCCACTCTTATTTACAAATAACGGATGTCCTGTTTAATTCAGCCTCAACAGAAGTGAACCAGACCAACCACAGTGAGGTACAAGGAAACAATTATAGCAATTATTTCTATCTTCAAGATGTGATAAAATAAAGGTTGAAGAAATTATCAACAACTCTGTATAATACCATACTTGGAAAAATACTTTAGATAATAATCAGAAAATCACTTCAGAATAAAATATAAGAGAACATATTAATTAATTGAAAACAATGCAAGTGTACTTCAGAAATATATATTCAAATAAATGGAACATGTAAATGCTAACTCTGTTTGTAATGTGCCCTTGGTGTTTTTAATACCTGTTTGATGAAAGTTTTGATCTTATGGTTCTTAACAAAGAAGAATACCTGTTTGACAAAACTGTTTAACTTTCTTTACCCCAAATTACTAAGGCATCAAGAATAGTAACAGAACACTTAAAGAGATTCCAGATTCGGGAATAAGGATTTCTTTCAATGCTGACCACTGAATCTGACCACAGTAATCTAGATGGACAAACAGTGTTACTTAGTTAAAAAAAAGCTTTCTATATTCTTAAAATAAATGTGAAAGAATTATGATTTCAACTCACCCATTCTTAGTCTTAATAAAATGCATAGGGATCCTGTCTCGTGTGCCTACAAAAAATCCTTAGGTTCATATTATTCTGGATCCACTCAGTGAAAAATGGGTCTTTAAAACCTATCCTGATAATTCTTAAAGTCAGCATTATTCATATATGCATAATTGAACTACAAATTAGTCAGCAACATTTTAATCCAGGATGCTACATTAGCCCATATAATTTGGGGAGTTAATGGTCCAGTGTGTTGTGCATATCTAGGAAACAGCATTCATTCCATGAATCATGGTTAAATTCATATGAATAAACATTCATATGAACATAATCTCTGGGTCTTACATAGAAGTACATTGTGAAAAAATGTGTCTATGATTTTAGATTCATCTGTAATTTTTTTAAAGAAAAGTAAAGCATTATAAGCCACTATTTGAAACAACCATGGCATATTATGACATTCATATAGTATTCTTATTTCATAAATAATATATATAAATATATAAATATAAAAAATTAAGGCTGAATGAAGGCCAGACAATGAGAATTTAAGATTGAGTGCTCTAGATCAAACCTGTGCACATTATGTTTACCACACAGATGGTGTTGCCTGGCTCCTTTAAATTACCAAATCAAATGTTTACAAAGACTAACACCTAATGTTGTATGCCTATGTTGTATGACGAAAGCCTCTTAATATGATCATATGCTTAATGTTGTTTGCTCTAATATTGATAAAGCGGATTGAATTTCTATCTCAGGTTATGAAACTTCTACCTCAGGATCATTGGTTAGGGACTATAAAAGATTGCACTATTACTGAGACGAAGTTAATTCAGAAGCGTGACTGAACAATATGTGATAGACTAGATATAGTAAATAAACCATATCCAAGATCTACCTCAGGTTATTAAACTTTTACTTCAGGATTTTTGGTTAAGGATCAGAAACGATTGCACTAATACTGAGATGAATAATATGTTATAGACTAGAAACTGTGGATAGACTATAGAAAAGAGAAACACTAATCAAATAAATTGTAACAGGCATATAGTTGAGGCTTGATGTGAGGAGTGAAAAATGCTTACCAAACCAGACGTTTATAAAGATTAACACTTAGTGATGTATACCAGGTGTTATGATGATTGATGCATACTATGATTTTATGTTCAAGGCTGATTGTATGAATGTAGATAGACCATATACAAGAGCTGTATTTTCAGGTCCTATGAGGACAGCTTATTAATATGAGCCCAGACTTAATGTTGATTGCTTTAATATTGGAAAAGCGTACTGAAGTTCTACCTCAGGATACTGAATTTCTACCTCAGGATCTTTTGTTAGGGATCATAGAGCTTGATGTGAGGAATGAGGAATGTTAACTAAACCAGACGTTCACAAAAACTGATCCTTAGAATTGTATTGCAGGATATATGATGATTGTTTTTTAATATGAACTTATGTTTAATGTTGATGGTTTTAATAAAATAATTTTAAAAAAATGTTTAAATAGCAGTTGGAGGTGGAGGAATCCAGACACAAGCTGTAGTAAGAATATTTAAGATCATGTTACATTCTGAATACGGAGCATAAAAGGGAAGGAGCAACATTAGAAAGAACATTATCACTTACTTCTTTCCTTACCACAATTCCTATTATATTTTTAAATATAATTTAGAAGGAAACATGCAGAAACATCACTGTTTAGCTATGATTCTTCACTCCATTAGATGTTCCATTTGACAACTTACTAAAGGTATAAGCATGTAAGCATGTGTTTGTATACAAAATTAACCCTCCATCTGCATCAGATAACTCTTTTCTCATACACAACTCATTCTCTCACATAGAAATATATATACCAGTACCCCTCCCTCCTTCAGCAAAGGAGATGAAGGAAAGTGAGGTAAGGAAAGGGTGGGTAGCAGGGAAAGAAAAGAGAAACAACACTGGATAGAAATAACAAAGCAGATTTGAAATGAAACAAGAGAGAAGAGTTCAGTTTAGATGTTATACAAAAGATTAGCTTTAGCAGGTAAGTTGCTAACACCAAGCAACTGCTAATCTTTCAAGGTATTCATGCTTTTTAACAGCAATGATTCCAGCCATTTGAACTGCCACATACCCTTTTTTTTAACAGCTCTTTTATTCTAGTCATTGGATATATACAGTCTTATTCATTCAATCAATCAATCAATCAATCAATCAATTTATGTAGCTATCTATTCCCATTCACTGATAAAAGAAGCACTGTGCATTTTTCAGTAACAAATAAAAACATTTCACAAAATGTATCCATGAATTTACTGGACATGCAAAATTATTTAGTACTACTCAAAATCACAGAGAAACCCATTCTTGAAAACCTAAAACAAGATAACAAACATGGAAAAAGACAGACACCGACAAGTGGAGGATCTAGAAGACCATCAACACAACTAGAATGGGAGGCAGAAAGATCTGATTCAGAAGGACATAGTTCATTCAAAGAGCTTCCTTCCATTGTTCTTTAATTCAAGAGAGTTAACTGTGTCTCATATTGTTTGGGTTTGAATTTTCTGCCTGAGGTATTAAATTCTCTTAGCCTGAAACCATTATTTTATTGCATTGGAAACTAGCTCAGTATAAACCCAACTACTCACTTCCACTTCAAACAGCTATTAAAAATTGATAACAATATGCTTTGGACCTAGTGGTAGTATTGAATTGGAATTAACAACTACATGTAGTCCTTGAGTTACAAGTGTAATGGAGCCTGCACATTTCACGCATAACTCGAAAACTCATAAAGTGAATCTCGTACCTCGAATGAGATCACTACCTTGCTCATTAAAACATGTGGGGCTCGTTAAGTGTAAATGAGGTATCTCAGGGTGGGGAAGGCCATAAACGGCTTAGTGATGGAACAGGACCCTAAGGCCTCCCCGACCCACTAAGATACCTCATGCTTCCCCCTCCATTCTTTCCACACTGGACTCACCATTGAAAAGATCTGTTTCTGCCATGTTTTCTGCTTTTAATTTAATTTTTAAATTATTTTTTATTAAGTTTTATAAACTTTTAACAAATTTTAACACAAAAATATAATAACTCAACTGATAACAAACAAATAACATAATTAACAAACAATACAAATAGCTGCTCGGAACCCCCCCCACCACATCCTCCTACATCCTAACCCCCTCTTCTATCCTTCTACCTACATACTTTCACCTTTCTATACCTCTTCCCTCAATCCTCCTCTACTCCTTCTCCACCCTCTAACCCTCTATACATACCAGTACCTCTCCTTCCACCTTCCTCACCCTTCAATGCGGTGACTAGAGTTCTCCCGAGCACCCTGAAAAAATTATATAGTCCCTAAATACCCCCAACTACAGTTGAGAAACATATTCTAATACTTATTATCTCCCTCCCCGAAAACATCATCTCTAAAATTATAATCCCTCCCTAACCCTCGACTTCCCAGAATGATTACAGGGTATAACAAAAGAGAACCCCACTACGTCCAACAAAATTATTATATAGTCTTAACAAGAATTTTAAACTATATAATATATACATTCTCTGAATCAAATCAATCCCTTAAACAAAACACAAAAGAAAAAACTCATCTTATTGAAATTAAACAGATAATATTAAAAATAACAATATCAATAAATCCCTCAATTCTTCTAAAAAAAAATATAACATCTTGTTAAGAATAATAATTATCATTTACATCTAAACCGTCAATCTAAGTCATATCTAATAAATTTAATTTATAATAATATATCTTGATATATCATTTAAACAACCTATCTTAGAACTTACTTATAATCTCAATCTTTAAATCAACCCATAATCTTAGATTAACCTTAATTCTCTCATTTAGTTATAAATTTCGTTTAATCAATCAACTTCTGGGCTCTCTCATAAAAACAAACTATTTGTACCATTTCTAACTTACATTCCAATCTAATATCAAATCTAGATCATCAAAACAAATACATCCTTCATCAATTTAATTATGTCAACCATTAATCATCTTACTCGTATTCTTAGTCCTTAATTCATTCCATAATTTTAAATTACCCAAACATCCTTACATACAGTTTTAAATTTCACTACTTCAAACGAATTCTAGGTTTTCTTTTTAACCAAATACACCGCCATAACAAGGCCACCCATCCAAATAATAAATCTCTCTTCTTTATTTCTTCGACCCCATAGATAAATTGCTTCTTGAGTTGAGTCGTGCTTTCTTGAATCAAATCCTCTTGCTTTCCATAAATAAACTGTTCATCAAACCGAATCCATTTATAGTCTAATTGCTTCATAAAATGAAACAAAGTCTCTCTTTTATCAATTAAATCCTCTTCTTGCTGCCCGGCTGGACAGAATTCCCCTTCTTGAAACAAAACCTCTTGCTCTCCATATACCAACTTTCCATCTAGCAAAATCCAGTTGTAGTCTTTATGCTCAAAACAATCCTCTTCTCTTCCCTGTTGATCTTCTGATTTCTCTTGTGTTATATAATAGTCAGCAGACAATTGTAAATCAGTTTCATTTGAAGAAAAAGTTCCAGTTAATTGATCTAACTCCTCTCCATGTTCAAATTGTAAAATAAATTGTTCAGCAGTCGGTTGTGCATCAACTTCATTTGGAAGAAAGAATTTAGCTAATATGATTAATATTGCTGTAGAAGCCTCTTTCAAAGATGCTTTAATCTCTTTCAAAGACGCTTTAATCTCTTTAAAATCTTGGGTAAAAATCTTCTGTGTATCAGACCTTTTTTCATAAAATTCATCAGTACGATCCAACATAGGTTTAGCATTTGGCTGTAAATTCCACTCCATTTTAAGTTTCAAATAATCACAGCCGTCTCTCTACCTGCGCTTGAAGAAACAGGAAGAGAGAAAAAAGTAACAGTTCCACTTTCACTTCCAGCACTTTCCTTAACAATGAAAATAGTGAAAGCTAAACGCCATTTTGAAACATTATGTTGATTGTAGACGTTAGAAATGTATAACCAAAAAGAAACAATAAAGATACTTGCAATCCCTTTAAGACTCCTGTAGTCATTCAGCCTGCTTACAGTCTCTCCAGTGTTAGCTTTAAAAAAGGCAGAAGTGGTCGCGGCGTCTTTCTCTGCCCGAAGACAGAAGCGTCTCTGGATAGGAGCGTCCTCCGGAGCTTAGGGAGCTCACTCTTAATCCCTGGAAACTTATTTTCCAGGGATTTAAGAAGGCTCAACCTTGCTCCCGATGCTCTACACCTCTCCTTTGCCCGGAGAGGGGATTTTTCACCGCGAAAAAACAGCTGGTGTGCGCTGTTTTTCACGGCTTTACAAATCCAGATGACGGAGTCTCACAGAGGAGACCCTAGCGGCGCCGGCGGAGCCACCGGAAGCCGTTTTCTGCTTTTGAGGGACAGGAAAGTTGAAGGAAGCCCCTGGGTCCTGTAACATGGCATGAGTTCAGGCACCAATCCACTTTCACAGAGAATGGGTGCCTGAATTCTTGTGCTGTTTGTGGTGCCTGCCTCCTGCTTTCCCCCAACTCCGGAGCCACATGGCCACCGCCTCCAGAACAGAGGCATGCAGAAGCTCCCCCCAACCTGTGTTCCTGGCACAAAAGGCTAGGAAGATCTCTCCAAAGCTTGGATCAGTCCCTTGAAATTTCTGTTCTGGGTGGCAGCAGGTTGGAGCAATCCTCTGAGGGCTGGATCCAACTTCCAGAGGCATGCAGAAGCCACCCAATCTCTGTTCCTGGCACAAATGTCTTGTAAGACCCCTCTGAGGCTTGGATCAGGCCCTAGAAAGCTCCATTCTGGGTGGCAGCAGCTTGGAGCAGTCCTTCACTTTCCCTCCCCCAGCGTGGCGAGCTCTGGCAGGCTGGATGCAGATGTGAGTGGCCTGGCCTTCACCCTCAGTTGAAGGCTTCAGTCTTGCCATCAGGCAGAAAGGAGTTGGGGGCAGGAGCAGGAGACAGGCACCATTCGCATAGAGAATGAAAGTTTCTGAGGTCCGTGATTTGGCGCAACTTCACTCATACGAGATCGCAGACTCCAGAAACTTCCATTCTTGGAGCAAAAAACATTTCCAAGCTGATTTTCCTTTCCCTCAAAGGGAAAAAAATAGCGACAGAGAGGATTTTTGCAAGGTAAGTGAATCCGGCGTGGCAAGAAGGGAGGGGGAAGCAGTTGTGAGGAGAAGGAGTAGGGTGAATGTTGCAGTGTCACTGAAGTCGCTTGTAAGGACGAACGACTGCTATGGTGCTGCAATAGTCATAATTTTGGGACTTGCTCGTAAATACTAGGGAAAGCTCATCACATAACTTCAAACAAGCGTTAAATGAATGCACATAACTCAGAGATTAACTGTACAGTTAATCCCAAAGGTGCTTTTTCAAAAGGCAATTGGACTTCCTTTGTTTTTCCTTGAAGATGTTTCACTTCTCATCCAAGAAGTTTCTTCAGTTCTGGAGAAATTCTGGACAACTGAAGATTCTTGGATGAGAAGTGAAACATCTTCAAGGAAAAACAAAGAAAGTCCATTTGCTTTTTGAAAAAGCACCTTTGGGACAACCATGACCTGCATGACTGAGAATCTCCATAGATATTCAGCTACAGTTAAGAATAGATAAACTATCTGACAAGCTCTCCCACAGCTTAATGACAGGCAAAAATTCCAGACATGTGGATTTTGATACATCCTCTTTTCCCTCTTCTCCTACATGCACCCAACATGACTTTAGTCAGAAGGGGCGTTGTCTTACCTGAACGCCTTTTCTCAGCATGGTGGTGTAGAATCCACTTGATTGGGTTATTTCAGCCTTCCTGCTCAGAGAGACTAAGTCAGAGCTTTAGTCATGCCTCCCTTTGGGTGTGTCTTCCCAGTTTTGACGAGGCGAAGGATCCTGACAAAGTCTGACGCAATGACTCCAAAATACAAAAAAATGACAATACGCAAGCCTAGACACCTATCTTAGGGAGGGTGTGGATTCTACACCACCATGCTGAGAAAAGGTGTTAAGGTAAAACAATGCCCCTTCTCCAGCATGGTGGATGTAGAATCCACTTGATTGGGACAAACCAAAGCCCCCCATGTCCCTAAGGGAGGGAAGGTCTAAGCTGGTGTCTCCCTAGAGGAAACAACCTGTTGAAGAACCCGTCTGCCAAATGCGGCGTCTGCCGCGGCAAACCTATCGATCTTATAGTGTGTAATAAAGGAAGAAGGAGATGACCAAGATGCCGCCCTGCAAATCTCCTCTACAGAAGCCTGGGTAGACCAGGCCGCAGAGGTCACTGCGCTGCGTGTGGAGTGAGCTGTGATACGAGCCGGGACTGGAAGTGAATGGGATGCGTAGGCCCTAGCAATGCAAGCCCTGATCCACCTACCAATGGTGGAAGAAGAGACCTTCCTGCCCATGGCAGAGGGCTGAAAGGATACAAATAAGGCCTCCGACTTGCAAAAGGTCAAAGTACGCTTGATGTAGAGACGCAGAGCCCTGCGGACATCTAGCTTGTGCCACTGACGTTCCAGACAGTGAAAAGGATTTGGACAGAAGCTAGGCAAAATTAGATCCAATGACCTGTGAAACCCAGTGTTCACCTTGGGAATAAAGGAGTGGTTTCATCTAAGGACCACTCTGATCATGGAAGGTGCAGAGATCATCTCTGACTGAGAGGGCGGCCAATTCCGAGATCCTCCTGGCCGAAGTGATTGCAACTAAAAAGGTAACCTTCAAGGAGAGAAAATGCAGGGAGCAAGACTGGAGAGGCTCGAAAGGAGCGGTGGTTAAGGCCTGTAACACAGTAGGTAAATCCCAAGATGGATACCTATGTACTGTGGGAGGACCAGAATTGGCTGCCCCTTTAAGAAAAGCGGAGACAGCTGGGTGGTGTGAGAGTGGACCCAAGAACCGTGGACAAGGCCGCAACCTGCCTTCAGATGGTGTTAATGGACAAGCCCTTGGAAATGCCCTCCAGCAGATAATCTAAAATATTAGGGACTGTAACTGAAAGAGGATCCAATTTGTGTGAGATGCACCACTGGCAGAAGTTTCTCCACGTGACGTCATATACCCGGTTTGTTGAAGGACGTCTAGAGGCCTGAATCATAGAAATCACCCCCGAGGAATAGGCCTGCTTGGCTAGACTCTCCTGCTTAAGTGCCAAGCGGCTAATTGAAGCCACTGGGGGTCTGGGTGCTGGGGCTCCCCCTGGCTGAGAGCTACTCGGTCTGGAGGAAACCTCCACAGAGGAGACAGGGACAGATCCACTAGATCTGCAAACCACTGGTGTCGCGGCCAATAAGGAGAAACCAGTATTACTTCCGCCTGCTCCAAGATCAGCCTGCGGATGGTGGCCTGTAACAGCGGAAGAGGAGGGAAGGCATAAAGCAGACCCTCCGGCCACTTGCACCAGAGAGAGCGGCCGTCCCCTCGGCCCCCCTTGTCAGATATCTGGTGAAGACTCTGGGGAGCTGAGTGTTGGACGGGAAGGCAAACAGATCCAGACATGGCCTGCCGAACCTGCTCGCGATCATCTCGAACAGCCTCGGGTCCAGGCGCCATTCCGAGTGGTCCACATTCGCCCTGCTCAGGGAGTCTGCCTGTCGGTTTGCCTCTCCCGAAATGTGTTCTGCTCTGATTGAGCACAAGTTGGCCTCTGCCCACAAACCTAGTTCCATGGCCTTCTGCAGGAGAGCTCAGGAATGTGTCCCTCCCTGTTTGTTGACGTGAGCCTTGGCTGTCACGTTGTCCGTCAGGATCAACACGTGCTTCCCTGACACTAGGGAGGAGAAATGGAGGAGAGCCAAATGAATCGCCCTGAGTTCCAGCCAGTTTATGTTTTGTTTGAGGTCCACCCCTGTGCCAAATGGTTCTGGAGGTGGGGCCCCCAGCCGAACAGACTGGCATCTGTGGTCAGGACGAGCCTGGAGGGCTCCTTGAAGATGGTACCCTTGGACATGGCTGTGGAAGTCCACCACTGGAAGGATGAGAGAATGTGGGGTGGAATCTGGACCCTCCTGGTGGAGGCACTGAGGTTCCGCTTCTGAAAGGGGAGAAGGAACCACTGGAGGTTCCTCGAGTGCAGTCTTGCCCACATGCAAGATACCATGTTTCCCAGGAGCTGGGACAGTTGGACCAGAGGAACCATCCTTGCCCCCCGAATCTGGGATACTAATTTCCGGAGGCTGACCTGGCGCTCCAGGGAGAGGTAGACCCTGCAAAGGTCGGAGTCTATCAGGGCTCCTAGATGAAGGAGCCGCTTTGTGGGAACTATGTGACTTTTTTTGAAATTCACTGAAAAGCTGTGATCCTGTAGGACTTGAATGGTGGTAGCCAGATCTGACCTTGCTAATCGGAGGGACCGGGACTGGACAAGGATGTCGTCCAGGTAGCACTGTATGTCCACCGGCTTCATCCGCAGGTGGGCCGCCAACATTGCCAAGACCTTCGTGAAAACCCTTGGAGCCAAAGACAGGCCAAACGGAAGAGCCCTGTATTGATAATGCCGGTGTGCGTAACAGAAGCGCAGGAACCTGCGGTGCTCCTGGGAAATTGGGATACGGAGGTAAGCCTCCGTGAGGTCTATTGAGGAGAGAAAATCTCCCTTCCTGATGCCGGCCAGAATGGATTTTAGGGTCTGCATTTTGAACCTTCTGTAAACTAGAAATCGGTTCAGGCCTTTTAGGTCCAGTATCGCCCTCCATCCTCCTGATGATTTGGGGACCACAAACAGGATGGAGTAGAAACCTTTCCCAATTTGATCCCTTGGGACTGCTTCTATGGCCCCGATTTCTAGAAGGTGAGTGATGGCAGCGGTGACCAATCGTGCTTTAGAGGGGTTTCGTGATACCGGACACTGTAGGAAGTGATCGTGGGGAAGCGACTGAAACTCGAGAGCCAGGCCCCGTCTGATGGTGTCCCTGACCCAGGAGTCGGTGGTGGTCTGCTCCCAGACCTGGTAAAACTGTTCTAGTCGCCCCCCTATCGGAATGTCCCCTTTGGCATCACTTAGAACATCTGTAGGGACGACCTGAACCTCTGAAGGAACGTTTGGTCTGTGACTGACCCCTGGCTCCACTGTTCGGGTGGTCCTGTTGCCGATCCTGCCTCTGGGGAAAGGATCGGGAGCCTCTGGGCTAATCCCAGGACTGCCCTGCCCTGTGGCACCTCCTGGCTGAGAAGAGGGACTGGGAGGGGGAGGCAATTGTTGAGAAGGAACCTGGGAACTCCTAGAGCAGTGGTTCTCAATCTTTTTAATGCCGCGACCTCCAACCGGTTGTAAGTCGAGGACTTCCCAACCGGTCATAAGTCAAGGACCCCAACCGGTCGTAAGTCAAGGACTTTCCCTGGCTGGGAGTGCTGCGCATAGATGGTGCCGTCCCCTACGCTGGCCGAGGCGTAGCTGGCAAGGGGCAGCAATGGCACAGGGCGACCACCGGCTGGGCCACCAGCTGGCCCAGCCCAAGGGAGGTAAGGCACCCGGCAGGCCCCACGCACGCCAGCAACCCTCCCTGCACCCGCCAGCCTCCCACCTCCCACCCCTGGCCCTCTTTTACTTACATTTTTAGTAGTTGCTCAGTAGGGAGGGGTGGAAACTTCCAGACAGCTCGCCTTCGCTGCAGACAACTTGCAGCACCGTTTGCAGACTGGGACTTTTGGCGGGCTCAGCAGGGCAGAGACAGTCTGGACAATTCCTATTGGCTTTTGAAAGCCAATAGAATTAGACTCTATTCAAGACAGTCTATTTTATTGGCTTTCAAAAGCCAATAGAATAAGAGGGAGTAGCACAGCTAAGGAAAAGGGGGGAAATGGCAGACTGTGTTGTTTGGCAACCCCTATGAAATGGTCGTTCGACCCCAAATGGGGTCCCGACCCACAGGTTGAGAACCGCTGTCCTAGAGGAGGACATGAATTGAACAAAGACATGGTGCATGAATGCCTGAAATTGGCTCTGAGACCACATATCCCCCTGGTCCCTAGGAGCAGCCCCAACCACCATTGGGGCATGAGCGACCTCAGGGCTCTGATGGATGGAAGAGGAAGAAGAGTGGGGGGGACCTACCTGCTTGATTGCCCCCAGAGGTTAATCCAAGAGGCTTCTTGCACAGGTGCTAAAGGAGGCTCCAGGATGGAAGTATCCAGTGGGGCAGGGGGAACCGCTTCAGTCCCACTGGATAGGAGCCGCTGTGCCTTGGAGAATTCCCTCTCCAGTGCCTGATGTCTCCTCGAGGCCTCTCCCTCGGCTGTTTTTGAAGTCTCCTTAGTAGTTAAATGCTTGGTTTTGGCCTTTTTCTTCCCCCCTGCTTCCAATTCAGTAGATCTGCACTTTGGCTGTGCAGGGGGTGCACCAGAGACTTGAGATGCCTGTGGCAAAGAGCTGTCTGCCATTGCAATCTAGATAGAGCCGTCCAAGTGTATCTAGAAATGGGGGGAACCCAGGCACGCAGATCAAGGTCAGAGATGGAGTGCAATCGATCCTCACACTGAGCCTTGGCAATGGCAGGGACAGTCAGACAGCAGACTACTCCTGTCTGAATAGGCCCGGTGGCTAAAGGCCACTACTAACAATAACAGGTGGTCAAGCAACTCCCCACTCCAATGCACAGGTCTGGAGACCTGTATTCAATACCAATCCACTAACAATTACAATAATAATAATATTAACAATATAACCACATATATATGGGTAATCCGGACTCCCTGTCAGCCACAGGCCTAGCCAAACAACAAGAAATCCGGCCTAGCCGGCCTTAATGCTCTAGAGGTCAAGAGGCGTCCGCCTATACCTCTCAAACAGTTTAACTGTGAATACGTAAACAATCCCCCTGTTCGGACCTGTCAACACAAGTCAAGGCAAACTGCAGGAATTGAATCCGGCCTAGTAGGCCTAAACTTTAGGGCCCAAAATGGCATCCGCCTATGGGCCTCCCAAAATGGCGACCGCCTGGCGGCCACACGGTCAAAATAGCATCCATGACTCCTGGATCTCCCCACAACGATCGAGACAACAAAGGGGAAAAAGGAGAAGAAATTCAGGCCGGGTCTGGTGAACGGAGCCGCCCACTCCCCCCCCCCCGACAGCGAAAGAAACTTGCGGTTGGATGGAAAACTCCGCCGAAAATCCGGAGGGAAAGTTCATCAGAAAAGCCTCATGCAAGCTCCTCTGCAAGTGAAGATCTCCAAGAAAAATGCTGGTAAGGAAGCGGAGGACTGCGATCGCGGGTAGCCGCTCAGATCGGGTATTGAGTACTCGAGGGTCCAGCTTGAAAAGGCCTGAAGAAGCCTAAAGGCCGGAAAAAAGGGGGGTGGGGTGGGGTAGAGCCCTTTCAGAGCTCATGGGGCTCCAATCCTCAAGGAGAAAGGACCAAGTCCTTACTTAATGGCCAAAACCAAACCCCTGTCAAATTTAGATAATTTGGAAAAAAAAATTGTCTTAATAAAAAACCAACTAAAGAGAAAAAACTATGGAGCCAATACAACCTGCGTTCTGCTGAGCCTAAGACTAAGTCAAAACTGGGAAGACATACCCAAAGGGAGGCGTGACTAAAGCTCTGACTTAGTCTCTCTGAGCAGGAAAGCTGAAATAACCCAATCAAGTGGATTCTACATCCACCATGCTGGAGAAAGTGCTGATTATGCAGAAACAATAAAGAAAAAGAATGTTGGCACATTCCTTTTTCATACCAGTGATATCGCTAACAAGAAATTCAACCACATCTGCAGCTTTGGATAAATATTTTCTCCTTCAATAAATACAAATTACTATTGCTGCACAGAGCTAATTAAATCATTACAAAGATGAAGCTTACAGTACTGACATACTTTAAAGAAGAGGAAAGTCTTTTCGTATAATTCTAGTCAAATTACTATCTTTTTGTATAAGATGCTATTTTTCACACATTTGAATATTACGCCAGCCTTATATTGCATACAATTGTGTATAGTGCACAAACCAGAAAATTCTGTTTTCTGGAATTCATCATGTGAAACAAAATTAGACCAACAATACCTACAGTTATGACTTGAAGTAGTGTGTGAACACTACTCAGGTGAACAAATAACCCCATTCTCCTAATGGTCTTTGGAAGTCATTCTGAATTCCTTTGAATTTCCAACTTAAGTAAACAGATGTGCAAACACACAACTGCCAGACCATTCCCCACTGAATATACATGAACAGCTGCTGAGAAAAATATGTCACTCCTGTTTCAAAATTAAGAGGAAGCTGAAAAGGTGCACTTGCAAGTGCATAATAGCAGCCATCTATCATCGCCACAACCACCACCATCATAATTATTAAGTTTAGAAATAATTTTAGTGTTCATTAAAGAAACTTGATCTAATATAGCCTCGAATGGGGGCCAATCAGATGTCTTTTAAGTATCTCTTTCTCTCTATCATATATCTTTCCTTTATGTATTAAATGCAAAAGAGCAGTGGTTTGCATGTCAATGCTTGTGTCTTTATATTGGCATCATTACAGTTAGGATCAGTGATTAGTAATACCAGTGACACTAAAACAACATCTGAAGAGGGTTTTTCCCCCCCTTAAATCTAGAACTAGGGTTGAATGAATATATCCATTTAGCGATATTTTTTCTATTTAATTATATGATCCGTTCCAGAGACATCTGTATTACATTGACTGAAGGTTTACAAATAACCCCCTCACATTACATTTAAAAATGTAAAAGACAGATGAAAAAATGAGGAACACAAGACTGATGTTCAAGCCATGTCATAGCATGTTGTGATTCTAATATTCCAGTAGTATTCTCAATATAGACTGTGGGATTTCCCCTAAGATTCATATTGTTGTTTTTTTAGTGCAATTCTATATTTTTCTACAATATTTTCTCATTTTCTCTTTGCATTTTATTTACACATTATAGTAGATATTGTAGTTACTATTTAGATTTAGACCATATCACCCTACAATAATTTGTGGAAATTATAATATTTATTTTGGTGTTCAGCTTGAACTTTGACAATTGCATTAAATAAGCAATAAAGAAATACTATCTCTCAATGTATGTTTTTTTCTACGCAAAGTTCAGTTTCAATACAGTGTTGCAGTTCAATAATTAGAGTTCAGAAGATGAAGCTATATAGATATATTGTTTTAATCCATAATTCTTAGATATGTTTGTAAACAAACACTTTTTTGGCAGGTTACACTTTGCCAAAGGTACGCATATATTATATTTTGACCATTATTTTTATTATGTTTTCTCTTGTGTACTTTTCTTTCACTGGTAAATTACATCATGAGATTTCAATAAATGAAAATTTGAAAGAACTATATTCTGCTTTGCATTCTCATTTGTAATAATGCATTGTTGGAGTAGTTTTCAAAAGGATGGTTCAATTTAGCTGGTTAAACTATTTGAAGGTAAAAAACCTTTATGACATCCCCACTACTCAGGACACACATCAACCCTTCCCCAACTGAGATATAAGTTTTCTCAAGTTCTATTTGTCATCCAGGGCAGATCCACTTGTAAATCTCTCATGCTTTCCTTACTTCCACTACTGCTGATAAATCATGTCACTTTCATCTTGGTGGCTCAACATCAAACCTTCACTCTTCTATTATCTATTGCTATCATTTTTCTCATCTACCACATCACTACAAAGACTTTGATTGGTCCTTCTTCACTGACAACTCTTCTCCCTGGACAGTCACAATTCTAGCATCTCTAGACTGTTGCATAAGCAGTGCACAATTTTTTTTAAAAAAAAAAACTTGTTTTAATGTCCAGTCAACTGCTTATTTAAGATCTCAATGCATTTATTCTTGCATTTAGAATAAATATGAATATACACATACACATATACTAGTGCCAATTTTCCACATCATAACCAAATTGCTCATTTCGTGAATAGTCAAAGTTGCATGCTCAAACTAAAAGGAATGCCTTTATCATTTCTCTATGGCAGGGTCCCCAATCCCCAGCCCATGGACCAGCATCAGTCTGCGGCATGCCAGCAACAGGGCCATGCAAACAAGCGAAGCCTCATCCGTGGGATGCAGGCAGCATTCAAAGCCACACCTCCTTCAGTCCATGGAAAAACCTTTCTCCACAGAACCGGTCCCTAGGGTTACAGGCCACTGATCTATGGTATGGATAATACCATTATCTTCTCTATCCTCTGTTATTGCCTGGTTGAGCTTTAATTGCTGCAAGAACATTCTTTTCTCCATTTACACATAACTATTATATGTGATCATATTTCATACTCCAGGGTCCAATGGTATTGCTTCTTAACTCCATCAGTCCCAGAAATCCATTTTTCAATGTATCCATTCATGTACTATCCAATTACTATGAACCCTATCCACTACTTTCCAGTTAGTGTCAACTACTCAGTCTTATATGCTATTACAAAAGGGTTTCAATAGAGGTTGTGCACTTTTGTCATGTTTTTGACACTTTCCAGAGGGTGACTGTCTTCTCACTCTAGGCTTCTCGTGGACCACAGCCAATAAGGCTGATGTGCATTAGTAGGCCAAGGAAATCAAGCTCCTCTTGTGGTTGTTCCTGAAATCAGGCCAAAAGGCATTGAACGGTTACCAGCAACCAGCAACTCTCTTTCTAGGTGAAGGGTAGGCAACCTTGGCTCTTTTATGACTTGTGGACTTCAACTCCCAGAATTCCTGAGCCAGCACACGCTGGCTGAGGAATTCTGGGAGTTGAAGTCCACAAGTCATAAAAGAGCCGAAGTTGCCTATTACTGTTCTAGGTGATTATTGGCACATTGGGCATGATCTCAAGAGGGAAACCTTTGAACAGATACCTCTGTAACTCTAGATGAATTTTACAAGGCTACAGACTATGCAACTTTGTAGGAGAGGAAGCTACAACTCATACACTAACCCTCAAGGTATTGTGTGAAGGGGAGGGAAGGGCAGCTGACAAAAGACTAGACAGTCACCAACTTACAACAGTTCGTTTAGTGACCATTCAAAGTTACAACAGCAATGAAAAAAGTGACTTATCACTGTCTTTCACCCTTATGACCATTGTAGGTTCCCTGGGGTCACCGTGTTCCCTTTTGCGACCTTCTGACAAGTGAAGTCAATGAGGAAGGCAGATTCACTTAACAACCATGTCACTAACCTAACAACTACAATGATTCACTTAATAATTGTGGCAAGAAAGGTCGTAAAATGGGGCACTTAACAAATGTTTCACTTAGCTGAGGTGGGAAATAATGATATCATGATTTTGGGTTTTATTGATTAGACTGATTTGCCGATACAGAAATGGCTGGTGCATACTAGCATAGAAATGTAAAAAGTTGAGATTTGATTTTAATGTCTGATTTTACTGCAACAGAGAGACGGAAGTCAATGCCTTTTGTTTCTCCCCCCATTTCTTCACACCTTTTTTGTTTTCCCTTTTTCTACTGTTGTCCCCTACTATTTGCTTTTTTATTTTCACATGTTGTATTATAAATGAATAAAACTAAATAAAATCGTAAAAAAATGTTTCACTTAGCAACAGAAATTTTGGGTTCCATTGTGGTCGTACGTTGAGAACTATCTGTACATTGTTGCTTCCCCATTTCTATGATAATAGCCAACTGCCATCTATAAGGAAATTTTGACCACCTTCTGTTCCACAGTGCAAGCAGCTCTACTTTTCTTTACAGTCATGTCTCCACTCAAGGATTTTACCCCACAGACTGATTTGTGATTGATATGAGAGCTGATGTTCTTCAGATGAAACCCCAGATTCTCCCAGTGTGCTTTTTAAAAAAAAAAAAAAAAAAAAACCAAGCCAAGGGTAGGGCACAACAACAACTAGGTGCCTGAAGCTGAAACCAAGATAAAAGGGCTAAGAAAGGAGGATCCAAAGCAAACAGATGAGAGAAGCTCCAAAGGTGCAAGTATGGGTAAGGGGTAAGGGCACCCAAGGTTTTGGTGTTTCACAGAAGCAATGAATAGTTGGCTATGTGTCATTTGCCCTTTTTCCAAAAAGAGAATAAAAAGAGGTCCAAAACATGAACTTCTCTGGCAGGAAGAGCTCCACTTGACTGTACAGCCATGGGAAGGCCAAGGAGCAGACAGAGTAGCAAAGGACCATGGCATGGCCAATGGGAGACATAAAAGAAGTGCCATTTTTTAAGATACACTCTATCACTACACTCATCAACGCAGGGTCCGTTGCCCCCATACAGTGACTTAAAACATGAAGGGCAGAAACATCACTTTGCTATGCAGCACAAAAACCCATCTTATGAAGGATTCTGCAGTGGAATATTTGCAGATGTTTGTTGAACCTGGACTCTTAAAATGAAGGATAAGGCATACTTGCAGTGGAGCAGGGCATTGTGTGGTTTAGTCTAGGCTCAAATCCAAAATGAAATCCCTCCAAAGTGCAAAACAGAAGTAAACTGACCTATCAAAAGAAATGTCCAGTTAAATTGTACCTTTGGCCCACTTGTCTGCTATTTGTATTTGATTTGAAGACGATGTTGAGAGAGGGAAAGCCATCTGGTATCCCCCAGATCTTTTGCATAGTGTCACAAACCCTTTACATTGATTGATTCCTGCCAACCGCAATGAATGGGTTATTTAAATCCCAGACATCTAGAAGTTACAGAGCCCAGGTTTGAGAACTATCAAGAAACGTTTTGAACACGGTATATTCCCATCCAACTCCCACAAAACACAGAGGCACGTGCATACATACAATGTGAGAATTTCAGAAATCAGTGAAGGGAACTGTGTGTGAAATTCTCTGCAATTCACACGCTCCGGATGTAACGCCCAGACCATACTGAGCTGTGCCTTAAGAAATTGCTCCCTGAGGACCCCTCAGAGGCCCCCGAAAACATGAACAAGCTGTTCGCTTTTTGGCGGGGAAGGGGGAGGGGGCGACTTTGGAGATCCAGGCATTTTATCAAAGGAGGAAAGCGCTTCCTCCGTCGGATAAACGCAAAAGAACACTGAAACTTCAGTTTTCCCACCGGTCGAAGAACGCAAAACTTTGCAAAGGACCACTTCGAGAACCGAGGGAATCGTTCCCGATTTCCTTGATCTCCTTCTTCTGCGTTCTGAAGGGGCAGGGAAGCGCGGTGCTGGATACCTTGGCTTCAGGCGCTGAGCAGGGGAAGCTGAGGCACACGCGCGTCCGTCGACCCAGCGATTTCATTACCGGAGCCTGGACTCCGGGGGCGGGGCAGGGGATCGTGGAAGTTGGAAGGCAGGCTGAATCACGCGCTGGGAGGGGCAGCGGGGCGGGGGAAGAAAGCGAGATGGACAGAAGGGGGTCTCCCAGGAGGGAATGGGGCGGGTGGAGTGAGCTAGATGGGAAACAAGCGGGGCAACGTCCCTTGCTATAAATCCAGAACTAACACCGGAGAAATCCAAGCCTCATGACACTCCCTTCGAGTTATACTCAGGGGACTGGGTTGAGTTGAGCCTCCGCCTTCTAGCAATAGTAGCACCAGCAAGCTCAGAAGGCGAAGAGAAGGACTTGTAGAGGACAGAGAAACTGCACTAAACGAGAAGAGGGAAAGTTCCACCGGTCCGTAGGTGTGCCACCGCGGCCACCTCCACCCAGCGAGACGCGCGGAGGCTCTCCTGTAAGTTTCTTTCCCCTCCACTCTTTTAGCGCAGCTTCAACTTTCTTAACACCCGCGCATTTGGTGTTTCTTTCCCCCGGCCCACATCTGTAGGATCAGGTCAGGTAGAAAGGTCTGAGTAGCTATGACTTTGAGGGATACTGAGGTCGCAGCAGCTTTGAGCGTAGGCTGCTCCTACGAGGCGCAAACGCGGTAGTAATACTAGGAGTTTGGGTATTATTTCCTCCTCTCTATTCTTTGCTTTAAAAATCAGACAGTTGCAATCAAAATCCAGCAACTTGATTTCTGAATTTCATAGTACTTGGCTAAACTTGACTATTGCATCATAACTCTGGGATACTTAACCCCTTTTATTAAAATCTATAGAATTTGGAGATATTTAACTTGCTGAGATATTTAAAGATATTTAAATTGTTTCTATGATAAAGTATTGCAATTAAGATTTATTATTATTTACACTACTACGCACATAGCTCTTTTTCTGATGAAGCACAATACAAAGTATGTCTGTTTCGAGTTGCATATATGCATTATATAAACATTTTCTGGGAGGTGGTACACTCTGTTCAGAAAACTTTGAAAGTAGAATTGCATTAATCAGTTCACAATAACAACTGGGCCCCTCAGTGAATTGTGCTGTTCCAAGGCTAGCTCCTTGAAACAATGCCACAGAAACAATGCTGCGTGCAAATGATAAACAGTCTGTACACTTCTGGCCTCATCATATGAATTCTCTTGTATCTCTTTTCAGCACCTCCAAACTATCACTTAACAGTGCAGACTACTAGCCCATTACTGTAAAAGTGGCAAATTTTCCAACTTATCACAGCATCTAATGAAAGAAGTGATAGTCTCGCTTGGATCAAGAAAATAAACAATTGTGTTCAGGATCTGTTCTCTTCTGGACATTGAAATAATTTCATGCCCATATTGTTTCTTAACAATTGCCGAGTTTTTCTAGATTTTGTCTCACAAGATGTTTATAAAATATTGATTTCTGGTGGCTTCAGTGCATTAGGTCTGTGCATTGGCTCTGTTCAGTTAAACGCTGGAGTGAGAACCTCTTTTGATTTGGTTGGTTTGGTTAAAGTCCATTGAATTCAGTGGCATTTAAATAGCCACATGTTCAGTTAGGAAACTCCTTCCAGTCTATGACCTTCAGTACTTTCTCTTGTCCCCTGATTATTAACAAAGTCTGACGTAAATAAAAGTCCAGCATTTAACTAATAGGAATGTGTACTTTAATGTACTTTGCACTTGGAAAGCTCCATGGATGTGTTTAATTTAGTTACCCGTTACTATTTTTGACTCTTCCAAACCTCTCCATTTTATCCACATTTGACTACTTGGTATGTGTACCCTGTATTGTAGAACACAGAAGTTGGTTTATGTGGGCAAAGTGAGGAATGATTTCTTAATACTCCAATCTTGCTAAGCGAATTGGAATTGGTAGTCTTAATAGACTACAAATGACAAAAGAATCTGTCATTTATTGCAAGTGTAGGTCAGAATTTAAAAATATGTAAAATTCTGATTAAGAAAAACTGAGGATTATACTAATCTTGGGTCCCTCAACATAGAAATGGCAATATTTGAGACCAGGTGGAAAAAAAACAACTCTGTGTGTCAAACGTTACTAGTATGGGCCTGTCTATGTGGATACTTACATTACCATGCAAAAGTAAAGGGTGAATCATGCTATATAAAGTCTGCCCAATACTGATTTTTTTGCCATGTGTAAAACAGCCAGAATAAACATTACTTGATTTAGGATATATACAGATAAACATGCATGAAAGATTAGAGACCAACTCTGTCTGTCTCTGCTTTTAAGCTGAAATTAGTGCTATTACTTGAAAAGACTTAGGAAGATTTGTCCCATGACCTTTGGTGCATAATTATGGAAGACAGTAGAAGTAACTGACATATGAAAAGGGAGAAAAATGCTTGGGAAACATAGACAGAGAAAATGGTGGGAATTTCCCATATGGAATGTTGATCACTTTTTCATCTGTGAAAAGTATGTGTGTGAACATCACGGGAATCTAGATAGGAAAAGGATTGGATATGATTGTAAGGGGCAATACCAGAGACCTCTTAGCTTTCATAATGTACAAAAGAAACTTCAAATAAGAACCAAGGAACAACTCTGGCATGTGAAGAGACCAGCACACACCTCAAATGCTAAGAAAGAAGGAAAGTGAATTAGAAATAAAGGCAGTGAACCAGTTCTTAACCTCCAGCAATTTGTGTGGATACAAAGCAAACTTGATTTATTTTGATATTTCTTAAAGAGTTATTAGTTGGTGGAAGTAGATGGCTCATAAACACAGTTTTTGCATATTAACTATTTTCTTAAACTTAGTTATCTCCCAGGTAGGATTTTTCAAGGATTTTCCCCAAGACTATGGCTTTTAGGCTCATTAGCTTTGTTACTACGCTATAGTTACAGTTATTATCCTTATATATAAATAAATGTATCCTAATAGGATACATTTTTGTCCATTGGTTTCTTCCCTCTCAAAAGGGAGACTTCCTTTTATTGTCCTAATGACTTCATAACAAACATCTTTGACCTGATATGCACATTTAAAATGAGATTATGTTTTTGCTTTTCTATCTCATTGCTATAGCTAAACATTGCAATATTTAAGGCTGTAGACCAAGACCCATTGTGTGCATTGGTAAGATGTTGAAATAGTTGAGTGACATCCTATTCACAGCCATTGGAATGAATTTGGGGAGAGATACTCTTCTTTAGCTCAACCTATTTCCCATGAAAGCTGTCTACTTGGAAAAAGAAGGCTACAATGCTGATGATATCCAATGTTTCCTACCTTGTTCTTAATCTACAGCCAATATTTTAATGGACTTGGTTGACTGGGGGCTGTAGTCCTACACTTTCAAAGGATGCCAGAGAAGGAAGTATGGTATAACCCCTAAAGTACAGCAGTGGCCAAAATTGTGGAAATCTTTTGGGAAAAGTGTACAGTAGAAATGCCATCTTTGGTTAAGTTTCCACCAATTTTTCTTCTAATTTCTTTATAACTGTAGCCTTGTTCACTTAATACTATTTTACATCGCTTTCTGTGCAACCAGTCAACTCTTTGCACCATTACTTTAATTTTATTACGTTTTACAAGCTCACTAAATGAAAGAACTCAAAAAAACCCAACCGACTTGATAGCGATCACATAACACATTGACAAATGTCCTTCTCTCAGCGTCAATACATGACATCAATAACTGAATCCTACTGTGATCTGATTGGCTCATTGCCAAAACAAGATGTCACCTGAATGGCTCTCTAAACACTCATGCTCATTAGCTACAATCAGATAAAGGAAAGTTACCTGATATCAACCTAAGCAAGTTGTGCTTCCTTTTTCTGGTTATTTGGCTATAACTTTTCATAGAATACGGTACAGATAATTGAAAAAACTTTGTTGCATTACATTATTGATTAAATTGTCTTTCCATTGATATATAATTTTATGGTAGTACTCAGCCCTTTTTTTGTCTTAGAATGCCCAGAATGGAGTTCCGGTACCTTTTGGAAGGAATCTTGTAGGGTAGGCAAGACGGGTTGTATGACATGTGTGAGTTCCGGCACTTTTTTTTTTTTTTTACAAAAAAAGCACTGGTACTACTTCCCAAAAAAAGTGTTATTAACCATCAAACCTCAAAAATACACTTTTCCCAAAAGGTTTCCACAATTTTGGCCACTACTGTAATTAGAATTTTTATCACAATGGATAAAATATAACTGTCAGAATAAGGTATGTGTCTGTTATTCAGAGCAAAAAATGCACTGGAAAAATGCTCATGATCCAAATGCATGTAGAAATTTATCTGGGCTTCAGAAATTTAATAAATCAGAATGGTTAATGATGGGTTTCATTATGGGAAAGAGAAGATTAGTAGTAGAACACATGTTTTTTTTATATAAAAAGTAAATAAACTTTGCAGTGGTTGGGTAAGACCTCTCTTTAAGAATTGCACCGGGTGAAGTATACAAACTTGAGTTAGTATTCTGTATGATTTCATAAACTGGCTTCTTAAAGAACTATAGGGATGAGATTAATGTCAAGCAAGACAGAAACAACATCAAACCTTGTTGATTGATCAGGTAGAATAAGATAATTGAAAAGATCTCTGCTCAAGATTTATGAAACTGATGCACATTCAGTAGTATTTTATTATCTCTTCAGACAATATTGGTCTACACAACCAGCTTGCCTCATCTACCCTAAAAATCTTGATTCCAAGATAGATAGACAGACAGACAGACAGACAGACAGACAGACAGACAGACAGACAGACAGACAGACATGATAGAGAGGGAGATGATGGAGATGGATAGAGATAGAGACAGATAGAGATAGAGATTTCCATGCCTTTTAAACTTTTATACTGTTTTATACTGGATTATTTTTTTTCACTTAGTTTTAGGCTGACATGTTCATTTCATTGCCCTTTGTTTAAAACTAGTGTGCAGATTTTATAGAGGCATTACTATGAATTTGTTTATTCTACAGCTCTTCCTGACAGCTGAACTAAAGTGCTACCCACCTGTCCTTGAGCTTTTAGAAAACTATAACTTGCTGTGTATATTGACAATCCCACTCTGCCAGAGGCATGATGCCAATAAATAGTGCTGTTTTATTTAAGGTATGGTGCACATTAATGACAGAGATTGGTGGACTCCCCAGCTATGTTTTCATCCATTCCTATCAAATGTTTCTTTCCAACAGAAAAATAACCATTATATAATATGGATTGGTGTTGGGGAGTAGACAAGTTTTGAAAATGGCTATACCAGCACTTTTAGCTGTCTGTCACCATTCATTTTGGTTGGTGCAAGTGTTTTGTGTGAGTACAGTCGACTATGAGTTTATAACTGAATTCCTATAAAGAGGATGTTAGGCTATTCTGGAACAATATTAAACTCATGTCTAAAAGAGGCCTGAAAATCTACTGCAAAGTAATTTGTTAGAAATGCTTGTTGGGTTCTTTTTAGATACAGCTTAGTAGAATTCTAGAAGAGTGCTAAATCTTCGTTTAAAAACGGGTGCTGGGAAAAATTGCACTGAGAAGCAGCAGAGAGATGACCATCTTATTTCTTCCAGCTTTAACATACAGCCTCTTTTCATTCCCACAGCTGCTTTGGGGTGATTTACAGTAGTGATTCTAGACATATCACTAGAAGCTAAAATCATAAAACTATGTCTGATTTACTTTGGCCATGTCATGCTTGCAAATTCATTGAAGAAGTCAGTGATGCTAGGAATGGTTAGTGGAACAAGAAGGGGTTAACAAAGAACACGCTGGCTTGATAACATCAAATCTGATACAAAGATGAGCATGCAACAACTGAAAGAAACTGCTTAACAGGGTAGCATGGAGAGAACTTGCCTATAAAGTCACCAACAGTCAGACATGATTGAATGGTTAAAACAACAACAGCAACAACTAATCGATATTATCTACGTTTTTTTTAAACTCACTTTTTGGTACATAATTTACTTAAAAATAAAAGAAGAATGTTTTGTTGGTGGGCTTCAGTAAGTATATCCACCATATTTATTTTATTTGTTTATTAGATTTATATCCTGCCTGATCAATGCTTAGATCAATGGTTCTCAACCTTTTTCAGGTTGAGACCCCACTTGCGCCGCCCATGCGACGGGCTGATCCGCGCCTGCGCGGCACGCGCGCGATGAAAAAAAAATGGCGGACCGCGACGGGCTGATCCGCACATGCGCGTGCGACGGGCTGATCTGCGCATGCGCGTGCGATGGGCCGATCTGCGCATGCGCACGCCGTGCCAAACTACGCATGCGCAGAACCGGTGGGCCGGCCGGCTCCAGACCAGGCCGGCCTCGCCTCCCATCGCTGCCTCAGAGACTCCGGCAGGCACACCGAGGAGCGGTCCAGAGCAGGCGGGCGCAAAGCTGCCTCCTTCCCGCTCCGCTCCGCCATGTCCCAGGCCCGGCCTCCTCCTTGCCCTCCGGCAGCCGGCCAAGCGGTCGGGCTAGCCGGACCTCGAGGTGGGCCCGCACTTCACCGAGACCGGCCCGGCTGTGGCGAGAGGCGCCCGGCGGCCCAAGAGAAGCGAAAGGCACCTGGCAGCCGCCTCCGGCCCCCAAGTCCACACTTCGGACTGGCGTCCAGGTCGCAGCGCTCCGCCTGCCAGGCTCGTCCGGGACTCCCGTGCCTTCCGCAGGGCCGGCAGCGGCCGCAGGTAGGTAGGCGGGCGGCAGGACTGGGGAGCCCGCCCGGGCCAGCTCGCTCTCGGCGCCAGTCCCGCTCGGGTCGGGCCAGGCAGTGGGGGCGTCTGGCCAGGCTTCCCGGCTCCCTCCCCGGCTCAGCCTCCCCCCACGCCCGGCAGGGACTCACCAGGTAGTTCATGTTGCCGATCCGCTGACTGGGCGCCTTACCACCTGCTTCGGCCGCCGCCGCCGAGCGAGGGAGGGAGGGAGGGAGCGAGCAGGGCTGAGCCAGAGCCAGGCAGGCAGGCAGGCAGCCCCTGCGTGCCCGGCCGCCCCCCCCCGCGGCGCCTGGGAGGAGGAAGGGGAGCCGGAGCCCCGCCGCCCCCACTGGCCGCCGCGGAGAAAAGGGGGCGGCGCTGGCGAGGGCTGGCCGGGGAGGAGGGCGAGGAGAGGAGTGCAGACCTGGGGGTTGGAGGTGGCCGCCAGGCGCCTCTCGCCACAGCCGGGCCGGTCTCAGTGAAGTGCAGGCCCGCCTCGAGGTCTGGCTGCCTCAACCGCTTGGCCGGCTGCTGGAGGGCGAGTTGGAGGCCAGGCCTGGGACGTGGCAGAGCGAAGATGGAAGGAGGCACCTTTGTGCCCGCCTGCTCCGGACCGCTCCTCGGTGTGCCTGCCGGAGTCTCTGAGGCAGCGGTGGGAGGTGAGCGGCCCGGTTGCGCTGCGCATGCGCAGTTCGGACCGTTGTGCTGTGCATGTGTGGATCGGGTTGTCGTGCACACCGAACTGCGCATGCGCCGGCCAAAAAAAATGGGAAAAAAATGGAAAAAATGGCGGGCGGCGGCGTTTGGTGACTCCCATTAAATGGTCGTTCGACCCCAAATGGGGTCGCGACCCATAGGTTGAGAACCGCTGGCTTAGATGGAGATTTCCATTCATTTTATCCTAGTAACAGCAATTCTGTCTCTTTTGCATTGTTTCCAAGAAGACTATAGGACTGTCCTTATGTAGTCATTAGAAATTGAACTCAGCTTTGGTTTTTTGCTCATTCAACCAAGTGTACCCAACAATGTATATGCTCTCCTGCCTAAAATAAAAGAGAGGAAGTATCAGAAACTGTTTACGGTTTTAGAAGGTTTTGCTAATAGTGTGTGTGTTCCATTTGTATTTGGCTTGGATGTGGGGGAAGGAAGAAATGGAGTGAACTTGGAACAATACATTCTAAGGCACATGAGACACGTTTGGGAGATAATTCCTAGCTATCCATGTTTCCCCAACATTTTCCTTGTGAAAGAAGATGTTCTTACTAGCATTTCCTTTTGAAAATGAAAATATTTTTTCAACATCGGGTCCCTAGCATGTGGCATAACTATTTAATGTCTGTTAATATTTCATTTCTTTATAAGGGACGAATGGATTGTGACAGTGAGTTGGAAAAAAGTAAACAGTTTCTAATAAAATTGGCACAGCCTTCTGATATCTCACTATAATAGAACAGATTAATAATAGGACTGTTTTACATGGAGTGGATAAACTTTTATAAAATGTATCACAGTACATTTATTTGGTTTATTTTTATTTCTATAACCAATCAGAACGAACCGAGGCAATAAAAGCCTATCATTCAAAGAGAATTGTAAAATCATCATAGAGCCTAAGCATTTCACTGCTAGGATTAAATTTAAAGTGGAAAACAAAGAAAATGAATTTTAGATTCAGTGTTACAAAGAGTGGATATGTATTTCAAGTATTTAGTGAAAGAACATTTGGAAAACGCCTTAAGATTACATATAATGTTCTCTCTTTTTTTCATTCACAATGCTATGCTTAACTGGGTGCCCTGAGGTTACATTAGACAGCAAGATTATCCCAAGCATCATCCCAAGCAAGATTACTAGTGGAATCTTACAAAATTCAGAATTTACATTTAAAAATGTAGAGAAGGAGATCATTTCAGGGCTGTCAATCACAAAATTTTGTTGTTCATTTTTTTAAAAAAAACTCTTGAATGTCACAGATATGAACATGAAAAGACAAGCAAGATTACTTTCTCCTTCATTTTAAGGCAAAATTTTAAAAAACTTATATTTTAGTATTGCATAATACTGAATAATGTTATATTTCATAACTTGGATATGAAAATATTTATTTGTAAAAAGGAAGGTAAATGTTAAGTGAAGACTCCACCATACTATAAAGTATGAAATTTTTGTCAGTGATACCTGCATCATGCCTTTTCTGCAGGATCTAATAGAGCAGGTTGATGTAACCAGGGAGAAGGCATCCTTCAGACAGCCCAGGCCCATGCCATGAAAGGCTTTAAAGATTAAAATCAGCATTTTGAATTGGGTCAAGAAACAAACTGGCAACCAACCAGCTCATGGCGAAATGAAGTGAAACCAATGAAATCTTTCTCACAGACAAGACTACGTGTTGGAATGACCTCCTCAAATCCATATAAAACACAGAAATTACTTTGTTTGAAAAAAGATGAATCCTTCTGCTGAAGACCATAAGCCAAGCTTCTTCAAGTAAAGAAAAATCAAGAAATTCATTATACAGTGGGGCAAAAAAGTATTGAGGCAGCCACCAATTGTGCAAGTTCTCCCACTTAAAAAGATGAGAGAGGCCTGTAATTGTCATCATAGGTAGACCTCACCTATGAGAGACAAAATGAGAAAACAAATCCAGACAATCACATTGTCTGATTTGGAAAGAATTTATTTGCAAATTATGGTGGAAAATAAATATGTGGTCAATGTCAAAAGTTCATCTCAATACTTTGTTATATATCCTTTGTTGGCAATGACAGAGGTCAAACATTTTCTGTAAGTCTTCACAACGTTGGCACACACTGTTGGTGGTATGTTGGCCCATTCCTCCATGCACATCTCCTCTAGAGCAGTGATGTTTTGGGGCTGTCGCTGGGCAACACAGACTTTCAACTCCCTCCAAAGGTTTTCTATGGAGTTGAGATCTGGAGACTGGCTAGGCCACTCCAGGACCTTGAAATGCTTCTTACGAAGCCACTCCTTCATTGCCCGGGCGGTGTGTTTGGGATCATTGTCATGCTGAAAGACCCAGCCACGTTTCATCTTCAATGCCCTTGCTGATGGAAGGAGGTTTGCACTCAAAATCTCACGATACATGGCCCCATTCATTCTTTCCTGTACACGGATCAGTCGTCCTGGTCCCTTTGCAGAGAAACAGCCCCAAAGCATGATGTTGCCACCCTCATGCTTCACAGTAGGTATGGTGTTCTTTGGCTGCAACTCAGCATTCTCTCTCCTTCAAACATGACGAGCTGTGTTTCTACCAAACAGTTCTACTTTGGTTTCATCTGACCATATGACATTCTCCCAATCCTCTTCTGTATCATCCAAATGCTCTCTAGCAAACTTCAGATGGACCCAGACATGTACTGACTTAAGCAGGGGGACACATCTGGCACTGCAGGATCTGCGTCCCTGGCGCGTAGTGTGTTACTGATGGTTGCCTTTGTTACGTTGGTCCCAGCTCTCTGCAGGTCATTCACTAGGTCTCCCCGTGTGATTCTGGGATTTTTGCTCACCGTTCTTGTGATCATGTTGACCCCACAGGGTGAGATCTTGCATGGAGCCCCAGATCAAGGGAGATTATCAGTCTTGTATGTCTTCCATTTTCTAATTATTGCTCCCACAGTTGATTTCTTCACACCAAGCTGCTTGCCTATTGCAGATTCAGTCTTCCCAGCCTGGTGCAGGTCTACAATTTTGTTTCTGGTGTCCTTCAACAGCTCTTTGGTCTTCACCATAGTGTAGTTTGGAGTGTGACTGTTTGAGGTTGTGGACAGGTATCTTTTATACTGATAACAAGTTCAAACAGGTGTCACTAATAGAGGTAATGAATGGAGGACAGAGGAGCCTCTTACAAAAGATGTTACAGGTCTGTGAGAGCCAGAAATCTTGCTTGTTTGTAGGTGACTGCATACTTAGTTTCCACCATAATTTGCAAATAAATTCTTCCCAAATCAGACAATGTGATTGTCTGGATTTGTTTTCTCATTTTGTTTTTCATAGGTGAGGTCTACCTATGATGACAATTACAGGCCTCTCTCATCTTTTTAAGTGGGAGAACTTGCACAATTGGTGGCTGGCTCAATACTTTTTTGCCCCACTGTAATTGTTGCAACAAAACTGAAGATATAAAATGAATCTCAAATCTGAGGGAGAGTTGGATGGATGGATAGATGGATGGATGGAGAGATGACATATAAAAGGAAAAAAGTATGTGTTCATAATTCATAATTTTAAGTATTGTGTCAAATTACTGACCACTCTACATGCTGGAGAGTGAAGACATCCTTACCTTCACCTTCACTTCTGAAGGGTAAGATGAACTTGGATGTGTGAATATGTACCACACCAGGAAAAGTTTAGAGAACATAAGAGAGAAGATATCTAACTGCCATTTCATTTCTAATGTAAAATATTAAGCATGCTTGAATGGAAATATATGCATTTGACTAGATAGTTGGTCAAATAATTTTCTGATTATATGGTCAAGTGAATTGTTAGTCATTACAGTGAGCCTTTATGAGGAAAAAGATTTTATTCTCCATTTTCACACTTTCCATAATCTGATTCCTGCATTTATCTGTTTGCTTTGCGTGGTACAAGGATACATTGCAATAAAATAAAGGCTTTCTTGTTTGCATAAAAACAGATGTTAGGATAATATGTGGTGTTATCTTAACATCTGGTAGGAATATATATTAGATTTTCATAGATTCTAAGGTTTATTGTAGACTGCACAGTCTGTCCACATAAGATATTATCCAAACATCTGGTAGGCAACATCTGTGAAATACTCCATAGACTTCCAAGCTTTCTTAAAGTGTATCTTTGTTTGCATGTTCTGCTTGCCAGAGTAATTGATTGATGATATGCTACATTCCTACCCCACTGCAGTCAAGTGACTCTTTGTGATTTACATAAAGTATATAAACCAAATAAAACACCCACAATATAAAAAATATAAACACCTCCACCCAAACAAAAAACACAGGTAGAGTTGCATGTAAAGCTGAAAGAGAGCTGGGTAGGTGGCAGGTTCCATTTTGATGACATGTACCTAGTTGGTCCTGTCCTGAAGTCATTGTTTTCCCATCCCATCTCTATATGAAGTATTCTTCAGTCAATGTTTCCTTGCAAGATGAAGAACCATAAAAATTGAGGACAAGGGTTTTATCATGGTAAATTTAATCTGGAGTGTGATAAAATGAACACTTAAGATTGTAGTCATTATTGACATAGATTTTATTCAAGTCCGTTCCTTACTTTGTTCTCTTTTGGTTATGAAATTCCTCTTTTATGTTGACATATGACTATACTCTTCAACACTGTTTTTAGATTTTAAAAAAATCAGATTTGGAATGTTGATTTAAAACTAAATATATTCACCTTTCAATAGCAGACATTAATGTGCAATTTGTTGCTGATAATTCATTAGACTTATTATTTATAATGTGCATTTAGGCATTTTCTGTTTCTATATATAAAGAGCTAGAATTTTGTACTTGGTCCAATGATAACTTGTAAAAGACTTAATTATCAATAGTAAATTTGTAAAAATAAGCAAAACTTTTTCAGAATGCTTAGTGAAAGAACATTAAATATTCAGTATATGTCAATGATAATGATGAATGATCTAATTTTGGTTTGTTGGAGTGGCTATAGCAGAAATCCAAGGGTTTTGTTGTACGAAACATGCTGAACCCAATTTTATAAGCTATAATTGAAGAAATGTGATCATTTGGGTTTTCATCTGTATATTGATGGGGGGTAGGTAAACTTGTTCTTATTCTCCAGACTGCACTTGAATAAAGAGAAGACCAAGTTAAGCTCACTAGCTATCAGTGGTTATTTTGATCCCAACTGATTTATTATTATGGTACAGTAAATTTATCTTTAAAATGTCCCATGAATGTTGCTATTTTTGTTGGTTTATTAATCTCAATAGAAAATTATTCCAATTTTAATAGCAGCCAAGAAAACATTTGTAGCAATAAAGCAAACTGAAATGTTTTTTTTTTTTTGCTTATCATCCTTGGGAAAGCATCACTAGATCATTTCATAGTCAATAAAATAGTATTGTCCATACTCAAGACCAGTAGGTTTCAGAATAGCTAACAGAGTTTAAGCAGAGAGAAGAAGCATCCTAAAACAAGTGAGATATCTGTCACTTGTGATCCATATTTGACTTGTTTCCTCATTTTTGCCAGTTCTAGAGCCTCTCAAGCTTATACTGCTTCAATTTGGTTATACAGTGCATAACATTGGATTGTATAATTTTTAGGCAGTTTTGTGTGTTAAACCAAAGCTGAAACAATATGCATTAAATAACCAGTAGGCTAAGTGCACACATATAATATTGAATTACTGCAATTCGTCATCAGGTGCATCATTGTTTCCTTATGATGCTTCTTGCATATCTTAAAAGTAAGTAAAGGATACAAGAAAGCATGGACCCAGATGGGGGAAAAAATGCCAGAAGTTCAAGAATTGACCATGCTGAATGACCACAAAATGAGGATGAAAGATAAAATGTAATATCTTGAAGAAACATTTTTTACAGGTTCAACTTGTACTCTTTTAATTTCAATGGGAAGTCATGTTATTAACAGTTTTTAGAGTGGAGTAAGGATCTGCAAAATGGGAAAAAAGTGGTGGCATATAATCTTTTTCTCATAATTCTTGAATCTGAAATTACTATGAAGAGGAAACATACTTCAAAGACATTGCCTGTTTGTAGGCAAAAGCCAGACACGTACTATCACCTTTGATGAACATGCCCTAAAGCAAAACAATTTTGGTCAAAAATACACATGTGGTTACAGAAAATGTTAAGAAAACATGTAGATTTTCAGCCAGAACTATTTCTTCTAGGTATAATTACAGAGAACTGTGTCAAAAATGTATATATTTAATATTACATGTATTAACAGTGGCGAGAATTGTATTTGCACAGTATGAAGAAATACCATTGGAAGAAGACATAATTAGGAAAATTTTGGATTGTGCAGAAATGGATAGGCTTGCATTGAAAATAAAATGGAAAAAAGATACAGAGTATTTTCAAACATGGGATAATTTTTATAAATGGCTGGAAAAACAGGGTAGGGAATAGAAATGGAAGTTGTATTACTATTAATATTAAATATATGAACCCAGACAACATATTGTTTATTAAGCACTAAAGATTTGTAACTATAAAAACTTAATAAAATATCTATATTTTATTTCTGCTACAATGTGAAATGGTAGGGTGGAAAATGGAAAGGTGGATGATTAGGGAGCCTTGGTCTAAAATCAGACAAAAGAACCTTTGTTAGATGCTTTCACTCAGTCTAGGGAAATTGTGCAGCACTTTCACACCATGATTGATTGGTTGGTTGTGTACCATCAAGTCTTAATTATCACATCTATAGATTTTCTTTATGATGATCTGTCCCTAATCTGGTCTTTCAACTCTCCAAAGGGCACATTCATTGCCACTGTAATAGCTGGTTGTCCTCTTCTGGTGTTTCCTTCTACTTTTCCTATCATTAAGGCCTTATCTAGAGAGCTAGGACTTTACATAATGTGTCCAAAGTGTGATAATTAAGCCTGGTCCTTTGAGTGGAATTTGGGTTGGTTTGTTCAATTATGTGTTTATTTGGAGGGGAGGTTGTTTTTGTTTTGGTGTCCACTGTATTTTAAGAGTCTTTTCCAACACAAAAGTTCAAAAGCATCAATAGTTTTCCCCATCCTGCTTCTTTCAAATCAATCTTTCTCCTATAGAGTGTCATGCTTGCACTATTCTAATCTTGGTAGTTACAGATATATCATGGCATCTGAATATCTTCAGATATTCTGAAGATTCTTCTTACTTCCCTTTCCCATAGTCTGTGGCATATTTCATGACTGTTTGTCCCCTTACTTTAATGAAAATGGCTTAAATTTATTTTCAGAAAATGATTTATCCTCCAATCACAGCAGTCTTCAGAGAGATGTAGGTAAACAAAGAGTTTGAACAACAAGGAAAGAGCATTAAAGTTGATCATTAAAAACATCTGAGAATAAAAACAGAACAAAGTAACTAAATGGAATCTGTTTTTCTAGTTATAAACACATCTGTTTTGCCCTCACACACGGGCAAAGCTACTCCAAAGAAGATAAGAGACCACCTGAGCCGACCTTGTCTTTTGTTACCACATCCCTGCCCTCTGCTAGTGTAGACCTCTAGAGGTTGGTCTCCAGCTAGATCACTTAAACCGATTTATATTTTTGAATAACCTATATGTTTTCCTCCACCCACCCTTTAATTTTAGGACCATAACAAAGAAGCCATTAAGAAACCCCTTGCTGATTTTGCTGCTCTTTTTTTTTTAATGCTTTATGCTTCAGGCACTTTTAAACAGCCTTTTTACCAGTTTTAGAAAATATATTTAAGTAAGGTCCCTCCAGCAGGGTAGTTTTCATATGTAACAACGCTAAAGTTATTAAAAAGTTCATCTTGTATACACATCTTATCCCTCTCTTTTTATTTGGGACCTGATGGAAGGAAGAATGTTGAGGGATTGTTTTGAAATATTATAAATATCTCCTAATGCTAGAATTTTATTTGAAATTGTTTTAGCTTACTTTTCATCCCAATCTAATGGGCAGGATGATAGCATAAGCAAAAAAAATATGAAATTCAAAAGTTTAAAGTATACCAAATCTAGATATGTATAACTTTAGTTCTGTTTCTTACAATGTAACTGATCTTGGGGGAGAAAAATTACACAACAGATTACACAATTTTGTTCAGTTAATCATATATGATTTATTACAGCAAGAAGTCTAACAGACTTTTAATTATTGAGTGTGGCATGCCATTGCAGTGGTTTTATGCTTTATGAATTTGCTTTCTCTTTCTAATCTACAGAGATAGCAATAATCCTTCTGAAATGTGATTAATAAACACATATGTAGCCCTATCCTATATATGTTTATCTCTTTTGAATTTAATGATACATAATTCTCAAAACTTATTGCTTGACTTCTTAAAAAAAGTCTAGCAATGTACCCAAAACAATTTTTTTTTAAAAAAAGTAATGTGTCCATGTATACAACAATAAAATATTATCAACCAGGAGCATCTTTAAGGGAAGTGTCACAGAGTCAACAAAGAGGGCATAACTGTGTGATTGAAACCTCACCCCCTTTTTCTGAGTTACATGTTATGCATGTGAGGTTCCATTCAGTCACACATGTCACCTTGACTTTTTTGATCCATGTTGCAGATGTACCTGTTATGAAAACTAAAGGATTATGTAGATATGTTTACTTACTCTCTTGCTTTCTCAAGTGTCATGTTTCCTTAAACACCACTTTGTATTCTGCATATGGCAGAATACGGACTACTCCCTGTTACAGAGCATTCTACGATGAATTCATTCTTGATATCGGCCTTAGAAAATACTGAGAATCCTCGGAGACACAATCCAGTTATTTCTGGAGAGGCACATGTTACCTTACCATATGGAAAAAATTAAAATATAGATGTTGCATTAAAATAATAATAATAATAATAATAATAATAATAATAATAGTAATAATAATAATAATAATAATAATAATAATAATAATAATAATAATAATAATAATAATAATAATAATAATAATAATAATAATAATGTTGGAAGAGACCTTGGAGGTCTTCTAGTCCAACCTCTGCTCAGGCAGGAAGCCTATACCATTTCAGAAAACTGGTTGTCCAGTCTCTTCTTAAAAACTTCCAGTTTTGGAGCATTCACAAATTCTGGAGGCAGGTTCTTCCATTGATTAATTGTTCTAACTATTAGGAAATTTTTCCTTAGTTCTAGATTGCTTCTCTCTTTGATTAGTTTCCATCCATTTTTTCTTGTCCTGCCTTCAGGTGGTTTGGAGAACAGCTTGCCTCCCTCTTCTTTGTGGCAATCCCTGAGATATTGGAACATTGCTATCATGTCACCCCTAGTCCTTCTCTTTATTAAACTAGACCATGAGTTGGCAACCCGTGGCTCCGGAGCCACATGTGGCTCTTTGAGCCTTCTCTTGCGGCGGCTCCCAGTCTCCTCCACCATTTGGAGAGAGAGAGGAGAGAGAGAGAGAGAGAGAGAGAGAGAGAGAGAGAGAGAGAGAGAGAGAGAGAGAGAGAGAGGCACCTGCGCTTCTCTCTCTCTCTCTCTCTCTCTCTCTCTCTCTCTCTCTCCCTATCTCTCTCTCTCCCCTCCCTCCCTGTCTCTCTGTGTGTGTGTGTGTGTGTATATTAAAAAGAGTGGCCTCGTGCTGTTCTCTGACAAGCTTATTGGGCGGGACTCCTGCCTTTGCTGCATCTCTGCAGGAAGCAGGAAACAGCAGAAAGCAGAAGGCATCAGCTCTATCTGTCTGTCTATCTCTCTCACACACACACACACACACATACACACACACACACACACACACACACACTTTTACTTAACTTAGTGGGAGAAGAGGACTGGCAGACCAAGGGCAGGAGAGAGCCAGCCCAATAAGAATGTGTGTCAGCTTGTCGGAGAACAGCGTGAAGCCAGCTTGCAAGGTGAGCAGAAGATCGGAGAGAGGGAAGGAGAGGGAGGAGAGAGAGGGAGGGAGAGGGAGAGAGAGAGAGAAAGAAAGAAAGAGAGAGAAAAAAACTCGTGCACAGCAGCCTCTATTTCTTTTTAATTAAACTTTTCAATCAAGCCCCCCCTGCGCACACACGCACAAGTTTTATGGCTCCCAGTGTTTTGTTTTCCGTGGGAAACGGGTCCAAGTGGCTCTTTGAGTGTTTAAGGTTGCCGACCCTGAACTAGACATACCCAATTCTAGCAACCGTTCCTTATATGTTTTAGCTTCCAGTCCCCTAATCATGTTTGTTGCTCTTCTCTGTACTGTTTCTAGAGTCTCAACATCGTTTTTTACATTGTGGCAACCAAAACTGGATGCAGTATTTCAAGTGTGGCCTTACCAAGGCATTATAAAGTATTAACATTTCACATGATCTTGATTCTATCCCTCTGTTAATGCAGCCTAGCACTATGTTGACTTTTTTGGCAGCTGCAGCACTCTGGTGATTGTCCACTAGAACTCTGAGATCCCTCTCACAGTTACTACTGTTGAGCAAAGAACCACCATATTGTGCGTGTATGCCTACACTATATATGTGAATCAACTGAGGGAGGCAATCTTTTTATGTATTTTATTTTTTATCTTGTTTGCTATCTTAAAATTATTTTGAACTTAGAGTTCACATAATGCTGGTTATGCAGCATGAATGTTCATTTCATTGTCCTGATTTTTGTTTTTAATGAAGATCTTTTATCACAAAAGCTCAGCATTTATTAAATTTTCCAGTGGTCATCAATATTTACAAGTACAAATACAGTTCTTAGGAAAGTATTTTAATGCAGTATCTATATTTACAGTATTTTATTGCACATACGACTTCACTGTAAAATATATCATTGCCCCCCATTCTGGACTTTATAAACATTTTTACATGCTATCCTTTGCCAAAATTCTCAGCTGATCCTCATGCCAATCCATTTCAGATCCCATAAAAGATGTGTGCCTAGTAAAGAAACTTGAGTGGAAGAATAAATGTTCTGCAATAATGTTCTCCTTTTCCTGACTTTTGCCATGTTATGATTTGTAGCAAATTTTCTCACACTGTAATCAGGAAAGAAATTAATTTATCTCAACTATAGGGCTAAGTAGTTCATTGGTAAGGAGAAGCAGGTTTCAGTCTGAGTGTCCAAAAACCTTTTGTTTGCACAACATATATATTCCCCTAATGATGATGGTACTGCTTTACTACAATAAACATGGGAAGACCTGGCTGTACTTTCCCATCCTAAAGACTCACCGGAAAAATGACAATGTTGAGTTGCAGTTTTCTTTGGCAGTGCATCCAACCCTTTTATGTTCAAGGAACAAGAAAGAAAAGGCTTATTCTTTTTTCTTATTAACAAAGTTCTTGTTAAGGAGTATAGGAGGAGAGAAATAGCAAAGTGACACATATTGTATATCAAGGGAGGAAGAAGAGAAAAATAGACAGGAATACTAGGGTCTTCAGGAGTATGCCTTGAGAAAGCCTAGAATCTTTTGCCCAGAGACTTCTCATCTTTGGTACCTCCTCCTCCTCCTCCTCCTCCTCCTCCTCCTCCTCCTCCTCCTCCTCCTCTTCTTCCTATTTTGAAGCTCCAACACTGGAAAAATACAGGGTGCAGAAGATTCCAGAACAAGTGAAGATTTTCCCCTTCAGGTTGGAGCATCATCTCTCCTTGCAGTGAGACAATCAATCTGATTTCTGAAGCATCTTCTGAGGAACAATTATAAGCAAAACAGTGGAATTAAAAAAAAAACAGTTCAGCTTAAAACGAAAAATTTAACCTTGGTCTATATGTCCAAACTTAACACTTCCCTGAAATAAGGTTGATATAATTTCATACTAAGAACTAACTGCAAATACGTCAGTTAGTTCTCTTCAGTTAGAGATCACACCTAGGATTTGAAAATAGCATTTCAACTGTACAGGAATATTTATATATGTTTGGAAGCCCATATGCAAGGAAAGAAATAAGAAATTGCAACATTTTGTGTAGATTTTAAAATGTATTTAGTTCAACTTTTGGTACAACAAATGGAAACTGATCAAGGAGAGAAGCAACTTAGAACTAAGGAGAAACTTCCTGACAGTTAGAACAATTAACCAATGGTACAACCTGCCTCCAGAAGCAGTGAATGCTCCAATACTGGAAGTTTTTAAGAAGAGACTGGACAGCCATTTGTCTGAAATGGTGTAGGGTTCCTGCCTGAGCAGGGGGTTGGACTAGATGACCTCCAAGTCCCTTCCAACTTTATTATTATTATTATTATTATTATATCATTGTAGATGGTCTCAAAAAAACTATTTATGCTTGTACTTTTCTCTGGCCTTTAAGTTAATGATTCAGAAGAACTGTTTTACATTTTTCATAGTGAAATTAATAACTTTAGGAAAATGAGTCTTAATAGTTGCAAAAAGGAACAAGGTTTTTGGCAACAGTGTGAGAAGTTAATTGAAGTTAACTTTTCAACTGCATGAAAAAATGAGAAACTGCAAAAATGATAAAATTTACTTTGATCAAAATCCATGAAACACAATGCTTGTTTATCTAGAACATTTGAAAATCAAGAATGGTATTGTCTAATTTTCCAGAAATTGCCTTCAGGATATTGCTAGTAGACAAAATAGCTTTGGGTTTTTTAAAAAAAAATAATGCTGGGATTTTTTTTCTCTAAATCTGGTGCAAAATGCTTGGCACTTTTTAATACATTTGTTGTCCTGGTGGACAGGATAACCCCTCCCACAAAAAATCCTTTATATTCATCTAATATCCCCAATATGTAAACAAGCAGGTTATAATTTGTTTATTTATTCATGATTTTGATATAGCAGTCCAGCTCTGATTCTAGGTGTCTTACAATGTGGAGAATTTACACTTCATGAGTATCATGAACAGAACAAACTCTAAAACTATGAAGGATACAATCAATTTGCTTTAGTCCAGTATGATGCACTTTAATTTAACGTAATTGGATCTAATCAAAATGCTCCATATTGATTAATGAATACTCAGTATTTGTTGTTAGCAACCCCCAAAATATTTCCTTATGATATAATTTGACTATGTATCAACAGAATACATCACAGCTGTGCTTAAGAAAATATGCTTTAGCCTCTTCTCTCATTTGGCATTTTAAACTTCTTTCACAATGGCATTTCTAATTTAGGACAGTGACATTTTCAAATTAGAACTTTCAGAGCTAAATTGTAGCATGGAATCCAATGTGGTGTTGGTCGGTTTAAAGAGTTTCAATTAAAACTAGAAGAATATTTATGATTATAGTAATATAATATGTCATCAAATTGATAGCATCTATCTATCTATCTATCTATCTATCTATCATCTGTCTGTCTGATTTATGTGGCTGCCCATCTCACTGTAATGATTCTGAGGGACTAACACTTATTAAAAACATAGTATAATAACATAACACAGAAACATGCGTGGGAAAAGACACAGAGTTTTGAGTGCACAGTCATACCCATCATTTTGATGTCATTGACTGCTCTTGTTGACACTTCTGTTCCACAGGGATACTTTTAATACTTTTGATCATCATTTTTGTTGTGTACTGGGCCTGATGAGGAAATTCAGCAGGCCCAGAATTGTTGCAAATGGTCCCGGGCATTCTAAAAGCTGCCCGGGACCAGACAGAGCGGCGCCAGCCTTGTGCACATGCACAAGGCGTGAAGAAAGAAGAACTCTGTCCGGGTTTCAAGCCCTATAAAAAGGCCTGCGTGCCTTTTGTTTTTTGCTTGGAGTTGGAGTAGGAGAATAAAGCATTATTAGTTGTCACCATGTGTCTTCATCATTCGCACGCGAACAAAGGACTTAACACTGGCGACAAAGGTGGGATCCTTTGTAAGCTGAAACAAAAGATTTAAGGACTTACCCTAGAAGTCCTGAAGAGGGGAAGACGGCATCTGAGTCAGCGTCCCAGCCTGCCAGTATAGCATCGCTGGAGGGTGAGCTCGGCTAAAGGACCCTTTCCCCAAACAGCAGCTTGCAGAGGAAGCGAGTGGTGAAGATCGTAAACTTTACGATGTCGAAGATTGGCCGCTTGACTGATTTTGATGTCTCCCACCCAGAGAGATGGAATTCCTATGTAGCACAGGTGGAGAAATACTTCAGAGTAAATCAGATTAGAGAAGACGGCCTGAAGGCAGCAACTCTTTTGTGTGCCTGTGGACAAGAAGCTTTTGATATCGCAGAAAATCTGGTGGCCCCTGAACCTCTGGAGTCAGTAACATATGCTGACTTGAAGAAAATGTTGAAGGAACACTTCCAACTGAAGTTATCCATCATTGCTTGGAGGCACGCATTCGAGCAGAGAAACCAGAGGCCAGGTGAATCTGCTGTGGACTTTATTGCGGCCTTAAGGCAAGCAGCCAGACCTTATGAGTTCAAGGATCTGGAAGAGAGGCTGTGAGATCGCTTTGTCTGCGGCTTAAGGAGCAGAGACTTACAACAAAAGAAGATGTTTCCTTCCAAGATGCGTTGCGAGAGGTGGCAGCTGAGGAAGCAGCAGGCGGGACTGTGAAGGCCTTGCACCTCGCCAGGAATCCTCCAGACACAGCTACTGTCCATCAAGAAGACACTCAAGAAGGATCAGAAGTGGATCCTGAAGAGGAGGTCGACAGACTTCACCAGCCAGCTAAGAGGAGACAGAAGGAACGTCCGGTCAAGGCCCCAGCATCTTTTCAATGCTTCATGTGCAGAGGACGCCACAAGCGAGCTGGTTCCGCTCCGCCATTTGCCGGGCATGTGGCAGGCAAGGCCACATTGCATCCATCTGTTTGGGTTGCCAGGAGGTTCAACCTTGGGAAGAATTGCTTCAGAAAGGTACCAGGGTCCCCAGCCAACACAGGGTGGGTTTCTGCGCATCGCGCAGGAGCATTCTAAGAATAGGGACACACAAGGCCCTTAAGAAGAAACTTTCCATTAACGTAAGGTTGCAAGGGGTTCCTTTACTGATGGAGTTGGATACTGGGTCTGCTCTTTCCATTATTTCAATTAATACCTTCAAAAGGATTGCAGCAGTAGTGGCCTTCGAGTTAAACTCAGGCCATCGAATCTAATACTCACTGATTTTCAAAATTCTATGGTGTGTGTTAAGGGGGAGGCCACCCTTAAGGTACAGTATAAGGATTTTGAAGGTTCCCTAGATGTGGTCGTTGTTGGGGGTGAACGTACAAGTCTTATTGGACTCAATTGGTTCGAGGCTCTGGGAATCCAAGTAAGTGGGCTGCACAGCTTGAAAACGCTGGGCTTTGCAGAGGTTTGCAAGGAGTTTGCAGATGTGTTTAGTTCAGAACTGGGATCTTACAAGGGGCCTCCCATTTTGCTACGGTTAGATCCAACCATCACGCCCATCAGAGTTAAGCCTAGGAGGGTATGTTTTGCCCTCAAGGGTAAGATAGATGCTGAGCTGGACAAATTGCTCCAGCAGGGCATTTTAGAACCTGTGGATTCTAGTCCATGGGAAACTCCCATAGTAACGCCTCTAAAGGCTAATGGGGAAATATGTATATGTGCAGACTACAAGTGTACACTGAATAAGGCATTGCAACAGCACGCTTATCGAGTCCCTGTTGTAAGCCACATCCTGGTCTCCCTCAAGGGGGGGCGCATTTTTGCGAAACTTGACCTGGCACAGGCCTATCAACAGCTACCTGTTGATGAGGCAGTTGCAGAGGCCCAGACTATTGTAACTCAAAGGGGGGCCTTCAAGTCAAGAGACTGCAATTTGGGGTCAATGTAACCCCTGGCATAATGCAAAGTGTCATGGAGAGCACACTGCGAGTTATTCCTGGGGTCTGTCCTACTTCAATGATGTCCTCATTACTGGGGAGTCATCTCAAAATTTAGCAGAAAGGTTAAGGGCTGTCTTGCTTCGTTTTCGAAAAGCAGGCCTTAACCTAAAGCAGGATAAATGCAAGATAGGAGTCACTTCCACTGACTTCTTAGGTTTCAGGATTGATGCCCAAGGCATTCACCCTGCTGAAGCTAAACTATAAGCTATTCAACAGGCCCCAAGTCCAAGAGTGAGCTGCAAGCCTTCTTGGGCTCTTAAACTTTTACCATGCATTCTCCCACACAAAGCTGATGTGGCAGAGCCGTTACACAGGTTCTTAGACAAGCAGGCTCCTTGACAGTGGACTAAAGTCCATGACAAGAGCTTCTATGAGGTTAAGGCCTTGCTCACTTCTAATGCTATTTTAGCGCATTTCAATGAGCAACTGCCTGTTTGCATCGCATACGATGCATCTCCTTATGGGGTGGGAGCAGTACTTAGCCATCTGAAGGCTGATGGGACACAAGTCCCTGTGGCCTATTATTCAAGAACTCTGTCATCTGCAGAGCAGAATTACGCTCAGATTGACAGAGAAACTTTGGCCATAGTGGCTGGCATAAAGAAATTTCATGATTTCTTATATGGCCGCCACTTCACGGTCTATACACACCATAAGCCTCTGTTGGGTTTGTTTACTACTAACAAACAGAAATCACATATCATTTCTCCTCGTATGCTGAGATGGTCCATTTTCCTGTCAGCATATGACTACACTCTAGTTCACAAACCTGGAAAAGAAATGGGCCATGCAGATGGCCTAAGCAGATTGCCTTTAACTCAGGTAGAAGTAGAGGAGTTGCCTGAATCTCCCCTCAATGGTAAGTATGTGGCTGCTGAAACTGCCACTGATCACACGCTTACACACGTGCTGACATGGGTGTTGTCAGGATGGCCTGACACGTGTCCAGATGCAACATTTCAAAGTTTTTGGCAAAGGAGACATGCACTGTCTACCTTTAATGGGTGCCTTTTATGGGGTAGCAGGGTAGTCATCCCAGCCTCATTGAGGTCTAGAGTCTTGATTTCTCTGCATGAGGAACATCCTGGGATAGTCAGGATGAAAGCGCTTGCGCGCAGCCATCTTTGATGGCCTGGGCTTGATAAAGCTATAGAGGCTCAGGTGCACGGGTGCCAAGTGTGCCAACAATCACAGCCTGAAATGCCTCAAGCCCCTGTCCACAAGTGGGAGGAAACACACACCCCTTGGTCAAGGGTACATTTAGATTATGCTGTGCCCTTGCAGGGGTAATTCTTCCTTATCCTTGTTGATAGCCATTCCAAGTGGCTAGAGGTTGTTCCTGTTTCCTCCACTACTACTGGCAGGATTATCCAGGTGTTGAGAGGAATTTTTGCATCACACGGACTTCCAGATGTCCTGGTTTCAGATAATGGCCCTCAATTTACTTCTTCTGAGTTCCAGGCTTTTCTTCAGGCCAACCTGATCCGGCATGCAATGTCAGCTCCCTTCCACCCTTCCACCAATGGGCAAGTTGAAAGAATGGTGCGCACCACCAAGGACGCACTCAAAAGACTCACATTCGGTAGCTGGCATAACAGGTTAGCTGACTTTCTTCTTGCACACCACACCACACCTTGCACGACCACTGGGAAGAGCCCAGCAGAACTCTGCTGGGGTCGCAGACTCATTACTAAATTGGACAGGTTGCACCCAGACCGGGGGGCTTCACAGGTGTCGCAACTGCGGGCACCAAGGAGACTACAGTTGGGTGATCCGGTCTGCACTAGGAACTACACTCTGGTCATCTGTGGGTTCCTGCTGTCATCTATAAGATCTCTGGACCTCTATTCATATGAAATGACCTTGGGAGATGGCCGCGTCCTGCAGTGTCACATTGATCAACTGCGCTGGTGGTTGTCCCCTATGGATTCCGCCCCTGCCTCCACTCTCAGAGGGGAGGGGCCCCAGGAAGCACGTCACACTTCAGGTCAACCTTCTGAGACACAATCTCACTGTTCCTGGGAAGTACCGCAAGTCACTAGGGATTTCCCAGGGGAGGTGCAAGGGCATCCTCAGAGTTCAGCTATTGCGCCGAACAGGGAGTCATGCGTATCCGCAAGAGCTCTAAACAGGAATTCACCTGAGGCGGGGTTTGCCATAGAGGCGGCTCCTGATTCTGGCACCTTGGCCACAGGGGCCTGGAAGTATTGGGGCACACCTGCAACGCAGGTCCCCTCCGAGACTGGTCGCGGGCTCGAGGGTCTAAGTTCCCTGGAGCCATCCAGGATAGTTGGGGAATCCTCAGCCAAATCAGAGGGTTGGGGAATTTCAGCTGCTCGTACGGAGCCTGGGGAGAACTCTGGCAATTCTGCCGGCACGCCTCACCAGGGGTCACCTGCAAAACATGTGCATAAAAGTCCTGGTCTAGCGAGTCCAACAGATGAGCCAGTAGGCCAGGTGCCCTTAAAAACAAGTCCTGGACAGGTGAGCTGACAGGCCAGGCACCCTCCCTAACCTTGCGTAGGTCACAACGGGCTAAGGCCCCTTCTAAGCATCTAGGTGAATATGTGAGGTTCTTGTCAGTAAAAGGGACCTTACAGGTCTAGGTTGAGAAGATGGGACATATGTGGGGTAGAAGATAGACACACGAAGACCACATTAGAGAGTGGGTTGATTAGCTAACTCTATTAGTTATAAGAAGGGTGTCTGCATGTGAGCAGACTATTATTTTCTTTTAATTTATTTTATTATTATTGTAAAGAAATTTGGAATTGTGTGTGTTCTATCCAGGGGGGAGGGATGTTGTGTCCTGGGCCTGATGAGGAATCTCAGCAGGCCCAGAATTGTTGCAAATGGTCCCAGGCATTGTAAAAGCTACCCGGGACCAGACAGAGCGGGGCCAGCCTTGTGCGCATACGCAAGGCGCGAAGAAAGAAGAACTCTTATTGGTTCACTCTGTCCAGGTTTCAAGCCCTATAAAAAGGCCTGCGTGCCTTTTGCTTTTTGCTTGGAGTTGGAGTAGGAGAATAAAGCATTGTTAGTTGTCACCATGTGTCTTCATCATTCGCACAAGAACGAAGGACTTAACAATTTCCCTTTTCTTCTTTTATTCCCCTCCCCCCGTCTCTCTCTGTCTCTCTCTCTCTCTTTCTGGCTGTATTGTCCATGGCATTGGGGATAAGTAGCCATCCTCATTCCAGAGCTGCTACTACTGCAAGTAGAAGTGGAACTAGAAAAGATTGCAAAGGAGGGATGAATTGAACCATCATTAAACAAATGGTCATAAGTCAAGAACTACCCATAATTAAAAGTATGCTATTCCTAAAAACATCTGAGAAATGTTCTCTGCCCACACTTAAATACTGAAATGGCCATTTCAGAATGTTGGCAAATGGCACATTTGGGATGGAAGAGCACAGACAATTTTTATTACTCAGGAGGAACATCTTCCAAAACAAAGTAAGCCAAATATGTCATACTTGCACCTGCAATATAGAATTGTTTTTCATCTGAGCTGCCTAAAATGTTGTTTGTCCCATTAATTTATTTCTTTTGCTGGCCATTGGCTATACTTCAGATTTAGCACATTGGAGATTAAGTTTTTCTTGAAACTTTTGCTTATGCACATAATCTGCATAGGATTCAGTTGGCAAGGGAGCAAAAATAGGGGATAAGCAGAGGGAGCAAATAAAATATCCAATTTATTTACCTAAAACATTCCAGCATTTAAGATAAATACATCCTGCCAAAAGAAAGATAAGGCAGAAAAAAAACTAATTTGCCTTTTATGCTATTTTTCTGTTAAGTTGTGAAATGGGGCAAAACTCACTTAACAAATTTCTCACTTAGCAGCATAAATTTTGGGCTCAATTGTGGCCGTACATTGAGGACTACCTGTATTTGGAAATACTTTGTTATGTATTAATACATCTGATTAGAGGTGTTCACTTTTTGCTCTCTTCCATGTACCTTATTAATTTTCTTAATTTTTTTTACCTCACTGAACTTCTAGTAACTCTCAGAAAAGATTTGTGGTTCTTGACTATATGTTATTTTACTGAAATATTACATTTATATTCCATCTCTCCTTAAATGTACAGATGGCATGCTAGGTTCTTCACAAGATCATAGACTTGGAAGAGATTATGAGATCCTTGCTTCCTGCAAAAATGCAGATTAACACCTCCCATACACATAGCTGACTAGCGGATGCTTAAACAAAATAGAGGAGATAAACACAAAACACACACACACACAAACACAAACACTGCTCATCTCTGGAAATCAATCCACTATAAGATTTTTATCACCATTTTTCCACCATTCAATCAGAAACCAGGGTTTTTTTTGTCATAGAACACCCAGAATTGAATTCTGGCACCTTTTTGGGTTGGAACCTTGTAGGGTAGGCAAGGCGGGTTGTATGACATGTGTGAGTTCCGGCACCTTTTTTTTATTTACAAAAAAAGCATTGTCAGAAACCATTGTATTTTATTGATTATGGGCCGTCAAGTGAGTGTCAAGTTTTCCTCCATGATGATGTGTACCTAACCTTAGAATATGTTCACACAAACAAAATGCTAAAGAAATGTAATACATTTTTGTTAAATTAAGCCCTTTCTTTTCATACTGAAGCCTTAATCAAGTTCAATTCTTCTCCCAAAACTCTTTTTAAAAAAAGAGCAATAAAAACTTCTCACAAATTTCTTCCTTATTTTTTAAAGCTTCCCTGGGAATGTTGTGTTTTATCAGTCCATCAGCATTTCAGCCAGCACATAGATCAAACTCCTGACCACATGCTTCGAAGTCAAATGTATTTAAAATTGCAATCATGTTCAAACTTCTCAAGATTAGTCCAGGAAATCATGAGACATATTTTCAGATAAACTTGCCTAGAATTAGTCACTCTTTCCTCTCTTCCTCTCTCTTAAAAGTATTCTTAGTTTCTATTATATTCAGGATAATATTCTAAACCATCTTAAGCCCATTCTCCCAAGTTTAAGCACCCTGTTTCTTTCCAGACATCTTCGACTGCAATTCCTTTATCTTTTTTTTTATTGGCCATGCTAGCTGCAGCTAATAGAAACTTAAGTCCAAAACATCTGGATGGCAGCATGTCATCTATTGCTACATACAATTTTGGGGTGTGGCAGTGGTGTTATACATGAATGCAGCTTCATGAAAAAAATACACATCATGAGTATTGGCAAAAATGCAATTTAAAAATGAGAATTTTCCATTCATGATTTTAGAGCAATGCTCAAAACAAACAAAAAACAGACATAGGCGTGAGTTGGATGGATGTACATGATTTTTTTTCCTAATTCTTACTGGTGACATAATTTTTACTTATAAAATTTCCATATTTGAGTGGTGTCAGAAACTTGGCATATTGTTGTTCCTACCAATACACTAAGGCATCATTAAATTGCTATTCTGATTGATTGCAACAAGATGTTCAGTCATCCAAAATGAAAATCACACTTGGGTAGTTCTCCATTAAAAAACCATTGGAAAGAACAGTGCTATTAGGGGAGAGCATGGAGAGAAATGATAAATCACAAAACTGGATAAACTTTTAACTATTACAGATAGGAGGAGAATTTCTAGGAGCACATTTTCACCATATACACTAAATCCTTACCCTTTGCCTTGTCCTAACAAATATTGTAACAATTCTAAGAATATATCAGGAAGATAATTTTATTCCAGCTGCCATCATATCATTTGTTTTGAACTGAGTCACACATTTACTGTATGGAGCACTCCAACACTGGAGGTTTTCAAGAAGAGATTGGGCAACCATTTGTCTGAAATGGTATAGGATTTCCTGCATGCGTGGGGGGATTGGACTAGAAGACCTCCAAAGTCCCTTCCAACTCTATCATTCTATTCTGTTTTGTTCTAAACATTATATCACTTCAACTATAAGTTGACTTTTGTGTGATAATAGCTGACGGGATACTTAACACTTCTTAATGGAAGTCACACATTAACTCTGCTTTAGGAGAATGGCAGACTATGTTATGGGAATACACATCAATAGGTTTGTCTGCTAGGGAATTTAATTTGCTTTATAAATCATTTATGGAGCATAAGTCCACACATTGATATGTATCACATCTGAATTTGTAAAAAATATTTTTACATAAAATTTTAAATATAATATTTTATCTGTTTTTCAGAATAAGGATGGATCTTCTAAAACTGATAGATGCGTACTACTTTGGTTACTTCTATTAAAGATTGATTGTTGGTTCGGTTTTATTAAGAGTTAAGATAATTTTATATATAGCATTGACTTAATTTTATTTGGAATATCCTTCCTCAAATTTCTGATTCTTTTTCATTTATTCTGTTTTTCTACATGGTTGTCTATTAAATATATATTAAAAGAAGAAAAAGAAAAAGTACAATATTTTAAAAATATTTCTGACTGCTATATTTACAGTTGTTTCTAATGAAGAGACTAGTGGCTCAATTGCCAAGAATCAAAGCCAATGTTTGGTTAGTTACTCTATTTGCCTGGATAAAGATGAACTTAGATCCAACTGGGTTGCTTCCATACATATTGGTAATTATATGTAAAAGTAATAGAAAAACATTATAAATAAATTGCTTTCATGCTGTCTCTTAACAAGTATGCATTCCTTTAGGATTAGAAAATACCAATTCTTATCATACAGCAAGTTTGGGGCATGAATTCTCAAAATGATTTAAATCAAATCTCAAAGTTGTATTAGTCTTTCAGAGAATCTTGGAAGAGTTGCAAGTGACTTACTTGTGTTCACTTAATTATTTCAAGAATTGATAGGCATTTTCTAGAGCCTGCATGAATGTGATCCCTTCACATTTTTATGTGAATCAAGTAATTGAGTCAATTGTTCATGTCCTTTTACAATGTGAGTTTAGTCTAACTGTTGGCTAAGACTCACTGAGCCTTTATTCAACAATTTCCACTCTGATTAACCTTATACTCAGTGTTTAGTAACTAATCAAGACTCAGTGTTTCTTGATCCAATGGTGGCTTTTTTGCTTAACACTTTTTTATGTATACCTCCAAGTACTCCTGGGACTAAAAGAAATTTTATTCTGCTTCTGCTTTCATAGCTGACTTTACACTGACAAATGCATTATTGTTCTATGTTAATGTTAAAATAAACGGCAAACAAAACACTTTTAGCAGTTAAGATCTCTTGTTACCACTATTTTGTTTCCTCTTGCTTTTGATGATTCTACTTGCTTGCTTTTTGCTCAGCAAAGGAATTATGCTGTTATTTTCTAACAATTTTTACACAGAGGGAAAAAAACAAAAAGATCATCCTATTGGTGCTAGATCAGGCAATCATTATCTGGAATGTTGACAAAGCTTACAGTTATGTTTGTCATTCGATTGTTGAAACATAAAATAATGAATTTAATATGTGCAGGCACAATCCCATATCTGACAACTAAAACTTTGATATTGTATGAAATCGGAGCAGATAAGGAGGGAGACCCAGGCGACACAGTATTGAATAACTGGAGGTTGTACAAATATTTATAGAAGTATATACCGAGAAGGTTAGATAAATGTATTAATGTAAGAGAAAATTAATCTTATTGTATATAATACAGATAGGGAAATTTGGAGAGAGGACTTGCTCGGACATTACCCCTGAATTGTATCTAAATAGGGATGAGAGGGAAGAAAGGAGAGGAGAGAGAAAAGAGTAAAGGAGGGGAGAAGGAAGTAGGAAAGTTGGAGGAGAAGAGGAGAAGTGGGGAGAAAGGGGAGGATAGTGGTGAAGGAAAGAGAAGAGGAGAAGAGGGAAGTAGGGAAGAGAAGAAAGGGAGAAAGAAGATAGAGAAGAAGGAGTGTGGATACGGTGAAAGGGGAAATGGGCGAGCAACTCCAAAAGTCATGTGTATGTATTTATTTCATTTTATTAAAAGTATCTTATATATGAATGTAAAAAGAATGTATGTTAACATCTCATAAATATCACAGTATATGTATCGGGGAGAGTTTGGAAAAATAAAAAATAAATAATTTATTAAAAAGATATTGTATGAAGTCACCTTAAACCACACTCTTTGGTGGACTAACACTGAGCTATGAATTATCAGTTATAATGCAAGAAAAAAGGAACTGCGACACTAGCATGTTAACCTACATCTCAGCACTGAAGGAGAATATTTGTAGCTCAGCAATGAAGGGTCCTTGGTGCTCTCGGAATCTGGTTGTTTTTGTGCAGGCATTTCATTACCAAGCACTAGCACTGAAGGTATTACCTAGTTTGGGTAATGAAATGTCTTCAGCAGCCAAACTTCAGAGAGCACCAAGGACCCCTCATTGCAATCCTGAGCTACAAATATTCTCCTTCAGTGCTATCATTACCATGTGTGCTAGGTTCTATTAATCAATAGAATATAGATTCTGTAACAATTTGCCTTTAACTCAAGAAATTAATACAGGAAGTTGCTTTACATCAAACCGTCATATTACTGATCCATTTTTCTCAGTAGAATATACACAGATCAGATCCAGCTCTCTTAATTCTTCAAGGTTGTGATTGGTGCTACCTTGTGATGCTGGTGAAATCTGGAAGTTTAGGCATGTTCTGTCCCAGTGAATTGTGTCCACTCCTCTATTAAGAGTTCAGTTTGGGCTTGCTTTAAAACCTGGTTTCTTCATATTGTATCTAGTAAGTAGGCTGTTTTCTTATTATGTTATTAATCCTTGTAAGATGGTAACCTAGGTAACTTATATATCAGTCTTCAGAACTATCAAGGTGCTGTTAATTGTTCTTAATTTGATACTCAAATCCTCTATCTAAAATCAACTTATAAGATCCTGTGATTGAAGGAGAGCTAGTTTGCTGTAGTGGTTAAGGCTCTGGACTAGAAATCAGGAATCCACGAGGTCTAGTCCCACCAGGTCATTTAAGACCAGTCATTGACAGCTCTAGGAAGAAGGCAATGGGAAACTATTTCTGAAAAAAAAAATTCCATGAAAAGTGCATGAACTTGTCCATGTAGTCACCAGGATTCAAGACTGACCCACTCACAAAGCACACCCAAGAAAGGAAGTAGTTGAAACAGTCAACATCAATGTATTCATGTATTTTGCATAGGATGAGTCCCAATGCCTTTCAGCTTAGTAAACTTGTCATGTTGCCATCCAGTCTAATATAAAAAAAAATCTCTTCTTTATATTACTCTTCCTAGTTGCAATCTTTATACTGAATATGTCCTAGTATAGAAAGAATGTGAGTAAAAGAAAAAAAATCCTCACAGCTTTCAATTTCTAAAAATTGCCAAAAACATATGTTGTCATCTCTGGAACAGTTGGATACAACATCTCTGCTACCATATGCCTTATAATATCATTTTTTGACACTTCAGAAAATTCATGTTTTTCTTCTCTCATCATCATTTTCTTATTAGAAACTGGGGAAGTGCCCATATTTGAGTGTTAAATTCTTTTTTTCCCCTCAGCCTCTAGTTATGCTTATTCCCTTCTTAGACCACAGATATGCAGATATTTTTCACTCTTTTTTTTCCAAAACATTCCTGTTTTTTTCCCAACCTTGGGGAAATCTGTGGGTTTATTTTCTCTTTCGGATAATAAATTCCCTATTAGAAGACAAAACATAGGTTCCATAACTAATATAAATATGAGAGATTGTGATGAAAATTTAGAAAAATACCATTTCTGTTTTTCTGGCATGGCATAATGGTGTTTGTGATTCATTATTTTTCTCCTACTATCTAGGTTAGGGACTCATTTAGTTTCTGTAAGAATCATAACTGCTATCAAAATAATACTCTTTGTAACCTGGTATTTCATATCCCTCAGTTGAAAGACTAGGAATAATTTGATGCTGAGATGTGGTTGGTTTTTTTTTTTAAAAAAATGGTATATTTTGGGAAGTAATTAGTTTAGGGGGTGCATTTCTACAAAAAGCACTAGGTTTCTGTTGTTATTCTTATTTCCTAAAAAATATCTTTGGCCCCACTGGTGTATTTGGAAATAAATATGAAGCCAGTCAGAATCAAATTGAGGTGTTTTATTTCCCCATCTTTTAAATGATCCCTCTAAATACTTAACCCAATCTTAACGTAGATTAACTTGTTGAATGCGCTATTTTTGGCTTTGACTGTAATAACATTACCTTTATATACACATTTTCTTTTCACACAAACAAATATTATATAAAATGATAAAAACAACTGAAATGTGATAAGGTGAATATATGGGTTAGAAGCTAAATAAATAAATAAATATCTTTTATAAAGAAGAAAACAGGAGGAGGAAGAGCTACTATTCCGGGTGTAAATCATCACCATCATCCTGAATATGAAGAAGAGTCAGTACCATGGATGAAAGGAAGGTTATCCTTTCCACTACATTTCTTGAAATAAAAATAAAATGAAGTCAATAAACCTGCATTTAATTAAATTAACATTTTGTACTGTACTGGTGGGAAAAATCAGATTTTTATGATGGGCATGACCAAGTCCCATTGACTGATTAGGTCAAGGGGACCCTACCTAATTATCAGATTAAGGGGGGCTCAATAATCTTATATGATTAATTCAATATAATAAAACTGATAAGAAGTAGAAGAAGGAGTGGCAGAACCTGGGGGCAGGGGTCAAAAAAGGAATCAACCTAGAATCTCTACATAGTCACAAATGGACTAAGTCCAGCCTGCCCTTGAATTCCATTAACTTTTATCTAGTGCCAAAATAGTGCTAACTATTAATTTAGTAGATTCCTATGTATAGGCATGAGTAAGAATAATCAGTTTAATTGGAATTTCACATGTCCTGACCTTTCATGTCTGGCATTAGGTCATTATAAGAAAAAGAATAATTTTGGTTGGGAAGGGGCGTTCCTATATACTCCTATTTTTGGACTATTAATTTCATTGAATAAAGGTAACCGTAAAATGGTGAGATTGATCAAATGTGCATGGAAGGAAAGAATCAGGAAGGGATATCAGACTTTATATCCTCTAATGTCTCAGAATTTAAGTGTTCTTAAAGAAATGTGCTGTATATCTGAAAAATTATTTCTGGGGCAATATTTGGCAACTCAAGTGAGTTCTTCATTTTTCCTTAATATTGAATTTTTATTAAAGCAAGCATACACTTTTTCATAACTAGTTTCAGTATGCTTATGGATTACAAGCATTATGTGACCTTATAGCAACAGAAGTCAAAATCTCAGTCCATTATTTACTATAGCAGAATATTAGGTTAAATATCAGCAAATCAAAAACATACTAAAATAGCAGCAATTAGCAAAGGAAAAAAATCTATTATTATCCTCTAATCTACACAGGGAATAAAGTTTATCCTCCCTTCTGTTATTAATTCTGGAACATGAAGAAATTCTTTAAAAGTATACCGGTAGATACTATTCGGTAATGGTAAATTCTTTTTCTAAAAATAAATATGTTATACAGACCTCTAGTGGTCAAATCCTGTATTTGTTGAAAAGTACATTTTGAACCAAATGAAACCATTTCATTCTGAGTAATAGAATTACCTTCATTTTCTACTGAAATCATCTTCAGAAAAAAATACAAGAATCTAGCTGAAAATAGCTTTATTTTTTTTTCAATTGTCTCTAGCCATGCTTTCAGCAGATATTTTCACACAAAGCAATCAAAATTGCATTTATTTGAAGGTGTCACAAGCTTTATTTTTTTTCACATCTGCACAAAGGTTTTTAAATAGTCTTCTTTGTCCCTCCAACAGCACCCCACACACAACAGCCAGAGGCCAATTTCAAAGGCACCCCATGATAGCTGGTGGCAAAAATAAAACAATCTGTTTCCCCTGAGAGCTTCAGTTACCTACATTTAAGCTATTTTGCTTCCTGGACAGGTTAAACATTAAAAAAAACTCTTAAAATTCTGCTTTTTTGACTCAGATCTTCCATTCTTTTTATGCTAATATAACCAAGGAACAAAAGGACAAATGATATTGCTTACCTACAGTGTTGCTGTTCAGCAATTAGCAATTTGATAAAAGTTATTTTTTTTTCAAAGTACACTACAAGAGTAAAGTGAGAATCTTGACATGGGAGAGATGTCAACCTTTGCCCTGAAGGACAAGTTTCCATAGAAGTCAAATGAAACTTCCCCCACTTCCCTATGTGAAGGTACACATGGGAGCCAAAATGAATTAGAACAGGCAAAAGAAGGTAAAGCCTCATCACACACATTTCTCACCATTAAGGTCCCAATTCTTTGTGGATCTCCCCAGTTAGGGGAGATGCCATCATGTCATCCCATCGAGGTAGACCAGATTAGGTAAACATAGTAATGAATGCTACTAATTTTATTATAAGATTATAGTAACAGAATCTTGCAAGTCTGAATGCCCCCCTCCCTTTATCTTCCAGTGAACTAATAGGGTCAATGCTGAGACATTTTTTCCATCCCCATTCCTGCTTTGGACTCAGATTTATCTTATTTATCTTTATTGTGGCTCTTGTTTCTTGTTTCTCATGCTTATTCTTACTGGCTATTACGGCTGAGCATTGCTTCAGATTTGATTCCAAAATGGTGCTTCAAAATACATTGCTGGGTGTGTAAATCAGGCATATGCTTTCCTAAGATGATATGGCAGGGCAGACATGGGATCCCAAGAAAAGATTTAGCTGCTTTAAAGAGTTACAGATGGGTATTACATGCATAGACACACTTTTAGAATCAGATTCAGAAATGCTGCAAATACCTGGAGTCCATGGCCTTTCCTTTTATAAACACCTTCACATAGTTGCATGAATGATTTCATAATTAGTTTGATCCTCAGTTAGAGAAAAGAGTAAGAGTGAGATAATTTGCTCACATTAATACAATCTCAGATATGCAAGGTAAATCCCCTACTCAGTCTAGATGTGCTTAAAGTACAGAATTGTTTCCTCTTCAAGACCAGCTGGACCTCATTCATATCCACCTCTGATGTCAACATTAGTGGTGTTGAATCTGTCCTGAAGCTTTCTGGTGGGCTTTTATGTCTGCTATTTCATCTATCTATGTATGTTGCCTAAGATACTTTAAGGCAGAGAGGAAATCAAGGTATGAACAATTTCCTGGGGATAAAAGAAGCAGCAGTTAGCATTTCTAAATATGAAAGTAAAATGAGTTAAATTGTTCTCCAAGCCAAAAAGTGGATCTTGTGTTCACCTTTTACTCAAATTATTCTTAATCCTTCTCATAGGGTGCTTTATGTTACCCAGATAAACCACTGAAATGAAGATGATCCAAATCAATCAGCATATCAATTCAATAAGGATGATATTAGCAGAAGCTACTCTTAGAAGTCTCAGTGAACTGGGGCAGTGTAAAACACGAGTGTCAAACTCGTCATGTCACGTGACATGTTGCGATGTATCATAACTCTTTTTACATTGCCGGCAATGGGGTAGGCGTAGCTTCGGTGTGATGAAACTGGCCTGTGGGCTGGCAGTTTGACACCCCTGGTGTAGAAGAAGGAGTGGCAGAACCTGGGGGTGGAGTCAAAAGAGGAATCAGCCTAGAATTGCTACATAGCCATAAACAAAGTCCAACCCCTCCTGAATTCTGTTGACCCTTATCTAGAACTGAAATTGTGCTAACCTGTTGTTGAGTAGATTCCAGTAGTGGGATTCAGCTGGTTCGCACCACTTCAGCAGAACTGGTAGCTAATTTTTTGTTGCCCAGGCCCAGAATAGATTTCTGGAAGCAGCATCCACACAGAAAACTGGTTGTTCACATATTTGAATTCCACCACTGGTAGATTCCTATGCACACGCATGAGTAATAATATATCAGTTTAATTGGAATTTCATATGTGGTCCTGGTCTTTCACACCTAACAGGCAGTCCCTATATTTTGATCTTTAGAAACAGCACCCTACTTTGTGGATATCAACAATAAAAAAAACCTCTTCAGACATTTGTATAACCCTATTGAAGGACTCCCAAAATTCAAATTTTTAAACTAAAAAGCATAAATTTTATAGTTAATTATCATGCACATCACATTCTTGTTCTAAACTACTTGGTAACAATGTTTATTGGATAAACCTAGGCTAAAAAATGATGGGAAAATTAAACTGTGTTGATTGTGATGGGAAGAAATCAAATGAATAAATAATTGATAAAAGAAAAACTTTGATTCTGGTTTAACACTGCCATTCACAGAGAAAGACAACCTAGTAAAGAATTAGAATCCCCCCCTTTAAAATTAAACAGTTAAATTGGGTGCCATGAAAAATGAATGAAAGAGCAAATTATTGGTTAAAGTAAAGACTTAAAAGTATGTTTATAATAAATTATATTGTTCCAAACTAACACTGAGCCAAATTAATTTCAGAGTCGTCATTTACTCTGAAAGTAATTACTGGACTTAACTGCACCAAAATCTAAATTTTGATCCATATGTGAGGTGATAAAGGAACAGGAAACTATTCATGTTCCGTTTGATTATTTGTTATTCACTTTTCTTTCACAAATAATGCTGGCCAATCAAAAATTGCACCTGCATATAATAATATTGCAATATTCTCTAGCTAACTAGAACTGAATTTCTGTTGAAATCTAACAAAAAGCGCCTATGGTGAACCCGGTTTTCTCTCCTGATGACATGGATAAACCCAAGAAGGTATGAATTAATTGCAGAACTGAGCAGCTTCATAATCTTTTTTTAATGATATTTTATTAAGTTTTATAAGGGGAGGGGGGATAGGATCAATCTAGGTATTTGGGTTCAGGGTAGGGTTCAGGGATGTGTTTGGGATAAGGATAGGTACAACAATGGGGTTGCCCCCAATAACATTTCCAAGCTTTAGCAAGCAAACTATTGTCCAGATACAAATATTCAATAACAATAATTAATATAATAATAAATAGCTGTAGTCAATAAGAATAACAGTGATCATAAAGAATATCAATTAATCAGTAAATATCATTCATCTTATTAAATTTCACAATCATTTCTCACTAGCTTGTTTTATTGGTAAAAGTTTTACCATTGGTAAAAGTTTTACCATGTTTTAAAATAGACTGAGTCTTCTTTCTCTTTAATCTCTAGTGTTAGTCTATCCATTTCTGCACATTCTAAAATTTTCCTAATTATGATCTCATCAGATGGTATATTTTCATTTTTCCAATATTGGGCAAATGCTATTCTCGCAGCTGTCAATATATGTAATATTAAATACTCATTGGAGTATTGGATCCTATTATTTCCAACAAAAACAGTTCTGGCTTAAAATCTATGTGCATTTTAGTCATCTTTTCCAACCATATATGAATCTTAAACCAAAAAACTTTTGCACTAGGACATACCCACCAGATATGGTAATAACTACCTGGCTTTTGTTTACATTTCCAACAATTATTCAAAACATTTTAAAACATTTTCGCTAGTCTTAACTGGTGTCATGTGCCATCTATAAAACATTTTATACAAATTTTCTTTATATGAAGCAGCTTCATAATCTTAACCAAATTGTGCAAGAACTTGCTGGAAAGAAAGTGCTGATTGACTTTTTTTTTTTATCTCCAGGTTTATTTTACTTAAGGTCATATTCCCAGATATTTTCTATTCCTCTTAAGGAAGTTGTAAATAGAGGAATATAAATCATACATGAGAATTATTTTGTGCCCAAAAGGATCGATTTGGCTATATAGATATTAAAAAGGCTATACTATCATTCAATTTGCACAAGAGCAAATATTTAGAGATTTGGCAATGAAATAGTTCTTCATATAAGATGTTCAGGTGACCTTTTTACAGACGTATCCACTTACTGTCAAGAAGGCCCTTGTTGGAAAGCAAATGCTGAAAAATTATTTTTCCTTGAAATCTGGCTTACAATCCTTGCTTATGTGATTGCTGTTAATGAAGTTGTCACAGGAAGCTGCAGCCACCAGTATCTCATCTTGTTTTTCATTTCAGCGAAGTGCTGTTTACCTTGTAGAGAGGCCCAGCATCCTTCTCCGTTATCTCAGGCAGTTTAATTAGAAGATATGATCATCCAACATAGGAAATGAGCATAGTGCTAAATAATAGTTGGTGGAACAGTATGAAGCAACAGCACATTCTCATCAGTGACTTATTATAATCATCACAATTAAAAAGAAAATAAAAGGTCAGCCAGGACAGTTACATACAACAGGGATTAGCAGCTCTCCATATAATTTGATGAAAGACTGAGCCTTCAATGATCGTCACATTTGATGCCCCTTGCATGAGGGCCTATTCACAAAGACTACTTTTACCTCTCAGTGTTAGGGAGGTCAGTCCACAATCTCGCACTGTTGCCAAGCTTCCCTCTGGCATTTATGGAAAAAATCTGCCACAATAACTTATGCAAGTTGCAGTAGTACAGAAACAGCAATTTGGCAGCTATAGTTGTGATGTTTGTCACAATATTTACCCAGCTTAAAAAGTAGACATTTCATGGGAATTGTATAATATCTGAACATGATATGGGAAGCTTCCTTATGCTGACTGACCTCCAAAGTCATATATATGGTTTATTTGGTTTGGCTAAGTAGGATATGTAAACTCAGCCATTGTGGCTTGCAAACTATTATTTGTTGCTCATATGTGATATTCAGACCACAATGAAACTATGTTTAAAACATAGTGTTACTTAAGCATAGAATAAATTCAAACTGATTCCTACCATTGGCTTCTCAAACTCTGTTGTCCCTGAATTTCAGACAAGGGCTCTTTTTCCTCCCTCTCCCTGGTGATAGATACTTTCTATAGAAGTCTGCATCTTACACCAGTGTTTCTCAACTTAACAACTATAAGTTCAACTCTCAGAAATTCCCAACCAGAATATATCTTATACCATTAAGCTATTGATCAACAATCTCTAGGGAGGACCAAGGTCATTGTAACACTCATGATCTTGAGGGGTCCTTGATGCTCTCTGAGCTTGCTTGTTTTCTTGCAGACATTTCATTACCTTAACTAGGTAACTCGTGATCTTATGTAGTAGCAATGCAGAAGAGCATTTTTAGTTTTGAGGAGTTTAGTGACTTATTTTGATTTCTCCTTCATATCAAGTAAAGTCATTTTGCAATAGCCTGCCTGGATTTTTACTGAATAAATAAAATGGGGAGGGGAGGATAATCATGTAGCTTCAAAGTTTTTTCGCTGTGAAAGTCTTAGACCAGTGGTGGCGAAGCTATGGCAGGCATGCCAGAGGCGGCACTCAGAGCCCTCTCTGTGGGCACATGCGCCGTCGCCTCAGCCCCACCTCCCCCAGTGGCTCCCTCTTCATCAGCAGCCCCCCTGGAGGAGAGTTGCCCCCGGGCACGGCCCGCGCGGAGCAGCGTGGCCAAGGACATGGCAGCCGGGCGGCAGGGATAAGACTCCACCCTTGCGCCCTATCACACACAGATGATGCTGCGGGGTGCAGATGGAGGGCGTGGCTGCCTTGGCGCTGCTGGGCCACCTGGGCAATCTGTGGCAGGCCATGGAGGTGGTCTGTGGCCCTGTGGGCAGATGGAGCAGGAGCAGGGCGGGCAAGGGACTGGGCGCGGGTGGGGCAGCGAGGCGGGTTTTGGGCACTCAGTCTCTAAAAGGTTCACCATCACTGTCTTAGACTTTCAATTCTCATCCCAGAGTTATGTGCTAGCCAGTAACTATCAGGTCTTGAGAGGTTGTTGTTGGAAGCTTCTGCACAGACCAAGGTAGAAACTGGGGCTTTGGAAACTGGCTACTTTCAGGGCATCTTAGGTAGCATTAAGAAGCTGCTGGCAGCTTGTAAGAGATTTGGGTATCATCCTGCTTATTGTGTTTTGCTTTTAGCTCTGTTTGGCTGAGCTAACAAAAAAGCTAAAAGCCCCTTTATTCACTGGTGTGCTTATTGTCTCTGAATCCAAAAGAAACAATTGCCTGGGCACCTGATCACTGCCCTGACATTTGGCAAAACATTTTCCTACACTGAGCTGGAAGCATTGCAAAGAGTTTCTCCATGTATTCACTTCAATGCAAAACAAAACTCCTCACAGTCAAGAATGCTACTTTGTCAAGCATCACTGTTTGAGTATACAGAGGTGGATAATGACAAGCATGATTCTACTCGGATTTACAATGTTAATGATTTCTGGCACTGTTCATTCCAATACACACATTTGTTCTTTTCATGTACCACTGTTTCATAGGAAGGAAGGGAGGGAGGGAGGGAGGGAGGGAAGGAAGGAAGGAAGGAAGGAAGGAAGGAAGGAAGGAAGGAAGGAAGGAAGGAAGGAAGGAAGGAAGGTTTGAATAATTCCTGTCTCTTTTTTAAAAATGAAATCTGTTTGTTACAGGCAATCAACAAAATGGCAGCATAATATGAACTCTGATCAAAGAAGGCACAAATAAACTAGGTGTCCTTTCTTAATTTCTTTAGGTTAATTAAATATTCAGCTTTGCAAGGTTCTTCACATTGAATTCCTGATAATAATTAATCATATTGTGATTTACCAAACAGAGGGGTAAAAGAAGAAGGTCAAGGCCAAAATGTATTATTTGCATTTTTATAGCTAATAAAAATTAAAAAGGTAACAAATCTTCACAATGCATGTTCTAATGAAAATAGAATCTCAACTGATTGCTTTACTTGAGCCAGGTTTAATCCCAATTGTATTTTGATTAGCTAAAATCACTGCTGTTAAATAACCTGCCACAAGTGACATTCTAAATAGAGCAAAGAATCATTTATAATAATGTGAAATTCTTTACTTTTAAATATATTTCATACATTATTTGGGGATTTAACATTTTTTCCCTGATTGATGCTAGGCAACTTAAATGGATGTTAAGTAGATATTGCTGTTTTTAAAGTGGGAGCATTGTAATTTTTATTATATTTAGCAAGGAAAAGGAATACCTTAGTGAAAAACAAAAGTATTTTCAGAACTGTCATGTGCCATCTATCCCCTTTAGCTGACATCTGGATTTTCTAGTCTAGCAATAATATATATTGATTAGTTCTTATGCTTTGTACAGTACTTGTTTTTCAATTTTCTACACTAGTGCTATTGCTGTGAATTTCAGAGCAACACGTTTCTTTCAAAACGTTAGAAGATCTCTTTTGGTACAAAAATCCAATTCGGATTTAGCAGAGGTTCCTGTATGCAACTTATGTACTGGGATGTTGTATCTGAAAGATATGAAAAACTTCAAATAAATAACTGCCAAGGTCAGATAGATAAGATAATATGTCTCACTGTTACCTTATCATGAGAAATTTATACAGGTGTTACTTTTTAGGACTCCAAGATGTCAAATGAAAATTGTTAGACAACAAACGGTAGCAAACCGTATAAATTACTGAGAGCAGTTTAATGTTCTGCACATATTGTGAATCATAACTGAATGTCATAGGAGTTGTGTTCTATAAGTATTGGGAGTTGTAGTCAAAAATATTTTAAGAACATCATGTTGAGTTGAAGGCTCAGGCACTTTAGAGTTCACTCAGAAAAGCACCTGTAAAATGTAAAATGAAATAAAATTTCCTATTTTCTCTACTTAAGTAGTTTAAAATATAGAACAAGATGTGTATGTATTTGGGAAAAGCTAGCTTATGATATGCTACATTCAAAGGATTACATTTTATTAAATGTATTTTATTTATTTATTCTGTTTCATATAGTGATTGTTTTCAGACTACTAGAACATGGACAAAGAAGCAAAGATCACTTAAAAAGATATTAGTTTTACCATTAAATCCATTAACAATCTTTTCTGAAAATATTTTAGTTAAATTCTATTTCTTTCACAGTTGATCACAAAAGCCACAAAATGGTATCCTTTTCATCACTACCCATTAAATCATCCCAATATGCTTCAACTTCAGAAACCAGCCATAGGACTAGCCTTCCACTTGCTAATAACTCATAAATGCACTCTAAAACAGTTTCTCTACAGCAAGAGTCCTCAACCTTGGCAACTTTAAGACTTGTGGACTTCAACTCCCAGAATTCCTCAGCCAGTGCTCGCTGAGGAATTCTGGGAGTTGAAGTCCACAAGTCTTAAAGTTGCCAAGGTTGAGGACCCCTGCTCTACAGCTCTGGTGTCAAAATCGCCACATCACGTGATGTGTCGCGACGTATCACAACTCTTTTTGCATTGCCGACAATGGGGTGGGCATGGCTTTGGTATGATGAAACCGGCCCATGGGCCGGCAGTTTGACTCCCCTGCAGATTTCGAAGTGGTATTGTGAATCTGAAGCTCACAAAGCCGGAACTAAATATTGTTCATTTTTAACATAGCCAATAGCTGAGAGTAAAAAATCTTCCCTTCCAAACTGAAGAAATATTCAGTTTCCAGTTTGTGAATTAAGACATCTCCTCCTCCCCCCTTTTTTTCTTCATAAAAAAGAGAAGGAAGGAAGTTTCTTATGCCCACTCAGAGTGTCCCTATTTTGCCATCTAGTAGATCGCTGACAGTTGGGACCAGATGGCTGCTTCCCTCTGCTAATGGCAATGTAAAACTGCCAATATTGATTTCTCCCCCTCCCCCCGAGATCCAGCTAAAGATTTTTGGTTAAAATTAATCACATAACTAATTACTGGGTCGTGTACATGAAAGGGCAACTGTAGAAAATGTGCAAAGTGGCTGTGTTGACATAGCCAATATATTTAATCTTGTCTCTGATTTAACCATTTTTGAATTCATGCAGTACTTTGAAGTCACCAGTCAATCGGTGTTTGCAAAAGTGGCTAAGCCATAAAAATCCCAACCAAGTTTAGCATGAATCAGTTTATACCAGCGGTTCTCAACCTATGGGTCGCGACCCCATTTGGGGTCGAATGACCGTTTCACGGGGGTCGCCGGACACCGCGTTCCGCCATTTTGTTTCTTTTTTTGTGTTTTTTTTGCCCATCGCGCGCGCCACGCATGCATGGTTCGGGCCGTCACACGCCGTGCATGCGCGGATCGGCCTGTCGCGCTGCGCATGCGCGGATCGGGTCATCGCGTGCACGCCGCACATTTGCGGATTGGGCCATCGCGCATGCATGCGCTGATTGGCCCGTCGCGCGCACGCGCGTGGCACGGGTCAGGGTCGCGCCGCACATGAGCGGCGCAAGTGGGGTCTCAACCTGAAAAAGGTTGAGAACCACTGGTTTATACAAATACAGTCACCTGGTCCTGCATAAGAATGCTGGCTGAACACAGGCAGGAAAGTATGGTATTTGTTAGCCCTTCCAAATGTAAATTCATTTACTTTACCTTTTATGTAGGCATACACGCCTTCAAATTCACAAGTGACACACACGGAACCCAGATCTTTTTATTAAGTAATTATTTAAGAGTTTTCACATGACAGTCAAACATTGACTCTAATAAGTTTTTTCCCCAACAGAATATACTGCTAATCATTTGCCATTGACAGCAGACCCAAAATACAAAATTATTTCAATTTTTAAAAAAAATGTTATAACCAGTATTAAAACATTGTTTTGAGTCCTACTGATTTAACCAGATTGGTTTAGCATGTGCAATGTGAATTTAAGAATAAAGCCAATATATTTCCTAATCATATCAAAATTGCCTAAATGTCAAGGGATCTACATCAATTCATATAAACAATAAAAGTTCCTGAATGTTCTCTTAATATCTGCTAAACCTCTGTGATCTCAGACAATGCCCTTAAAGAATCATTAGAATGCACATTTAATTGTGTTCTTTGTCTTGGTATTCCAAGACCAGCCAGAGAAACTTACTCAGATACTTATTAAATCTATTCCCAATGTAACGGATACAGAGCTCTAAGGTATTTGGAATCTAGCAGTTGAACTATATTTAGTTTTTGCACTGATAACAGAACACTGGGAAAAGAGCAAGATCTCATTTATTTGCAGTGCTGTAATGTGTCCAGATTACAGGGTCACCTTTTGTTCTAGTGAAGTCTTAAAAAAAAATAGCACTGGTAATACCTAAATTCAAGGAATATTTAAACTATTACTTATGTCTCAGAGTTCAGTCCAAGGCTTAAGTATGTAGGCTATTTAATTTGTTATATCAACAAATGGATGAATGGGAAGAAACCATAAAATACAATGTAATAGTAAGCAAAAGTTGGGCATACTCAGCTAATTTAATATGATCTCTGCCCAATGACAGTTTATATGCCAAAGGAGACCAAACTACTGGATAAAGTATCTAACCCATCAAAGGGACCTGATGTATTATAGTAGTTTAAAGATCTAATAAAATGGTGTTAAGGAGCATTGAACCAGAAAACAAGAATAATAACCTTTTAATTTTCCCTTCTCAGGTGTTGGTATCAATTTCCTGCACAGCCTCTAGCAAAACTGATCACAATGAATCTAAATATCTCTGCAGAAGAGACTGATAAAAATAATCCCATTGACTGTCCCTCCTTGGGAAGACACAGCTACATTTTCATTACGGTTCCGATTGTTTACAGCATCATCTTTGTCATTGGTATATTTGGAAACAGCTTGGTTGTGATTATCATTTACTTCTACATGAAACTGAAAACTGTGGCCAGTGTATTTCTGCTTAATTTAGCTCTGGCAGATCTGTGTTTCCTAGTAACTCTGCCATTATGGGCAGCTACAACAGCCATGAAGTACCATTGGCCTTTTGGCAACTGCTTGTGTAAGATTGCTTCAGTTGCAGCAACCTTCAATATGTATGCCAGTGTCTTTCTCTTGACATGCCTCAGTGTAGATCGTTACTTAACAATAGTGCATCCCATGAAGGCCCGCCTTCGACGTACAATGCTTGTTGCCCGGGTAACTTGCATCATTATCTGGCTATTGGCTGTCCTTGCCAGCTTGCCTATTGGGATTCACCGCCGCGCATATGTCCTTGAAAATGAAAACATCACAGTATGCGCTTTTTGGTATGACACACGCAGGAATTCAACCAGTCGCATAACTATCAACATTGGGTTAGGCCTATCTAAAAATATTCTGGGCTTCTTAATTCCTTTTGTGATCATTTTAATAAGCTACATATTAATCTGGAAAACTCTGAAAAAGGCTTACCAGTTTCAGAAGAATAACGGCAGAGGTGATGACATCTTCAAGTTGATTGTTGCAATAGTTCTTTTTTTCTTTTTTTCTTGGATTCCTCATCAAATATTTACTTTTATAGATGTGCTGATTCAGCTTGATGTGATTAAGAGCTGTGATGTTGAAGATATTGTGGATACAGCTATGCCCTTCACAATCTGCTTAGCTTACTTTAACAATTGCCTGAATCCTATCTTTTATGGCTTTTGGGGGAAAAACTTTAGAAAATACTTCCTTCAGCTACTCAAATATATCCCTCCAAATATCAGGCATTCCAGTTTGTCGACAAATATGACTTCTCTTTCTTATCGACCCTCAGAAGATTTAATCCGCACTTCCAGAAAAAAAGGATCTCTGGTTGTTGAGTGATAATATGGCAGCAAATTTTTTGCTGTTAGTTGCTCAAAGCGACACTACTCCTCTTCTGCAGGGTTGGACCATCTGAAATACTTCATCCTTATGAAAACTGGGGCCAACCTTCATGTTATGAAGAGGAACATCCTAAACAAAGAATGCAGGCATCATGCCTTCCAGTGTCAGAGTTTGGTGGCAGGTAATGTGTGGTAGAACATCTAATCCATCTACATGTAGAAAAATCTCTGAAATTATCTTGTGTTCTCTTATACATAGGTGTTCTGTAGAAGACTTGTTTCAGAGTCCTGAGAGGAAAGGGAAAGGAAAGGTGTATTTCAAGAAAGTGAAAGAACTCCCTGCTTAACTATAATCAAACCCTCCCTGTACTACATTTAATTACATACACCTATCTTCCTCAGAGCCTGAAAAGTACAGAACTGAACTCATGTATATCAGTAATACCATAAAGTTTTGAAATAAGGGTAAAAGTGTAATCAATATAGAATGAATCCATATTTAGATAGAATATTTTTCTATGTTCAATTAACACTTGCCACATATACAACTAAAGTATCACATTCAGAATATAGCACTGTTTCTAAATGTAGTTGAACAAAAGCTTCATTCTGAAGTTATTTCCCTCTCTGTGAGTTTTTGGCAAAATATATCTCTGGAAAATTTCTGTTTACTTTCACACAATTTTAACTGCCTTTCAGAAGTTATTACTACATCACTGCTATTGTTTATTTAGTACAGTTCCTTTCAAAATAGTCATAGTCATACCCACTGCTGGACTTATCTCTGTCTTTTTAACAGAACATTGGATCAGTACTTCTAAGGCTATGTAAAACTGGCTATCTTAGTCTCCAGGTGGTGAATCCTGCATTGCCAAACAGTCAAAGGATATGGATTACAATTTTCCTTTAAGAAAAATATATATTCTGATAACATCTGCTTTGAAGATAGTAGAAGGATCCTTTATCTCTATTAACATCTCTGTGGGTGCAAGACCTTTAATTAAACATTACTTTAATGCCTTTAAGTAAAACATTGTGTTCCTTCACCTGTTACAATACCAATTCTTCACTATTGGTGATGTTGACTGGAACTATTAAGAGTATAGCTTAGCAATATATTTAAGAGAAAGATGCATCACACTGCCATAAGTCATCAAGATATAAATAGAAAAGGAGAATTCTGTTGTCCAAAGCATTCTCTTGCATAAAGATTCCCCAAACATGAAGGACTCAAATTACATAGAGAAAAGATAGAATATGATGTCCAGATGTTCTACTGGAAAGTCTAAAGGACTTGCATGCATCAATAAAAGTAGAACTATTTCATAAGTTGAGACAAAACTTTATTTAAGTCTTCGATCACATGGCAAAAGGTAGTCAATTTCAAATGTGAGTGCAATTGTCCTTTTTAATTCCAACTGAACATCTGCATTTGTTTCTTAAAGGATCAACATAAAATTATGCATTTACTTTTATTGTCATCTTCATTTCAAAGTATCATCTTGAAAACAGATCACATTGCTCTCTGTTTAAACAAAAAACATACATCAATTCTTTTTATTTTCAGTTATTGCCACATCTATTAAAAACACTTTTTTCTGCTGGCAGAATTATTTTTAAATGTTGGCTTGCTAAATTTGTAAATGAAATTATATTTATTTCTATTTATTAATAACAGTACTTTATTCTACTTATTTCCTCCCATCATGAATGTAAAATAATTTCTTGGATATTTAGTATAAAATGTAAACATCCACAGAATGGATTAACATGCAGAAAGGTAACAATCAGTTGGTGGTACAGAAAACATGCAAAACAAAATGTATTTTTAATGATATTTTGGTTAGTGATTTACAATAATATATATTTGAAAACATTGATATTAGTCTGTATAAAGTATTTGTGAATTATCTATGGATTTAAATTTCTTTTAATAGTTTCATCCTTGCACATACAAAAATATTCATTGTATCTGAAATTTAGTTTCATGTTTGATACATCTAACATCAAAAGCAAACATATTGTTAATGTTTGTAGTTTCCTTATATCTCTATATCTTATGAAAGCTGTGAAAAATAAAATTCATATATATTAGTATTTCAAAATATCATAATTGTTCTCAAATTTGTGTTATTACAGATCACTAAGTCCAGAGCTAGCCAATATTATTTCTTAAAAGAAGCAAATGTGGTCATTTTTTTAGCAGCCCAATAAAAAGGACTCATGGTAAAGCAGAGAACCATGTACATTGAAATGCTGAAATGAAAATCTTCCATTTATTGACACGCTTGTTTTACTGCAGATGTCTATTTCATTTAAAAAATATTGTCCTGGATTTGTTACCATGATCTTTGAGACTAAGTGCCTTGGGTCCAGGTTTCTGAAATGACAGTTTCTCTCATGTGAACTCACACTTTCTATGAAATAAGATCCAAGTATCAAAGAGAAGAACAACCACAGTATCCTAACATCCAGGATGTCATTGAAAGTTGACAAAGAATAAAATAGCAATAGCACTTAGAGTTATATACCACTCCGCAGTGCTTTACAACATTCTGAGAGTTTACTATGTCAGCATTATTACCCCAACAATCTGGGCCCTTATTTTACTGATCTCAGAAGGATGGAAGGCTGAATCAACCTTGAGCCAATCAAAATCAAACTCCAGGCTGTGGGCAGAATTTGCCTGTGTATGTCAACCTAGCCAACTTGAAGATGTTGCTGGCTGAAGAACTCTAGGAGATGAGGTCCACACATTTTCAAATTGACAAATTAATTTTGACTCCAGTAATTTAAACAAGAAATGTTTTCATTTGTCATATAATTACAATATAGTCTGTAATCCTGTTTTATATATACAGAATCTGAAATGTGGCACCATTGAGCAAATACTGTTGCCAAATTAAGGAGTAAAAGCCAATTCAGTACATTCCAAGTCTGTTCAAGTGAAAATATCATAGCAAAATCCATAAGGGAAAAAGAGAATACTATCAGAGAATGAGTCCAGGGATTATAGTAGAATATGATTTTATTGATAGTACTTCTTTATTTTCTGTATAACCCCTAGGAAAACCACTGAACTGATACCAATTTTCATAGGAACTGAAGTATTTTTAAATGAATCGGGCCTTGATAGAAAACAATCCAATCCTATAGTATCTCAATTCTAAAACAGACTATCCATTTAAACCATCAGCTGGGAACTTTTTAGATTATACATTAAGTTCAGTGGTGAGATTCAGCCAGTTCACATCAGTTCAGCAGAACCGGTAGCTAACTTTTTTTTTTAATATAAAAATTCCTTTATTAAAACAATCAGCATTGTACATAAAATCCTTGTATGCATCAAACATCATAACATCTGACATACAACACTACGTATTATTCTTTGTAAACGTCTGGTTTGGTAAACATTTTTCACTCCTCGCTTCAATCCTCTATTATACACCTGTTACATTTTTTATTCTCTATGGTCCCTAACAATAGGTCCTGAGGTAGTAGTTAAACATTAAACATAAGATCATATTAATAATCAATCATCATAGAACACAACATCTAACACTAGGTATTAATCTTTGTAAATTTTTTGTTGCCTAGGCTCAGAATGGGCCTTTTGAGAAAGTGATGAAAGCAGCACTGCACTATCAAATCTTTCCTCACTTTTGGACAATTGCATGGAGTAACAATATGTACTAAGAGAGCTAGGCTTGTATCACAACAGGACAACACAGCTTTTGTCAGATTGACCCATTTCACACACAGGTCCCAGATGCTTCTTATGCTGTTCTGCATATTTTTACTTAACCTCCAAGTAGCATGATTCTTATTTGTCCAAATCCAATTGAATGTTGGAAATAAATTATGGAAAAAAATATTTATGAGAATCTCATAAAATAAAATAAATAAAAATAAAAATAAATAAAATGTAAAAAATCAAGATCAGATTTGGTGTGTTTGAGTAAGGAAAGAACATATGCATTAAATGTTATGCTTCCCAGTGTGCATGTACACGTAGAGGCAACACAAGGAGATAGCTTAAATACTCATGTCTACTGCTGGTAGAAGGGGTAGAAAAACACCCAGAACACATGCTGTGCTTGTTTTCCCTGCCTTTTTATTTTTCCAATCCAACTGAATATTGGGAAGATATTATGTAAAGAGATTCATAAAATAATATGATGGAAAGGAATCTTATAGTCCAATTCCTTTCCCAGGCAAACAGCTGTCTAACCTCTGCTTGAATGCTTCCAATGATGGAGCACCTATGACAGTAGGAGGCCAGCTGTTCCACTGCACAATGGTTCTCATGGTCTGGAGTTCAAAATGGTGTGGATACAGAAAAATTCTCCCAGATTTGGTGTGACGTAATACGTCCAGTTTTTGTTTCTAGCATCAGAAAGATCCTTTTCCCATTCTCTTTGGATAAAAGGGTTGGCAGCCATATTTACCTCATAAGAACAGTGGTAGCTATTGCAGACACACAAATGAGAGAGACAGGAAGCACAAGTAGAAATACTACACAGCTTTATTAAAGATACTACAAAAGTTAAGAATATGTAATTTAGTAGAAAAGAATGGAATTAGATTTTAAAATGTGGTGATTTATTCTGGATCCTTTTTTAAGAGAAAGCCACATTATTTCACTCATCATTTTCATGGTTCTAAACACATACGTGTTACAAAAGCACAAAAGATACCAAAAAGTCTTTGATGCAAGGCAAATTAAAATTCATGTATGAAGCTGAGGTATTCTTGGCAGATTTTCAGTTTCAGCTGTGATGTCTTGCCAAGAACAAACTTGACATGATCCATGTTGAGGATCATGTTTGTGTTGGAGGAGCTGGATTTAATAAACCTATTTGGCCAAATCCATTAGGCCATCTAATGTGCTTCCAGTTGCTGAAAAACCTAATGTGTTTCCTGATGCAATTGCCAGAATCTCCAGCCAGCATGCTAGCTAGATTGTTCAATTCATCTGGAAGGAATCAGATAAGAGAAGACTCTCTAATGCATACTATATAGGAAAAATGTATTAAAAAATGGTTCTCCCCTCCCCAATGGAGAAATGTGTTTCCCCCTCCCAGTGGAAAAAATTATACTAGGTTTAAAACTTTATTGGCACTTAAGCATATTTTCCCCTGATTGAAGCAGAATTTGTGAAACAATTATATGTCCATGACAAAAGCTGCTAATGATTAGCCTTCAAGAACTGCTGTTGTTTTCTGACAGTTCAGAAGCTGGTTTTGTTTATTTCAGGAAAGGAAGCATCAAATCTTTTATGGACTATCCAAACTGAACAGACAGAATAGCAGTGCTAATTATCTATTTCCATCATTTCACTAAAGCTCTCACTGTAAAATAGAAGACTTCAGTAACAATTTAGAATCCTAATTAATTCTTGTCAGCAAGTAATGCTTCTTTGAAGTAATAACATTCACTTTACTGCTCAGCACTAATATTGTGTCATAAAAGGTGGCAAACGCATAACCCAAGAAAAGAGAAAAGATTATATGAGACAGCAGAAGTGAAAACATAATCAACTAAGTAAGCAAAGAGATGTGTTGGCAAAAGAAGAAAAATGTGAAAGAAATAAAGGTCAGTATATCATAAATTCTGTTTCATGTTTGTTTTGCTAGTTGAGTTGTCAGTGGCTCTCACAAATAATTTTGCAGAGTTATTGTTTCACATGGAAATTAAATCTAAGTGAATATTTTATTTATACATTTATTTAAGAAATTTCTGAGCCAAAGTGGTGAAGGTAGATATGCCACAGCAATATGTTTATCTTAATAAGTTGTCACAATTTTCCCTAACAAAGAAATGTTGGGGGCAATTACCCTGAAATGTGTGTAACACAACATACCAAACAACACAGATATATGTAAATATAAGCTCTTTGTAAACAGCTTTCAGAAATTCATTTTCAAGATACATGTTATACAGACAAAGGGGTGGCAGGGATGTTTATCTCCCCAACCCCAGCAAATGAAATTATTTCAGTCCTGTCATTCATTTAGCAGTGAATTCAGATTGCTCCCATAAAATCTGTGGAGGAATTCCATTTACATTCCTGCCTCTAGATATTTAGGACTATTTCCTGTGCCTTTGATAAAACTGGCTGGACTAGCAGAATCCAAAGCATATAGAACATCTGTCAAGTCTACAAAACCCCAGATCATCATTAAATGACAGCAATCTTTTTTTTTTTGAAAATATATTTTATTAATTTTTTTAATTTTTACAGAAAGAAGAAACTACTCAAATCAAATCATAGTGTTAAAATAAACAATCATCCATAAACAAAACATAAATACATTTTTCAATACATCTAATACTAATAACTCAACTGAAAATAATCATACCACACAATTAACATTACTGCTCGGTACCCCCACCACCACATCCCCCCCCGACCCTAACCTTCCCCCCTCACTTACCAACTAACTACCTACTTTCCTCCCTCCTTCTCTACTTCTCTATATTACTCATCCCCCCTCTTACCAACTTTCTTTCTACTGTTCTACTTTCCTCCCTCCTTCCCTATCTCCGTCCTACTCTTCCCCCTTCTTATCAACTTCCACTTACATCAGCCTTCACTCCTCCTTCCTCTTTCCAACAGATGTGGTGCCCAGAGGCCACCCGAGCAACCCCTTAATGACAGTAATTACATATTCTTACCTCCACCCCAATTACAGTTGAGAAAACATCATATATAAAATTATAAACCCTCCCTAGCCCTCCCCCCCCCGACTTCCCAGAGTGAGTACAGGGTAGAACAAAAGAAAACCCACTACATCAAACAAAATTATTATATAATCCTAACAAGAATTTTAAACTATATACTATATACAATCTCTAAATCATTTCAATGCATTAAACAAAACAAACAAATCATCTTGTTAAGAATAATAATTTTCATTTACATATCTAAACCATCAATCTAAGTCAAACCTTAAATCACTTCAATCCATTGAGAGGTTATATAAAATCGCCCAAACAATCAAGTTTTATATACATCTTCCAGTAATCAACCTCTTTCAAACCATTGAACATCAAATAAAAAAAAAATTCATCTTTTTAGAAAAATAAACAAATAATATCATATCTTCCATTAAACATCCTCTCTTACATCTTACTTATAAAATTGGTCTTTAATTCAGCCCATAATCTTAGATTAGCCTTAATTCCTTACATTTAATTTTAAATTTCACTTCTTCAATCGACTTCAGGGCTTTCTCATCTGTCAAATAAACCTCCATAACAAATACAATCTATTTCCATAACAAATACAATCTATTTAAATGACAGCAATCTTTATGCTACCTTCTAGTAGTGCAGCTTAAATCTGGTAGCCCGATAAAATGTCTAGTAGCCTTACTCCCAAGCTCTTCATATATTACTAAGTAGGCTGGATAGGAAATATTTGGTTGCTTTCTTACAAAAACATGTTTGTGATATCCACAACAAGCAAAAAAAAAAAATCCTTGCCTAGCTTTGAAATCCTCCAGATAATTTCTGTCAGTCCTGCGAGGACCAGAACTTGCTAATTGTTTGTTAACATGGATGTGAAGTTTTGCAAAATTTGTTGCAGTGAAGATCATATGTAGAAGATTGAAAAGGCCGAATACCCAGTTTCTGGGTCAACCCAGTTCCACAGCAGACAGTTGGCTTCATTGCATGACTATGATACAGCTCAAATAACTGTCATGAGACTGTCCCCACAAGATGTAATACCTAAGGTGGTCATTAAAACCAATGGGGGATTTGTTATTTGTTAAGATAATAGGACATAGATGGCAGATGTCATCTGACAGATCCATTCCTGCCTACAATATCATGTTACTCTATGAACAAGCACAACAAAAATAGCAAGATTTTAATACCAGCATTTTAACCTCCTTGATAAAGGGTTGCCACCTCCTAGAAATGAACAGCTGCAAGAAGAGAATGGTCATACTACATCCCCACGGAACTGATCTGGAGGAAATTATGGATTTTGAGCATTTCATTTTCTTTGTGCAATAGTGATGGATAAATGTATATGATGACTATAATGACACAAATATGAGGTGATGAGCTGAAGTACATATTCAAACAAATATAGATAATATGGATATAGATAATTAGGACAACATAAATTTGTGAAAGGCACCTTATTATTATGAAAGCAAGAATTTGCATGTGCAGTATACACAGTTCAGAGTATAAAAGATCTCTCTCATCAATTTTTATTGTTGTTGCTTTGAAAAAAAACTTCAATGTTTCATTCAGAATGGGAAGTAGGCAAAATTAAGTGTACACTTTATCATGTTAAAACAGCAAACAAGACAAACAACAGTCATTTTAAATGAGACATAGCAATAGAAGTACAAATCAAAATCAAAATAACATTAATATTCAGCCAGTATCCACAGTTTCAGGATAATTATACTATTCAACCCGGTAATCCAATATGGGCCTTTCTATCTTTCTCTTTGAATTTAAGTCAGCAGAGTTTCACTTCCCAGAAAAAAAATACATTTAGTTTGCAAGGCTGCAATCCTATATAGATTTATGAATAAACACTCATAAGATTTCTCTGTAAATAGGAAGAACTAGTAATCTTCAGAAAAGAAGTATAAGAATATAAAAAATTCTCATTGTACAATTTTGTACAATTACGAAGTGTCATTGTAACTTTAAACAGAAGTTTGATGAGAGATCCCATTCTTGCCTTTTACACCTGAAATTCTGGATGTTAATAACATCTTAACATTTAATTTTAAGTTTTTTCTCAAATGAAATTTTCCTATCTTCCCATGAAATCTCTACCCTGCTTTCCATCGTAGACATATGGTAGCACTGCTCTATTAAATTAGCATTTAATATAATTATTTTGCTTTCTATGGAACGTCTTAACATCCATTTTTCAGAACATTGTTTAATTGCCTCATTACTTAGTAAAAGTAAAAGCAATCAACCTGCAGCTATTCTCTTTTTTGCTATTTTTTTCTTTAAGAAAAAATTATCTTATGCATTATAGGGATAACCTTATAGATTCATCTTAAATAAATAGATGCAGGATAAGTCCCACTGAATGAAACAGGACTAGTTTCTGAGCAGCCCTCTTCTTAAATATGGGTCTCTTTCGCTTTAAGGCCAAATAGAAACTATCATCAAGAAAAAAACAATGTTCAGCAATAGAAGAAAACCAGATGCTCTCATTAAGAACACAGGATTCAAACACTTGCATGCTTGCCAGTCTCTGATAACACATCTGTTGTATTTGTATTCATATAAAAGCTTATTTTTATATTCAATAAGCCAAGCTCTGCTTTACACTTTCACTAACACGGCCCCACTGAATTGGGGTTTGAACATGTTCAGGCTACACCAGAGCCTGGCTAGCTATATTCCTTCATTTATCTAGATTTATGCACCACCTTTCATAAATGCAAAATCACATTTAGCCTTACTTTATCAAGGCTTTCTTTTATTATATGATTTAAAACTTAAGAAAACAGACATAATGAATCAAGCGTATAAAGGTCAAAGCTGAGTTGAGTCCAAATTCAGTCTTCATCTCTAAGAAAGAAAGATAATGGTTCCATTTAAGACTCTTTTAAAATGTATGAGAAATAGTATCAGTATCTACGTACTGAACTAAGTAAACCAAGGATTTCAACTCAGTTTAAATCTTCCTGTGTTCAAAGCACAGCACTGTAGCTTTTAAAGTTATGGTTTTGCTATACTAATCTGCTCTTATAGATTTCAGGAAAAATGTCAAGTTTTAAGGTAGCATTTTTTAATTCCACTACTATTATAATATAACCAAATATCATGTATATTCATTAAAAAAAATATGAGCATCATGAGCCCAATTTCACAACCAAACAAGGCTCTCGATGCTGTTATAAAAAATAAAAGCAAATATGTTCTTGTTCAGTTGCTTAGTCCTTTCAATAATCCGTGACCTGATGGGCATAATTTTGTCAAGATAATTAGTAGCTTTTCCGATTTCTTCTATCTGTATGCTTATGTTTTCTGACACTTTTCTTTCTTTGCATCATATGTCCAAAATATCTAAAGTTCATTTTAGTGCTTCAGCCAAGCAATTAGCTTTCATTTCATTTAGCATTGAATGACTTTTTTTTATTCCAGAGCTCAAAGAATTTTCATTGTTTTTTTATAATATCACAATTCCAATGCATCCTTTTATCATTATTTCAACATTCTGAAGATCCATATGTTGTAACTGGGAAAACCACAACGTTGATAATATATACAGTACCTTCACTTTCAGCAATCTCTGCACGTTAACATTTTGTCTAAACTTGTCAAAAGAGATATCTTTATTTTCTGGCTAATGTCACCATTCTGTGAATTTCTGAGCCAAAGAAGATGAAGTCTTCAACTTCATATCTCTTTTTGCTTTTATTTTCTTTTATTATATGATTTAAAACTTGAGAAAAAAGACATAACGAATCAAGTGTAGAAAAGTCAAAGCTGAGTGCAGATTCAGTCTTCATCTCTAAGAAAGAAAGATAATGGCGTTTGTTTCATATTTTTTTAATAATTATTGACCAACTTATCAGGTTTTGCATTTTCTTTTTTCACTTTGATCAATAAATTCCTTAATATTTCTCACTTTGAGTCCTCAGCAATCTATCATTTAATGCTGACAATGTTAAAATTGCAATAATCTATAAATTTAGTTTTATAACAGTAATTAATAGCTGGTTTCCAATTGAAAAAGAAAAAAACAGGCATACCTTCCTTTTAACTAAAACAACTTTAATTGCTTAGGTAAAACCAAAAGAAAACTATAAGGAGGGAGGAAGAGCTTGGAGGAGAGAGAAAAGAGAAAATTATTCTAAATAATGTGTGCAACTTATGCAAAAATATATAAAATATAAAGGAAGGAAACCAAAGATGTCAATATATATTGAATTCCAGTTCGTATATTTTTTTTAAAAAATGAAATATTTTTGTATTAAATGCAAACTGAACGATTTCTTACTTCACTTGAGTACATGAAGTTCTGTGAAGAGACCCTGCCAAGAAGAGTTCCCAAACATTTTATTGTGAAAAGAATAGAAAGAAGCCTTTTCCCACATTACTGTTCTGAGTAAAGATTTCCCTGTCTGGAATCCCATGAAAAAGGAACTGTACTAAATAGGTCAGAGACCACTAATGTTTATTATTAATTTCAGAAGAAAGATGGACTTTCACTGCCAAAAGTCAATTACGAGGGAGTGGGGGAGGGCAGAAGGGAAATATGTATTTAGCGAGATTAGTCCCTATAGATTCAAGTACAAATTGGAACATTTTAACTGCCAGATAAATTATCTGTGCTATGCTTTTTTTTTTCTTTTTTAAGGTCAAGAATGTGGCATTTGGTAAACAAGCTACTCAGTATATGATTAGGCAGAAGAGAGGAAGTCATTCCCTAGAGATATGAAGAAAGGTTATGGCTCCATCATGTCAACTGCATATTTGAGTTTATGGAAGCAAGAGGAAATATTTAATTACAAAGACACAGCTTGGATTACAGTCCCATTGAGGTGAACCATGAAATAAACAAATCCACAACCAATAAAACAAATAACTCCACAAGTTTTATATTTGTTTCTTCACATCTTGCATAGGTCAGGGTTTACACTATATGGATTTTCAATAGTGGTTTACCCAACTTCACTATGGATAACACCCCTATTGAATCTGGTTCTGCCTATATTAAAGCGAATGTTATACAACTGATATCCCAACGAAGTGCCTGAGTGCCTGGATAGCATGATTTAGACCATAGTGGAAGCTGAGGTCCTTAGATCTAGAAGGCATCAATTTTGAGGAAAATTGGTACTGAGTTAATCATCTGCCTCTAAACCTATCCTCTGCATAAGCAGATATCAATATTAGTAGTCAAATCCTCTGTGAGTTTGTCCAACCTCATTGTTATCTCAGTTGGCAGTTACTGGCAGTTATTATCTGATGGCATCATATTCTATACTTTAACTATATGAAAATAATAATTTCATTTTTCCCTATCACGTTTCAGTTGCAACAATGTGTAAGAATAAATAAATTACCTATTCATATTTTTCATAGCATGGATTATTTTATTGCTCTATCATGTTTTCCGTTGTCTAGCTTAATTCCCAACAAAACTTCCCCACAAACACACTTTTTCTATAGCTTTTACAGCATAACGTCCTTGCTGGGATGTGTAACTAAACTATATATAATATTCCAAACATAATCTCATACAATATAGTAATATATATTTACTATAGTAATATAGTAGTAATAGTAATATATTAATCTAATTGATGCTTCTTTAATCTTCCCAGCTCCATCATAACTCTTGCTATGCAAGAGAGGTCTGCAGGGAAGATCCCCAACTAAATGCAATTAATATTTATAAAACTAAAAACAATTGCTCTGCCCTTCCCTTGCTACACTAATTGGCTCATTTCATCAAAAAAGAGAAGTCAAAGATATTGATATGAGGCAGGTTGGATTTTAAATAGTTATAAGCAACTTTTATTCTCTGATCAGAATTGCTGCCAACAAAGTTCCTCCAAACTATTAAAGGAATGGGTATTTTTTAACATTTTTATGTAATGTAAATGTACAGTTACTGGGGCTTGCATTCTTGGATTTAAAAAAAGCTTCAGCGCTTTAAAAACTTTCCAACATGAAGTTCCAACATATATTTGTCTTCACTGATATCTTCTATTAGTACTCTATTGAATTAATTAATGTATATGCCACTCATTTCACTGTCCAAAGTGACCCAACGGAACAATACAGTATCTCACATTTCATCCTGTGAGTACTGGAAGACTTTTTGCTGGGAACAGAACAGAAAATGGAACTCTACATTCAGAGTCACTTGATTGAGATGGATAGATATAGAAATTGCATAAATAAATAAATATTCTTGCAGTAGGTCCCATGTGACTTTTTAAAAAGTTAATTTAAGTTCCAGCACAATTTGTGTGTGGATGAAACAATACACAGTAATTGCAAACAGTTACTCACTTAAGAAAGTAAGAAAGAAAGGCTGAGTGGAAAAGAATTGAGGCCTTTGAACTATGGTTCTGGAGCAGACTCCTGCGAGTCCCTTGGACTGCAAGGCGTTCAAACCGGTCAGTCCTAGAAGAGATCAACCCCGACTGTTCTTTAGAAGGCCAGATCCTGAAGTTGAAACTCAAGTACTTTGGTCACCTAATGAAAAGGAAGGACTCACTGGAGAAGGGCCTAATCCTGGGAAAGATTGAGGGCAATAGAAGAATGGGACGACAGAGAATGAGGTGGCTGGATGGAGTCAGTGAAGCAGTAGGTGTGAGCTTAAATGGACTCCAGAAGATGGTAGAGGACAGGAAGGCCTGGAGAGATGTTGTCCATGGGGTCGCGATGGGTCGGACATGACTTTGCAACTAACAACAACATTCACTTAGAGGAACTTCTGGACAAAATCACTTCTAATGTGTTTTTCCTCTTGCCTCATCACTACTCCAAACATCAGTAGCTAATAAGCTTTATCTCAGCAGTTCTCAACCTGTGGGTCGCGACCCCATTTGGGGTCGAACGACCATTTCACGGGGGTCGCCAAGCACTGCAGTCCGCCATTTTTTTTGGGGTCGGCCATTTTTTTTGGGTCAGCCATTTTTTCCCTATCGCATGCGGGCCGTCGCACTGCGCATGCGCGATGCGCCCCGTCACGCCGCGCATGCGTGGTGCGGGCCCGCTATTTTTTTTTGGGTCCGCCATTTTTTTTGGTCTGCCATTTTTTTCCCATCACGATGCGGGACGTCGCGGCGCACATGCGCGATGCGCCCCGTCACGCCGCGCATGTGTGGTGCGGGGCCGCCATTTTTTTTTGGTCCGCCATTTTTTTGGGGGTCCGCTGTTTTTTCCCTATCGTGGTGCAGGCCGTTGCATCACGCATACGCAATGCGCCCAGTCGCACTGCGCATGCGCGGTGCGGGCCCGCCATTTTTTTGGCACGATGCGGGCCGGGATCGAGCCCCGGAAAAGGTTGAGAACCGCTGCTTTATCTGATTTTTCAGATAAACCTGTGTGGCCTGATGCCACCCAAAATACAGTATACAAATTTCTACTATTCCTTATTCTGATGACAACTGCTTTAAGTGATGTTTTATAATTGCATGTCATTTATTTATGTTACTATTTGTCTTGGTGTCAGTCATCCAGATCATGGTTTCCCCAAAGGTGCTTTTTCAAGAGGCAACTAGACTTTCCTGTTCTTCTTCTTTCACTTCTCATCCAAGAAGCTTTTTCAGCTCTTCTGCTTCACCAGAGCTGAAGAACATTTTTGGATGAGAAGCAAAACATCTTCACAGAAAAATAAGAAAGTCCAGTTGCCTCTTTAAAAAGCACCTTTGGGATATTTGTGCTGGTCTTGAACTAATTGAATGAACATCCTTTACTTATTAAAGAAAAGAATCCTACATTATTGGATTAACACTTATAGTTAATACATATGAAAGCTAATTTGCATTTGCGATGGTTTCAAGAACATTTTACTTGATACTACTAGATTTTATGTAAACTGTTCTCCATGTATTAAATATGGATTCTGCAATTTCTACAGTAAAGCATATGGTTCTTTATTTCTTGGATACTTCCTAGGTAGTTAGTTATGGTCAATAATGTATTTTAGTTTTTAGTATCTATCTTGCATGGAGAGCAAAACTTCTGCATGTTTGCAGAATTCAATTTGGTTTCACACAGCATGTTTGAAAGGAAGTGGAAAAAACAAACATGATGTAATATATAACAGAATAACTGAGCTGGAAGAGGCCTTGGAGGTCTTCTAGTGCAACCCCCTACTCAAGCAGGGGACCCTATACCATTCCAGAAAGTAGTTGTCCAGTGTCTTCTTAAAAGCCTCCAATGTTGGAGTGCCCACACTTCTGAAAGCAAACCATTCCTCTGTTTAATTGTTCTCACTGTTAGGAAATTTCTCTTTAGTTCTAGGTTGCTTGGTTCTTAGTTCTAGGTTGATCCGGCAGTTGTGAAGCACAACACCTGATCAAACCTCTTTGTCTTTAATATGCATGTGACAACCACATTAAATAGGGTGGTCATTTGATCACATGACTATGTCCACCATCTTGACTTTATTGTCTGCCCAGCAGATGTCACTGGTTTTCGTCTATTTCTTTGTTTTTGCAAGAGATTTGGGCCTATACACATTTCATTCATTAGAGGCAGGAACACAGCATTGAAGAATTTCTTTCATGCATGCCTTCTGTGGATGACAAGATCTGATTCATTTCAATGGGACTTTAAATCTCTTTACAAACAGTACCAATTGCCTTTTTTACTTGCCTTTAAAAAGGAATTCTCTGATCAAGAGCTTGCCCTGCTGGCTGACCTCCTGCTCAAGCTAGCTTGAAAACTGCATTCTACAAAAGGTCACCTATCACATGTTAAAACTATCTGGAGTTGAAGGTACTTCTCTTGCAGTTAATGTTATCATGCCGCCAGATCACAAACGACAGTGAAGAGGCCTTTTGTAATTTACATCATCTGTGAAGGCTGGCTAGTGCAGAAAGCAAAACAGAGTTGTGAATTATGGTGAACTAGGTGGAGAAATTTCAACTTAGGACAAAATGAGTCATCTTCTGTTTCTGTTCTCTTCAAGGAGATTTTATAAGCTTAGTTCTGAAAAAATGTGAAAAGCTTATTGATACAAGTTCAGGATAATTTATGAATACTGCAATCCTATACCAATTTTATATTATGTAAACAAAAATTTACAGCACCAAGCAAAAGTGCAGTCATTAGCAAGTAATTTGGGTCAGTCATTTCAGCTTGCTTTTAACTGATACATCTTTGCATACAGTTCATAAGATCAGTTTGAAAGGGAATTTCATAGTCAATTTTGTAGCAATCAATTTTTCTGGTAAAGCAAGACCAATATGTGTCTTATTGCCATATGTTGAAATTCAATTAGGCACAATCAATCACAAATCTCAGATCTGTATCTATATTAAATGTCTACAAGAGCTGCAAAGCAACCTTTTGATTAAGAATTACACAGAATTACACAATTACAAAGACGGAATTCAAACTCCAAGTCAGAGAGACCCAAGAACATGAGCAAATGTTCATTTCTCCTCCTCAAACCTAACATAGTTATGTTGAATTCCTTCTTAGTGCCCAATGGCCTGACATAGAAAAGACTAACTTATTTCAACATGGGATGTTGAAATATTGAAAACCAGTCAAACCAGGATGGAAAAAAAAGAAACAAAGTAGTCAACCATATGTTAGCCTAGCATATTATCCAAACTTAAACTCAAATTTTTGCAAATCTGGAATGGGATAGGAGTTTTCTTGCTTGTTGGCCACTGTGACAAAACAAAATGCTAGACTGAACTAGTTCTTGGCCTGATCCAGCAGGATTATTTTTAACATTTATTGAAAGTAAACCAATGTAGTATATGAGACTTACTCTTGGATACTTGTATCTATAATTACAGCCTTAGCAGCCTTACTAAAATCAACTGAGAAAGCAGATCTTTAAACACAATTCCATAGGTTAGGACAGAATTAACATGTAAATATCATGTACTTTATACAGGTCCTTTATCTTCCCAAAAGACTAAAGATAATTATTAGTGACAGGGTAATAAACTGTCAAATGCTAGATTAGTTTTAATGGTATTTTGCATAGGATTTCTCCTCCAAGAAAAAGCTTGTTTTTATTTGGAGATAATTTCAAATTTCTCCTCTCCTCATCAATATCCTGAGGAAAATGTTTGACATCTCTCTTCCCTCCTATTGCAATCCCTGGTGATTTCATAGAATGTATTTGGTGTTTATTACAGTTTCTTTAGGATTTCCAAAGAGACACAAGGGAAGTCAACTTATTTCCTGGAAGCTCTGGATTTATTTTGATATAATTTATTAGATTTTTACAAGTATTACACATAACATTTTCATCTTTTGCTACTTCCAGGCTTCCCAGAGCCAATACTCTTTCCCATCAGGTGAAGTACATACTACTTATTATTTAATCTGTTAACTCTTAGACTTCAATTGAAGGTCACAGCATCAGATACTCAACAATTTCTCTGTGCTAGATCTACAGAAGTAGTAGTAGATGGTTTAAGAAGATGTAGCAATGCCACTAAGACTTTACTCTGCAAGAAACTGTGTAATGCATGCAAAGAAACATAACCATGTGAAATTTACAATTGTGCTTGCATGCTTATGGAATCTATCTAATGAGGTAGTGAAGTTTAAACAATGATAGGGAAATAATTGCAAACCCTTCTGCATGGATCAGCTGAGTTAATAAAGCCTACCCAAAGCATACTTAAATATATACCGTACAATTGGGTAAGTATGGGAGTGCAAGCTGGATTAGCTCTATACTTTTTAGGTAGTAGAATTCCCATTACCAGTAGATGGCCCACATATCAATCCCTGATCAGTTTGGTCTTTAGGCTGAAAAGTAGGAATTCTCTTATGTTTCATCTCCCAAGTCTTCTGATTTTATTTAAAATGCAGCTGGGACTTTTCTAGATTATCAATTGCAGACTTCATGTTGTCATGAGCATGGTCTATTCCTAAGAGTTTATATAGCTCATAAAATTAACAACCAATCAACACTTGCCTTTGTTGCCTGCAGCTGAGCTCAGAAAACAGGCAGTTCATCAGAGTAAGTCTCTTTCTTCCTTTCTGCCATCATAAAAATAGTGAAAGTTAATTGGTAGCATCTCTGTAACAAAATCTTTTTCCATTCTATGGTATTATGCTGATATGAAGGTTAATTTTTAAGTGGCTACATACACCATACAGCATCACTAATATGTGCCAGTGTGCCCACAGAAAAAAAAATGACAAGGTTATCTAAAAATGGGAGGTTGGATAAGCTAATAATATACTCCAATGAGATACACAGGCTACCTCTTGAAAAAAATTGTGGAGTGGCAATTTCTGCTTAAAGATCCAATGCCCTTGCTATGTGGAAAATCATTGAGACATTAATGATTTGGTAATTTCTGTGATGGTAAGAATTTACCGTAATTACAATATTGTGTGTTTGCAGAAATCTCACATTGTCTCATTATTGGAACTGCACATCCACCTTTAGAATTCAAACTAACCTTGTGTTTGATGCATCTCTATGAGTGGTATTTTTAATAATAGAGTGATTTTGGCCTTCTCCAATGCTGGCTAGGGATTTTTGGAGTTGAAAAATTGCTTTAGTGAACTTGGGAATACCAAAGTTCATAGTGCTTAAATAGTTTTTTTGTTATGTAGAAAAACCATATGTCCCTTACACAGTCATGAGGAAGAATTTCATTCTACCTTCAAAACCTTAAAACATAATTATTACAAAAAGTAAATGTGTTCCCACATTTATGAAACCACTATATGATTTTTGTCTGGCTTTGGCTTAAAAGGTAATGTTATTTATTCTGGGATTTACATATTGTATTAAATTATGAATTAGTTAAATTATATTAGTTTATTAAATAAACCACCATTTGGTAAACTCAATCCTAAACTCACAACAATCAGATTGAGTTTAGCAAATGGTATTTTATTTAATAAACTTTGAATAATTCATAATTTAACACAATGTGTAAATCCCAGAATATTTTTACCAATGAAATGTGGAATGTAACTACTAGGATCATGTAGGTTGTACAAAGCATCAAAACTAATATTCCTCAGAGAGGATAGACCAGGGGTAGGCAACCTTGGGTCTTTCATGACTCATGGAATTCAACTCCCAGAATTCCTGAGCCAGCACAGCTAAGGATGGAAACCTCTCTTTTTCCCCTCAGCATGGTTGGTGTAAGAATTCTGGGAGTTGAAGTCCACGAGTCATAAAAGAGCCAAGGTTGCCTACCCCTGGGATAGATGCATCTCATTTTCTTTGATTACTAAAATATTTGCAAAATAATGGCCCAGTTCTTGTTTATATGATTTATGCATAATTCTTTGAAGATAAAGTCTTGATAGCAATTCCATAATTCTGTTAACTCCAGTTCTCAGCAATTCACTACTTAGCTCATTAGTCCTGAAAACATTATAAAGTCCTTATTTGGGCAGGCATTTGACAACAGGTTAATTTTATTGCAGAATGTTTTTTTAGAACATGTTTTCAATGCTTTGTTGACATTAGTTTGGAAGGGGTGTCCAAATACAATATGTGTATATAGAATCTGATCTGTAAGGATTGGGCAAGCTGCAAAAAAAAACCCCATCCCTAATTAATCATAAAATAAGTGAAGTATCTGAAGTGTGAGCAAAAGGCTTATGTGGAATCTTAACATAGGAAGTATTAAAAAGGAGGGAGTCTTTACAGCCTGGTCCAGTCAGAAGAAAGCAGACACAATGGCACCAATGGCCATGAGAGTATTCTTAGTACAGATTGTTATATTGATACACAATGAGTCAGAGAGGAGAAAGTACCTCAGTGAAGTTACTAAAATAGGCCATCTTGGTCTCCAAATTCTGAAGTTGGAGAGATAAAGTGTCCTTTGAGCTGAATTGAAAGGAGATTCTATTAATAATACAACAGTAAAGAGAAGGTCTCCCTTAAGCAAAGGCAGCTCTTCAAAGAACTCTCAAAGGCCTCTGGAGTGCATTCAAGAGCAATGCTGTAAAAGAAAAATAAGCTGCTGTTTCTTATCTTATCAGTGATGAGTTTTGACAATTCAACGACTGAAAATTACTCCCTCACCAAATGCAAAACAACAGGTTATGCCATGGGTCAAGGTTTTGTACTTGTGGTGAAGTGTTTTCCTACACCCTGTGAAAACTGAAAAGTACCTTGCTCTTTTTCTTTCTGATATGAAATTAGAAACATGATACTCTGCTATCTGAAAACAGTTCATCTACAGCATGGGTGTCAAACTGCTGGCCTGGGGGCCAGTTTCATCATACTGGAGCCGCGCCCACCCCATTGCCAGCAATGGCAAAAAAGCTCCGATACTTCGCATGACGTCACGGGACGTCACGAGTTTGACATGCCTGATTTGCGGTGGCAATTGGCAAATAATTCTCAGAGCAACTAATTCTGTTTCACTTGTATTTTGATGGTCGAATAACCCTGCTCTATAGAAAACCTCCAGACTTTCAACAGAAATAGTGCAATATATATCAAAAGCCTCACACCATAGAGAAAGAAAAGAAGGAAGGAATAATAGAACAGATAATTATGTGAGGATGTGGAAATGTAAAATTCCTGTGAGAAAGGCAGATGACTACCTCAAAGCCATGTATCCAACCACAGAATAATAATCTCCTCTACAAAGACATCTTTCAGGGGTTTCATGTCCAGGCTCAAGATTTGTAAAAACTTAATTCATCAACATTTAGACTGGGAAGGTCATTACCATCAGCATATAGCATGATCCATATTGAATTTCTACATTCTGTACTGAGTGATAAAGTATTTTTAAATGTATAAGTAGATTAGTATACCTTTTTATAAGAATATAAGTAGAACCAGTTGGAAATTTAACTTTGTGAAAAATTAAAACTTTATCATGTTTTCCCAATTAAATATGATTTTATATCCTGTCACATCATTACTTAAGTTTTGCTCGAACTGATTATGCACTATCAAGTCAAAATTGATTCTTAGTGCCCACATAGATTTTCTTCATTCTGTGAACTAAACAGCTACTCATTATTACTCTTCATAGATAAGCTTTTCTAGTTTCTGTTTGGAACTGAAATTTTCTATGAGTTTTTTTTAACTTTATAGTACATCTTACCAGAACTACACTTTTTCTGACTTGTATTTCCTCCTTGAGTGTGTGTGTATGTATGTATGTATGTATGTATGTATGTATGTATGTATGTATGTATCTGAGAGGAGGTGAAGCAAATTAAGGTTTATTTGTCTCTTTGTGGTTTTCTTTCATAATTGCAGCATTAGTGATGATATATATTTCACAAACAAAGTCAAATATACATGTGCCAGGATAATGATACAGGATCCAATCTCTGTCGGTCACCAGGACCAGAGGTTTAGTCTTCCAAGCTTTCAAACTCATACTGGAGTCCATCCTCAGGGAACTTCTCTCTACCAGAATATGTACTTTGGGCTATTCTATGTGTAGTTACTACACATGGAATAGTCCAAAGCACACATTCTGATACAAAAAGGTTCCCAGAGTCTGGGCTCCAGCACAAGTCTGAAAGTTCAGAAGACTAAACCTCTTGTGCTGGTGACCCATACAGATTGGATCCTGCAACATATATTTCAGAATTCCTAATTAAAAGGGAAATACAGATAATCCTTGAGTTATGACAGTAATGGAGCCTGCCCATTGCAGTTGTAAGACAGGAGAATGTTAAATGAAACTCATTGTTTCATTGGCTCTCCCTAATGTATACATTAAACAAATGCATGGGCCATTAAATGTACATGGGGTACCTCAGGGATGTCTGTCTTGGGCCTCTGAAGCCCCACCACCACTGAGATACCTTGTGTTCTACTTCCTACCCTTGGGGTCTCTACAGTCACCTCCATCTATCACAATCCTGCGCTTGCCTTCTGAAGATCTGCAGAATTCAGGAGGCTGGGAAAAGGAGGCCAGCAGCCTCATTTTCAGCCCATTGTGAAACCTGAGGCAAAGTAACTTCATTGTTCTCAGTGTCAACACTGCTAGCTCAGGTTACAAAATATAGGTTTTTCTCTCCAGCATGAAGAAAAAATGTTTGTGCTTTGCAGAGTAACTCAGCAAAGCAACTTTGAAAGAAAGAAGCTGCTTTGCTGAAGAAAGAAATACTCATATACAAATACTATTTGTCAGTTTTAGTCTGGCATTTAATACTATCGTTCCTCCACATTTAGTAGACAAACTGGGACTTTTGGGCTTTAATACTTCTTTGTGCAACTGGATTCTTGATTTTCTCATTGATAGGTCCCAGTATGTACTAGTTGGGACTAATATTTCTAACACCGTTTATCTTAAGCACAGATTCTCCTCAGGGTTGTGTCCTAGGTCCATTGTTGTTCACTCTGCTGACCCATGACTGTTGTGCAAGGTTTGCTACCAACCATATTGTGAGGTATGCAGATGATACAACCGTGATAGGCCTCATTCAGGATGACAGTGATGATGCTTACAGGGAGGAAGTAGAGGGCTTGATGGGCTAGTGGAATAAGAACAACTTGACTCTAAAAAGAGATCATCATCAATTTCAGAAAAATCAAGCACAGACATACACCTCAGTGTATTAATAATTCAACTGTGGAGGTGGTTAGTAGTATTAAGTTTCTGGGAGTGCAGCTAACAAATAGGTTTGCTTGGTCCCTTAACAGCAAAACACTGGTGAAGTGGGCTGCATTTTCAGCATCATTTAAGAAAAAGAACATCTTTCTTCTCCTCTCCTTACTATTTTCTATAGAGGGACTATTGAAAACATACTGTTGTACCGGTAGTATATTACTGTTTGGTTCAGAAATATTACTGCTTCAGACAGAAAGGCTGTGCAGAGAGTGATGACGAGAGCAGAAAAGATTATTGGAAGTTCATTTCCTTCTATCCAGGACATGGCATATAAGTACTGTTTGAGCAGGGTCTATAGTATTGTCATCACATCATCACAAGGCGGTTTTTATTGTTGCCTTCTGGAAGGAGACTTTGTGGTATCCAAAGCAGAAAAACTAGATTCTGGAACAGCTTTGTTCCTTATAGTATCAACATTATTAACTAGCAAAGATATTCAAAATGAACTGTGGTTAATACAAGTTTTGGTGCCATTTTTTATAACTTGGCATTTTTTGTGCTCCTGCTGTTATATTATTATTGTTATCCTTGGGATGGTGACATTATTCAGTGGATAGCATTCTTTCCTTCATGAGCTGTGCATTGGAATTTCATTATAATGTCTGCCATTGTGTATACAGGTAAATGACAATAAAGGTTATCTTATCTGTCTTATCTTACCATCAATACATAACAATTAACAATGACAATACCCTTAGCATCATATTTATATTGTTCAGAAACATGCTTCCATATTTTAACTGAGAAGTTAACTGAGGTCAGTTGACATAGATGTAACTAAAGCTTAGTTTTACCCCTGTGTTTTCTATGCAAGCTAGGATTTCTAATCTTGAGATCCCACATCCCATTAGCTAATAAAGATATGTAATATACTGACAAACACTTAGGGAGCTGGAAATATGACTGTGCTTGTTAACCCTTTGTTTTCATAGCAACACCACTATTGCCAATATGACACATGGTTGCTGACTCCACTATCTCTACACTGTGGTTATTTATTTTGCAACAGACTTTCTTCTGCTGACTGTTGACTGAAAAGTCAAAATCTTGTTTGTGAGGTTATGAGTTGTACTAATGAAAACTGGTACAGCTTTTTCCAGCTCCTTACTCTTCAGATCAACTAGATCTGTATTATACCTGTATTATAAACTCTCATCATCCTAAACTAGAATAAAATTGATGGAAGACTGCTAAAGACAATATGTTGTCAAAGGCTTTTACTAAACAAAACAAAACACAATTTTCTAAAGTATGTCAACAGATCAAATACATTTCTGTAACTACCCTTAGTGGAATGAGTGTATGGTGCTTTAGTGTTGATGTTTATGATCTTAAATGTATACCTATTTGAGATAACAGCCCAAAATTTAAATTATACAATATTTGTAATGAATACTGGAAAATAATAACTATAGCATCCCTTATTGAAACCTTAATAAACATTAACAGAATATATAAATAATTATATGCAGAATAACAGAGTTGGAAGGGGCCTTGGAGGTCTTCTAGTTCTTGCGTCAGCAGCAAAGCTGTGTATAGCAGATAACAATAATTCTTCTATGTAACCATAAATAACAGTGACTTGAAAACATTTGGGCAGCCATGAAGATTTGTGAATAAATTAGAATTAAGTCAGATTTTATAATCTGTGGTTTGATATTTCCTTGAGTGAAGGTGAAGAAATCATTCTCAATTATTGGAATAGGGAGAAATTTCTCTAACATTTCCAGTAAATTTCTCCAGTAACGTTTCCAGTCTTGCAAGTGATTTTTAAAAAAAAGCCATGAAAAAAGAAATATTGACCTCTTCAGTAAGTACCCTCCACCAGTTACCATAACACAAGTCTCTCCCCATAGCATTTTTTCTACCATATCTCATTGCTCCTTAAGCACTCCAGAAATATTTGGTGCTTTTCCAAAGTTTTTTGCAGCTGTCTACCATAGACTTCCTTGGGAAGAATGCAAATCATTTCACAACATGACATTCTGAGAAATGTGATTGGCATGAAGCAATGTGAGCATCTCCAACTATAATTCTGGAAAGTTTGAGGTGATACATTACTTAATATTGTTATACTTCCCAAAAATCTCAAGACATGGCGGAAGCTTCAGCTGCAGTGAGCAGTTAATGTTGGACCAAGAGAATTAAATTAGCTTCTATTACTTATGTGACAATTCTTCAGCTAATTCTGATAGCTACTGTTTAAGAAGACTCTAACCCACAATTTGGAGACTATAAGGATCTGGGTAGGAAAAAAAAGATTTAGAATGAATTTCAGAAAGATGAAACAGTTGTGAATTTAAAAGCCAAACATGTTTAGAGATAGTCTAACTTTAATTTTGGCAATTGTACACTGCCCTGATTGGACCTGGCTTGTGATCTGTGGGTCCTCTTGGATTTGGGCCTCTTGTTTAAACAGCAGGTAAAGGCTGCAGCCAAAAGAGATGTGGTTAATGACATCTTAAAAACCCAGTTGCAGACATTTCTGGAATTTCTAGAAACAACGTTAGAGCTCTTTGTCCAGAAAAGTGCAGTACTACCGGTAGGAACAGCCAGTCTTCTACCTCAAACTCTGGTAGAAGACCCAAAATTTATACTGCATTGGTAAAACAGTACTTGGGATATTGTGTCCAGTTTTGGTTGCCACAATTCTCCAAAGCACCTGAGGGCAGGACAAGAAGTAATGGATGGAAACTTATCAAAGAGAGATCCAACTTAAAATTAAAGAGAATTTTCTTGTCAGTGAGAATTAATTAATCAATGGAATGGCTTGCCTCCAGAAGTTGTGGGTGTTCCTTCAGTGGAGATTTTAAAGAAGCGATTGAACAGTCATTTGCTCACAATAGTATTGGGCTCCTACTTGAGCAAGGCATTGGACAAAGAGACCTGCAGTGTCCCTTCCAACTCTGTTATTCTGTTGTTGTTCTGCTATTAGGACACATACCATCCTTAGAGATGAAAAGGAAGTCATATATATATATTCCAAAAGCCAGAGTCTATAAAATGAATTACTGGCTATTGATTACAATTAATCATCCAGAGTTACCTTGGGATAAGATGGGCAGTCAATACATTTAAAAACAAACAAACAAACAAACAAATAACATTGCCTGTGCATTGTGGTACCCCATTTATAGAATAGAATAAATTGTCTACCTGTACTCTTTCTCATAACCCTGAGAAGTGCATAAGTATAAATGCACACATCCCCTCTCTTCCTATAACAAAATTAAAAATAACATCTGATAGAATTGATAAGAGGATTTGTTTGTTTGTTTGTTTGTTTTTGGAATGTATGTGGTAACTGAACTGCAAAAGGAAGAGAAGTGGAAGAGAAAAGAAACCTGGATGGAGCTGAAGCAAAAACCAGAGAAGGGGGGAGACTGAGAAGCCCTGTGTAGACATTTTAAAAGGGCAAAATCCACAAACCAAGCAAAAGGATGTGCCCTACACGTTTAACCTGCTGTAATAACTCATCTTTACAAGCAGCCATGTAGTTTTCAGTAGTGATACCCGCAGTTAGTTCTACATCTACCCTTTCTCTCTCCTCTCCTCCAACAGTGTTTTTCATTCTCAGTGAATTAAGAGGAACTTAATTTTTTTTGGGTAGGAGGAGGAGAAATGTCCAACTTTTCAACTAAGTAAAAGTGGTGTATATGGAAGCAACAATGTATGCAGTCTTGATATTATAGTCATGGGGGAACTGAACATCCATTTAGAACTATTTTCTGCGAGGATTTGACAAATAACCATACATCCTTGGATATAAAATGAACAATAGCATCCCATGTCAGGAAGTGTTTCTAATCATATATCTGATGACAAGATGTCTCTTGCAGAATTACTATATTCCATATCGTGTGGACACTTCATAGCTACCAGAGCTAATGATGTGTTTTAGGCTTTTTTTCAAAAATGGTCTCCAGCTGCTTACAAAGCACAAAGAATTCCCTAAAATTGAATTCAAATGTAGGAAAACCTGACAGTCTTACATTTCTGAGTCTCTTGTTGTTGCTCAACAGGGAACAATGACATCTACAACTGGTTTGATTACTCCATTTCATCATTTATTTATTATAAGTTCTGGGCTCTTGATCATTCTGCCTTGTTGTGCCTTCATTATTTTTATGGGTCTTAAAGAATTGTATTAAATGATAAGAATTTTGTTATTTTCACATTAGAAGTTTTTAAATCTCTGGGATGCCACGCTAGCAGTTTATCATACTTCATAGAATCTCCATGTTTACTTGGTCAGACTCCAAGCAAGAGATAGCTGACAAACTGCCTTTTGGGTTAAAACAGTTGGTCTTTTCATTGTAAATTAATATTTATTTGGGGAATAAATGTTTTTTTAAACAATTTAAATACAAATCTAGCTTACATTTGTATCCCAATAAGTAGTAATCCTAAAATAATTTTCAAACTTTAAAGCACTGAAGAAAGTGTACATGTCTTCTGAAACATCAACAGGGGGCTCTGTCGAAATCTCTTGAGATAATGGGATAGAGATGATAATATGCTGAAAAACCTTTGCCCCTTTATCAATCTCTGGAGTGTATGGAATGAGAGAGACTCTCAGCATTAGCTTGAAATCAATAAACCAGATAATTAGTTGTACCTAAAGGAAGCAGTCCTATAAGATCCAGGTGCAAACAACAAACACATTTTAGACCCTGAATAATACACAGAAGTCTATTGGATGCCAGTGCAACACCTGTAGAACTGATGTTATGTGCACTGATAACTCTTACCCGTCAGCATGTGGGCTGCTGAATGTTTGTTTTGTGGCTTTGTTGTTTTGTTTTCTTGCTTTACATCAACTGTAATTTCTAAAGCCCTGTGTGGTAGTTTCTAGAATAAAGGTGTTAAGGTGTAGGTAACTATTGCCACAGCTTCCTGCTCCCCAAAGTGGTACAATTGGCAAACAAACTGCAACTGAGAGAAGGGCTCCCCTAGCCATACTCTTCACCTGGCTATTGAGTAGTAGCAATAGCTCTGAGACTAGATGTACTCCCAAGTTGCATACTTGTTCTTTCAGGGAAAGTATTTGGTTTCAGCTTCTTTCTCTCCATTCAGTCCCTTACCGTCTCCAGTGCCTGGTTCAAGACTTCTATTACATCCCTACTTTCTCCCAGTGGATGACATACAATTGAGTATCATCAGTATATTGCTGATGTTTCATCCCAAACTTGTGCATAACCATTTCCAAGTAGACATTTAAAATCATGGGAGCAATGATTCCTGCAGCAATCCACAGTCCAACGGTGAATATTCATTCACCTGTATGACCCCTCTTACCTCACTGTAATTCACTGACACCATCCATTGAGGAAGAAACACTGTTTCTTAATTCATTTGGAGCCATGAAGCACTTACAGGAAATAATGGTCTTCCCACTTTGCAGAGGTTATCAGTGGTATGAAATTCAAGAAGAACAGTAATTTGATCAAAGATAGATTTGGATTACCAGCTAATTACTTAAAGGTGAAAAGTAGACCTAAAATTTAACTACCTGTATGCTACATGTTTGTTATGACTTCCACAAATTCCCCAAGCCTTCTATATCTTCTTTAGCTTCCCCAGACCATGAAGTTGAAGTCTTCCATCCCTTAAAACCAGAGGAGCTGTACCATTAGCCCTGAGGTAAAGTTTAGGAGCTTACAAAATACCTGCTGTACAGGAAGGTGTGCAGTACACTGTCAGGTTCCCTAGGCTGTCTTTAATACCCAGAATCACAAATGTGATGATTTATGTATGAATGTATCCATTGTGATTTATAGACTATAAGTTATGGCATACGTGAATTGAGTCGGTTGTGGGTTCAAGAAAACATAGTTAAGCAAACTAAGGCTTAGTACCATATGTGATTTCCAAATGTGTGTTTTTCTTGAGGAAGGTTAATTAAAATAAATCCATTTAGATTTTATATAAATTTTCTATTTTCAAAATAATCCACTTTAACAACTGTGAAAACATTACAACTAATAAAATATAATACACTGATCCATGCTTATTCTCTCATTTAAACTGTGCAAGCTCCTTTTCTTAGTCAGTTTTTTTCCTTTCCACTCCCACTTCTCACTCAGTCTGTCTGCTGAAGAAATCTTGAGAATTTAGCTTTTTGGTATAATTTTCATTAGTTCAAATGTTCCCTGTTCAAATGTTTAATTTTCATTTAGAACTATATGGTTTACTTTTAACCTCTAATCTTTTCCATGTGAGATTTTCTTTCTATTTCCACAGGTGAGTTTTATCTTAAGAAATAGTCTATCAAACAAAACAAGGTCAGGAAATTAATCAGTGGAAAATGATCTGGTTTTCACAGCTGGGTTTGAAAAAGACAAGAGACGTGTTATTATAAAAGCAAGCAAAAACTCTACTATCACCTCACCATTTCACAGGAGAAGCAAGATGTGGCCTTTACTGTTTCTCATAGGTGCCACTTCAGCTTTTGCTGAAACAACAGTTCACAGATTTGATGGGTAAGTAAGAACACAAAATAATATTTCAGAACATTTCAGAATAGCACAACGGCTTTTCTGTTATAAATCATGTCTTTATGCTATTTTCTTTAGGGAAAAGGTTTACCGTGTTACACCTCGCAATGAAGATGAAGTATATTTTCTCAATTACTTAGCCAATATTGTGCAGGTAAATTCCAATATAGTACCGGTATATGGGGGGAAAATATGCTTAAAATAATGTTCATTTTATAGCATGTCATACTAATAAAAGATGAGGTGACCAATTCATTGTTCTCACAATAAAGAGGGCTAAACTGGGAAAAGCAGCATATACTGACATCTGGAACTTTAAGTAATGGAACACAGTGATATTACCAAATTTGTGGGAGCCTTGGACAAGCTGTTATTTGAGAGATTCACCAGCTCTACAATCCCATATGGTCTCTTCCTTTTGGTTTAACAGCCATCAGAAAGAAACAAACAGGATCAATTTTAATTCTCCTAATATTCATTGTCTTTACTCAATATCTCTACTAGCCTAAGGAACGGGGAAAGGGGAAACGGGAAAGGAAAGGAGTTGTTTTTTTTTGTTATGGATTTTGTCTCTAAAAAGAAAACTGAGTGGAAATCAAATAACTAACAGATCCCATTTCATTCTCCAAGTTCTTTTTACTTTTTTAAGAGTTGTAACAGCTCAACCCCAGTAACATTTTATTTGCTGTTTGGCATGGTAGCTTGAAACTACAAAACTTTCAGAAAGATTTGTTTCTCCTAATCCTGATACAAGATTAGTCTCTCTGTACATTACAAAATAGTGAAGCATTTATTATTATGGTCACTGACTATAATTGCAAAGGAGAGGCAGGTAGCTAATCTCTCTTCCTTTCATAAAGAACAGAAAGTACTACTTTGTTTACAATATCTGTAATCACAATGAGTCCTATGGAGCTCAAGAGCAATATCAGTATTGTTTGGAGCTTCTCAACATATCCAAGAAAATTATCAAAGAAATTTCATAGAATACTACATTCAGATAGATATAATTCCACTATAACCAGTGACACTTACCGATAGTCCACGATTTACAATCATTTGTTTAGTAACATTCAAAGTTACAACAGCACTGAAAAAAGTGATTTATGATCATTTTTCACACTTGCAACCATTACAGTATCCCTGTGGCCACATGATCAAATTTCAGACACTTGGTAACTAACATGTATTTATGACAGTTGCAGTGTCCCGGAGTCATGTGATCACCTTTTGTGACCTTCCCGCAAACAATGGGGTAACAAGATTCACATAACAACCATGTTACTAACTAACTAACTGCAGTGATTACTTAACAACTGTGGCAAGAAAGATCATAAAATGGGACAAAAAAATCACTTAACTGCCTTATTTAGGAACAGAAAGTTTGGGCTCAGTTGTGGTCATAAGTCAAGGACTACCTGTATTCTTGAATAATTATGCATAGCACTGGCCTGTTGGAATAATCCAAGATCCTCTTCTTTTCAAGAGCTTCAAATGATAAATAAAGAGATATTGAAAGATACTATTGTAGATTTGAACTGTTTTTGAGGTTTCTTGAAAGGAACTTAGGCAGTTTCAGAGCTATAACAATTTTATGATAACACCATGGGTTATCTTATTCCTGTGATATTTATTCCAGAAATTTAAGAAATGCAACCAATCTTAATTTTTAAAGAGGCATTTGTCTGAAAAAGTATGTCTAATAATAGCATGGAAGGTTGACTATCAACTACAAATAGAAATAGAAAAAACACTTAGGTATAATAAAAACTACCCAAAAGAAAGATTTGACTAATTCACTAGAATTTGAACAGAAGCACATCTACCAGATGATAACAGCACACACAGGATTTTCTTGCAGGCACTATGTATAGGGCTGTTTTGAAAAACCATAAAAATACTATTTTCATCCGATTAATACTTTGAACAAGCTTTTTTTCCAGACTTAAAGCTCAAGAATACATAGCTGCAGTGCACACATATTCTTCTTTTGTGATCAGTTCCTTCCCTGTAATCTTCCCTTAGTGTTATATATTTCCATATAATGCTCTGTAAAGCATCATGTATTCTCATGATGCTAAATGAACAATCTTTAAACCAATGCAAAATATTCTATCAAAAAGAATTAGATACAAAATCTGCCTGTATATTTCTTGTCATTACTTTAAATTTTTAAATAAAAATAATCTCTGTCTCCCCCCAAAATGATAGGCTGTACAAAGAAATTGTGCCATCATGGGAAGAACTGCTGTTCTATGTGGCTCTCTTAAAGGGTTGCTTGCTGAATTTTCACTTATTATCAGCTTCTCCTGTTTGTTTTTTCCCCATGAATGTTCAGTGAACCTCTTGTTCATTCCAAATTTGGATTTTGTGACCTTGATGTAACCATATTATGGCATGAGAAAGAACCATCAGAGATAGCAGATCTGTTTTCAATATTTACACTTAGCTTTGATGTTGAGAAATAGCTGCAAAGGAGAGGAAGGGACATTATAATCTTTATGAGACATGGCACTTAGCAATGATATACAGATGTCAAAAGGGCTTTTCATTGATCATAGAGCAGTTTTGGGTCTTTCCCATATCTAGCTCCATTCTACATTATAGTTTAAAAACTCTTAAGTTATGCTCTTCACATTTCTGAAGCTTTAGGCATTTTCACTATTATACTGTAAGTATATTCATAAACAAATTGTTTGATAGCCATCTGATGAGAGAACAGGAGAGATTGGTAGAAGCCATAATGACTTAGGATCCAGTTGCTAAGTAGTTACAATGGTCCATAGGCCTCACAATTATAAGGACTCACCTCAAAAAAGAATATTTGGCCAGCTATAAGTTATAGGTATCCATCTCTGGTCCTAGAAGTAATTGGAACTGATATACTGAAGTAGGGCCAGTGGGCTTCTAGTGCATAAATCTTTTATCAGAAAAATTGCTATAATTAGAGAACCATCTCAGTTGGGAAACATTTAAGTTCCCAATAATTTCAAAGGAGGCTACTTCAGTTATCATTCATATATCATAGTCTAAGCAAAATGAACATCACAAATTCCAATAACCTTAAATAAATAGTTTGGAATTGGTACTCAAAATTAACTAAAATTACTGAATCAATGTTTTATAAAGATCAATCTGCTTAAGAAAATGAGGAATACTGAAATGGAATTGGAGAATTATCCGTGCAGTTTTTTTGTTTGTTTGTTTGTTTTGTTTTCCTTTCCTTTTCTATGACTACTGATTTCCTAGTATGGAAGTGAGACATTGGCTAACATTCAAAGCTCTTAATTAAAACTCAAGGGAGAAAAAAGAGAAAAGGAGACAGATTGTTTCATATCCAGAATCTTCAAAAAGTCAGGCTTTTAAAATTAATAGCTGACAGATACCCATCTAGGGTCCAAAATGCTTCCTCCAACTCATTTTGGAGCATGCATAATCCTACTAAATATTTCCAAATATTTCTACATTAACAATTCATAAAATTTTGCTTAGCCATAAATACTGGCAGATGCACATTGATTTCTTACTTATACATTTGACCATTAGATAACAGTCTTTAACATAAAGTATTTACAGTACTATATATGCTTTCTTAGCAATAAAAGGCCATTACAGTTCATCATTTCCATGTAAACATTTAGAAATAAGCTATTCTTTCTTCTTCCAGATCATAACGAAAAACTATAATGAATTAGGCCTCATGTTTTACTGAATCTGACTCTCAAATCCTGGATAAACAAAATTCACCTCAGATTAGTCCTGTGACTGAATTGCACCAAAAGTCCTTAATAAAAAGTACCCATTTAAGGAATGGTATGATACAATCATGTGAGTGAAGTAAAAAAAAAATATAAAAGATTAAATACATAAAGTGAAGCCACAACAAAAGTAAGGATGGAGTTATATGGTTATTTTTAATTGTTATCTTAGACAACCATATATGATCTAAGGAAAAAAGTCTTATTTGTCACAGCATATTTAGATAACAGCTGACCTTGATTATGGATTACAGTGCCAGAAGTAATAATATTTGTTCACTGCTTAGATACAGGCACCTTTTAGAAATGCTTTAGTCACAAGATGTCTCTATAGAACCATTCAGTACATCTAAATGAAAGGAGGCTATAAACCTCTAATTTAAAAGAATATATATGCCACAATGAGGTAATACATTCATACAATTTTTGTTAATTTGTTTCTCGGTGCTAAAACCACCTCTGCATGTTAGTTCTCATTGGAAGGCATTATAAAGATTGTCTTGTGGATTCCAGTTGCTCTGAGATTTTAATATACAGACATATTTTTTCAACAAATGTAGAAATGATCCTTTTAATGGCCAAAATAATGAATTAGATTCATTCCAGTTAGGATATTTATAGGACTGCATCTTCTCATGTTGACAGTTCTCCTATATGTCACAGTATGCAAATTTGGTTAGACTGGAAAATGGAAAACCCCTTGTATACAACCATAACTACATTATAGAATTATACATATTACCTAGAGAGAATAGGCAGAAAAGCAGAGGTGAGAGCTGATGAGTCTAAAACATATTAAGGAGAACTAATGAAAGTTTAGTGGCAACTGATGGCTGCAGAATTCTGGAGTTAAAATACAGACATCCTAAAGTTGTCAAGATTGAGAAACACTGGCCTAGTCAGTGAGGCACTGGCCTAGGACAAAAAAAAACCTAGAATCCAATCTATCAATATTCATGGAAGCTTGCAGGTGATTTTGTATAAGTCATCCCAGCTTAACTCTCAAATATCTCTCATATATTGGGATATATGTGAAGGAAGGAGTGCTACATTCAATAAGGCTGTGTATTCTTTGTAAATGTTTTGGATGAATGCTTCAGTTCTGAGAAATATCACTCTTCTAAACTAGATTAAGACATCAGAAAAAAAAATCTAGAAAAGCATTATGAGAAGCCACCTTTACATTGTTGCTAGGAAAACTATACAGACTGTCCATGAAATTAACTTAGAGAAGACTTTTCTATCATTACTAAAATGTTATTGGGCATTTTTATCCAAATAATCTTACAATGCAACTTATGCCTGTTTTGATTCTCCTATTCAATAAATGTCCTTCCATTGCCATTTTTCTTTTTGAAAAATTAAAGTAGTAGCAGCAGCAAGGAAATAAAATTCAAATCAGGTAAGCTAACACATTTGACTTTGGCTATCTTCACAACATAATGACCATGTAATTCCCCAGGTAACTGACTTACCCTCATATGTCAACAACACACAATCACTAATGATTCTGTGATCTTTCCGGGCACTGCAAAAGTTTAAAAGTTTGCAGTGATCCAGTTAGGGTCAGTGCCATGCAAATAGTGTTAGAAAATCCTTATTCTTACCTAACCTAGCCCTTTTCTGTGCCATGGCCATTTCTAAGTACCTATCACCATCTCATCCACTGCCAGGATCACCTGTGAATGTAACCTCTTGTGCCATTTCACAAAAACCAACTCACGTGGAGCCAATATCTACTGAATGCAGGACTTATTTACTATTAAATGACGTAGCCAAATATTATTTTTCAGGCTTTTCCATGAGTCTAAATAAAATTTGGGTTATTTAAATAAAAAGGTGATTTGCTTGCAAAAACTCCTAACCATGTCTTCATCATTTCTAAAGTATATACATCCCTAATGTACTGTGGTTAAGCTTCTAAAGGAAATATACATATATTTAATAAAAAATTAGCAACTGTATTTATTCCATTTCACCTCATAACCCCAAAGTTATAGTTATAATATGGGCACTGATGGAAATGTTTGAGCCAGCCTGAAATCCTGCATCCTTTTTGTCATGGTTTTCTCTGTTCAGGTTGACTTTTGGCGACCAGATTCTGTTGAACTAGTGAAAGCAGAAATGACTGTTGATTTCCGAATTGAAGCAGACAGATGTTCTGAAGTTGAGAGCATTCTACAGCAAAGTGGACTGAATTATGAGTATGTTTTTTGCAGTATTTATTTATTACATAACATATAGGCCAGTGATGACGAACCTATGGCATGGTTGCCAGAGGCGGCACTCAGAGCCCTCTCTGTGGGCACACGTGCCGTTGCCCCAGCCTTGCATCTCCCAATGACCCCCTCCTCTCCAGCAGCCCCTTTTGAAGGAGAGTCACCCCCAAGCATGGCCCACACTGAGCAGCGCAGCCAAAGACATGGCAGCCAGGCAGCATAGACAAGACTCTGCCCTCACACCCCATCATGCAGTTGTTGCTGCAGGGTGCGGGCAGAGGGTATGGCTGCCATAGCGCTGCTGGGCTGCCTGGGCGATCTGCGCTGGGCCCTGGAGGCGGTGAGTGGTCCTGTGGGCAGGCAGGGCAGGGAATGGGGGCAGAGCAGGGGTGGGGCAGGGGGGTGGAGAGGGGGCAGGGCCAGTTTTTGGGCACTCGGTCTCTAAAAGATTCGCCATCACTGATATAGGTGGTCCAATGGTACATAAATCTCCATGTAGATTGTACTATGAATAAAACAAAACTATTGATTAGAGTTGAATGCATCTGTCCGTTTTTGTGCCTCTCTAGTTCTAGTTTTTCCCATCAATCTTAAATTTCATTTGTCTTATTTTTACATCAGTTTCAAACTATTGGGATTTTTTAACATTCTCCTAAAATATAATCTATTTTACCACATAGTTCTACTATCATACATTATATGTAACATTGCCTTATGTATGATTTTTTTTCATATACATTTATAGGTCTATGCTTATTGTAAGTAGTGTCATATATTGGAAGAACCTTGTCTACTGGTGGTGCAGTTAAGACCTTGTAGATAATTGAATCTCTACATGGTTAGATTTTTTTAAATTGATAAATCGATATGCCTGAGATTTACCACAAAACAGTCAACCGAAACAAGAGTAATAATTAGTTCCAGGATGCAATCAAAAAGGTAGGATTAGGGGGGGGGGGAAATAGAGAGTAAGACTTTCACCTCAGAAAATATCAGATCATAAGGGGTGAAGAAACAGAGCAACAAAATAAAGTCCTGAAGTTTGACACAAAATCAACTTTATTTAGCACATAATTTACATTTTTTTTCAACACTGCAAATATCAATTATAGCAGATAGAAAATGGAAAATACACTGTGGAAAGTGGGAATCGTCCATTAGTTGTGCATTGAGGAGTTATTGTTTTGCTCTCAGTTGGTAATCTTGTAGCACTGTAGACCTTGATGGTGTAGGATTGTCACACTGTCAAAGGGAAGAATTATTTCACCATGTGTGGAGATGCTACCTCCTCCAGTGATGAATGTACACAATTCAGCCTGCACCACAGAGCTTTTTGAAAGATTGTCCCTGACAAACTTCAGAGAAATGTCCTTGCTGCAACAATTCAAGATAGCAGCCTTTGATATGCATCTGTGATACCCTGACATCATGTCAGTGTAACTAGATCAATTGTTAATTACAGTATTATGAAGGTTAGATGTATTGCAAATTGTGTGTCTCATACTCTCCAAATGCAAATTACAGTGGACATGGATATGATGTTGCACTTTCCCCAGCCTTTCCCATTCGGATGCCCTCCAGATATATTGAAATTACAACTACCAACATATGCTATCATTACAGTTAGGAGTTCCTAAGAATATTGTTTCCTCTTCATATCTGGAGAATGCTTGTCTGGGAGTCTTTCTGTCAAAACAAAATTGAATTTTCAAATCAAATCAATCCACTTCATAAACTGGAATGGGAAATTCAAACCCAACAAACTAAGCCTGACTTACATAAACTCACTGATTAACATGGGTAGGAAGATCAGACCCTAAGAAATCTGGGGGAGCACAAAAGAAATTAAAATAACCCATTTTGTCCAATCTGTATTATTATTTCATTGCAGAATTTTAATTGATAATCTTCAAGCTGTCCTTGATAGGCAACTGGACAATCACGCTCGGACCGCTGGATACAATTATGAAAAATATAATAGTTGGGAAAAGGTAAAAAACATTCACATGTGAAAATTCTCTTTCTCATTACATTTTGCAGTTTTACTTTTAAATACTACTCAAAATCAGACACCAATCAAACAGAAAAGGTGCAAAAGGAGGGACAAAATGAAATGTGAATGACAAAAATTAAAATAATTATTAAAATTATGTTAAATAATGAAAAAAAAATCAGGCATAAAGAATATGCAGTTTAGGAAGCAGCACACATACTTTTCCAGGGTCAACTCTAGACTCTTTAGTTAATATGCTCCTAGGCCACAAAGGCCACTCTCCTTCTGTCAGACCTAGGAATCTCCAACCAGTTAATACAGAACAGGACAGGAAAAGCGAATATGAACTTCTAAATTCCAGATTCTCATGATGCACACTATTCTCTTCCAAGTTGCTGGCACCATCTATATTAGGAGTGTTCATTTCTTCTTCAGGTGAATGGCTGAATTTGGCCTTTGAATAAAATATGGGGCTAGGGGAAAAAAAACCTCTCTATTTAATTTTTTTTTCTATTGAATCAAAACTAAGTCTTGTTAACCTGACTGCCTCTAGTCATGTATTTAATAATTTCCTGGTTCCACCTCATTAAAGTGATGCATTTGATTGCTGCTTCTGGAAATTATCAAGGCTGTGGAGACAACAAGCAATCCTCTAGCCTTGGTTTGTCCACTTCCAATTTACACTGTCCTACTTGTCCCCAAGTTATTTCCCCTAGTAAAAGGGAAGATGGTAATGGGTAATGCCTAGTTCTTTTTCCTCTTTTAGCTATGCACCAAACGAAGATAAATATATAACTCAGTCTCTGGGCACTAACCACTTTTAATACATTGGTCTGAATTCTTCAGGAAAAGAAGACAAATGTTTTCCATCTCTTATCTAGGCAGTAGGAATCTGCATGACCCATTAGTCTAAGTCATTTTTTACATAATTTATTTCTGTTGTTAAATGCATTGATCTATTTTTTTTATTAACAGATAGATGCTTGGACAGCTGTTATTGCCAATGAAAATCCAAGTCTTGTTTCCCGATCACAAATAGGAACAACCTTTGAGGGACGTCCAATGCCTCTCCTGAAGGTATTCAATTTTCAAAAATCTGTTACTAAAGTATCAGGTTTCCTCTTGGCGACTAGCAAATAGCAACCTTTCTTAAGTTTTTGTTAATTCTGGATATGTGTTTGTATTTTTAAAAAATTGCTTTAGGAAACCAACATAGATTTTATAAATCCCTTTCATCCATTGGGATTGATAGTAAAGTCTTCCTAAATAGCACATTCTGCAATAAAATCTTTTTGACAGATAGCACATAAAAATTCAGCCGTATTCCTGTAAGCAAGGTAAATGTAATTTACTTTTGTTTAATTGTGTACTCCATCTGTTATTTGTAAACATATTTGCTATAAAGTGGTCTATAAACTTCAGAAAGGACCCCTTTCCCTCTTTTTTGTTTTTGACAATGAGATGCAAACAATTAACCAGATTTCCCACTTAACACAAAAAAACCAAAACCTTGTTATTTCATCACATTTGAAGGAAAATCCAATTCTTCTCTCAGCCCCCATGTAGTATTTTTGATCTGTTTCGCAATAGTACATTAAATGTTAAAAGGGAGGGAGTGGGATCCCATGATGACATCTGTCCAATAACTAATTAATTAACTAGTATAGAATTCACTTCTTAGAATGAGCAAAAATGGAGATAGTGACAATAATAAAAGAAGCCATTCCCATTTCTGAAATATTAAGATTGAGATGGCTCTGTTTGCCTGATTTTATCACTATGATTTCAAATGAAGTAATTCTCTTTTATCTCGACTTGAGTTTTATCAAATTCTGATGTACACCTTGTGTTAGTCATCCAGAAATTGAAATACATAGAATGTTTCCCCATAATAGAACGTCCTGTAAATACATCATAAAAGATATAATAATAATAATAATAATAATAATAATAATAATAATAATAATAATAATAATAATAATAAATAATAAAGTTGGAAGGGACCTTGGAGGTCATCAAGTCCAACCCTCTGTTCAGGCAGGTGACTGAGAAGATTTAAAATTTGCATCAATGTTAGGGGAGAAAAAGTTACTATACTAAAATTCCAATGTGACCATTTCTTATCTAGGAACCAGCTTATGTTGTGATTTCAGTTATGGCAATATTATGTTAATTTTCTACCTCTTCAGGCCAAGCTGAGCTTTTTGCCTTAGTACATGCCATATTCAGATCAGATTCTGCCTTTATTCTACCAGCTCCATGCTTTGTCAAAGGGCTAGGACAGATATGTCAAACTCATGACATCACATGACATTGCGTGACGTATCAGAACTTTTTCCCCCATTGCCAGCAATGGGGTGAATGCGGTTTCCTCGTGACATGTCTGGCCCATGAACTGGCAGTTTGCCACCCTTGGGCTAGGAGATATAAATATTAGTTAATCCATGGCAGTAGATCTCTTTGTTATAAAACTAGCACATTAATGGTCTTGGAGTTCAAACAAGATCTCTTTATGGCAAAGGTGAGAAAATAGTAGTAAGCCAACATCTCGTCTAGAGATGCCAAAGCTCAAGGCTGCATCATTCAAAACTGACCTCAAAATGGCTAATTTTGAATGCAAGCACACTAAAGTCACAGGAGAAAATGGTATGCAAAGCCTTTTCCAGCCTTAAACATTTTCTTTCAAAAATATGAAAAATTAGTCTTGACACACACACCCCTTAAAAGTCTTCCTGCAGCCAGTCAAAAAGTCTAGAGTGTGTGCTCTCAACCTCATCAATATTAAGATCTGTGGACTTCAATTCCTAGAATTCCTGAGCCAGGGAATACTTCTCTATGTTGAGACTTACTTTCAAGGAGTCCTTGAAAGGTAATTTACCCATTTTTTCTACCCCTGCCACCACCACTAAGAAGTGGGACTTACTTATACTCATTGTATTAAAGTGCAGAATGAAGCCGGTGCACACTGAGTAGTAGAGAGAAAGGTCAGCTGTAACCTGCACTTTGAAATATGTCTTGGGAATGCAGGTATCTCTTTCAATGGATAATAAGTGGGATAGTAAGCCTCTTGTATGCTAAGACTGCCTATGCTCTTTGTCTCCAATTCTGTCCTACTTGTACATTTATGGAGAAATGTTGTAGAACACTACAAGACTCCAGTGCTCCTCCCTGCAAAAGGAAGCCAAACTCTGGTCAGATTGGCTAGAACTTTTCTCCATTCAGGGAAGTGAGGAGCTGATAAGATCAGCATGGGATATACTTTTCTTCTTACTGACATTTGCTTTAAAAGGTCATGAGAATAGGCCCTACATCATTATTGTAGAATCACAGGGTTGACTTGCAAGAGCTTTTCCTAAGGGTGCAATAAACCAAGCACTACAGCTCCATTTCCTCTTTTCATTTTGGTTTAGCTTCTATGCAGCTGTGACCCAACTGCTCTGCAAAACTAAAAGATTCACAGTACCAGATCTTGCAGAAATTTGCCTTTGGTTTGCAGAGTTTCCTCTTTAACAGCTTTCATTAAAAACCATATCAAAGCAATACCTAGCCCTGTTGAGGTGATATTTTTGCACACACAACTCAACATGCAAATAGCAACAAACAGCCACTTCCTACTTCAAATAACTCGGGAGACTGCCCTGACAAGCTACTTGGCTGTTCAGATGTGACATGATTGCCTTTATACACATGTAAACACCTCCATGTGAGCTGGAGCTCTGCACTAACGCACTTCCAGATATATTGAGCAACCAACTGCCTCATCACTAAAATATGCCAGCTGAGGATGATGAAAAGTGTAGTGCAACATCTGGAAGGTGCTAAGGAGAAGAAGGTTAGTATAAGTAACAGTACACAAGAGGCTGCATATTCACATACGGAAAAGGAGATTGGAGCTTAAGAAACTAGCTGCTATCAGAATTATCACCTTTATCCAATTTATTGCAGATGTCTCTTCTCAAAATTCACTGCCCCATTAAATGGCAATCAATTATGGGAAATATGGCATTCATTTTCAGAGCTAAAATGAAATATTTCAAATGTATTTTTGACAGTAAAAGATAAGTCGCAGAAGTGGTAGCTATGATAAGGACAAATTTGCTTCCTATTGAACTTTAGATAGTTGTACTACATTGCCCTCTCCAGGAGCAAGGACCAGATCATATTGGTCCACCCACAGAGCTTAATGAAGCTAATCAAATTCCAGATAATTAATTGGATTCCAGTGGCCTGTTTGAGTCATCTCCTGAGCACTTAGTACAGGGGCTTCTTCTAAACACCTCCTTCCCCATCTCAGAATCTCCTCGCATACTATGCTGTTACAGCCAATGATACATAAGGCAGAGCAGCTTGAACGATTATGGGACAAGCCTAGGAATGCAATCATATGTCATAGTGTGGGCATCATTGCAAACCCTATGCTCTTGTGATCATTGACCTCCTTGCTACTACTTAGGGGAAGGCTTAAAACACATTTATCAAAGCTTTAGAATATTCCCATTTTATTTATTTTTATTTTATTTATTAATCCCATTTATAGGGCCATCTATCTTACAGAAGCGACTCTGGTTAGTTGTAGTTTGTGTTTTATATCTGTTATTATTTTTAACACTGCTTTTCATGAATATTTTTACTGTGTCTTTGTAAACTGTCCAGAGCTAAGTGGACAGGCAACATATACATTTCTTGATAAACAAATAAGTGTTTTGTTTTAAACTTTTCAAGTTTCTTTAAGAACTGTCTTAAAAACAGCATAAGCAGAATTGCCCTTAACATTTTCCAGCTTGTGGCTACTATATCTCTCCATCCTCAATATGGCCATGAAATTAAGTTGTAGCATAACGAGGTGGGGATGACAATTATTCCATTGCTAGTGCTGACATTTTTAAAATAATTAAGGTTTTTCAACATGAAAAACATAAGCACTCCAAATCTGTTCAAATCAGACTAAATCTTTGTTACAGTCATAGACCAGCATAAGGAGTCTGATGTATAGTCATTGAAAAAAAGCATATAGATATATAGAAATAAAATTCTTTAAAAATTATGAAAAGCTAGAAGATATAAAATATATATAATTAAAAATTAGATGATAGATAGATGACAGATAGAGACAGATAGACAGACAGACAGACAGACAGACAGACAGACAGAGAGAGAGATAGATAGATAGATAGATAGTAAAAGAAGGGGTAGGACCACTACATTGATGTAGGAAAACATAAAGGCTAGTATATGGAAGACTATCAAGTTACAAAACACTCTACCATGGTGAACTGGAGGCTTATTAAATCTAGTTTATAGAAAAGCTCTTCTGAAAATTTTTTAGTGCTATTGCACAGAATCTGGCAATATTATATGTTAGAAAACTGTTGATGTCTGAAACCACAGGGTGGTTTCCTGTCCATCCCGGGTATTTATAAAGTTATGATGAGATGAGGTTGACATGAATGTTTCTATAGTACAGACACTGGAGAAGGATATGCCCTATTGTTTCTGTGTGTCCACCATTGGCTTTCTAGGCACAGCTGAAAGGAGAGCATGACATCATGCCAGAGTAAAGTCACTTCTATGTTTAGGTACTTTGAGTTTAATTAGTTATGCCATAACGGGGTAGAGTACCTATTGGGTTCCCTGACAATAAAGTTTGGGGTCCTGGCTACATCTGTGTCTGCTGTGTGCTATTCAATAAGTGTTTGGATTGATGATATTCCTCTGCTGTCTGAAGACCTGAACAGAAACCAAGGTTGAGATTTTAGTTGCTGCTATCTGTTTCAAATCAAACCTGTATTTATTTAACATTTGTTTGTTTGTTTGTTTGTATAGGCCACCCATCTTACTCAAGGTAACTCTGGGAGGCTTTTTAATCCATCTCACACTCCCGAATTGTCCTTAATGCATTACAACAAGCAATAACAGTGAATTTGTATTTTATTATTATTTTGCAATATTTCAATTAAATCATTAAAAATTATAAAAAAGAAAATATTGAAAAGAGAGAGAGAGAGAAATCTTCATAATCAATGTTTCTACACAGAAAAACACTAGTCTAGCCAAATATATGTTAAGAAAAACTTTGTTAATATAAACAGAAGCCTAAAACAGCAGTAACTTGGTAATCAACTGCTCTGAAACTCATTGAATTTGGTATTCAATGCATTTTGACCTAAAATTTTTGTCCCAGTACTCATTGCTTGTTTGGTAGTCAACACACAAGCTAGAACAGGGGTTCTCAACCTTGGCAACTTTAAGACTTGTGGACTTCAATTCCCAGAATTCCTCAGCCAGTTGCCAAGGTTGAGAACCCCTGAGCTAGAACTTGTCAGTGTCAACTACATTATTCTTGTCAGTCTCACTACATTATTCTTTATGGGAAACATTTGTTTGGTACTTACGTTTTTAATACTCATCGCACTTCCTGAAACAAATTAATGATGAGTAGCAAGGTACCACTGTTCTTTATTTATATAAGAAACGCTCACCAGATTTCAAAGCTCTTGCTTTTTATTTGCTTTTCTCCAGCCAATGAGCTAATATTGCACTTTTGCTTTCCATTGTTCTGTGATCTGAGGTTTAATTTGCTAAAAATTAACACTGTGGTCCAGTCTGAGTACATAAATATGAACATGAGGCTTTTGTATATGAACTGACTTCTGAGTTTTGTAACATGATTTTTTAAAAAAATCCAACTTGGACAGAAACTGCATGACTAGAAAGATTAGCTGGGAAAGAAATCAATTCCTTGTTCCTTTAATGGTTGGGAAATTCACCAGATGGAGCTTGTCATACTTCTGCACAATAAACATCCCTCTTGTGAACTACATTTAAAGATAAGAAAGACTTGTCTTCCTTTGCATCTGGATATTTTATACCTTACTATTTATGTAAGAGGCAGAATTATATAAAAACAATATACTGCAGGTAGCCAGATTCTAAAGATACACCATAATCTCCAAGGATAAAATATAGTGGTTTGTAGGGATGACAAAAAATACTAAGACATAGGTTCCATCCAAACACACACACACACACACACACACACACACACACAAAAGGAAAAGGATGCAACCTCTTTCCATATGAACTCAAGTAATAATGGAAAACAACTCTGGTTTTAGTTGTCATTTATGTTTTATATGTTATTCTTTTAATACCGATTTCATGGATATTTTACTGTGTTTTTTAAACTGTTAAGAACTATTGAGGGGACAGGCAACATATTCATTTCTTACTAAACAAATAAATGTTTTCTTTTAAACTTTTCAAAGTTGTTTTAAATCTATTAGAAATTTTTAAGAAGAGATTGGGCAACCATTTGTCTAAAATGGTATGGGGTTTCCTGCCTGAACAGGGGATTGGACTAGAAGACCTCAAAGGTCCCTTTCAACTCTGATATTCTGAGTATTTGCACTATGTAATATTATTTGTACTATGCTATTTGAAGACCATTAACAATTTGTATCCAATTCTTTCTTTCATTCATTTTCTTGCATAGGTTGGAAAGCCTGGTGTAAATAAAAAGGCTATCTTTATAGACTGTGGCTTCCATGCCAGAGAATGGATCTCACCTGCTTTTTGCCAGTGGTTTGTACGAGAGGTTGGTGACAAAATATCAGTGGCAGAAATTATTGACTCAACTGAAAATGGAATTGGTTGGGATTGTAAAATTAAAGAAAAATTATTTACAATTCCACAACATATTCTCATTCTTATTCCAAAGTTGCTGTCTTTCCTATAAAATAACACTCTACTTTGATTTTTCATTTGATTTCCAGTTTGCATTTTGAAGCATGATTACACTGTGAACATGACGCTGGAGTTTGCTATTGCAAAAAAAAAAATCCTGATTGCCCCTTTGCAAAATTTATTCTATTCACTATTAAGAGAAAATCTGTTGCAATTAAACAAAGTGTTAGGGTTACAATAACAAATTGGGGAGGTCTTGTAAAAAGATATCATTAGATTATAATTAAAATATAATGAGCAGACTGTGCCATATAAAATGTATCTAATAATTAATGCACACTTCTAAGATAAGTTTAAAGAAGCTGCACATTCTCCAGTGCATGTTAAGTAGCAGCTTCTTCTATTTTTGATGTCATAGCTGGTTTTTAATGTCACTATTTAGTTTATTGGTTTCTTAGGTTGTTGGGTTTTTTTAAGAATCTTAGCACTGACTAAGCATGCTGAAAATTTTGTCTTTCAGTTCTGGTGATACTCATTACTTGAGTTCACTTTTAGGGATATTTATTTCGGAAGACATGGACTTACAAAATCTGGTACACATAAGCCTAGCAACATGAGAGCATTATGGATTGAATTTCTCCTTTTCCTCAGATCTGCAGCCCTTTGAGGCAACATCTGTCTAGAGAGAAATAAATAGTCTTCTTCTTTCTGGATCTGAATCAATGCCAAAGTTGACTATAGTCTTTTATGAAGGCACAGAAAAAGTTTCAGTTGTTATTGTTGTTAATCCTGCCTTTCTTTTAAAAAACATAAGAACATAAGAACATAAGAAGAGCCATGCTGAATCAGGCCAAAGCCCATCGAGTCCAGCATTCTGTGTCACACAGTGGCCCACCAATTGTACATGGGGATCTTGAGCAGAAAGAGAAGGCAAAACCCTCCCTTTCCCTTGACCCCCAACAAATGGTACCCAAGGGAATCCTGCCTGCCTCAACCAACATAGAGGCGGCACATGGACATCCGTTTTAATAACCACCGATACACTTTGCATCCATGAATCTATCTAGCCCTGCCTTGAAGCTGTCAATGCTGACAGCTGTCACGACCCCTTCAGGAAGTGAATTCCATAAATCAACGACCCTCTGGGTGAAGAAATATTTCCCTTTATTTGTCCTCACTTTCTTAGCTATGAGCTTTAGGGAGTGCCCCCTTGTCCTGGTATTGTGTGATAGAGAAAATAATTTTTCTCTATCCACCTTTTCTATCCCATGCATGATTTTATACACTTCGATCAAGTCACCCCTTAAACGCCGTCTTTCAAGGCTGAAGAGACCAAGGCGTTGCAATCTGGTTTCATAAGGGAGGCGCTCCATTTCCTTGATCATTCTTGTTGCCCTTTTTTGCACTTTTTCCAGTTCCATTATATCCTTCTTGAGGTGCGGTGACCAGAACTGTACACAGTACTCCAAGTGTGGTCTCACCATCGATTTGTACAGAGGCAATACAACACTTGCTGACTTATTTTCGATTCCCTTCCTAATCATGCCAAGCATGGAATTTGCTTTTTTTTACTGCTGCTGCGCATTGGGTTGACATCTTCATTGAGCTGTCCACCAAAACCCCAAGATCCCTTTCTTGGGTTGTCTCAGAAAGTTTGGTCCCCATCAGTTGGTAAGTATAATTGGGGTTCTTTGCCCCGATGTGCATAACTTTGCACTTGTTTAGGTTAAAATGCATTTGCTACTTTGTTGCCCACTCACACAATTTCGAGAGATCCTTCTGGAGCTCCCGACAATCAGTTTCACTTTTCACAACCCAGAACAATTTAGTGTCATCAGCAAACTTGGCTACCTCACTATTAACTTCTACATCCAGATCATTGATGAATAAATTAAAAAGTAAAGGTCCCAAAACTGAACCTTGGGGTACACCACTTCTCACTTCTTTCCATCCGGAGAATTGTCCATTTATTGCCACCCTTTGCTTCCTACAATTTAGCCAGTTACCAATCCAGGACAAGACCTGTCCTCTAATTCTGTGGCTGGAGAGCTTTTTTAGGAGCCTTTGGTGAGGAATTTTGTCAAAAGCCTTTTGAAAGTCAAGATATACAATATCAACTGGGGCCCCTTTATCTATGTATTTATTTACACCCTCAAAGAATTCTAACAAGTTAGTAAGACATGATTTGCCTTTGCAGAAACCATGTTGATTTTCTTTCAGCAATGCCTGTTTTTCTATGTGCCCTGTAATTTTATCTTTAATAATGGTTTCCATCAGTTTGCCTGGAACTGAGGTTAGACTGACTGGTCTATAGTTTCCTGGATCACCTCTGGATCCTTTCTTGAAGATCGGGGTTATATTTGCTTCCCTCCAATCCTCCGGTACAGTGCCTGATCTTAGAGAAAGATTGTATATTTTAGCTAGAAGTTCAGCAATTTCACACTTGAGTTCCTTGAGAATTCTAGGGTGGATGCCATCTGGACCCGGCGATTTGTTGACGTTTAGTTTAGAAAGGTATGCAAGAACATCTTCCTTGTTTATCTCTTATCAGGTTTAATTCAGCTCAAGGTGGGGTACATAGCATCTTCTCTTCCAATTTTTCCCCACAACTCCCCTATAATAAGGTTGGATTAAGAGAGTTGAGTGGAACTTCAACAGCTAAAGGACCAACACATGGGTTTTCCCAATCCTAGTCCATCTTTACCACTACACCACATTCTCTCTTTTTATGCCCAAATTTGTAATATTTGGGGTCAATGCCTTGCAAATAGTATTAGGAAATCCTAACTCTTACCCAAATCTGTCCTTTTCTGTGCTCTGGCAATCCTAAAGGTTGTATTAGAATCTCATCTACTCCCAGGATCATTTGGGGATGTAATCTCTCGTGCCATTTCACAGAAATCAGCTGATCAGGAGCATTCTGTTGGGCTCTGAAAAAGTTAGTTCTAACTTCCTTTTTCCACTGTTTTAATTCTTTGCATGAGCTGCTAAAGCTACCCTCTTTTAACCCAATAAAGTACAGAACATAAACAGTATATAGAGCATTGACAGATTTGCCATGGTGATAGGATACAAATTCTTTTCATGTCCTTTAAAATGTGGAGAAGCAGTTTGAAAAGCAAAAATCACATTAATGTATTTGCTATTCAGATTCATCTTTCCTTATACCTTCCAGTAATGCAACAGAAAGCAAAAATTTCCCTTATTTACAATATTAGTTATCAAATCTAATCAGAGACTCCATTATTGTCATCTATTAAACATTTAACATATTTACTGTCATATATTTTGAATAATGGGGAAAGCTATACAATTAATTTCTAAAATAATCACAGATATCATCATAACGTTAATTTTTTCATATATCTATTCAGAACCTTAATCCATCAATTAATATTGCAGATAGGTAGTCAAAGAATACTAAAAGGATCTCTTTATAGTCTTTCAGTGACATCCTAATTTCTAAACAATATAAATTCTATGACTCTTTATGAATTTTCTCCAATGTCTATATTCATTTAGCAATTGGTATCATCAGTATTGCCAAACTGACAATAATTGACAAGCAGCTAAAATTTTAATTAGTGTTCTTGATTCATGCTGCTGTTCTTACTTCTCTCAATATTTTTTTCATATCCCTATTCCTGTGCCAAAAATATGTAATATTATTTGTAATCATGCAAATGAAAATGACATCAGGCCAGTCATTTAGATTATCCTTATCATCTATCTCTGTGGTTTGTATGTAGGCTGTTCGAACCTATGGAAAAGAAACCATTATGACTCAGCTTCTGAATAAGTTAGACTTCTATATCTTGCCTGTCTTGAATATTGACGGTTATGTCTATTCTTGGAAACAGGTAAGTAATACACAATTAGCAGGTCATAATTATTGTATCACTTATTTTTCAAAATATACATTCACAAATCTATTCCATTTCAGAGTCGCATGTGGAGGAAGACTCGTTCTGTAAATGCTGGTAGTACATGCATTGGTACTGATCCCAACAGAAATTTTGATGCTGCATGGTGCTGTAAGTATCCTGTACCCTAAGAAGAAAAATCTATGCTCCAATCCTATGTGAATCATGATGAATTCTTAAGTTTACAAACATCAACTCTAGTTGAGTTCCAAATTCTTAATGCAGTCCTATGAAACATATTGTAGAGGAATTTTAAACATCTCTAAGAAAGAAGTGCTCTGTGGTTTAGAACTGAACTCTATTCCACATAAGTTACATGGTTTTTCTCTCTGTCAGCAAGAGGCAAAAAAACCTTCCTCTTTTCAGAGAACAATATACATATATACAAATAAAATAAAATATGAGTCTGTATAATGCTGTATACGATATACTTTGAATTAGCCTGATTCCTCCCACATAAATAACATATTTCTAGAAACTAATGAGCAAAGTCTTTTTGTTAGTTTTTACATGAAGCATATTCATACTAGAAGTGATGTTGGCAGAACAAAATAAAATATTCACATGTATATATTAACACAAAAAATAGTGTCCTAGGGTAAACTCTTGGTAAATAAGCTTTGCAAATCCTTTAAGAGAGGTTCTTCAAAATGCACAGGAGCAGATACTAATTTCTGCTTTTGGAATTATAAAAACAACTGCTGGGTAAAGCTTCACAAAGCCAAATGACTGTGGAGTTACACTCATGTGGAGAGAGCTGGAAGCAGTTTCCAAAGTGGCCTTGAACCTGTAAAAAGACATAGCTGCTTTAAAAATTCAAAAAGTAGTACAATGGTACCTTGGTACTCATTAATAATTGGTTCCAGGAGGCACAATGAGTACCAAAAATGATGGGTACCAAACAAGGAATAATGTAGTGAGTCACAAGGCAGCCAACACTGACAAGTTCTAGCTTGTGTGTCAAGTACCAAACAAACAATGAATACCAGGACAAAATTTTCATGTCAAAATGAGTTGAATACTAAATTTGATGAGTTTCAAAGCAGTTGAATACCAAGGAATCACTGTACTATAGGCACTCCAATTAATTACAATACATCTTCCTCAAAGCACTGCCACAAGCCTTATGAAATACTGCCTGGTAAAATATATGCAGTATATTCCACAATGCTGTATGTCAGCTTCACTAACTGACACTCTCCAGAGTTGTTGCCATCTTCATACCTTGCAACTTATAGAAATATTAAACAGGAAGGAGGCCAAAACCTGAGATTGATGTTTTTATTTGATCTTGACATCAAAGGGCACCAAGCTGATTAAATGCACATGATCTACTCTGGCAGACTCCAATTTCCTCACATTTCCCGACATTTCAAATTGTTTTAATTGGAAGTTTTAAGAATTAAAGCCATAGATTATGATTATGATTATGATTATGATTATGATTATGATTATGATTATTGTTTATTAAACTTATATGCCACCCTTCTCCCAAGACTCAGGGCAGCTCACAACAAGAATACAAGTATAAAAAAACATAACATAAAATCAATTAAAATTACTAATTTACAGTATAAAAACTAGGTAATTTATTTCACTCGTACAACACACAGTCACAATCAAAGGCCCAGGGGCAGAGTGCAGCTCACACACCCCAAACCTGTCTGCATAAATGTGATAGATAGATAGATAGATAGATAGATAGATAGATAGATAGATGGATGGATGGATGGATGGATGGATGGATGGATGGATGGATGGATGGATGGATGGATGGATGGATGGATGGATGGATGGATGGATGGATGGATGGATGGATGGATGGATGGATGGATGGATGGATGGATGGATGGATGGATGGATAGATGGATAGATGGATAGATGGATAGATGGATAGATGGATAGATGGATATAGATGATATAGATGATATAGATATAGATACTCTCATTTTTGAGCTATAAGGTCAGAGCAATGATGATAAGTAACATTAGACAACAATAAAACTTGCAGAATATAATTCTTTCTCCTACTGTTGTATACATGGGAGATGGGAAGAAATCAATGCATAAAATATTTTAAACCACTGAGCCAATTTTTCTTTACAGTAGATGCCTATTTCTAAGAACTGCTTGTCAGACAAACTGAAAAACATTGTGAATTATGGCAGACAGTGTAAGGAGATGCAGAATTATGCAGGGTAGTGTTCCATTCAATGTCCACATTTTCATTGCATGTGAATGCTAATTAGGGAACATATCAAACTCTTTCTGTGCAGGAGCAGGATTTTGATTAGATCAAAATAGCCCCTCACATTTATGGGTTAAATGAATATATATTAATATTTCTATATAATCCCTTTTTAATGTGCTCCAAACAGTTGGGTGTCTCAGTGGAAGTAAGCCCATAATTTATATAGCCCACTTCACAATTCACGTATCCTGTCACACGGGGATATTATTTTGTAATAACAATAGCCTCCATCCATTTTCTTACATCTATCTGGTCATCTCTGAAAAACTAATTGCACAGTTAGCTAACTGCACTACATCAGTTCCAGTTTTTTCCAAAATAGTTTTTGAACAATGAGATTGATTGGAGAAGTAGATAAAAGAAAGCACATTTGGTTGTGAGAAAGAAGATTGTGGAGGTGCTATTCAGAGTGATGAAGTAGTGAACAGGAAAGTATGATAAAATAAATATTACTTTCAAAGCTACTTTTAAAAGTAATCAGTCATACTATTACTTGAGACCTAGCATAATGTATAGTGGCTAAAAAGATCATGTTATTCTCAGTCTGAATCTTCCTTCTGCCTTGACAGCATGACATGTCCTTGTGCAGACCATTATCTGTCACCCTTCCTCCATCTATTAATATTTGTTTGCATGCTCTTCACAACCAGCCATTATAGCATTGCAACAACTCATAGCTAAAACAACCATGACTTAGCATAATGTGTGAATCCAATCATTGATAGACTTACAGATATATAAAAGGTTTTGAAAATTTAAAAATGCTATGTTTCATCCTGTTATTAGCCTGTTCAATGATACTTACTTAAAAAGTAAGTTAAAACTGAAAATTAAAAGACATAAAATCATTAGGAAGCCAGAAAGGTACACTTTTTCTGCCTTTTAGACCAACCTATCATGTCTAATTTTTTTCCCTACTTCATTCAGCTGTTGGTGCTTCAAGAAATCCCTGTAGTGAAACCTATTGTGGTAGTAAACCTGAATCAGAAAAGGAGACCAAAGCTTTGGCTGACTTCATTCGAAGAAACCGCTCAACTATCCAGGCTTACTTGACCATTCATTCTTACTCCCAGATGCTCCTTTATCCATACTCTTATACTTATGATCTAACATCGAACAATAAAAAACTGGTAAGTAGAATTCGGTGACAATGAAGTTGAAAGTTGTATTAGTTGTGAACCTTTCAGCAAATAATTTATCTTGGGCTTCAATTTGAGACAATTCAGTTTTGCAATATATTTGTTTCCTGTCTATTGCTGAATCAGCTTAGAACAAATGTCCTTCTTATACCAAATTTGCTCATTTAAAAGACAAAATTCTTGTTTTCAAAGAAGACAGTCTTGTTAGCTGAGGTCCAGTGAACCATGCTCTCCCTCACTTTCCAACTCGTCTCAAACTTTCCACACCTTAGTTTAATTTTTATAACAATTAGTTTGCCACATCTCTATTTTTCCAGTCAGGCAATTTGCCTTCTTCCCACCATACCTCTATTCCTTTGAATGATTAAATGGAAACATTAAACCAGGGTCCAAGGGATATGAAGTCTCCTTCCCACTTCAATCCAGACAGATTGCTTTGACTATAAAGGACTAGTCTTAAATTTACAACAGGTGTTTGGATGTATCATGAATGATTGGGAAAATACTAGCTGCTACTTTCTTAGAACAGGAGTGGTTATCTAGGCATATATTTCTCATTTCTTTTTCAGATAACTTTCTTTGCCTATTACTAGTGTGTCTCCACACATTCTCACCTTCTTTAAAAACAAAGGGAAGGCAGGGAATAAATAGCAGTGAAGACACAGGCAAATCAATTCCAAAATAATGTACTATTTAATTAGTCCCAAACAACATTAGAGACATTGACCCAGAAATGGCCTGAAAGTATATTTTCTATCACAGACGTACTAAACAATTTGTTTCATTTCCCTTTTCTTATGAACAAATAGTATTTTTTCATATGAAGTTTTTCTTTTACATTATATTCATTTTAACTTACTTTTAAAAGTTAATATCAATAGACAAAAACCACTTTCCTGTCAAGGGACAAAAATTAACTATTAACTCTGACACACTGTGTGTAAGGCTGACCTGCATAGACCATTTAAACTGCTGAAGAAGCAACCATTGATTCAACAGTAATGCAGAAACACAACAGATTTTCATACATGGTTAAATAAGAAAGAAGGTGAGGTATCAAACAAAATCAAAGTCCAAAGATAGAATTCAGATTCAAGAACCAGATTTTAGTAAAGGGAGGTTAAGTAGTACCTGTAGATTTTACTCTGCTAGTGTCATTGCCGACCCTAGGGGTTCAAAAGTGAGGTTAGGCCAGGAACATATGAAGTTATTAGTTGGGAATGAGATTCTAGATTGGATTATGCAACACACTAAACCATAACATAGTTTGCTTTTGGCATTATAGGTTATAGTAATTTATCATCAGTTGGAACCATTTAATACACCATTTTTGCTTTCTTTGTTCATGCACAGGAATAACAATAGATATGTACTCCTTGTCCAAGATAATTCCTAAACTAAGTGCCTTAGAACATTATACAATAGAAATTTTTTTGAAAATTTAATTATTTAGTTAGGAATATTTGAAAAGTAGAAGTATCCGGCACTAAAATACATTATGACAAATAGGGTATTTCAAAAATTGAGAGGATTTTAATTTTCACTTGCCAGAATGGTCACGTACTGCTTCAGACAGATTCATAATATTTCTCAAGTGGAAATATCAGAATTTGGGCCAGAGACAGAAAGTAAGAACAGATTAATAGTTTTTCTTTGGACATTTTGGACATTTTTTATTTGATGGTGTTATGCTAGATTATATACATTTTTATCCTTAAACTACAATGTTTTAACAAGTATTATTCAAAGGGTAGATCCATTTGCCTCTCTTTCTGCCTTTCATTTAACAAAGCAATATTTAACTGAAATGCAATAATATAAATACAATGGTAATGGGGGACTTTAACTACCCTGACATCAACTGGGAGACAAACTCTGCACCAAACTCTGGAAGATCAAACAGATTCCTAACAAACCTAGCAGACAACTTTGTCTCCCAAAAAATAGAGAAGGGAACTAGGGGATTAGCCATTTTGGATCTAATTCTCACTAACAGAGATGAGATGATAGAAGGTGTTGAAGCCATAGGAACCTTGGGAGGAAGTGATCATGCAATTGGAATTCAACATTATGGAAGCATAAGCAATAGAACACAGTCAAACTAGAGTCTTGGACTTCAACAGAGCTAATTTCAATAAACTTAGACAGGGCTTGGGAAGGATTCCATGGATGAGAATCCTCCAGGGAAAAACAACTCAAGAAGCTTGGGAATTTTGAAAAGTGAGATAATAAAAGCCCAGTCTCTCACAATACCAACAAAGAGGAAAAATAACAGCTCTCAAAAGAAACCAGCATGGCTGCATAAAGAACTCTCTGATAAATTGAAAGGTAAAAAGGACAAGTATAGAAAGTGGAAAGAGGGACACATAACTAAGTCAGAATATCAGCAAATAGCCCGAGCCTGCAAAGATGAAGTGAGAAAAGCTAAGGCTCAAAATGAACTGAAGCTTGCAACCAAAGACAAAAATAACAAAAAAAAGCTTCTTTCAACATGTAAAAAACAAGAAAAAAGTGAAGTAAATGATTGGTCCATTAGTGGGTGAAAGTGGCAAAAAGGTGACAAGCAACAGGGAGAAAGCAGAACTATTTAACTCGTTTTTCGCATCTGTCTTTACACAAAGGAAAAAAACAGACCAACCTATCAAAAATAGTGCCATAAAAAACAGAATAGAAATACAAGTTAAGATAGGCAAGAAAATGATAAGTGAGCACTTATCCAGCCTAGACGAGTTCAGATCACCAGGACCAGATGGATTACACCCCAAGGTTCTCAAGGAACTGGCAGATGTGATCTCAGAACCACTGAACTATATTTTTCAAAGATCCTGGAGCACAGGGGAACTACCAGAGGACTGGAAAAGAGCTGATGTAGTTCCCATCTTCAAAAAAGAAAAAAAATGGATCCAGGAAATTACAGACCTAGTGGACCAGTGGACCAGAGGAATGCTGTGGATATAATTTACTTGGACTTCAATAAGGCATTTGACAAAGTAGATCACAACCTACTACTTGATAAGATAGAAAAATGAGGGTTAGACAGCATCACCACCAGATGGATTCATAGCTGGCTGACCGGCCATACTCAGCATGTGGTCCTCAATGGAGCTGCATCTACATGGAGGGAAGTGTGTAATGGGGTGCCCCAGGGCTCTGTTCTGGGCCCAGTGCTCTTCAACATTTTCATCAATGATTTGGACGAGGGGATAGATGGGGAACTCATCAAATTTGCAGACAACACCAAGCTGGCAGGAATAGCCAACACTCCAGAAGATAGGCTTAGAATACAGGAGGATCTGGACAGACTTGAACATGGATGCTATCTAACAAAATGAAATTCAATGGTAAAAAAAGTATGGTTCTACATTTAGGCAAGAAAAACCAAATGTACAGGTATAGTATAGGGGATACCTTGCTCAACAGTAGTAACTGTGAGAGGGATCTCGGAGTCCTAGTGGACAATCATTTAAATATGAGCCAGCAGTGTGCTGCAGCTGTCAAAAAAGCCAACACTGTGCTAGGCTGCATTAACAGAGGGATAGAATCAAGATCACATGAAGTATTAATACCACTTTACAATGCCTTGGTAAGGCCACACTTGGAATACTGCATCCAGTTTTGGTCACCACGATGTAAAAAATATGTTGAGACTCTAGAAAGAGTACAGAGAAGAGCAACAAAGATGATTAGGGGACTGGAGGCTAAAACATATAAGGAATGGTTGCTGGAATTGGGTATGTCTAGTTTAATGAAGAGAAGGACGAGGGGGGACATGATAGCAGTGTTCCAATATCTCAGGGGCTGCCACAAAGAAGAGGGAGTCAAGCTATTTTCCAAAGCGCCTGAGGGCAGGACAAGAAGCAACAGATGGAAACTAATCAAGGAGAGAAGCAACCTAGAACTAAGGAGAAACTTCCTGACAGTTAGAACAATTAACCAGTGGAACAACCTACCTCCAAAAACGGTGAATGCTCCAACACTGGAAGTTTTAAGAAGAGACTGGACAGCCATTTGTCTGAAATGGTATAGGGTTACCTGCCTGAGCAGGGGGTTGGACTTGATGACCTCCAAAGTCCCTTCCAACTTTATTATTATTATTATTATTATTATTATTATTATTATTATTATTATTATTATATTGATAGATTAAAATAGAATTCTCTTGTCCCTGGTTTTAACAGCATACAGTTTCTCATAGAATTTGTGTTATTTTAGTGATCTAACTTTAGTATGGAAAAGAGGAAATATGTTTAGTGATTTTGTTCCCATAATGTTCTTAACCAGATCAGTTAAGATTAGCCTGTAATGATAATTTTTTATCAGAATGTTATCTTATTTCATTTCTGTTCTAACATGAAATATGATAAAGAAAACTGGCAGACATCTGATAAAATAACTGCTCTAACTACAGTCTGACATGTCACTTTAAAAATATCCCCTTCTATACTAATCTTTTAGAACTTGGTTTCACACCTTTATATTTCCGAGAGATACATTGTCAAATGTTTATTGAATGAATGGAGATGGAGTGATGAAGTATTCATCTTCTCTCCCTATTTACACTTTCCATGAGTTTTTCCGAAGGCCTGAATAAAGCCTGTAAACGTACAATTTGGATTCACATCACTTGATACAGTTTTTCGGGGTCCCATGAATAACTTTTTAAAGGAAAAACTATAGCAGCATCAGAATCGAAATCCCTGGGCTTAATTCAACATTTTTAAATAATGGAATCCAGAAACATAAACATCCATCCTTAACCATGTTGATGCCCAAATGATAAAATGTGTGACATTGCACAAAAGTATAATGAAAGACTGAGTCTTTGTCACACATCTATTTCTTATTTCTTTATTCCTTATTTCCATTTTCTTATTTTCCCCCATTTTCTCTCTGTGAATGCCTATGCCCACGACTAGTTATATTTCTTCTTAAACTATTTATTTGGTTCCATGGTATAATATAACCTGACTCAGTTTGTTTTTTCCAAACCAATTGGGGATTCAGTTAATATTTTCTTAATTCTGTGAAGTAAGTGGCAATGGAGTATGAGTAAGAAAAGCATATATTAGCGCAAAATAAGCAAATGCATACACACATAAAGACAAAATTTAAGAGAAATTAAATTTGGGACAGCATTTGCAAAAATGCAAAACAAAAATGAGGAAAATTGCAGATAAAACTGAGTATAAATTTTGGGTACTGTTCTTTTAGAAAGTTGATGCAAAAAGAGTGCAATGAACTTAGAAATATTAGAAATATTAGAAACTGAGTAAAGTTGTCTTGACTAATTATCATGTCCCTTTCTGTAATCCTTGTTTATTGCAGACTAGAATAACTTGCATAATCTAAATTCCACCAAGTGCCAGCTGTTTTAGAAAAGAAATAACTAACAAAAATCCATGCTATTTGCAATATATCTTCAGATACTCTCAACTGAATGATGAATCATATTATACTAAAGTAGTATGCTTTCATTCATACATATATTATATACATATATATACATATATATATATACATACATATATATATAACATACATATGCATACATATATGACATTATTTTTGGCAAAGTGACTAGAATCCAAAGAGTAGTCCTATTGATTAAATAAACAAAGATAACATTCTACACACATATGCATGCACACACGCATCCCCTGGACAAGAAACTCAAGATTCATGCTAGAATCTCACCACTGGTGACTTCTTGGAGGAAGAATTCGATTAATAAAAAATACATTCCTCCATTTTTTTCACAGCTTATTTTACTGCATCCATCATGCATGCAAAAATGCATACATATATGCATATTGCCCATAACTGATAGTCTAATATTACTCTTTTTTTCTTGAAAAGTACTAAATCAATCTCTATTTCACAATGTTTCACATAATGGTTTTTTTTTGTAAAAGTAAATTGCCTCCCTTATCTTTGTAATCAGATTTTCCTTCCTCATTTTCTTAACACTTATATTGGGCTACTTAAAACCTCTGTATATTTAATCATCTCTTTTTTTCTCAAAAATATTGCAAGCTTGATTCAGAATATGCTCAGACTTTGGCTTGGGTTCCAGTTTAGATCATTATATGGTCCAATAGCAAATATGAATCAAAACAAACAAAACTCTCCTTGTACTTTAACAATAATGCTTAAAATTCATAGACATAGAGGGATAAAACTGGTTATAAGTTTAAAAATATAAAAATAAAATCCCTAATTCTCTATAGAAATGCAGGCTATTCTCATGAAATAATTTCCAAACCTTAAAAAAATCCTAATTTCTTTCTTCTGGCACCAAAAACTGCCTGCTCTAACTTTTCTCTGCTAATTAATGAATATTGTTATGTGAAATTTTAAATACTTGACTTTAGCAATAGCGATAGCACTTAGACTTATATACCTTTCCATAGTGCTTTATAAGCACTCTCTGAGTGATTTACAATTCAGCATGTTGCCCCCAACAATCTGGTTTAGTTGAAAAACAGTCATAAGTAACTTTTTTTGGTGCCATTGTAACTCTGAACAGTCACTAAACGAACTGTTGTAAATTGCGGACTAATTATATATTAGATTGCAAGTTATTATTGCAATGGGAAATAACTAATTAATATGGCTGATATCCTGTTTGGATTATAGATATTGCCATGACAATAAAAATTTCAGAGATAAACCTTCTGTCAAAGCAACTAATACCTAAGTGAAAATTAATTAGTTTATGTTTGAAGTGCCACAAGCTTTTTCGTTGTATGACATTCTCTCTGAAGCTCTGGAATTAAGGGCTGAATACGGTAATAAAAATATGATACCTAGTTCCCAAAATATAAGTCTTCTCCCCATCTTGGCTTCCACTCTGAGCAAAACATCTGAATGTCTACCACAATTTATCTTTTCTCTAAAGAATTCTATCGCTAGAGAAGCCATCCGAGAACTAAAAGTACTGTATGGCACCGAATATACGTATGGTCCAGGAGCTGCAACAATTTGTAAGTATTATACTAATAGCAATACAACTATGGTAATGATTAGATTATTGTTCATAAAAACTTGTAATTAGAACATTACGGACAGTGTATATACACAGGGATTCTCCCACTTTTCAAACATCAGGACTCTTGAGTACTGTATGACTACAGTATATGTGATTTGCAGAAGTATTACAAAAAAGATTTCTCCTATTTTTCGTAATATAATGCCTTGACTATGATATATATGAAAACAAGTAGAACTATACTGTTTTAGTTCATTAACTTTAATATGAAATTCCATGATTGATTAAAAAAAGACAAAGGAAACAAGCATGGTAAAATTATCTATTAATGTGGAAAATACAATCATTGGTGTGTCTCATACGTTGCATAATGATGTTGGAAGAAATACAGTCTTATTCTTCAGGTGAATAGTAGGCATCCAGCATAGACATATGTTCTGGAAATTATGGGTGCTGAAGATCCAAGAGGGTGCCAAGTTGATACCATACATTAAATTTATGAAAATCAATTCTATTTACCTGCTTCTTTCTTTTAGCATATGTATCCCACTCCTTACTATTTACAGATCCTGCTGCTGGTGGCTCAGATGATTGGGCTTATGACCAGGGTATAAAATATGCCTTCACCTTTGAACTTCGTGACAAAGGCCGATATGGTTTTGCTCTTCCTGAATCTCAGATAAAGCCAACTTGTGAAGAAACTATGATTGCTGTTAAATATATTGCTCAATATATGCTTTCTTTGTACTAAAAAAATAGCTTTCCAAGCTCAATAAATAAAATTTAATGCACAATTGCCTTTGTACATTTTCTGAATTTTCTGCACCCCCATAACTTAGAAATATAAAACATAGAATAATAGAGTTGGAAGGGACCTTGCAGGTTTTCTAGTCAACTGCCAGCTGGAGCAGGAGGTCCTATACCATTTCAGATAACTGGCTCTCCAGTCTCTTTAAAAACCTCCAATGATGGAGCACCCACAATTTCTGGAGGCAAGCAACTCCATTGGTTTATTGCTCTCACCATTAGGAAATTTCTCCTTAGTTCTAGGTTGCTTGTCTCCTTGGTTACTTTCCATCTATTGTTTCTTGTCTTGCCTTCTGGAGCTTTGGAAAATAGTTTTATCTCCTTTCTCTTTGTGAGAGGCCCTCAGATATTGAAACACTGCTATCATATCTCCCCTAGTCTTTCTTTTCACTAAACTAGACATGCCCAATTCCTGCAACCATTCTTCATATATTTTAGCCTTCAGCTTGTTCTGTGTTCTTCAAAAACTGTAGATGTATGTCTGCCAGCTTCCCTAGTATGCTGTTGTTTAAATAATAATGACTGTTCTGAGGAAGCTAAAGTTAACATAGGTGGATGGGTAGATGAATGAAGGAGCAGGTTTAGGTTAAGGTTGATTTAACTGCCAATATAAATATAGTAAATGGCATTGTGTCCTGGAATGGCCTTCTTACACCTTCCTTTTGACATAATTCCCTAAACCTTGAGAGAGGAGCACACTAAAGAATAGTATGGCATGGCACAAAGGAGTCTTTCTCAGCCAGCACATCCATCATATGATAGAGTTCAATTCTCCAAACTCTCTAGCTCAGAAAGGCTAATCAAAAGGGTTGTTGCAGGAGGAGGAAAAACAGACTTTGGAAATTTGTACAAGAGCTTATCTAGGTTACAACAGACTTCTGTGTTGACCCTAATCAGATTCTTATGCAACTGACACAGTTTTATCTAGAAGTAGAAATAACGGCTGGTTATTTCTTCCTCTTTCTGGGCTTATCTATTTCAGATGTTCTTGAGATATGAAATTCAATCAAAAGACAGTATAATAAAATAAAATTAAAAAGATAAGATATATGGGAGCTTTGAATCAAAACAGTAAGCAGTCAGCAAAGGTGATTTTCCAAATAATTGTGCATATGCTAAAATTTATGGTGCAAAGTTTGGTGTTTCTCGGTTATTCAACTGGTTAAACCAAACTTATGAGGGAAGAAGCAGAGAATGAATGAAGACATTAAGGATGCAACAGGCAGATAGAAAGAAAGAAATAGATAAACAGTCAAGAAGGAATGTAAACCATAACTTTGAATCTCCCTGTTCTGATAAATAGAGCAGATTTGTTTGACGTATCATATAAGTGTCAACAGCCCTTTTAAAAGGACAGCAGGAGACTGGTCTCTCCCACATATTTCTCTATATATGAAAAAGAGAAAGTAAGTCATGTGAACCACATGGACAATAGAATTTCTCCAAAACTGTCCAATATGGATCGACATAGCAGTATATATGCCTATTTATGACATGATTCAACACCTGTTTAATGTAGGTTTATGCTTTAGTTCAAAAGCTGCTGATGTTATGAAGCCATTTTATTCATTAGTTATATCCATTTTTATTATTTGTATAAATAACTCAAGACATACCTAACATTCTTTTATCCTCCTATTTCTCCCATAAACAACAAAACTGCTATACTGTATGTATGCTCTGTTTCTTCAAATCTCACTCCAGACTCTGCCCTCAAATTGGACCAAATTACATCCACAGCAATCTGGACAGGACATTTCTGGTTCAATGCCCCGGATTAACTCGCGTTATCTCCCCGCAATCACAAGGAATTGCTTACCTTCAGTCGGAGGGAGCATTTGCTAGGATACTGTTAGGATAAAATGGTCAGCAAATGGAGCAAAAGTAAACTGATAATTTATTTATTTGGCAAATTATATAGCTGTTAATTTCATGTAGGTGACTTACAAAGCAACTTACAAAGGTAAAAACACAAAAACATTACCAAAAAAATCATTCTGAGTCACACTTATCTTTGGAATCCTTGATGCTCTTTATCAATATTGGGAGGAGTGTTATTTTCTTGTAAGTAGTTTTTGATTAGACTGTTGTTTACTGTTTGACTGTTTGTCTTAGTTAGTAGTTCCTTGATTGGAGTATTGTTTACTGCTTGATTGTTGGTCTAATACTAATCCTGATGTTAATCCTTGCTTATCTGAGTGTTGATTGCAGGTGAGGAAGTATTTTGCTTTTTTTTTCTTTCCTTTTTAGCTTTTTTGATAGTCACTTTTGAATGGTATGTAAATGTTGTTCATCTTTATTTTACCTCTATCTAGGCTGATATGTGCTGAAGTCTCCTGCAGAGCTGTTTATTTCCCACCATACAACATGACACTTAATGGTATTTTTCATCTGACTTGAGTTTTAGTTTTTCTTGGTAGTTTTATTGCTCAGATTTTGTGATAATGAGTGGAAGACTAAAAGTATTAACTGGCAAACTCAAAAGACATAGTATAGTATCCAATGAAAGCTTTAGAGGAAGTCACCTGATTGCTTATGTGTGCATATAAAGGCATATATAAAAAGTAAGGATCTAGCTTTACAGACAAAGTGGAATCATGAGGTTCATTCTTACATTTCTAGGGCTCCTTTTTACACCTCTGGGGGTTGTTCTCACACGTTCCTTTGACAGGTAGATGTTTCTCATTGTAGTTATTTCCTGAAAGCAAAGTTACTGGCTTTACTAGCTTCACTACTGTATATAGGAATGTAAGCAACTACTAGATGCAATCTGGCATAGCACTGTAAGCCTGATGGAATGATTTATAACCATACATTAGATGAAGAGAAGAAGAAAATAGAACAAAATGTGACTTAATTTGATGGTAATGTATTTTAATTATGCTTTATTTTTATTGCAGTGACAAAGTATTTCAAGTGAAACTTGAGAATGAAAATCAATTAAATGTCTTGAAGGACCTGACCTCTACAATACAGGTGAGGAGTCTTTTTAACATATGCATCATATTTTTTTCCACATCATTCTACAAAGTTTTTACAAATAAAAAAAATGCTTCAGTTATGTAAATATGTTTTCAGTGCATAGTGAAAGCTGCAAATGAAGAGAAACCATTTCTGGTAGTTCAGTTTATACATTCTCTATACATATTGTATGTGCAGATATGCCAAAAACCTATTTTAGCTTAAACTACTACCCAAATATTTATATGATTTTTTAAAATGTAAACTCTTGCAGTAAAACATAAATTGCATGAAACATTTTGGCATTTTTTATTGTTTTGATCTTCGTGCTGATGATTGTCAGATATGAAGTAACATTGCATGTCAACAATATATTGTAAAATATTTACATCAAATATGGGAAGATTAATAACAATACATTGTGAGAGATGAAACATTCAAATATTGGTGGTTACATGACATTTTATTAATTTAGAAGATATGCTGAAATTTATAAAGTAGGAAACAGTACATGAAGGCATCCCTTAATACAACCTTTTCGTAGTTTCATGTTGGTCATTCAATGGCTTCACATTACCAATTGGCATTCTTTTCTCCCAAAGCTACCTATTTCTGATGATTAGTCCTCCATTCCAATATTAACTGTTTCTCTGAGCACTGGTCTATTCATTCAAGCCATCATAGCTTCGAATAGTCACTGAATGAATAGCCATTAAATGAGACTACAGTTACTTTTGCTCTGCATAATTAATTCATTTGCAAAGAAAATAAAACAGGATGACTCTATTAGGTATAGTGAAATGTAATGAAGTAATGAAATTCTGTATCGTTAATGCTGAAGTTAAACTCAACTAACCTAGATAGGGTCAGTTGTTGTAACACAATATCCTATTCTGGCTCACATAACAAAGAGTACAAGAAAGGCATTTCTCTTTAATAGATGAAAAAAATTCTACATGATTCCTCTTTTTTATTTACATGCTTAAAAATAAACTTGCTATTTTTTTTTCCTAGCTTGATTTTTGGCATCCTCATTCAGTTCAACATGTTCTTATTGGAAAAAAAGTGGATTTCCGAGTCAGTTCAGACCAGATAAACTTTGTTCAAAAGATCCTGGAGCAAAATCAAATCCAATATAGGTATGTGGTTCACAATTCAGATTCATGAGAATGTATGCTACATTTATTAAAATGATTATAAATAAATTATCAGCAGTTTAATTAAAAAATATAAATGAAATCCAAATAGAATTAAACAAATATTTTTGGGAGACAGACAGAAGGAAGGAGACAGAGATGAAGAGTGAATATATGTCAATTAATTAAAGACAATTTAAATCAACTTAAAAGAACAACTCTTTAATGCAGGGTACGCAACATATCAAGGGCCACACTTGGAAAGTAGATAGGCCAAGGGCCATTTCTGAATAGATTTCATGGACTTTAAGGGGAAGAACAGATGCCTTGGGTCTCTTCCAAGCTTAAAGCATCCATTTTGCACTTAACTTTCCTCTCAAACTTTGAAACTTATGAACAAAAAAAAAGGCTGAGATATGAGGTAAAAAGGATTGATGGTCTTAGTTTAATCCAGTTTTTAAAATAGTATATTATGCTACATCTACATCTACAATATTATGTACATACTTATGTATGATGTAAGTCCTTTTACATCAGTGCTGCTTGTTCTTAGAATAGAATAGAACTGGAAGGGACCTTGGAGGTCTTCTAGTCCAGCCCCCTGCTCAACCAGAAGAATCTATACTATTTTTTTGTAAGCCGCCCTGAGTCTGGGGAGAAGGGCGACATATAAGTCAAAAAATAAATAAATAATAAATAAAATAAATAAATACATATTTCAGACAAGTGACTGTCCAGTCTCTACTTAAAAATCTCCAGTGATGGAGTGCCCATGATTTCTGAAGGCAAGCTGTTCCACTGGTTAATTGTCCTCACTGTTAGGAAGTTTCTCCTTAATTCCAGGTTGCTTCTCCCTTTGATCAGTTCCCAACCATTGTTTCTTGTATTGCCCTCTTGTGCTTTGGAGAATAGTTTGACCCCCTCTTCTTTATGGCAGCCCCTCAAATACTGGAATATTGCTATCATGTCACCCAAACCCAAGTCCTGCAGCCGTTCTTCATATGTTCTTGAATAAAGGGTAATCAATGTAAGATTCCATTTCTCTATTCATTTGATCTTTCTGCTTGATTCGCAATCTCTTCCCCTTATAAACATAAAGGTTTGACATGCTTTCTTTTTTAAATGACCATATCCCTTTTCTCTTACTACTGCTCCTTCAATAATATATCAATTCAACTTTCTGACTGTTTCTTGTGATGTAGTATTACAATAACTACAGATTTTTAAAATCCAGAGACATTAAAAGTGATGAGAGTTCCTCCACTGATTTCATCTAAATATCATTTCTATTTAATGGGGACAATCCAATACAAAACAGCAAAATAGGAAGTTAGCAAACAGTAAATGTGTCAACACTGCTAACATTGGATGTTCTTGCTTTGACAACAGATGGAAATGCAGCCATTTTCTCTATGCTTTTAGAATTAGTCGATGCTGGGAGGGGGAATAGGGATGAGAGTCCAGCTAGTCATAATAATAATAACTCAGCTGTGGGAACCCAAGGACATTGGGCCCAGAGTTAATAGTGTTTTGGCGGGCTGGGGAGCTGGGGAGAAAGCCCAAATTTCAAGCTAATTGGGGAATGTAATATATGACTGTTTATTAAAGGAGGGAATTGTACTTTGTATCCAGGGGAGGGGAATTTAGTTTTTGTGTTCAACTATGTAGTGCCGATACTTTGTTTGTCAATAAAAGATTCTTTAAGGTAAACAATGCCTCGAAGTTCTTTTGAAGGGCCTCATATGTTGGAACCATGACAAAATGATACTTAAGCAGGAATTCATTCTTCAGTTATTTTGCTGAACTAAACAATACATTTATAATAGAAATAGCTAATTTATGTCATTGTGACTACGGTATATATGTGTCCTTTCTGAATATCACAGGATCAGTTACTGATTTCTGCCTTTACCAAGACTTTACTTACTTCCATCTTACACAGAGGTAACATTAAAGGTTGCATAAAGTAACATGATTTTGTACTTCTGATGCACTTATTAATATGATTACCCAGTTAAAAAACCTATTTCAGAATGGCTTACCATATTATTTTAAACTCAGTGTTTTCTTCCATTTGTATATATAAAATAACCTGTTCACCAGAATTCACACATGGGCCAAAACTTTTTATGATCCATCCATCATTTATTTATTTTAAGAATTTATACATTGAAGCAGTGATGAGCTTTGGGCTGTGTGACATTGTAGGGAAGACAGTGGCTTGGGGTTCCCAACCCCCGGTCCATAGACCAGTACCGGGCCATGTCATGCCAGCAACCGGTCCGCACAAACAAGCAAAGCAGGCAGCACACAAAACCACACACCCTCTGATCCATGGAAAAATTTCTCTCCACAGAACTGGTCCCTGGTGCTCAAAAGGTTGGGGACTTCTGACTTAGGGAAAGATAGAATGCAGCACTTGTCAATCACTGGATCGATCCTGTCCTCAGGTACATTAGGATGGCAACCACAATTGTGCAATCAAAGCATCATCCGTTTGGGGGGGAAAAGGAGTGGGGCTTTGATCATTTAATTGTGGGTGCCATGTTTTCTTTTTTGAAATTTAGCTTTATTCCTATAAATTTACAGATTAATGTAAGCTAAACACAAAGAGAGCTCAGTCCAATTTATAATGCAAGTTTTAACAAAGAGAAAAGAAGAAAAAGAAGGAATACTTTTTAATGTAAATATGTGAGCTTATAGGGTAGACCTGGGCCAAAGAAATCTTAAACAAAAAGACTTCAGGGAAAGCCATGTTACATATTTAATCTAATTATGCTTCCTATCACAGAATTTTATTCCACAATCTACAAGATGAAATTGAGAAACAATTGGATGGAGGAAAACTTTTCCGTAAGAAATACTTCTACACAAGATATAATGAATGGGAAAAGGTATTATGCACTGAAAAAAAGTGTTTTGAAATTACTTAGATAATTTAAAATAACAAAGCATATTCTATCCCTTTAATTCTATTGTCTTAGTTCTATTATTATGTGATCCACTTAGATTGTTGCATGGACTGAACAAATGGCCAAAAAACATCCCAAACTGATATCCAGGAATGAGATTGGAAAGACGTATGAGGAACGGCCTATATATGTCCTTAAGGTAAAAGTATCAGTATAATTCAAGCATTTAATAAATAGGTGTATATCTACAACTAATGCATAATGAGAAAGTAGATTAACAGATAGCTGTATTGAACTGCATTAGCTGACACCAGGATTAACTGATCTACAATGGAAAGTATGATTAAACCTACTCTAGTTCATTCAATTCTATACATTTTTTAAAAAAATGCTCCATCAAATATTCATCTCTCTTTTGTTTTAAAATGCAGTAAAATGTACATGTATTTTATTACATAACTTTCTCAGAATACAATTTTACATGTCTGGTTTCCTAAAATAAACAATTTTAACTGAGAATTTCAATAAAAGCTAGAAGTAGAAGCAAATCAAAGGAAATACAAATTAATTCTAACACCAGAAACAGATCAATTATTTTGCAAAGTAAACATAAGAAAGTTGTAAAAACTCAATTTTCCCTGGAAACAGGTTGGGAAACAGAGTGGCCAAAAGAAAGCTATATTTATGGATTGTGGTATTCATGCACGAGAGTGGATCTCACCAGCCTTTTGCCAATGGTTTGTAAAAGAGGTTAGTAAAATATGCTTAATTAACACTGTTTGAGGGAACTGAGAGGTACAAGCTATTAGAAATCTGCTGATTTAGCCCTTATATTCATATCCCTGTTTATATGATTCTCTGTAGGCATTTGGCTGGCCACAGATTTGACACAGAATATTGGGCTAAATAATCTCTTGATCTGATTCCTCAAGGCTTGTTTTAGATTTTTCCGTGCCAGTCTCTTCAGGACCCAAATAATCTTCTGAAGCCCTCCTGGAAGTTTCCCATATAAGGTGAAACAGGAGAGAGCATTCAAGAAAGAATGGTCTTTGCTTTCCCTCTGAAAAGAAATTTGCCCAGAACTAATTTTAACATTAATAGGTGCCAGAAAAAACACACATAATGTAAATACTGTAAAATAATTGTAAATTATTATTTACATTATAGATTTCATTAGTGTAAGCTACTATAGATAGACGAGGGAAGATAGAATGAAAATATACTTTAAAAGAAAATTATTGTAACATTTCCAATATTCTCAATTTATCAAAAATTGTTTTCTTTTAATATGCAAGTCTTTTTCTGTTACAGGCTGTCACGACTTACGGAATAGACAAGGACATGACACAACTCTTGGACAACATGAATTTCTATGTTCTCCCAGTGTTCAATATTGATGGTTATGTCTGGACATGGACCAAAGTATTATTCATATTTTTTCCTTTCTAGAAAACACCATTTCTTTTGCTAAAATGAATTATGGGGACAATAGAAAGTTTCAAAGAATGATGTGTTACTACAGGTGTGTTAGAATATAATCTCTATCTGAGGATGAAAGTTCTCTATATAATATAATCTCTATCTGTAAAAGTTATTTGTGTTCTAACACGAAAAAAATGAAAATCATCACAGATAAATATGTCTATCTATCCTTCCTTGGTGCTCTTTTCCCCATTATAATTAATATTAAAAGCATAGCTTCCTCCTCATGTAATCCTTTTGTTAACTAAGCACAGCAAAAAGTCATAAGTTAGGGCTTCATTAGTCTTCATATCAGTTAATTACTTCCAAGGGTTTTAAAAAAAATGCAACATGCAAATTAAAGCAAATGAGTATATTCTTATCTGATCTTTTACAGATTATAGCTCCCTTCCTCATTCAAAACAGGACTAAATCCATAAGAAATTACATTTTATAATAATCAGCATATAGGAGTATTAGTCTTCTCTCATATGAGTATATCTTTCAATTACTCAAATGTCATCCTTACTTGGATGTCAGCACAGCAGGACAGTAGAATTATACTTACCAAGCCCATTGAAAAACAACAACTCAGATTTGAAATGTAATAAATGTAATGTGTAAGCAATTCCAAAAGTTAATGTATATTTATATAACGTATATAATGTACATTTATTTTTATTCAGAGATAAACATTAAAGGTAACTTGTATGTTATACCACTGACAGATAATGCAGAAGAGAACATGACTGGAAGCAGTATATAGGACCACAGTCCTTCTGCCCACTTACATTTAGTTGTACATAGTTTGCAAATAAGTTAATACTTTCAGAATTAAGAAAAAAAATAAGAAATAATGGACTTCAATCACTTTTGCCTTACAGGACCGCATGTGGAGAAAAAACCGTTCCAATAACTCAAACAGTGATTGCATTGGCACTGACCTGAACAGGAATTTCAAAGCTTCTTGGGGCTGTAAGTAGAATGTATGATATGTAAGAAAAGAGAATGATGTGATTTCCTTAAATCCCACAAGTAAATATCAACTGCAGAATAAGTTGAAAGAAGCAACAATATCTGCAGGGTGGTCAAAGTAACACAAATGATGAAAGCAGCACCATGCTGATGCAACAGAAGCCCTGGCACTTTTATGTGTTCTTCATGATGTCACAAATACACATAAAGGGAGTAGAGCTTGGGTCACAAAAATACAGAGCTACCTTACTCATTTTGGGATAAAAATGGTAGATTCTGAGTCACTTCTGGATGGAAGTTAATTAGTTTTCTCTAGACTATATTAATGTATAGGATGCATAGCAGAATCAGGGACAATCTCTAAGTTAGACAATAATTAATGCCAATAATAATTTGTTCTGTTAGTCCTACATTATGAGAAATATTAAAGTAATTAATAATCAGAATGTGCCAATCTTTTTTTCCTAAAAGCTGTATCAATTCAAAAAGAATCACAACTCTGCCTATAAGACTGAGGTTCCCAAACTATGTAGATTCATAAGTGACCAATATTTCAAGGCTTTCATTATCTTGCTATCACAAACTCAAAAGCCTTAGGAATTTTTTACATAAAGAATCTGTTATGAATGCCTAGCCCATGAATCAGTATTGGGAAGAAATACAAATAGCTTCCATATACACCGTAAGCAACTCTTCTTAATATTTTTCCTTGCAGCAGACATAGAAGGTGGATTGCATGACCCTTGTGAAGAGATATACTGTGGTTCGTCAGCAGAATCTGAGCCAGAAACAAAAGCAGTCACAGCCTTTATTCGTGCACACCATGCTTCTATCAAAGGTTATATAACCATCCATGCATATTCTCAGATGCTGTTGTTTCCTTATGGCTATACAATAGAAGAAGCACCTACTCATGACAAACTGGTATGTAGAAAAGGGGAGCTTTCCATCAGTCTACAACAAAAATGCATGGCCTTAGGACCATATGCGGTCTCCAGAACTCTTCTGGGAGTTAAAACAACACCAACAACTAGATAAGCTAGCTATTGTGAATATTAGTAACACATTTTCTTGCTATTTCAATATTACAAATAAAGTAAAACTGTAGTGAAAGCCCTGAAACAGGCTCAAGGACATGTTTTAAAAATTAAGGAAAAAGTAAAATTCTCACCTCTCCCACTGTTCTTGCCTCCTCTCAAACTTTGAAATGGCTCCTGACCATCCCAAAAGTTTTTGCTTGCCCTTTTTATTTGTTTATTTACGTTTAAGGGTTTAACTATGTTTTCCCATTTGTTTTTATTTATTTTATTTATATTTCATATTTCTAGACCAAGGCTTTTCAACCTTTTCACTCATTGTACCACTTTTAGGATATGGCAATATCAGAGTAACACTAGTCGCCTAGCAAGGTGTCCAAAACCTGATGACCCCCCCCAAAAAAGGAAAAAAGTGATAAAGTACAGGTAGTCCTCGACTTACAACAGTTTGCTTAGTGACTGTTTGAAGTTACAATGGCACTGAAAAAAATGCCCCCCAAGCCACAGCCAAGCAAGACACCTGCCTGCCTGCCCGGCGGTGCTCTTCCTCCTGTCCAAGGTTTTCATTGTTGTGAGCATTTCTGTTGAGGATTGGCAGCGTCTGCTGCCAATCCCCCCCCCCCGTCTGCTGGGTGGTTGCAGCAGGTTTTGGTCACTTTACATGACCCTGGGACACTGTGACCATCATAAATATGAATCAGTTGCCAAGCATCTGAATGTAAATCACAAGACCCTGCAGGTGCTGTAACATTCCAGCTGATCGACGCTTCTTCTGGGCTCAACAGAAGCGCCAGGCGCCAGGATCAGCGCTGAGCTCCAGCTGGAGCCAGGCACTGATCCTGGCGCTTCCACTGAGCCCTGACAGTCCCGAAGAAGTTCTGATCAGCTGGAAAGTGGCACTAATCCTAGACTTCCACTAAGTCCTGACAGCCCTGCAGCTCCAGCCATCTCTCACTCAGGCTTGTGCAGTGCTGCCACCGGTTCAGCTCATTCCCCTCCCCCACTACCACTTTTCTAGGATGGTCACGTACCACCTGCTAGTTGCCAATGTACCATAGGTGGTACCCGTACCACTGGTTGAAAAGCCCTAGACCACCCATCTCTCTCAAGGAGGGGCTCTGAGAAGTGTACACATAATATATAAAACAGCATATAAAGTTAACATTAGAATATTAAAATTAATTTGAATTAAACATTAAACATTTTAAAATTATAAGATTATAACTTAAAATTTCAAAGAAATAAAAAATTCCAAGATGCCCATTTAACATTGGTTAATAATGGTGGAGGAGGGCTCTTATGACACCAGCCAACTTTCAGAGGCCAGGATAGTGGGGGCCCACCTCATATTAGAAGGAAAGATATTCCATAATGCAGGGGCAGTGACCAAGAAGGGTGTCTTCCAAGACCAAGGCTGTCTGCAGCATACTTTTCCTGTCTGAAAAAGTGAGAGAGGCTGATGGGATGGGATGAAGCCAGTTCCATAGGTTGCCTGGCCACATGCCATGTAGGGCTTTATGGGTGATGACTAACACCTTGAATTTGACCTGGAAGCAAACTGGCATCCAGTGCAGTTTGCAGAAACAGGCTGTTATATATGCACCCTTCTTTGACCACCAAATATATGCACAACAATTTTTTATTGTTTTCATGTACTAAGTCATCTAGACTTTTTTTTTAATTTGGCATATTAGGAGTGAAACAGACTTTTCCCCAAGAGACCTTTTTTTTCTTACACAATTTTCCTAAATTACACATTTTAATGCAATTTTTGACCTGAGGGCTATTTCAAGACAGAGATCAGGGGGCTTTGTGAATAATCACAGAAGAATCCATCTTGGCAGATCCTACCCTTTTATAGTTCCTCATCCATCTTCTTTGCCTGCTTGTTTGCTTGGTGAGAGATAGCACATGAAGGAAAGGAAGCAGCAGCAGCTGTTATAGCAGGCCAAAAAGCCCTGAGATTGGCAGTGGCCCAGTTCTGAAGCATGGGCTTTGGCAGGTGCCCAACAATGCTGGTCTTGACACCATCCAGCCCCAGAAAAAAGTCTTGTAAAAGCCACTCTCCAGCTTCCCAACCAGTACGTACTATCACAAAGTACATGCTAGTTTTTAAAATAATCTGCACTTTGGCAATTACCTCACTTCTCACATTCAAAATGAGATGTTTTTCTTTGCAAAATAATTTTGAAAGGTTCTCCTATCCAATACAAGCAAACGCCAACAAGGATCATTTTCCATTAGTGGTGTCTGGTGAGAGAATATTAAAGTATAGAAAGTTCAGATTAAGAAACTATTTCCTTTTATAGCCTGAAGCACTGAGTTGTTCATTGATTATAAAAAATCCACATTCTAAATTAATAAACCAAAATGAAAGGAATAGCCAGACAGTTATTGCTTATCTACCACATTTAAATTGCCTCCCTGAATTCACATGTAACAAATAACAGAAGTGCAGTTGGGAGATGATCTGGGGTGGGGTGAGGGTAATTATTTACCTATAAATAAAAATGCCATCTTGGCCATGGCTCATAAGAAGAAAAGCAATAGGATGCACATAAATCAATAAGAACTTGCACAAAATTGTTCTCACTTGAGCGGAGCATAGCCACCTCCTGAAAACAACAAGCACCAATCAAAGGGGTCTCTGACCATTTACCATAATCAATGATGAATAGAACAAAACAGAACACAACACAACACAACAAAACACAATACAATACAATGCATAATAATTAACCCAGACTCATATCACAACAGGGTCCTTGGTGGTCTCTGAGCTTGGTTGTTTTCTTGCAGATGTTTCATTACTAAACTAGGTAACATCATCAATGCTAGTAAGGTGCTAGTAACATAATCAATGCTAGTGAACATCTTACTAGCACTGATGAGTTACCTAGTTTGAGTAATGAAACATTGGCAAGAAGACAACCAAGTTCAGAGAGCACCAAGAACCCTCTCATTTCAATCCTGACCTACAAATAGTTTCCCTTATTGGCATTCATATCACAGAAATAGCTTATATCAGTTTAAAGTTTCACAGATTAATGGACTGCAAAATGTATAGCTGATCTGCTCCATGAGACGATTTAAAGATCTATGGTGTCCTTGGTTCTCTCTGAGCTTGGTTGTTTAGTTACAAGCAAACAATTCAAAAAGTACCAAGGACTCCACAGTTCAACCCTGAGCATATATTCTCTTCTCTTGATTCTAGGCAAAGCTTTCTTTTACAGATTGCCCTCCAATGACATTGATTTCTGGAATTTGCCACTCTAATATATCTGGAGGGTAGCAAGTTAGAGAAGACTGCTAAGACTGCAGAATGCTATAAATGCTTATCATCGAAAATTAGGAATTAGTTTCTCATCTCTGAAATTCATTTTTCTCCAAACTAAAGAAGATGCTATGTCACCTGCCAACATATTCATAATATTAATGTTCTCATAAACAATGTAGCTATGTTTTATACAGATTTTCATCCCATCAGTCTTACAAAAATGACAGAGAAGTCTTCAAAACAGGGGGGGAACTTAATTAATTCAGTAAAATATGTTAAAATGTGTCAGTATATAAAAATGTTCTCTCTTGACATCAAAAAGTTGGCACCAGGCTAAGTTCTTCTGTAATAGGAATGTAACCACCGAGAAAGCCACATCTTGTAATATTTGTACTTCTGAAGAACAAAACATGCAGAAAAACCTCAGCAGATTATCTTAAAGAACTGCCTTGGACCGAGGCGACAAAGAAAAGTGTATTATATACCTTTCATCTAAAGAGATATAGAAGTTGGCACTCCTTCAAATGAAAGGTCCTAGGCCTTCTATTATTAAGGATTAAAAGGCATTTGCATGCATATTCCAATACACAAATGGAGAGGCATATTCGGATCCTGGCTTGCTTGCAGACTATTGTTGCAGACTCAGCAGGAGACATGGAGCATATTAGGTATACATCTGTATGACAGCACATCTCTAGATGCAGCACGAATCATTCAGCAGACTTTCTGTCCAAATTATACAGCTTGAATAGGGATAAAATTCCCAACTGTCTTTCAACAGAAGTGGGAATCCAAATTCATTGCCTGTGGCCTCTAGTCACATCAATGTTCTATTATGTGTAATTACTTATGGACTGGGGCCCAAATCTAGGATTGTCCAAGAGCTTTAAAATCAACCAAAATTTAATTCACTTGTGACACTACATAGGGCTCAGTTAGCAGGTGTTAAATAGGACCTCAGATGCTTGTCATACTGGGCTAGAGGAACAAATAACCATTCCTGGCTGAAGGCAAGTTCCTATGTTCATATAAATTATCTGAAAGTGATTGGGATATCATTGAATTTGTATATAGTTGAATTTGCCAAGAAAGAAAGGATTATTGATCTAATATTTCTTCTTTTCAAATACAGAATAAATTGGCTAAGGAAGCTGTGGATGCTTTATATAGTCTCTATCAAACAGAGTATATATATGGAGCAATGGCAACCACAATTTGTAAGTATTTGTATTTGCAAAACTCTGCTTTTTTATGCTTTTTACACTGAAAAGTTTACATATTTGCTTTGACATGCTGGGATATTCCAATGCAGTTATCTCTTAATTATAGGAAATGGAGTTTTATTTAATGCCTATCTTTGCAAACTTCTTTCTCATTGCTCTGATATTTTTTGCTTGAGCAAACTTTGTTGAACTAGTGTCCATTTTTGCCTTGAAATGAAAAGCAGTGACATTTGTCCTATATTCCTTTTGTTCTCTATGATTGTAACAGATAACTTTTCACAATCAGACAGTACACTTTTGTATCAGCTTTTCATCTAACTGTTAAATTACCCTTTTCTTGCTGAAAGTACTGGTTTGAATTTCCATCTTTCTGATATAATCTTTACAAAGAAATACCACATCATATGATATTGTATCACAATAAATTCCCATGACTGGCACCAAATGTCATTCATATGGAGCAGGAATTATGCAATTTTCCTCTGCTGGTGGAAGAAACTCAGCAACAGGATAGTAGACTGGCCATGCCTTTAAGTTTCCTATTAGTCAAACATTTGCAACATACATTAAACTAAGCCATGATGTTTTTCAATCCAATTTTTTCTGTCTTTAGATTTCAACTGTTTTCTGCACGCTCTCTTTTATATTTGCATATCTGGACTGATGATCTCACTTTTTCTGTTTCAAACAGCCAATAATTGAGTATTTTATCTCCAGAGTTTTCAGTGTTCCAAAAATTAACAAATAATCTTTTCTGACAAGAGAATCAAATGTACTGCACAGTTAAATATTTATTTGTACTTCTGCATGTCTGGCAGTTTATAAAGCATTCTTCCTCATAATTTCAAGAGACATCATTTTCTAAAACTATTTAACAAACATATGAAAAATATTTCATAAGAACATAAGAAGAGCCATGCTAAATCAGGTCAAAGCCCATCGAGTCCAGCATTCTGTGTCACACAGTGGCCCACCAATTGTACATGGGGATCTTGAGCAGAAAGAGAAGGCAAAACCCTCCCTTTCCCTTGACCCCCAACAAATGGTACTCAAGGGAATCCTGCCTGCCTCAACCAACAGAGAGGCGGAACATGGACATCCGTTTTAATAACCACCGATACACAATAATTTTTTCATTACAGGTTCTGTTTGGTTTGTAGGAGGTTTGTTAACCTGTGATTGTTAACTCCTAGGGACTGCCTAAATGAGTCCTTGAGTTTTCTTGGCAAGATTTCAGAAGTGGTTTGCCATTGCTTCCTTTCTAGGGCTGAGAGAGAGCAATTGACCCAAGATCACCCATCTGGCTTTGTGCTTAAAATAGTACACATCATTTCTCGGTTTCTTGACTGGTGCTTTAACCACTACTCGAAACGTCTTCTTAATGTGGAGAAAAGCAAGGTTTTACACCTAGGCAGGAAAAACCAAAGGTACAAGTACAGATTAGGTGAAACCTGGCTCAAAAACAGTAACTGTGAGAAAGACCTTGGAGTCCTAGTGGACTATCACTTAAACATGAGCCAGCAATGTGCTGCAGCAGCCAAAAAAGCTAATACAACCCTTGGTTATACAATCAGAGGCATAGAAGCAAAATCATATGAAGTATTAGTACCACTTTATAAATCCTTGGTAAGACCATACCTGGAATACTGTTTTGGTCACCATGTTAAAAAAAGATGTTGAGACTATGGAAAAAGCGCAAAGAAGTGCAGCTAAGATAATTAAAGGCCTGGAGATGAACACATATGAAGAACAGTTGCAGGAATTAGGAATGGCTAGTCTAGATAAAAGAAGGCTAGGGGTGACATGATAGCAGTATTCCAGTATTTGAGGGGCTGCCACAAAGAAGAGGGGGTCAACTTATTTTTCAAAGCACCAGAAGGCAAGACAAGAAGCAATGGACGAAGATTAATGAAGGAGAGAAGCAACCTGGAATTAAGGAGAAATTTCCTAACAGTAAGAACAATTAACCTGTGGAACAGCTTGCCCTCAGAAGTTGTGGGTGCTTCATCACTGGAGGTTTTTAAGAAATGACTGAACTGCCACCTGTCTGAAATGGTATAAGATCTGTTTGAGCAGTGGGTTGGACTAGAAGACCTCCAAAGTGCCTTCCAGCTCTATTATGTTTGCATTTTTTTAAAAAGGAAAGGTACAATAGCAAACCACTTCTGAAAAACATTGCCAAGAAAACTGCAAGATCTTATCAGGCCAGTCTCTAAGAATTGGACACAATCATGAAGAAGAAGAAGAAGAAGAAGTATACAAGCAGGGAATTTAAGCCTGATTTTAGAAAATATGGATAAAGGCACAGATAGCTGGGTGCCCTAAAACAGGCTCATCTTACATAGCCAGTCTTCCTATTTCACCAATCCCTTTGTGTTCCAGTTGTTTTTAACATTATCTGTTTTTCAGACCCTTGTTCTGGATCCTCCACAGATTGGGCTTACGATGAAGGAATAAAATACTCATTCGGCTTTGAGCTTCGTGACCGTGGCCAGTACCGTTTCCTCCTGCCTGAAAGTCAGATAAAACCTACCTGTAAGGAAACTATGCTGGCAATCAAAGTAATTGCCAAACACATTGTCAGCAATGTTCAATGAAATTTGGTCACACTTCCTTACAAAAGTAATTCTCTCTTCCCTCACTGCCACTGTCTCCTTGATTCTACCCGCAATTATGGATTTTCTTTTCTGATTTTTCTATTCCACTGATTTTTTTGTTGTTATTGTTGTCTTTTCCTTTGGTGGCTTTCAGCCCTAATTAAACTTTGAAAATGCAATTTGAAATTTTAGACGCAAATTTCCTACTAGATTCATTTTATTCAAGCATATGAAAGACATTTGCTGAATAACTGTTAGTTTACCTCTTAATGAATTCCTGGATTTTCCCTTTAATGAAGATATCTCCGATAAATCTGATGATGATTCTTCCATTGCTCTTTGTTTGAATATTTGTTGCTTGTTCCAAATTTAGTTTTTTGGCCTGGCCTGCTCATCTAAAACATAAACTTTTAAATCTTTGGGCACAGATATTCTGAAGTATGTCACAACTACTTTCCTTTGATATCACTTGCTATAACTGAAATATACATATAGAAATATCATAAACACAGAAATGGAACTGATCATATAGATCTTTCTCAACCTATTCGCCAGTCATTTAGCAAAACTTCTTTATGAGAATCAACCAGATGAAGATCCAAAATAGCACTGTCATATAGTTCAGTGGAAGGCTATGAAGAAAACAGGTCTCAATTCTCAAAAGCTTAGTATCTGTGGTGAGGCCTTATGATCCTGTCCTAAAATATCAGAATTTAGCTTCCATGTATCTGTCCATCTGTGGAGATTCTCAGTCATCCAGCTCATAGTTGTCTCAAAAGTTGCCTTTTGAAAAAGCACCTTTGAGACATATATCTGTCCCAAAATAATCTTTGCTGCTGAGTTCTTTCTGACAATGAAAAGAGAGCTTGCAACTATCAGTTGGAAGGCTCTTCCATCTTTTCCTCCTAAACCATTTGTTTTGTGCTAAGAAAAAAACATGGGAAAATATGTGAGTTACAAAGGTTTCCCCTCAGTTCAGTTCTGGGAATGAGGCAAGATAATTGCACAATAACAGCACTGTCTCAAGGCATTGTATTACTATTTAGTAATTCAGTATTAATGGGGTCATTGCGTTTACATGTTCAGTTCATCATTTAATGTGCCACCATTCATTCACTTTGCAAGAACTAATCTACATTTCATACACAATCCAGCAAAACAGCTAACTAAATTAGATCCAATTTATGTTAAAGGCAAGAATAAAATTCATTTTGATCTTGATAAATGTACCTACAGTCCTATTTTAACTGAAGTAGCAAGAGTAAATTTGAATAGACACATTTTATTTTCTATCTGCCTGCTTACAGTTATTCCTTCCTTTTACAAAATGTTTGCTGTTGATATTACTTAGCAATTGCAATACGGCGTTTAAGGGGTGACTTGATCGAAGTGTATAAAATCATGCATGGGATAGAAAAGGTGGATAGAGAAAAATTCTTTTCTCTATCACACAATACCAGGACAAGGGGGCACTCCCTAAAGCTCATAGCTAAGAAAGTGAGGACAAATAAAGGGAAATATTTCTTCACCCAGAGGGTCGTTGATTTATGGAATTCACTTCCTGAAGGGGTCGTGACAGCTGTCAGCCTTGACAGCTTCAAGGCAGGGCTAGATAGATTCATGGATGCAAAGTGTATCGGTGGTTATTAAAACGGATGTCCATGTTGGTTGAGGCAGGCAGGATTCCCTTGGGTACCATTTGTTGGGGGTCAAGGGAAAGGGAGGGTTTTGCCTTCTCTTTCTGCTCAAGATCCCCATGTACAATTGGTGGGCCACTGTGTGACACAGAATGCTGGACTCGATGGGCTTTGGCCTGATTCAGCATGGCTCTTCTTATGTTCTTATGTTCTCTTAATACAGAAAATCCAATGCATGAAACCAAAAACTTTCTGAAAAGTATTTCCTAAATCAAAGTCCTGTTATACCTTGTTTTGTTACCTGGACAATTCAATTATGATTAGAATATAACCTTAGCATCCTTCATACTCATGAGGGCAATAATTTTATTTGATGAAATTGACCAGCATTCTGCCATTTTCTAGCCCAGCTTGAAAATTCCAGAAGTTGTGAAATACTGGATTACAGGCTTATCAAATAGATACCTATTCTACTAAATCAGGCAACTATCAAGAGAATGAGTGATGGGGGTCTCTATAGAATGTTGGGAAAGCATTCTTCAGTTACTATGACACACAGATACACAAGCATTAATTTAAAGGAAAATGGCCTTTAGACATTCTTCCTGTGCAGATATACCACAGTCCGAATCATTCAGAAGGGTAGAGTTAATTTCTTACCTTTTGATTAGGATGGGGTGACTGAGTACACAGTACTCTTCCTCTCATTCTGACCTTGTTTTCCTGAGAAATCATTTTAATTGTGTAGCCTCTGGGTGTTTTAGAAGAAATGGGAAAAGAACTAGAGGGTACTTGCTCTATTTTATACAAAGAGTCTAACTGCACATAATATTTAACTGAAAAGGTTAAAGCATCTGAAGGAAATCAGTGGATATCTGAAAACAAAATCAGGACAGATATTTAAATTATTCCAAGCCTTATCTCCGTAGGATACTTTCAACCATCTTCTTTATCTCATGCAAAAACTGTGGTCAGTGTTAATCGCCTATTTTAACTAAAAGATGTAGAAGGACCAGTGCTTGTTTGCTTTATATTTAGTCTTTTATTTCAGTCTTTTCCTGAAAAAGGTGAATGAGGTAGTTTGGTATTCTTAGACAAAAGCTGATTACCAGCATTTGTTTTATTCAGGCTTATTTTTAATACAAAAACAGCCTTAGCTCTCAGAGGAATAGCCTGTGCTGGGATACCATTTCTCACTAAAGGCTCAGTTCCCTTTAAAGCAGTATCTAACTTAGAATCCAAGAACAGGAAGAAATGTTTGCTGCCATGACACCTTGTCTTCAGGTTTCCCAGCCCTCTGAAGGCAAGCAAATTGCAGTGGAGAACATTCGATTTGTGATATTTCTGATACTATCACTATTATCTTTTCATTACTAGGAAATACATTTTTTTAGGTACCCACCCAGGCTTTTTGATAGAGGTTGATGAATTTAGTATTCTGTCTAGAACAGCGGTTCTCAACCTGTGGGTCGTGACCCTTTTGGGGATCGCACAAAGGGTCGCCTAAGACCATCAGAAAACACATATTTCCCATGGTCTTAGGCAGGGCTTGTCAACCGCCTTCTCTCCCTCCCTCCCCCCTCCACTCCACCTCACTTGTTTGTGGAAAATATACTGCTTGGCGGCAGTCTGCATGAATTCTACCAAATGTGCCCTGCAGGGGGCGCATGAAGAGCGCAGGTGCAGAGCAAGGCCCTGCCCTCCCCAGAGACTCATTGTGCAGCAACTGGATTGACTTCTTCTCGTGCACGCAGGTCAGTGAAGGGGAGGCCGCCGCAGCACCCAACTCCTGCGCCCATCAGCTGGCGACCCCGGAACTTGCGCTTGTCAGCCGGGAGGTCTGGCGACGGCCACTGGTCTCCTTTGCCACCCCAACCATCCTTGTCTCCTCCTCCACCCATTCATGTTGAGCCCACCAGGGCTTGGCAGGGAGAGAGGGAGGGAAGGAGGAAGGGACTCCTCCTCGTCTCCTAAGCTTCAAAGCACGATCGGCTTCCCAAGGGCGCCACAATCCTCATGAAAACGGGGGAGGGGAAGAAACAAATGGGGCGAGAAAGCTCATGGTGGGCTCAAAGGAGCACCTGTCAGCATTGGTGACGAGAAATTTTCCACAAACCCAGGGAAGGGGTGGAGAAAAGGAGCCCCCTTTGGGAGGAAACTGCCACCTTCTTCTCCTTCGCTTTGCACTCTTCTGCCAAGCCTCTGCTGGCTGGAACTTTCTTTCCTTCCCTCCCTCTTTGTCTCTTCTTCCTTCCCTCCCTCTCCCATTGTCCCTTCCTTCCTTTCCTTTCCTTCGCCTCCCTCTTTTGCCCTCCTTCCCTCCCTCTCCCCCTTGTCCCTTCCTTCCTTCCTTCCTTTTGCCTCCCTCTTTGTCCCTCCTTCCCTCCCTCTTTCCCCTTGTCCCTTCTATCCTTCCTTCCTTCCCTCTTGTCCAGGATCGGGGCGAGCCTCTACAGCTGATCCATGCTTCTGCAGCTGTAGCTGCTCTCCTTGGCTCCTGCCCAGCAAACTTGCTCGAGCTTTGCTACAAAACATGCCACTTGCTAATTTAGCAGAAGCACGAATCAACTGTAGCCCAGCGCTGATCCTGGAGCTTCTGCTAACTTAGCAAGTGGCATGTCTTTCGGCAAAGCTGAGCAAGTGAGCTGGGTGGAGCTCTCCTTTGTCTCTGCCTGTGCACAGGCAGGTTTGCTGGCAGCAAAGCCCCCAGCCACACTGGCAGCCTATCCCCCTCCCCTTGTCCCTTCCTGGGCACAGAGGGGGGAGGAAGGAAGGGACGAAGAGGGAGAGAAGTAAGGAACAATGAGAGAGGGAAGGAAGTAAGGAACAATGGAAGGGAGGGAGGGAAGGAAGGAAGGAAGGAAGGAAGGAAGGAAGGAAGGAAGGAAGGAAGGAAGGAAGGAAGGAAGGGACAAAGAGGGAAGGAAGGAAAGGAAGGAAGGAAGGAAGGAAGGAAGGAAGGAAGGAAGGAAGGAAGGAAGGGACAATGGGAGAGAGGGAGGGAAGGAGGAAGAGACTAAGGGAGATGAAGGAAAGAAAGGAAGGAAGGAAGGGACAATGGGAGAGAGGGAGGGAAGGAGGAAGAGACTAAGCAGGAGGTGAAGGAAAGGAAAGAAGGAAGGAAGGAAGGAAGGAAGGAAGGAAGGAAGGAAGGGACAATGGGAGAGAGGGAGGGAAGGAGGAAGAGACTAAGGGAGATGAAGGAAAGAAAGGAAGGAAGGAAGGGACAATGGGAGAGAGGGAGGGAAGGAGGAAGAGACTAAGCAGGAGGTGAAGGAAAGGAAAGAAGGAAGGGAGGGAGGGACAATGGGAGAGAGGGAGGGAAGGAGGAAGAGACTAAGCAGGAGGTGAAGGAAAGGAAAGAAGGAAGGAAGGGACAATGGGAGAGAGGGAGGGAAGGAGGAAGAGACTAAGCAGGAGGTGAAGGAAGGAAAGGAAAGAAGGAAGGAAGGGACAATGGGAGAGAGGGAGGGAAGGAGGAAGAGACTAAGGGAGGTGAAGGAAAGGAAGAAAAGAAGGAAGGAAGGGACAAGGGGAGGGAAGGAAGGCAGGCACCCACCCCAGTCCCATCCCAGAGACCCACAGATTCCCCCCCACAGGCACTCTGCAACCTGAGTGATCAGCTGGCCACGCCCCCTGGCCATTGATCACGTGACCCTGGGACACTGTGAATGTCTTAAGTATGAATCAGTTGTCAAGCATCCGAATGTAAATCACATGACCCTTGGGATGCTACAACAATCATAAGTGTGAAAAATGATCATAATTCGCTTTTTCAGTGCTGTTGTAACTTCTAACAGTCACTAAGCAAATTGTTGTAAGTCGAGGACTACCTATACTTTCCCATTTTTTCCTTTTTTTGGTCAAGTTTTTGATACCCCCCCCCGGCCAGCTGGATTGGGGGTTGGGGGTCACCACAACATGAGGAACTGTATTAAAGGGTCGTGGCATTAGGAAGGTTGAGAACCACTGGTCTAGAAATATAGTTTGCAATTTAACTGTATTTTCATTTTCTCTTGGTTTGAAAAACAATCCAAAACACTGCTAAATGGAATATAGAAGCAAACATGAAAAATGATTTTTTAAAGGAAAATAAGAATATTTTCAATCTTTCCACTCAGATGTTGAGAGTTCAGTTCTAATCAATGGTTTATGTTTATCAGGTTGCAAAGAGAAAATATTTGCTGCGAACTCCAAGGGCATCTGACCAGTAAACTGTCTGCTCCATTCAGTTGCCCTGACTCTACCCAGAATAAAGGGATTAGTGGGTTGTGGAAAGAAAAAAATTATCTATCTATCTGTCTATCTATCTATCTATATATCTATCTATCTATCATCTATCATCTATCAAATGTTAGAAGTACTTACAAGCTAAACAAGAGTCTCATTGGGAAGTTCGTCCCAAAAAAAAGATAAATTTGAAAGGAACTGATTTCATCCTAACTGTATTGGGAAAATAAAAGACCAAGCCTCACCCATATCTTGAGATTCCAGTTACTATCAGCATACTATGACTATATTTATATTTATATAAATACATATTAACAGCAAGAGACACTTAATATACTATCTTAATATACTCATAAAAGATCCAATTCTTCCTTGGCTATGCACCTGGAATTGCCATAAGAAGACTCTGGCTTCTTTGCATCCTTCAACATAAGCAAAAAAGCACATCAACGTTTTTTAAATTCCTGCCCCATGGATATTTTCAAGTACCAGCATCCCTGATTACTGATCATATTGGCTAAGGCTACTTGGAATTATCATCCAAAATATCTGAACTTCTCTTTTATTTGTTTGTTTAAAAGTTTACCCACTTTTTGTCATTAAAAACAACCCCAAAGCAGAAAAGCAAACAATACAATTAAAAACTGTTTCCAATGCATTGAAAACCATTAAAACAACAGCAATTTAGTAAAAAGTCTGTAAAAGTAGATGTTTAAAGTTATAAACAGTTTAAAAACTATGAAAGAGAACAGGATTATGTTGAATCAGGTCAAAAGGCACAGCAGGTGCTTAGTCAAAAGACAACTCTTTCTGCATCCAATTCCTATATGCTGGGTAAGAAGTTATAACTAAAGGCATCTTGAAGCTTAGAAGTCTTCACTATGAGAAGCTGTCGGAAAATGCCCAGCAAATAAGTCAGTTCAAAAATATGTGGATAAAAGTTGATAACAACCAGTTAAAAATAAAATATTTCCTTAAAAACTTCAGTCTGCTAGTATATAACAAAAAATACTTGATTACACAACAGTTATCCTAAACATATGTAAATAAAAATAGCACCATGAGATCATGTTCCATACCATGGTTAGTTTACCCAGGAGAATTAAATTCTTCCTGGCCTGTACTCTGAATAAGTGCAGCCCAGAAGCAAGAAATCCACATGGGAGAAGGGAATTAAAGTAAGGACAATTATTCTAAAAAGTGAAAAACAGGTAGGGAATTAGAAGTCTATAGTTTAACTTCATTTAGCTACACTCATAAACCAATTAAACCTTACTTTCTTAAAGTCATATAGAAGGAAGAAAAATCAACAAAAATAGCTGTTTTTAAGGAAAGACTCCCTTTATTTCTCTCTCTCTCCCTCCCTCCCTCCCTCTCTCTCTCTCTCTCTCTCTCTCTCTCTCTCTCTCTCTCTCTCTCTCTCTCTCTCTCTCTTGTGAAACATGTCACTCCCAGTTAAATATGGGTTATTTTCCTGAAAAGACAGCTTCTCACAGAATTTTCTCTGTACTCTAAACAGTAATACAAACCATGGATTATATAGTTCATTGTTTATCTTATAAAAGCCAGAGTAATTGGCATTGACCCGTGGTATCTATTGAACTATATTACATTTGTCTGTAATAACCCATGGTCCACGAACTGCATGCAGTCCTGGACAGCTAGTGATGCAGCCCAATTTTTAATGTTAAACTTTTAACATTATTATGTGATTTATATACATTAACTGTATTATATATTTCATATGCAACTTCCCTCAGTGCAGCCTTGGCAGCCAAAAGGTAGGACACTAATGATCTAGACAAATGTGTCGCAGGTACTGTATCTTCATTAAAAGTTATCTATAAATTTAACATATTTTATCCTGAAACACACACATTCTTCTGATACTTATCTCAGATGCAATATGGTCCACAAGTATGATGAAGTAGCCTGTTTTACTCTGAACAATGAATCCTCTAATCACCTGCAGCTTCTCTAATTTCCCATGCTTCCATTAAATCCAAACAAAAGATGTCTTACCCTTTTTTGTCCAACCTACCTTAGAAGAGTTGTAGCTGTGAAGAAGATTAGGTGGAAAGACTGCTGTATATGATATCTTCAGCTCCTATACAAAGACATGATATAAATCTAATGAATAAAATTTGATTGCAGCACAGGGGGGGGATTCAGATCTGGATGGAACAGCCATAGGGGCTATACAAAGGTGGAGATGTAAAAGTACATATATTGCTTTATAATAACATAGTAAAGGCAAAAGTATAAATATATTCAAACGGGCATGAGAATGAAACCAAATCTTTCCCAAACTGTGAGGACCTCTGGATGTATCAAGGCTAATCTCAAAGAGAATTCTCAGACTTGTACTCTCAAGTATACAAATACACAACTATAAATGCATTCTGTGTCCCTGGACATGTTTTCTCATTTATCAAATACTGTATATCATTGTGAGAGTCATTTTCTGAACATTCTTAAAGGTGCTAATAAGTATTTGTGGTTCCCTGAAAATAAGACCCGGTCTTTTTTTTTTCCTCCAAAAGAGGCACCAGGTGTTATTTTCGAGGGGTGTCTTTTCCACGGTGTCACCTTGCAGTGGTGGCACCAACAGCCCTGCTCAGCCAGACCATTTCTTCTGCGGCTGCTTGCCACCACTCACGCGCATCGCCCCCAGGCTCTGCAGCTGAGAATGAAGCTCCAGATTGACGATGCAGCACCCCCACCCTCCATTTTTCCATCATATGACTTCAGGAAAAGTCTCTGCAGCCAAGAACCAAGCTCTGGATTGATGCATGCAGTGCCCCCCAGCCTCCAAGGGCACCAGCTGCGTCAGTCCGGAGCTCAGTTCCCGGCTGCAGAGGCCTTTCCTGAAGGCCTCTGATGGTAAAATGGAGGCTGGGGGTGACATGCACATGTGAGTGGCAACAAGCAGCTGCAGAAGAAGTGGGCCAGTGAGTGAGGCAGGGGTTGGGACATGGGAGGCTGGTAAGTGGGTGCAGGGTGCGTGGGGTAGCTCCATCCCACCATCCCCACCCTAGCTTGATTTTTAAGCATGGGCCTCGCCCAAAACTAGGGCTTATTTTGGGGATAGGCTTATATTAGGCCCACCCCCAAAAATCAAGCTAGGGATTATTTTCAGGGTAGGTCTTATTTTGGGGGAAGCACAGTGCAAGATTCCAATACCCATAGTAAATGTACATGAAATCTAAATGCAGACATAACAGCAAAACTTCACATTGTCCAAAGAAATCCTCTGTGGATATTATCTGATCATCAAATAGAAGAATAAAAATGTCAGAGATTAATGGCAGCAAAGAGAAAGGACCATGACGTCCCTGTTGGTTCTGGACGTGATGACCATTACTTGTGTTTTCACTTCTGCTCTACAATTTGACAGGTACAGCCTTTTCACATCATCAAAGGGCATTTTGGGGTTTTTGTTTGTTTGTTTATTTCCATGCCTTGAAATGCTGCTCATTGCTTGACTTTCTCTTCTAAAGTGCAAAGGTTTTTCGTGTGAAACCGCAAAATGAAAAGGAAGTAAGTGTCATGAAATCCTTGTCAAGCCTCATACAGGTGAGAAAAATTTGCAACTCAAATGCTTTGTGCCCTTTAAGGAATTTTGTAAAATGCATGCCTGTTCAAAAATATGTGAATATTTTCTATTTATCAAAGTAGTGTTTGTGTGTGTGTGTATTTCTGTTTGTATATACAGAAACCTGGATATGTACAAGCAATACAGATTCTTTGCCTGATAGAAGAAAATCAACTGTTTTGAATGCTTCCAATTTTTTAATATATAAAGGATTGATAAAATGGTAGTATATCTCCACAGATGAAATTTAATTAAAGCAGGAATGGCTCTCCAATATACAATATATCACAGAGCAAGGCAGATTTAGACATCTGGAATATAGTTTTTAGGGATCAAAGAGACACTAACAAAATTACTAATGTTTAATACAAAGTTTAAATATTTAATCTGTGGTTAGTGGTTGGGGATGCAAATGAAAGAAAGAATATATTAAGTTATTTCTTTTCTTTCTTCACTGTTTTTTATTTCAATATGAGGATGGAGGAATGTAACATCTTACTTTTAAAACATTTTTTTGCATTTCTACGTTTGCTTTTTTCTACTTTTTTTGTATTTATAAACAATTGGATAAAGAAAAAAGGAAAAAACAATACCTAGTAAACTCAGTTAAAAACCTGTCCTCAGTTCCAAAGCCCGTGTGCAAGTTTGCAATATCTTATTATTATTCTTGTACATTTTTTCTTTTTCGCCACAAAGATTTCATTTATCATATATTTTAAAATTCCAAAAATCTAGATGATGCAACAGAAAAATTCTTCCCCCCCCCAAATTTAAAAGTAAGTTAATTTCTAAAATTAGAGCAACGGGAAGACGCAGTGGATGTTACCAATATCCACTAAATGTTACACTGCATTTTAGTGAAGGGTGATGAAACACCTATTTTCATAACAAGCATCAATAAATATACTTGGATGTCTACCTGAAAATTACTGTGTAAGAATGAAGATGCAAGCATTAACAATTGCCCATATGAATATTCTCACTATTTACTGTGGTTTATTTTCTCTCCTTATACAGTATTTAAGAGAATTAAATTCATGCCAGACTGGCATTAAAAGCCAATTTGAAAGATTCACATTATCTTAAATTCTCTTTCAAGTTTAGTTGGATTCCTGGTGATTTCATGGATGTGCAGTTTGTGTTGTTTTGTTTTGTTTTTTGCAGCAGCACAAATGTGCTTTTCCACTGCTGGGATGTTTTTGTTTATTTAGAAAGCTTACACAACTACCTACTTTAATATTGGCCAATCCTGGGAATTTAAGAGGTCTGCCATCCAAGTACTAAACAGGCCTGACTCTATTTAACTTCCAAGCCCAGACAACATCAGCCACACAATACCATCTTCTGGGACTATATTTTCATTCACATACAGAAACTTTTCTCAGTCTAATATGGCTTTTATACATTACAAGAGGGAAACAGTCAAAACTTTAAAAAGCGATCTAGTGTATGTAATAAGAAAATAGGTTTGTCTGGCTTTAGACCTTTTCTCATTGTTTTCGTAACTCAGCAAACCCTCATTTTACTTCTAAACAAAGAATGCTTTATAAGTAGAATATAAACATGATGAAAAGCCTTTTCATGGGCTTTCTTTTGACTTGCCTTATGGCCTATGTATAATGTGGATTTAAAAGAAATTCCTTGCAACTCTGGGTCTTTAACATGCAATGTCAAATAAGGAGTAAGCAAAGAGTCCAACTCTATCATTCCAATTAAATTACATTACTAATTACATTATAAATCTAATACCATAAGGATTCCCTCTGTCTTTTCATTACCAAAGGCTGAATCTGTGGCAGAACTTGGCTATAGAATGCATTCTCAAAACAAGGCTTCCTTCCAAGAAAGACACAAAAGGATAAGACTGTTTGGAAAGTTCTGTTCCTGGCTTAATTTAATAATTAATTGTCATTAGGATTCTGAGCTGATTTACAGAGGGACTGAAGAAGCTGTAATTTTGAAGCTGCTTATTGTTACAATCCATTTTATGGCCTCCAGAAGCCTTTAACAACACTGATTTTTAGTTTTCCATCATAATAAACCTGCAGTAGAATGAAAATAAAACTTCAGAAAAAGCCAGCCATGTCTATGAACATGACCAGACCTCTTTGGATCTCTCTGCCAACCCCTTTGGCTTTCCATGAAATCTGCCATGGATCCTCTGGCATTTTAGTCCAAACACCCAGATTCTTCCCAAATATTGTTCAGTGGGCCACAACATCTGCCCAATAACTTTAACATCAATTCCCGAAGGAAAGCCAAATGGGTTGCTGAACACCCAAACATAAGACATATGTGACCCCACAAAAAAGACACCAGGCTTTGAACTATCACATCAGCAATGGACAATCCCAAATAGGATTCACACCCCACACGGCATCTGTCAGGAATCTCTGTATAAATAGGGCATTGTATCCTCTCCTCATAGTGAGTGCAGGGCCCACATCAAACTGTAAATTACAACATGACTGGCTGCAAGCTGAGAACATATGCCAGTCCCATGTTTAATTTTTTAAAATATAACCAAGGCTGTGTTTCAATGGTTAGATGGCCTAGAGATTGGCATTTGAACATAGATTTTTTTAATATTTACATTTTATTGTGTTTTACTAATCTAGGCAAAATGTTAATATAAATTGCTAGTCCATGTATGATACGCTAAATAAATACATAAGTGGGCTGATTGTATAGCAGATAATAAAGGATCTAAACAGCAAGGTTAAAAAATATTTCCTTAGTAAAGGCAACTTTGTCAGGCACAACAACGCTCATGAGAAGCACACAACCAAGCATAGAAGAAGTAAGGTTCCTTTCTCACCCCCCAAAACCTGTTTTGCTTCATCTACATTTCTGGAACAATATTGGTATCTGGTGGCCTTGCTAGTTTATGGGACTTTCACCAAGACTGTTGCATATTACACCAGCTGTTGCCTCTCACCAGTCCCCTATGGGAGAAAGAGAATGCTAGGATGAAAATGTCTTTTTTGAAACTCTGCCCACTTTCAGGTCTGGTCCTGCCTATTTTGGGCTCTAATATGTTTAACATTAGAAAAAACAATCCAAAATAGTATTCAGCTCGCTTTACAATGAAAAGATATCCCAAATCTAGCATAGTAGTATGAACAATAATTACAAGACATAGTTTAATTTTTGATTGTTTAATTAAAATATTATTTAGAGCAGCGGTTCTCAACCTGTGGGTCACGACCCTTTTGGGGGTCGAACGACAGTTTCACAGGGGTGGCCTAAGACCATCGGAAAACACATATTTCCAATGGTCTTAGGAACCAACACACCGCTCCGCATTCGTCTCCGCATGGCCTCTTCTGCCATTTGCAGAGAGAGAGAGAGAGAGAGAGAGAGAGAGGCACTTCTTCCTCCTGCTGCCCCCAAGGTGGCTCGGGCAGGCAACAGGGCAAGAGGGGTGCCTGGAGAGGAGCAGCCATGCTGGCAGGCCGCACGGCACCAGCCCCCACCGCGGCTCCATTGGATGGACGGAGGACCAGGCCAGGCAGTGCGGGGGCAGCGGGGACCTTTGATGATGCAGCAGCTGCCGCCACCCCCGCCACCCCCGTGCTGCCCAGCCTGGTTCTCTGTCCATCAATGGAGCCGTGGTGGGGGCTGGTGCCGTGCAGCCTGCCAGCCTGGATGCTCCCCCCAGGCACCCCTCTTCCTCCTGGCTCCCACCCAAGCCACTTTGGGGGCAGCAGGAGGAAGGAGAAGAGAAGGGCAAGAAAACCCCTGCCGCCGCTGCCGGCCGAGCTGAGCTACGGCGCCGAGCTGGTCTCCATGTCTCCTGGTTGCCCGGCCATGCTCCGCCCCTGGCCACCCTCCACACCGCATGGGAGTCTCCCCCGCACTGCCCAGCCAACCTCCCTCGCCATCGAAGGCTACCTTGGCTCTCTGGCACCCGGCGCGGCCGTGGGGCTGCTGGGCAGGAGCGGCTCCTTCCCGGCTCGTCGGGCTCTGGGCCTCAGAAGCGGCCAGGGGCAGGGAAGAGGGTGAGGTGGCAGCGATGCCCGCATGTGCGTTGAAGGCCAGCTGGCCAGGCCGGGAGGGGAGAAGTGGCTCCGGCCACACCCCTCTCGCATGCAATGGGCTGTATGACATGGAAAGGGGCTCCCGCCACCCCGCTGCTGCGATGGCGCTCAGAAGGCTGGAAGGGTGGGCAGGTCCCAGGGGGCGGCTGGGAGAGGGCAAGAGGTGCCAGGATGAGGATGGGGGATTCCAGGTTGGCGGGTGTGAGAAAGCAGCCAGCAGTTCCGAGGCACGCAGATGCTCCGCTCAGCTTCCGAGGCCCCAGATGTGCCGCCACTTGGCTCTCCACCAGGCTCTCTGCCAGAGCCTCCCCCCTCCCCAAGCAATTGTGCGGAGGTGCTTGTGCATCCTTGGCAGCGCCTCCCCCTTCAATCTCCTTCCTTTTCCATCTCCTTCCTTTCCTCTTCAATCTTTCTTCCTTCCTTCCATCTCCAACTCCATCCCTTCCCTTCAATCTCCCTCTCCTTCCTTCCTTCCTTCCTTCCTTCCCCCTTCAATCTCCTTCCTTCTCCATCTCCTTCCTTTCCCCTTCAATCTTCCTTCCTTCCTTCTATCTCCATCCCTTGGTGGGTGTGAGAGGGCAGCCGGCGGTTCCAAGGTGCGCAGATGCTCCACGCAGCTTCCGAGGCCCCGGATGTGCCGCCGGTTGGCTCTCCGTCAGGCTCTCCGCCAGAGCCTTCCCCCGTCCCTGGGCAATTGTGCAGAGCTGCTTGTGCATCCTTGTCAGTGTCTCCCCCCTTCAATCTCCCTCTCCTTCCTTCCTTCCCCCTTCAATCTCCTTCCTTCTCCATCTCCTTCCTTTCCCCTTCAATCTTCTTCCTTCTCCATCTCCTTCCTTTCCCCTTTAATCTTCCTTTCTTCTCCATCTCCTTCCTTTCCCCTTCAATCTTCCTTCTTTCATCTCCATGTCCATCCCTTCCCCTACAAACTCTCTCTCTTTCCTTCCTTCCTTCCTTCCCCCTTCAATCTCCTTCCTTCTCCATCTCCTTCCTTTCCCTTTCAATCTTCTTCCTTCTCCATCTCCTTCCTTTCCCCTTCAATCTTCCTTCCTTCTCCATCTCCTTCCTTTCCCCTTCAATCTTCCTTCTTTCATCTCCATGTCCATCCCTTCCCCTTCAAACTCTCTCTTTCCTTCCTTCCTTCCTTTTCCCTTCAATCTCCTTCCTTCTCCATCTCCTTCCTTTCCCCTTCAATCTTCCTTCCTTCCCCTTCTCTCCCTCCCAACATTTTTGAGCAAGGAAGAGTAAGCTTCTCCAGCGAGCATTGCTATATTGTTTTTGTGATTAATCACTATGCTTTAATTATGTTCAATTCGTAACAATGAAAATACACCCTGCATATCAAATATTTACATTACTATTCATAACAGTAGCAAAATTACAGTTATGAAGTAGCAACGAAAATAATGTTATGGTTGGGGGTCACCACAACATGAGGAACTGTATTAAAGGGTCACGGCATTAGGAAGGTTGAAAACCACTGATTTAGAGTGTCTTAAATGCAAAACTAAAACACGATTATAGTAAAACGAGAAATGAAACCTTTCAGTTTCTTTCTTATAATTGCACTCAAGAAGAGAAAAGGTAGCCTGAAATTTGGCCAAGCTTACCATCACAGTGCTAGGGATGTATATATTTTATTCAATCTGTATTATGCAGTCTGATTCCCAATTCAGGGAGTAAGATATCAGAACAAAGTTCTTCAGTTTTCAATTTCTAAATACGTGACTTTCAGATTTTTTTTAAAAAATAGTATATTTTACAAAGAGCTATATTTTAAATATATATTAGCATATAATTGAGTTTTCATGCTGTTGTAACAGAGGCTGAAACAGGACACAATGTATTTATATAAAACTAAAATTGATTGGTATGTGATCATTTACAGTCAAAATGGACTTTGTGGCACATAATCAATCCATTAAAATTGATTTATCTTTTTGTCTAAACAAAGCATTCAACTATGACTAGTCATTACATATGAGCTTGTTTTAGTCTTCACACTTCATATCAGATAAAAGAAGTTGAACAGCAGCAGTTTTTGGGGGTATAACTTTCCTTTCTATTCAATCACAAGTCTGTTTGCATTTCTTTTTGTGCAGATTGATTTTTGGTACCCAGATACGGCACTGCATATAGTCAAACAGATGGAAGTAGATTTCCATGTCAGTGCTGCACAGAGTAATACTGTTGAGAGACTCCTGCAACAGAATGGCATACCTTATGAGTAAGTTAAACTTCTCTATTTATTTCTCAGGTCTTTGGCTATGTACTTTTGAAATTGTATAGAGATTGTACATGGGATGTGTCTATATAATATATATTTATGAATCAATGTGTTTCAATTAATTAATTCTCCTTATTAGAAAATAGTGCTCTTGGATAAGAATGGTAAATTGCTCTTCTTGTGCAAAAAAGCTCATTCCCAGATAGAGTGGTGTGTTACTGCAGGACCAACATACAAAATTTCCCATGAAGTTAATATGAAAGATATCTGAAGAGTGGCTTCTTTAAAAAAATAATTTATATGGCCTGCTCTAACAGATATGAATGATTCAAATACCACTGAAAGCAATGAAATAGTTTTGTCACGTCTAAGCTTATTGCCAATTTGAGGATCAGATTTAAGTTGGATGGGCCCCATGATTTGAAAGTTGTACAAAATCTGCATGCAGTAGGCATTGAATAATTAATGTATGTTTAAATAAATATACAATAAATCAGTCTAAAGTAAATCAAAGTCTGCAGGTGAAATTTTTGTTAGTGTGGATTTGTCTGAATGCAGGAGATTTCTTGCTGTTCTTCATTGCTTTCTTTATTGTTTTAACTTGATGTAAGTCAAGTTTGGAGTCAATTGGCTTCTAAAATGCAGAAATAAAATGAGCTCAGGCTGAGTATAATTTTCTGATTATTTTTTATCATGTAGAATATTATTTGACAACCTACAAAAAGACATTGAAAAGCAGCTTGATGGTGACAAGAACGATGGACACAGCTATGAACAATATAATGACTGGGACAAGGTACAGAACTTATATGACATTCGACAAAGGAATGTCGAATCTTCAGCAGAAAGAATCCCCATTTATCAGAGACACTGGGAAGGGGGAGTCATGGCGCAATGGCTTAATGATGCTGGATTTGTCAGCTAGAGATGATTGGCACTCCAGCAATTTGACACCACAACACCACTTGGCGGAGTGAGCTCCTGTCATTTGCCCGGAGCTCCTGCCCATTTAGCAGATCAAAAGTATATAAAAATGAAAGTAGATAAATAGGTATCACTTCAGTGGGAAAAATAAAACAGTGTATAATGAGGAAGCAGGAGCGAGCACCAGACTTGCCTGGATTCTTCCAAAGTTGGTGGAAGAAAGCCCAGATAACCTGACATACCCCAAACCTTGCTAGTCAGCTGGTGCAAAGCTAATTCTCCCCTTGTGATGTACTGTGGATAATGTGCATACGTGAACAAAATGAACTAGCAATTTTAGGCTGCCAGTACTACTCTGTGGTAAAAAGCATTGTAGACTTCCTTGGCTATATACACCATGCAGTAAAAAAAGAGAGAGAGAGAGATTAGACCATTTGCACTTGTTTGTAATTATATTTGAGTTTACCACTTGGGTGTACATGCATCCTCTGAAGCATGAATAGTGCACTTGGTGGCTAAAACTGAGTCTAGTTTAGACTATTATCTAAGGAATCTATCAAAAATGCATGAAAAAATTTTTCACACAGGATTGGACATGTATCTTTTTAGTACTTGGCATATTTCATGCAAGGATTAAGCTACAGCCACAACTACGTGAATTGAAGAAATTGTCCTCTATCATTATTATCGCATTGTCCATTTTTCTTCACAGATTTGTCAATGTTTTTACAGATTCTATTCTTCTACTGCATTTACCAGGTACTTCATCTAAAGCAGTGTTTTACAAACTTGGCAACTTTAGGATGTGTGGACTTAAACTCCCAGAATTCCCCAGCCATCGAGAGCTTGAAGACCACATATCTTAAACTTGACAAGTTCCTTCTCCCAAAACTTAGTATAATTTATAAATATAATTCTCTAGCAAAAGCAAAATGTTCAGGCAATAATATTCTTTTGAACTATTTACCCAGTACCTGGAATTTGATAACTGAACAATGTAAATGTGCCCTTATTATGAACAAAAGACCGATATTGCAGTACTGGAAAGATAAATGTAGGCCCTCTTTCATTCAATGAATTGAGAAGTCAATTACACTTGCTATAGGATTGCCAATAAAGGAAGACTTTGTATGGAAAAATATAATGAAATATATTCAAATATAATTGAATAATAATAGCATCAGATTACTAATTATAGAATTGCAACTATTTATTGCTAAAATGATATAGATTTTTTTCTTTCTCCCTTGCTGTATTTTTTAATTTTAAAGCACTTTCAATGTGGGTATTTTTCCTCTTCTTTGACAACGTGTGTATTTTTATTTTTGTTTTTTCACCCTTTTGTTATTTTAAAAGCAATAAAGAGTATACGTAAATAGAAAGTTGCCTAAAAAAACACTACTCCACAGTAATAGATAATAGTGTTTTTTATTTCTATGGTGTAAAAAAGTATCACTTAATTTTGTCAGAACTGAAGAAGCTTCTTGGACAACAAGTAAAAAGTTTTAAAGGAAAAAACCAAGTCCAGTTGCCTTTTGGAAAAGTACCTTTGGGACTATTACTCATGTATTTGTACAAATAAGATTTAAAGATAAGACAGGTATATTTTTTTACCTTAAATGGATAACCAGAAGTTTAATGAATATGGGTTCCTTCAGCAGATACTAGACTAGTCTTCCTGATTTCAGTATCCCTCAGCTAAATTAAGACCACATTTCTCCAAATTCTGGCCAGTATATCATTGGAGATTTGTAGTATCACAAAGCTGAAAAGACATTAAAATGGGAAGGTTATGGTAACAGGTATGAGATCAGTTGTTATTTAATGACCTGGTATTATATTCTTTATCTACAACTAGAAAATCATCTTACTCAACTTATAGGAAGAGAACTATGTTAATCAGTGATACCAAAAAGAACAAGAGTCTGGCAGCACACTGTCCAACTTAAAAAAAAAATCATTTAATTTCATGGGCTGTAGATCTATTTCATCAACTTCTTTTCCAGCAACCCTTATTTTTCTTTTACTCAGATTTCTGATTGGACTGCCAGAATTGCAAAAAGCAACTCAACATTGGTTTCCCGTATCCAGATTGGAAAGACATTTGAAAATCGACCCATATTCCTTCTTCAGGTATGAAAACCTTTTCAGGAAAATAAGCAAAGAACAGATGAAACTGTGTTGAAAAACTCTCTCACACAAACCCAAATTCACCACCCATATCTGGGGAGGATTCAAACAATTGTTTGATTAGTTCTAAAGCTAGCAGGTTACAGTGCATTCAGAAGAGCCAACAGCAAAAAATCTCAAAGTCACATTGTTCTTATATAGAATGTTGATCAAGTATTTCATCCACGCATCTACACTAGCAGAAGATCCCAAATGAAAGAAGAATTTCTTTACAGCTAATGAGAGAAAATAGCCAAGGATAAAGAGAAAATAGCCAGAAAGGAGGAAGTGGGTTTCATGAAAACATTACATTCTCTGAAAAGCTACATAGAATCTTTGATATGACTTGCACCAAAGCTTTGTTATCGTATGAGATAACAAAATGTGTTGAATTTATTTCCTCCTCTAAAGACATTGAATATACTGCCTTCTCTGAATGTGTTAATTTCATAATCATTTAATCATCAATAGGTACAAATTAACACACTAAATTCTACTCTTAAAGGTGCTGCAAAAGAAATACAGCAAAATACATGTATTTAGTAATACATTTGTATTAGTAAGCATAATTGATTCAATCGGAGTTCTTCTTCCAACTCTCCACAACATGACGTTGTGTGTCGTGCTAAGCAACCATGCAATTTGTTCAGTTTTAGTTTAGTACTCCACTAGTGCAGCCATCTGATTAACAAATCATGGTTGGTTTATGGTCAAGAACATGAGACCATTCTCTTTTTTTCCCTGAATAAAGTCCAATAAAGTACTCCATACCTCATTATATTTTACATAGCAGATGGGGTCAGAATGAGTAGTGGGTGTTGTTAAAACAAAAATTATATTTGCTTTCATTTCATTTACAACACATAAAATTGAAATTAATTAAATATATATAATACAGTTGTTTCCATATATATATAAACATTCTGCTTCTATCAATTGAACATTACCAATGAGCAGTAACTTCTAGGGATCTTTCAAGATCACAGCTGCCCTGGGGCTTAAGTTTATCCATCTTTGGCTTATTATGTCATTTTGCTCAATATAATAAGCATGACATGACAACCCAACAATAAAGTCATACTACTCTTTCAATGAGACAACAACAATGAAAAAAATGACTTGCATATACATTTCTACATATAAGAATTAGAATGAGTCTCTTAGAAACTATTTTTTCTTATTAGCAAAGCTATTTAAAAGTGAAGGTGGCAGAACAGAATGGATCCATCTGTAAGGAATAGTATGGTATTGAAGTGTACTTTCTTAAAAATCTCTCTTTTTTACTTTGTCAAAACAGATTGGAAAGAAAAATGAAGAGGGAAAGGCCATCTTTATGGATTGTGGTGTTCATGCACGAGAGTGGATTTCTCCTGCCTTTTGTCAGTGGTTTGTGAAAGAGGTTAATTAACAAGGATTTTTTTTGTCTCATTTGTTAACTGTCCTCCAAAAGTGTTGAAACAACTTCTAGCATCCCTAGAAGTTCTTACTCATTCATAATTGTATTTATTTGTTTGTTTGTTTGTTTGTTGTTAGTTAGTTAGTTAGTTAGTTAGTTAGTTAGTTAGTTAGTTAGTTAGTTAGTTAGTTATAGCCACCATTATTATTTTTACAATAACTCAAAGCGGCAAACATACCTAATGCTTCTTCCTCCTCCTATTTTCACCACAACATTAACCCTGTAGTTGGGCTGAGAGAGACTGGCCCAAGGTCACCCAGTTGGCTTTCATGGTTAAGGTGGGAATTAAACTCTTGCTTTCTAGTCTGCTTTTTAGTCTGGTGCCTTAATCACTAGACCAAATTGGCTTTGATCTTTGATCTTGTGATCTTTGCACGCTCTATAACTCCAAAGATCAAAACCCTTATATCCCATTAAATAAATAGAAATGTGAATCATGTTTCTGTATTCTCAAAACAGTCCATCATGAATAATATGGAAAATAGATTCTATAATGTTATATAGTGTGATGAAGAATGCTGCAGTTCTAGATATACTTTATTTATAAGACCAACTGAGCCTAAATTTTGAGTATATAGGATCACAGAGAGAAAAAAAATTCTGAAAAAAGTTATGTTTTCTAAATTATCAGGCCATCAGCACCTATGGAGAAGACAGGGACATGACATATATACTGGATAACATGAATTTCTACATCGTTCCTATAGTCAATGTAGATGGCTATGTCTGGAGCTGGACACAGGTATCATTCATACTTTTTTAATAGCATAATCTATGTTTAGTACCTAAGCCATGTTCCTTGAACCAGCCCTCCCAAACCATCAGTTAAAAATCAGCTTTTATTCTGAGAGGCAAAAAAGCATACATCAGAAGTCCTCTCTCTTGCATGTCATTTCAAAAGCTGATGCCCCATAATTTCACAAAGCTTGGGGGGGGTGAAAATCTGTAAGATTTTAAGTCCTGCTGGCCTTCTGGCACATTTTTAATGCCCTAGATCAATGGATATCCAGCTTTGTTTCATATATGGGGGAATGGGATCTGGGACCCCAGACTTCATAGGACCCTCATCCCCATTTTATCATTTTGGAGACCACTTTAACTATGAATTCAGAATTTTCTCCCATTATGAAGTGAATCCTTTGATGATATTTCAGTTCTGAATACAATAGAAACTTTGCATACTAAAAATATTCAGTGTATTCATTGGTTCCAAAGTAGAACAGTCTACTGAAATGAGTTGGAAAAAGTTAGTTATAACTAATCTAAACCATTCATTTCTGTAAACTACTCTGAGTTTATATCTAATCCAACTGCATGAATCATCTTACATTTGCTAATAAGAATAAAAATAACTATTGAAAACAACAAAACAAAATTAATAGAAAGCAGAAATGATTGCAAATATCTCTACAGCAAGGAGCAGATAAGCATAACAAAAGATATGTATAATGTTATAATATATCAAAATTAGTAGCAATACAATAATATCTATCTATATCCGTTTATCTCTATTTCTATCTATCTATCTATCTATCTATCTATCTATCTATCATAAAACAGTAATATCTCCAAGCCACCAGATTCAGCTTAGTTCAATAGCTCTTTTAAATTATATATATTTGCTTCAGATCTAATTCAACCAGCTTCTAGCTAAAATCAAAGAGACTCGTGGAGAAAAAGAAAAATTATATGCAGCACATGAGCAGTTATGGGTGTTCCTAAAAGGACACATATCTGCTTCATGAGCTGCATTGGTTGCTGGTTTTTCAAGATGCAGGGGGTTGGACTAGATGACCTCCAAGGTCCCTTCCAACTTATTATATAATTATATAATTATTATAATCCCATATTTCATTATTAATATAACATTAGTAGTGAAAGGGAGAATGGGTGCTTATTAAAATCAATTACCTGCTAAAATCAGTGTTTCTCAACCTTGACTTCAACTGGGAGTTGAAGTCCACATGCCTTAAAATTATCAAGGTTGAGAAACACTGTGCTAAATGGATATGTGTGGATAAAACCATGATTGGGAAAACTAATGAATTAGTTTTACTGCCATGATTGAAACATATCTAACCATCTTAGATACCAATATTATAAGATTAGATCCTGCTAAGGCAAGAAGCAGACAGGTTTTAAGACTGCCAAGGACTGCATCAAGAAGCAATTAATTCAGAAGGACAAAAATAAGGCATTCTTAGATTTAAATCCACTTGGACACATAAAAGCTCCTGATATTTTTCTAATGTAGTAGGAAATCTGTTGTTCTATATGCTTAAATCCACTTGGACATATAAAAGCTCCTGATATGTTTCTAATGTAGTAGGAAATCTATTGTTCCATATTGTTCTGGGTTTGAAATATTGTACATTTTAATCTAATCAAGCCATGCCTTTGAAATTTCTACCATGTTAAGGCCAAAAGTCAAGATAAGCTGTGAAGTGTTAGAGAGCAGTCTAATCAGGGCAACTTGACAGAACCAAAGCTTAGATGGGGTCTTTTCCATTTGTAAGGACATTTGCCTAATGCAGGGGTCCCCAACTCCTGGTCCATGGACCGGTACCAGGCTGCAGCATGCCAGCAACTGGGCTGCACAAACAAGCAAAACCCCATCTGTGGGATGCAGGCAGCACACAAAAACATGCCCCCTCTGATCCATGGAAAAACCTCTCTCCACAGAACCTGTCCCTGGTGCCCAAAAGGTGGGGGACCTCTGGTCTAATGGATCTGAGGATGCCTCTCTTCTTCCTTGCATTCTTTTACAGAACACTTGAACAAACCTTTTATCTGAACTGCATAGCAAAGAGTTACAGCTAAACAAGGAAGGGAATCAGGCTACCAAAGGAAAGCTCACTCAACACACTAGTTTTTCATTGCATTGTCTTTCTACAGAAAATTAATGCATTCCACTCGTAATTAGTATAAACAAAGAGAAAATATACAGAAATGTTTATGGGTCAGATTGAAGTCCCTAAATGATTTTTGTCCAGCAGGATCGTTTCTGGAGAAAGAATCGTTCTAATGCATCCCAGAGTAACTGCATTGGCGTTGACATCAATAGGAACTTTGATGTTGCATGGAGCAGTAAGTAGCCGTTGTAACATTATCTATACCTGCATGTTATTTTCATATGACTACTCCAGATGGTGTTTCAGTAAAATTACTTAGATTGCCACCAGACTTTTAGAGCAAATAAAAAAGAGTTGGGTTGAAAATAGCATGTTTAATGAACTTAGGAACTAAGACTGAGTAAATATCTCATTTTTATTATCACCAAAGCTCCTTAAAATATTATATAGGTCGTACCTTATCACAGTTGTACTTTCATCAGTTTTATATCCAACATCAATTTCATATTGGAGCTAAAAAGGATGAAAGAACAGGCCTTCATTTTTTTTAAAAGATATTTTATTGGTTTTTTAATTCTTAAGAGAAAGTACTCAAGACTTGGGTAATCAGACATTCAAAAGTAAAAACATAAATAAACAACTCAACTTAATACATTCACTGTCCCCTCTCTATTTCCCTCAAATAACATAATACGTTTAAAATATTCCATTTCTAAATTAAATTTCTATTACTACTAAACCTGTTTTAAAACTTTATCAGTTTACAATTACCATAATCAAATTTAACTTTAAATCAACAAGTTATCACTTCAGGTATCCCTTCCAGATGTATTCTAGTTCTTAATCTCTCTCATCCCTCCTTTTATCACCAATCTCATTTATTTCTTCTTCCACTACATAATAGCTATCTTAGTTAAAAAATAATGTTAAACCTTAATTCATTTCAATTTATTACACAAACTTCAAATTTCATCCAATTTATCACATCTTATGTTATTGTACAAAAAGCTCATCTAACTAATTTAAAACACTCCATTAATTATTAAAACCATCCCAATCTAAAAAAATCAACATTTTTTCAATTCCAATACAAAATTTTCATCAAAATAAATCTATTATTCCAAAAAGTACATTCTTAATCTATTTAAAATATCTGTTCTAAAAATCACCCTCATATATATATATATTTATATTTTTTTCTTGCTTCTAACTCTAAATCATAATACTTAAAACAATCCAATATTGCCTTTTAATCCATTACACAATTTTAAATTTCTCTTTTCAGTCTAATTTTGGCTTTTTTTCTGTGCCAGACAGGTTTCCATAAAGACGCTTCCCTTTCAGCCAGTAGATCTATTTTTGTTGCTTGCAGTAGCCTTTAAAAGTATAGAAATCCCATCCTCTGCATTAGATATCTATTTCTCTCCTCCTTGAAGCATCGTTGCTTTGTAGTTTGAAATCTCAGTCTTTGCTTCTTCTGTTCCTCTAAGTTGCAGATGGAAGGTTTGTAAGATAGAATAAGTTTCTCTTTTATCTCTGTTGATTCCTCTTCTAGTATGTTTTGATTTATACCATAGTCAGATGTAGCCTGGACATCCATTTGAACGTTTGAAGTGAAATTTCTGGATCTTAGTTCTGTAGTAAACTCTTTCATTGTAGCACATATTTCTGCAGCAGCCTCATAAATCTTTTCCAATATAAGTGTACAGTTTAATTGTGACTGAGGTTTCTCCATTTTGATAGTGATTAAAAAAGAGTCTCTTTTTTCTTTTTTGTGGAGGCTATATTTGATATAAATTAGGCAATATCCACTCCCACAGTTCCCACAGCTGCACAGCTTATCTTTTCTCTTCAAAAGTATTTTGAAGGTTAGGTCTGCTCCATCTTCAAAAATAACCAGAAGTTGCAGTATTAAATTTTCGCCACTAGATGTCCTCAGTAAATTTAAAAAGGTCTTTTCCAGACACCATTTCCTTTTTTTCTATCTTTTAAAGTATAATGTGAAAAAAGAAATAATCTTCCAGCATAGGATGATAGTACAGTTCTTAGAAAGAGAGGAAAAGGGGGAAAAATTCTGTACCCAAAAAATATAAAAATAAAATATAGTCTTTAAAATTTTGTTCTATTTTTATAAAACGCCTTTCTTCCCAAAGAATGTAGAAGCTGCCTTTTCAAGCCAGGGAAATAATTCCAACAAGGCTCTTACAGGTACCAAAAACAAAATAAAATAGAGAGAATAGCAAAGAAAAATGTCACCCGGATTCACCACGGGGGTTCTTACAGCTTAGAAGTTCTTTGACTTGCAGTTTAAAGCAGCAGGGTGATCGGTCATTTTACTGGCCAATCTTCTTCTCCATCGGCCCTCAGAGATAACTCGGACAGCTGAAGGAACCGCCACTCCTCAGCAACTGAGCAGAGCCTCCTTGACAGAAGTCGCACCCTCCAGGGCGACTTTTGATCCGCATAAGGGTCTACCAGTGGAGGGAAGGCTAGCCGACCAGGAGACAAGTCTCCCCGTGCGACTAGGGACGCCGCGAACCGGAACCGGAAGTCATTCATTTTTGTTACTCTTATAAAGTAGTGCATACATTTTGGACACAATTCTTCAAATAGGACTGATAACAAAATCACCATATTAAGCATATACTATAAGTAAAACTATATTTAGTGTGGAGAATAAATTGTAAACAGTAAAACATTAACTCTTTGCTCTTAATAGCAGTAAGTTAAGTTATAAAACAACATTGGAAAGGATTAGGATCATGATAGAATTTTAGACCTGGTCTTTATAGAAAAATAAGCTTATTAACTAAAATCATTGAAAAAAGATGGTGGAGAAAGTTTAATTTTATGTAGATAGGAATGACTCTCAAGTATAAGAGATCCTCCATTAAAGATTGTAGAAGCTTTGGGGAAAATGAAATATATTATAAAATGTCATACTTTCTGTTTTCCTATGTAACTCAAATGTCTATAACTGTTGTGACCTCCATACCAAACCCTAAACAACGTAAAAAAACTGCTTTAATATTAGTTACCATAGCACGATACATCACATCAGTATTGACACTCATTTCTTAACTACTGTGGGAAGTACAAAACTCTGGTCTTTTATTCTTCCATTTTAGTTTATTTATGTAAAGAAGATAAGGTAGCATTGTACACTCCACAGAACCCTATTGCAATTTGTCTCCAAAATTTAGCAATGTAACTTGCCATCAAAATTGTAGTGTTCAGGCTTCCATTTAAAAGGAAATAAATCCTTTCTTTTCTCCATTTTTTCATGCTTTTATCGTATGTGTTTACGTGTGTTTTAAATCTTTTCTGACTGATTAAGATAGTATTATATTTTTATATTATACAAGCTATTTCTCTAGGTGTAATTTGCAATTTCTGAAAAATCTTTCACTGATGTAGGGCATCAAATTTCAATTACAAAATTTCCTTGAAGACTAAAAATCCATTGTTAAAAAGCATTGTTTCGTATTGAAACATTAGTGTACATAATGATTAAGCACTATAAAAATCCAGCTAGGCCTTGAGAAGTGACTTTTTTCAAAATGATTATTGCTATGAAGTACTTATTTGTGTGAACATGTATGTCCAAGTGATACCCAGTTTAGTCTAGGGTTAATGCACTCGGAGGCTGTGAGTGCTTTAGGCATGAAGTTAGGTGACTATGGGCCAGTCACACTCTCTCAGCTCATGAAAGGAGGTTCAGGTAGCAAGCCAATCAGTCAATTCTTGTTGCAACCAATGGGTGAACACTCTATTGGTGCAAAAGCAAGCGGAGCCTATACTTGTGTGATAATGCTAGGGAAAAAAAAGTGGTAAGCTTCTATCTATTATATATATTATAATATATGGAAATTGTATGCTATTAAGTATTCTAGTACAATAATTGTCAAGGGTTACATTTTTGTATAATATTTAAACTATCTCTAGAGTGTATATCTGTTGTGAGTGTCTCTGGCCAGGCTAGATACTTGTCCGATGATGATTATGACTCAGCACCGGCAGGCCCTTCTGGGTGTGTTCTCCTCCCGGCAGCTGAGCCAGATACCACGGAGATTGGTATGCATGCTGAGTCAGAGGAGGATGACTCAGATGTGGGCCAGGAAACTAAGTGGCTCGATCCACGATACCGACGGGCTGATAGGTGTAGGGGTCGGTTGGGTGGACGACGAACGTGACCTGGGAGGCTATATTAACAGGGAAACGGAAGCCTCTGTTTTAGTCACGAGCAACGTTGTGCTCAAGAAGAGACCTGAGAGATTTCACAGTGAGTTTATAACTGGTGTTCTTAGTGTGCTTGTGGAAACTGTTAAATAAAGCCGTGTGTTTTGAACTGACTTCGTGTGCACTCTTAACGACCTCGTTAAGGGGATTCTTGGCAGCTGAGAGGGGCTAGACAGAACAATATCTATGGACATTTACTAGTAATCCCTACTGAATACATTGGGACCTACTTTCGAATAAACTTGCAAAAAAAAAAAACCCTGTGCAGTCAAAGCTATGAGTTATTTGAACATGCTTAAATGGTTTATTTCTATTAATCAAATTAACATGCTAAGTGGAAAATGTCCTGATTCAAACGAAACAAATAAACATTTATCATAAACATTGTCTAGGCTAACCAGGATCAACTTAACTGTGCAATAAAATGTAAGTTTTGTTTTCACCGACAGCTGCTGATGCTTCTAGAAATCCCTGTGAAGAAATATATTGTGGATCTGCACCAGAATCTGAACCAGAAACTAAAGCAGTTGCTTCATTCATCCGTAGCCATCTTTCCTCAATCAAGGGCTACCTCACCATGCATTCCTACTCTCAGATGATATTGTTCCCTTTTGGTTATACCTATGAGAAGACAGCAAATTATAATGAATTGGTATGAAGGCATCGCAATTGTCCCATTTCCTAAAATTTCTAATTTGAGTCTGTCTTCTTTGTGCTCAATCAACACAATTCTCTAGCAATCTTGAGATGAAATCCTATCACCATTTTTCTCATATATCAGTCAAAGAGATCCACATCCAGAAATCCTAGGATTTCATGTGGCTTATCATTCCCATCAAAAATTAATACCAAATTGTTAAATTTAATGTGATGAAAGAAGACTATTTTTAATAAATGGCAATTGATTATAGGGACATAGTTTTAATTGCCTATCAATAAATTAAATCAAGGTTGATTTTTGCCTGCCCCCAATTTACTTCTTTGTCCTGGAAGTTTAATCCCCAAAATCTTATCCATCAGAATTTTTAATCACATATGGCACTTTTAGACCTGCCAAATATATAATAAGATCCAGAATGTACAAGCTGCTTGAAATCTGCATTTCTCAGAATTTTGATATAATTCAAAATGTTTTTATAAAAATTGCACCCTAGGAACATTAGAACTGCACATTACTAGAACAAGCTAAAATTAGAATAATTCATATGAACATTTGTGTGAATTTTTTGCTGAATTCGTAAGCAATGGAAATGTCCAGATGATGTCAATAAGATGAAAAACTCAGTGAAACACAATTGAGGTAAGCAAAATTCATCCGGGTATCCTAGATTCTGTGGCTCAAAAAAGCATATAGGAAGCTTACTTTTAAGACATATGTACATGTTTTGCTCCAATTGATGCTGGTTTCTTCTTTGTTTGATACTAGAATGAACTTGCAAAAAGAGCTGTCAACGCTATAGCCAGCCTATATGGTAACGTGTATAAGTATGGAACATCAGCATCTACTATCTGTACGTATTTTACACATTGTTAAAAGACATATTATGTCCTTTATAAGTCATGGTGGATAGTGATATGGCAGTAGTGGCGAACCTATGGCACGGGTGCCAGAGATGGCATTCAGAGCCCTCTCTGTGGGCACGTGTGCCATCGCCCCAGTCCTAGGCCTTCAGCTGGGTTTTATAAAACTTTTTCGCTTTAGGCCTCCGCCACTGTGTGCAAAACAAAAAAAAGGTTCAATCAATCAATTTCAACTTCTTGCGGGAAAAAAAAGGATCTTGCAAAGTTGGAATTGATTGATTGAACTTTTTAGTCTCACCCAGTCTGCCGTTACCACCGCAGCCATGCCCACCCAATGGGTCACACCCATCCGGCATTCGGCGATTCATAAGTGGGTTTTGGGTTGCAGTTTGGGCACTCGGTCTCTAAACGGTTCGCCATCACTGTGATTGGGTTTTCTTCCTCTGCTTAGAAGAAAAAAACAGTAGCGTGGAGATGCAGCACTTGTGGAAAATACAGGTAATCCTTGGTTAATGATTATTTGTTCAAGGAATCATTTAAAGTCACAACAGTGAAAGAAACCTATAGCTGGTCCTTGAAGTTGCTTCCATTGCAGCATCGCTGCAATCAGAGATTACCACTTGCAACTTTCACTGCCAGCTTCCAATAGGCAAAGTGAATGGAGAAGAAGGCAAGTAGTTGTAAGTTGCAGTAAGTTGCAGTCACTTTACATTGTGCTTAATGATAGTGTACAATTCACTAAACAACTACAACCAGAACTGCCAACTTAAGTTAGCACATGATTCACTTTCCAACCTTAGCAATGGAGTTACCAGTCTCAATTACGGTCATTTACTGAGGACTAACTGTACCATCTATAACATAAAAGAGCTGTTGAGTGTTTGCATATTCCCATAAACCCAATGCAATCTCTCTTGTAAGTATGTGCAAATGAAGCCACCAAAAAAGTGACAAATAAGAAGATCCAAAGGTTTAGGGATCCTGAAAAGAGCTCATCTTTGACTTGTTGTGAGGGCCCTATATAGGGAATGGAGAGAGGAAAGACAGATCAAGATGGCTAAAACAGATGTGAGTTAAAATGCATAAAATTTCATAAGTTTAAATTGATGATATCTCAAAGAGATTAATAATAGATCAATCCCACATCACTGATTTCAGGAATGTGTTTGTTTTTCTTCTTTTAGAAAAGCAGGAGGAAACTGAGCCATAGCAGTAGACTACGGTAGTAATTAGACTTATACACCACTTCATAGTACTTCAAAGCACTCTCTAAATGGTTTACAGAATCAGCATATTGCCCCAAACAATCTGGGTCCTCATTTTATGGTCCTGGAAGGATGGAAGGTTGAGTCAATCTTGAGCCAGTCAGGATCAAACTGGTGGCAGTCGGCAGAATTGGCCTGCAGAACTGCATTCTAACCACTGCTCCACCACAGCTTCATAGAATTGCTATAGCATTCAACATAAACTGTTTTTCCATCTACTTCCATTTTTATTACTGGCAGCAGCTTTCCAAGTTGTGAGAGGGCTTTCATAACTTATGATTCCTGGTCCTATTTTTAAAATGGAAATAACTGATCTTAAATATTTGACTTTCCTCATGACTTCTACAAGGGAACAACAGTCTCCCCCTCTTAAAGTTATTCAAACACCAGTATCTTACTTTCACTTTTATTATTTTGTTTTTCTTTCTCTTTTTTTCCCTGCTATGTTTCCTGTCATTCTATTTGTTGTGCCTTGCTTTACAGATCTTTCTTCTGGTTGTTCCGATGACTGGGTATTCAACCAGGGGATCAAATACTCCTTCACCTTTGAACTTCGTGATAAAGGCAAATATGGATTCCTTCTCCCTGAATCCCAAATCAAGCCAACATGCCAGGAAATAATGCTAGCAGTCAAGTTAATCACCAGTTACATCCTCAACAAGGCTTTATAATTTGGACTAATGCTTTTGGATGCATTATAGATGTTTGGAAAGTAATAAATCATCATTTATTACATGTAAAATATTTGTTTTGAATTTGAAAGCACTTTTGGGATCTGTGGTCCCAAGTCAATGCAAAACAAAGGCATTTTAGCTTCTTCAGTTTCAAGCATAAAATATAATTTCACAGTCTTCCTGAAAACTTTATTCTAATTATGAGACACAGAGGGACATTCCAGAAAAGAAAGGTTTTTATACTTATCTTCAATATCTGTATAAATTCTGAATTAAGGAAAATGTATGGTTTTGGTTATTGAAAGACATGTCAGTTAAGACAACTTGAACTAAATCAGCTATGGTATATATTTTCTTAGAACTAAATAGAAAAAATAAAGGGATTTTCTTTTGTTTTTATGATTGTTTTGAATGAAAGTCAAATGGAACAACCAGTCCCTCATTAGAAATCAAAATGAAAGGAGGCCATAGTGTAATTTTTATAAGATGCACACAGCCAAATAATATTTTGGCATCTTGTGTGTCCCTTAGATTAAGTGGATATTTTTACAAGTGCAAATCACAGCTGAAGTGGAAGAAACCAGGACTGGACCATGTTGTGCTGGATCAGATGTACTACCTTTTCTTTTGATAAGGCTGAAAATTATTCCTTCATACTAACCTTTTCTTTATATTGGAAGAAGTTTCACTGCTGTAAATTGGAGTTTTTCTTGTAATGCAAGTAACATCTCCCAGAGGTGATTTTCACTGTAACAGGTCATGAGGGATAAAGATTAAACTCATCTTCCCAAATTCCTGTTGTTTCAGTAATGTTTTTACTTCTCCTGAGAGCTATTTACAGGTGTAAAAACAGTCACACAAAATTAACATTATTTAGAATTATTGCAGCTATGTGCTACATTAAGCCATAATGTAGCTTGCTTCATTGTGATTTAATATATGCATGAGTCTAGCCAATCATTCCTTATTCAAGCAAATCTGTTAAACAATTCATGATATATTATGATAGGTGAATCCAGTTACTGAATATGATAGTTTTGTTCTCAAACATGCCAGTGTCAGCAGGGGCATGAACTTTTTGCAGTCCCCAACATTGTTTCAGAGGAATTCAGATGTACTGAGTACATAAATTGTTATATTTTGTATTATCCTTAGTTTCAAAAAAAGATGCAGATATAAAACTTAAATCTAACCAAAAATTAGAATACTCAGATGGCTGTAAAAGGCAACTATTTATCTATGTGTTTTGTCCACTGGTTAAATTATAAAAACATTATGCATTCATGCCTTTTCTTAAACCCATCTCTGATTACCTTTTTTTTATAAAAATTTATGATCTCTTGATCATCTTCCTTGCCATGTTCTGAACCTGTCCCAGGTTCTCTGAAATTCATTTTAAAGTGAGATGTTCAGAATGGGACACTGTAGTTGATATTAGTCTGACGTCAGCAAAATAAAGTAAAAGTATTGCCTTCTGCTGTTTAAAAATTATGCTTCTGTTGATTTAACCCAAGGGTCTTCAAACTTGGCCCTTTTATGACTTGTGGACTTCAACACCGACTGGAGGGGTTGGGGGTTGGGGCACTGTTTTGCGGTGGTTCACCTCCTACCTCACTGGTCGGTCGCAGTCGGTGTTGGCAGGGGGTCAGAGGTCGACCCCTAGGTTCCTCCCTTGTGGGGTCCCTCAGGGATCGGTCCTCTCCCCTCTGCTGTTTAATATCTACATGAAACCGCTGGGCGAGATCATCCGACAACACGGGGTGAGATATCATCAGTATGCTGATGATACCCAGCTTTACATCTCCACCTCGTGTCATTTCAGTGAAGCAGTGGAAGTGATGTGCCGATGTCTGGAGGCTGTTAGGGTTTGGATGGGTGCCAACAGGCTCAAACTCAACCCCGACAAGACGGAGTGCCTATGGGTTCTGCTTCCCAAAGATATTTCAATCTATCCATCCATTAGCCTGGGGGGGGAGCTTTTGACCCCCTCGGAGAAGGTCCGCAACTTGGGCGTCCTCCTCGATCCACAGCTAAATTTGGAACATCATCTTTTGGCTGTGGCGAGGAGGACATTTGCCCAGGTTCGCCTGGTGCACCAGTTGCGGCCCTATTTGGACCGGGAGTCTCTTCTCACAGTCACTCATGCCCTTATCACCTCGAGGTTCGACTACTGCAATGCTCTCTACATGGGGCTACCTTTGAAAAATGTTCGGAGACTTCAGGTAATTCAGAATGCAGCCGCGCGAGTAGTGTTGGGCTTGCCTAGAAATGCCCACATTTCGGCATCACTCCGCGAGCTGCATTGGCTGCCAATTGGTCTCCGAACCCAATTCAAAGTGTTGGTTATGACCTATAAAGCCCTACATGGCATCGGACCAGGTTATTTACGGGACCGTCTGCTGCTTCATGAATCCCAGTGGCCGGTTAGGGCCCACAGAGTGGGCCTTCTCCAGGTCCCGTCAGCCAGACTGTCGCCTGGCGGGGCCTAGGGGAAGAGCCTTCTCTGTTGTGGCCCCGGCCCTCTGGAACCAACTTCCCCCGGAGATCCGTGTCGCCGCCACCCTCTCCGCCTTTCGTAAATTGCTTAAAACATACTTTTGCCGGCAGGCCTGGGGCAGCTAACACCTTGCCCCTAGCCAGTGTATGTTTGTGTGTATGTTTGTGGAATGATTGGTTTCTTTTTTAACTTAAGGGTTTTTATATTTACGTATTTTATTGTAATTTCTATCATGTTGTAAGCCGCCCTGAGTTCTCCGGAATAGGGCGGCATAGAAGTTAAATAAATAATAATAATAATAACTCCCAGAATTCCTCAACCAGCAACACTGGCTGAGGAATTCTGGGAGTTGAAGTCCACAAGTCATAAAAGGGCCAGGTTTGAAGACCTCTGATTTAACCTAAAAATGTATCCAGGCAATACCATTTAGATTCTACATGTTTTGATTGTCTAAGGCCAAGTGTAGTCATGCTCAACATGCAATTTTTGAAGTCTTTAAAAGAACTATAAGAAATTGTCTGATTTAATATATTGATCCCTTGCTTAGCCCACGTATTCCAATAAACAATTAAACTATTTTCATATTTTAGGTTATTCTACAAAGTCAGTTTCTCTGGTGATTCAGGGTCAAAATGTTACTGCTTACCTATTATAGACCAAATGTGCCCGCCTGTTTTCAAGGCTGGAAATGAAGATATGTATTTAATAAACCCACATCCTAAAACTTGCCCTGACTTCAGATCATTACTCTCCAAATAGACCAAGAAAGGGGAACAGTGCCATGGACCTGTTAAGTTAAGTGTTAAAAATTGTCCTCTCATTCCCTGATCCATGCTTGTCCAGACAGCACACTACACAAGCCAATAGAATTAGTCAGCAAATATTTGTTTCAGTTTCTCAAAGCCCTTTTGGAGTTCCTCCAGCATCTTTCTCATTTTACATTATCTCTTTTTCCCATGAATTTTCAGACTATCATCAAATTTCGTGGTGTGGCAATTCATGATATCTATTCACAACTTTAAATGGCATAAAATTTAAATCTTCTCCAATATTTCACCTGCTTCAGTCTCTTTCAGGAAGGACTGCTGCTCCACTTCTTTGACTAAAGAAAATCAATGGTTTTTTTCCTTGTTTTCTGCAATTTTCTATCTGAGCATCTCTGACTAAATCAAGCACTTTATGGGTTCTGACCAGCACTGACATTTTTGACTGTGCATTGACTGAATCTTGCTATCTTGAAATGACCACACTTCCTTAGGTAGGTGCATTGTTTTGTTTTGAGTTAGTCAGCATTGCCCTCTGCTGGGTCTTGTTTTAAGCACACAGTTGTTAATTTTTATTTTTATTTAAAAGGGTGGATAGGAGAATAGGAGCTAAGGTGGTTGAGGTGGTGAACTTGTTCTCTGTGGAAGTCATTGTTTTTATCTATTTTGTTGGTTTAATTTCTTTTTGTGTAAGTATTTTTGTTTTATGTTTTTAATTCTAGGTACAGTTTCTTTTGTTCCTGGCTGGATTATTTTCATAATAATTCTTTGTAATATATTATTTATCTGTATATCCATAATGCTACTTTTTAATGCTTTCAAGGGCAGCTTACTTTCTATGGTTTCTATGTATAATTATATTGTATTTAAATTTTTCATATGCTGAATTTAAGGATGTTAAGTTGGAATAAGCGAAATGTAAAACATCCTTAAACATAGAAGGATTCTACCTAGCTCTTTAAATAACTGATGTTATATTTTTGCAAGAATCTCATGTCAGAGAGGATGGAATATCTTTTTTCATCTGAAATAGGATGACCAAGTATTTCACAATACTTGCAGTATTTTCAACTTAAGCATATTTTAAAAGTCAATATAGATTAGATACTTTGGCTACTTCAAAGGTATCTGAGATGCTGCAGTTGATGGAATCCATAACAGAAACCATAATATCTCTTTATCAAAAGTTGAAGAACATTTTTAAAGTGAATAATAGTGGGATATATCAAACATAGACCAAAGGATTAGATACACTGATAATGCCCCATCAATGGCTTCATGTTCTTAAAGATGTTAAAATAGTATTGATTAATTTCAGACTGAAGCTGATTCATCAAAAAAAAATATTTAGAGTGTATTGGACTCCCCAAAGGATGTACTTGAGATTTTCTCTGTGGGAGATGTAAAAAGGATTATTGACCCATATGCTATGTATGTGGGGGTGGGTAGCTAAAAGGATAATATTGAGAAATTGGAACAGTGACTTTACTACAGACACTAAAGATTGACTTTTAGAATTGTGTAAATATATCTGTTTCAGAAAAGACAAAATGTTCTACTAGTAAAAGGATGAAGAAATATCTTTTTCTATGGCATAAATGTTATAATATTTTATAATAATATTATAATATATGGTATTTATGTAAAGCACTTGCCAATTGTCAGTTTAATGTATGATAGGTTTGTTGTTTCCTTTTTTCACTCTTCTTTTTTTCCTCTTTTTTATAGTTTTTATTTTTATGGATGTTTAGTTTAATTTTGTCAGTATTCTGTATCTTGGTACTTTGCTTTATATTCTGTGCTCTTTTAAACTAAAAAGAAATAAAGTGAAATAAAACTAAAAACACAGTGTTATTCTAAAACATTTTGGCAATTTTAAATGGTAGTTTGCAAATATAATATATAGCATGAGAGGCTGTTGGGATCAGGCAGATGTACTTGGATGCCAACAAAATAGCTTCATGCATATAATATTTTTTTGAAGACGTAGAGAAAGGCAGAGCTAGGGGGGACAGAATGAAGTGGGTCATCAGCATAGAAATGGTATGTTGCCACAAGTGAACTAAGTTCAATACTTCTTGAATTCTGTTGAATCTTATCTGGTGCCAATTTAATATTGAACTTAGTTGACTAGATTCTTGTGTACAGGCTTGAGCAATAAATCTTTGAACTGCAACTTAATGTATGGTCCTGGTCCTTGTGAAAAAATAATGTATTTTTGATGAAATTATCAACCTATTGTTGTTGTTGTTAGTTGCGAAGTCATGACCGACCCATCGCGACCCCATGGACAACATTCCTCCTGGCCTTCCTGCCAACCTATATAGTGTTTTTATTCTTCCATAAACATAAACTCAATAATTAAATCAACAGTGACACCCTGTGGCAAAAATCTATATTATCCTTTAAAAGTAGTATCTTAAAGTACGGGATGGAACATAGAGGTGGTCATAAATTAGGGACCACAATTGAGACTGGCAACTTAGTTGTTAAGCAAAGTGGTCACTAAGTGAAACAGCCATTCTGCTTATGAACTTACATTCTTCAAAACTTCAACCTTCCTTTGCTTTACAGACCTGCAAAGGCTGAAAATGTGAATATTGCTCATAAAGTTACTTTTTCATCAGCATTGTAACTGTGAAGTCACTAAATGAGGCAGTCACTAAAAGAGGACCCACCTGTATTTAACAAAAAAGATGAGCTTGATTCTGAAATTATCCTGCCCAGCAAAAGGAAGAGTGGCTAGAGTATTTATGTGTATAAATGTATTTATATATGGAGAGACAAAATATCTATATCCATCTCTATAGCTATCTCTGTCTTGATCTACATTATTAAGGTGTTGGACCAGGGAAGAAGCCTTAAAGCCACAGGACATGAAATTGATTTCAAAAAGACCAGAACTATCGCCAAAACTGAACACTTTAATAACAGAATAATCAGAGAAGCCATCGAGATAGAAAAATGCCCTCACAGCATGAACAAACGAGATGATATCTCCCGCCTACCAGCCATTTGGAAACCCGCCCTTATTGACAAACGAGTCCATAACACAAAGAATGACATCAGACCTACACTCACGAAAACCACACAGGATGTCACCACCACACATCCACGCAAAAAACAAACCCAAACCCACAACGATGATGAGGCACGACCACAAAGCAGAAGCCAGACCACAGCTGCATCATTAACCACCTTAAACCCCTCCAATCCATACATGAAGCAAACTGACACCCACCATGAAGATGAGGCACGACCACGAACGCGAAGCCAAACAGCTATGCAACTCACCATCTCTAATCCCCCTGCAACTCAAACTAACCTGAGCACAACAAAGCCCCGACCCAAACAGAACATTCCCCCATCCAATCAGAGCACAGCCAACCCCCATCCAATCAGAGCACAGCCAAGCCCCTAACCAATCAGAACACACCTTCACCCAATCAGAACACAGCCGAGCTCCTAGCCAATCAGTTCAATCCCCCACTGGCAGTTAAAAGGAAGAAACAGCTACAATCACACATTGCTCCTAGAAGCACGAAGCCGAAAGCACCAGCCTGAAGATGACGAATGGGACTTCGTCGAAACGTCACCAAGACACTTCAAATTCTACGTGGGAGAAAACCCGAAGAACCAAAGACCTACATACAAATATATATATATATATATGGTGTGGTGTGTGTGTGTGTAAACACCAGTTGAAGGCCCAGGTGATAATCCAGGAGACCTTTTATCCCAAATAAATTTATGCATGAGACGGAATTTGTATACCTGTATGAATATATTTATTTCAAAACATTCACACATGATTGATTGACCCATGGATAGCAGAAAAAAGGCAATAGATTTTAGAAACATTAATTCAGAGTTCTCAAGGTACAAATGACCACCTTCAATTTATCCTATTTTGAAACATTATACAAGCAAAGTCCTATCTCTCTTGAAAAATGTGTAATGCTGGGAAATCCGGAAGAAAAGAGAAAAATATGGTCAGCAGCAACATGAATGGACTCAATTATAGCAATGATAGGTGCACTGTTGGAAAATCTTTGGTTTAAAGATAAGTCATCCTGGAGAAAGTTATCAATATGGTGAGAGTTGACACTAACTCCACCTGGCCCCGGGGTGGTAGAGGGCCAAAGTATACCGGTCTTGCTGGGGAGAGGCAGATATGGCGGGAGCCACAGGGTAGGCCATTCCCGGGGAACAAGAGCTCACTGTCTAAAAGCGATCCCTTGCTCTGACCCTGTGAGTTCAGCCCGAAGTACTGGTGATGGGCGAAATCCGGACCCTGGGCTCAGGCTGTTGCTAGGTCGGTTGTAAATAAAGCCCCCCCATCCATGATCTTTTCCTGGAGGAGGAAGCCGACCTCGCATGTGTGACCGAGACCTGACTGGGCCTGGAGGGAGGAGTTCCTCTCTCTGAGATGTGCCCAGCCGGATTTCAGGTATGGCATCAGCCACGACCCCAGGGAAGGGGGGAGGAGTGGCTATTATAGCCAAGAAGACCTTTAGCCTACGCAGGCTCATTGTTTCTGAGATTGCGGGTTGTGAGTTGCTCCTTGTGAAGTTGGACCTAGGGGTTCAGGTGGGCTTGTTGCTCGCGTACCTGCCTCCCAGCTGTGTGTCAACAGCCCTGCCTGCGCTACTTGAGGAGGTTGCTGGGCTGGCGGTTGAGTTCCCCAGGCTTATTGTCTTGGGGGACTTAAATGTACAGTCGCTCGGCGAATCCTCTGGGTTGGCGCAGGAGTTCATGGCCACCATGGCAACCATGAACCTGACTTAAGTAGTTCAGGGTCAGACTCACGAGAGGGGACACACTCCCGACATGGTATTCCTCTCAGAACAGTTGAGCAATGATCTGAATTTAAGGGGCTTAGATATTTTGCCTGTGTCATGGTCAGACCATTTTCTGCTACGGCTTGTTTTTAAGGCTCCAATCCTCCCCTGCAGGGAGGCAGAACCGATTAGGTGGTTGCCCCCCAGATGTCTGATGGACCCAGAAAGTTTTCAGAGGACGCTTGGGGAAATACCGGATTCTCTCATTCACAGTTCGGTAGAGTCCCTGGTTACGGCCTGGAATATGGCTGCGAAGGGGGCTCTTGACCGGATTGCTCCGCTGCGACCTCTCTGTGGTAGCAGACCCAGGAGATCTCCTTGGTTTACTGAGGAACTCAGGGGGATGAAGCGCCAGAAGAGACGCCTAGAGAAGCAATGGAGGAAAAGTAAATCTGAATCTGATCGAACACTATTAAGATCTTATATTAAGACTTATCAGGTGGTGCTCAAGGCGGCAAGATGTGCATATCATTCCGCCTTGATTGCATCCGCAGAATCCCGCCCAGCCGCCCTGTTTAGGGTGACTCGCTCCCTCCTCAATCAGGGGGGGGTTGATGAACCCTTGCAGGGTAGTGCTGAGGATTTTAATAAGTTTTTCGCAGATAAAATTGCCCAGATTCGGATGGACCTTGACTCCAATTGGAATGCAGTGTCGGCTGACAATGAGTCAGTCGAGATGACAGGGACTCGTCTTGATCCTGTTGTGTGGGAGGAGTTTGACCTGGTAGCACCCGATGAAGTGGACAAGGCCATGGGAGCTGTGAGTTCCGCCACCTGTTTATTGGACCCGTGCCCCTCCTGGCTGGTTTCGGCCAGCAGGGAGGTGTCGCAGGGCTGGGTTCAGGAGATTGTCAACGCTTCTTTGAGGGAGGGGTCTTTCCCGGCTCCCTGCAAGGAGGCAATTGTGCGCCCCCTCCTCAAGAAGCCTTCCCTGGACCCAGCTGTGTTAAACAACTATCATCCTGTCTCCAATCTTCCCTTTATAGGGAAAGTTGTTGAGAAGGTGGTGTCATTCCAGCTCCAACGGTCCTTGGATGAGGCCGATTATCTGGGCCCTCAGCAGTCAGGATTCAGGCCCTGCTACTCCACGGAACCTGCTTTGGTCACGCAGACAGATGATCTCTGGCGGACCCGGGATAGGGGATATTCCACTATCCTGGTGCTACTTGACCTCTCAGCAGCTTTCGATACCATTGACCATGGTATCCTTCTGCACCGGCTGGAGGGGTTGGGGGCACTGTTTTGCAGTGGTTCACCTCCTACCTCACTGGTCGGTCGCAGTCGGTGTTGGCAGGGGGTCAGAGGTTGACCCCTAGGTTCCTCCCTTTGGGGTCCCTCAGGGATCGGTCCTCTCCCCTCTGCTGTTTAATATTTACATGAAACCGCTGGGTGAGATCATCCAACGACACGGGGTGAGTTATCATCAGTATGCTGATGATACTCAGCTTTACATCTCCACCCCGTGTCATTTCAGTGAAGCAGCGGAGGTGATGTACCGGTGTCTGGAGGCTGTTAGGGTTTGGATGGGTGCTAACAAGCTCAAACTCAACCCCGACAAGACGGAGTGGCTATGGGTTTTACCTCCCAAAGACAATGCAATCTGTCCGTCCATTACCCTGGGGGGGAGTTTCTGACCCCCTCAGAGAGGGTCCGCAACTTGGGTGTCCTCCTCGATCCACAGCTAAATCTGGAACATCATCTTTCGGCTGTGGCGAGGAGGACATTTGCCCAGGTTCGCCTGGTGCACCAGCTGCGGCCCTATTTGGACCGGGAGTCTCTTCTCACAGTCACTCATGCCCTTATCACCTCGAGGCTCGACTACTGCAATGCTCTCTACATGGGGCTACCTTTGAAAAATGCTCGGAGACTTCACGTAATGCAAAATGCAGCTGCGCGAGCAGTACTGGGCCTGCCTACAAATGCCCACATCTTGGCATCACTCCGTGAGCTGCATTGGCTGCCAATTGGTCTCCGAACGCAATTCAAAGTGTTGGTTATGACCTATAAAGCCCTACATGGCATCAGACCAGGTTACTTATGGAACCGTCTGCTGCCCCATGAAACCCAGCGACCGGTTTGGGCCCACACAGTCAGCCTTCTCCGGGTCCCATCAGCCAGACAGTGTCACCTGGCAGGGCCTAGGGGAAGAGCCTTCTCTGTTGCGGCCCCGGCCCTCTGGAATCAACTTCCCCCGGAGATCCATATTGCCCCCACCCTCTCCACCTTTTGCAAATTACTGAAGACACATCTTTGCCGGCAGGCCTGGGGCAGTTAACATCTGGCCCCAGCCAGTGCATGTATGTTTGTATGTATGTCTTGAATGATTGGTTTTTTAATTAAGGGGTTTTTAAACTGTATTTTAATGTTAGATTTCTATCCATGTTGTGAGCCGCCCTGAGTTTCTGGAATAGGGCGGCATAGAAATCCAGTAAATGAAATGAATGAAATGAAATAAACAATCCTAAGCAATTAATCTCAGTGGAATTTATTAAAATGAATTGCCTTTAAAAGAATCCTCCATTTGTAAATTAATTGATTCTTTTTGCATGCAAAGCACAATCTTCACACATAGGTCTACATATGCTCTCAATCAAAACAATGTGGAAGTAGACATAAGTATGACTCCTCTGAAGCAGACTGTTCCCTAAACTTCTTATATAAGGAATAGTCAGGATAAGAACAGAGATTAAGCAAGGAAAGTGGAGTACTAGCTAAGCAAACAACATAGATCATACTAGGGGACAAAAAAAATATAAATTGTAAGATACGAGCAGCAAAGCTATAGAAGATAGGATAGGTAATAGGAAAGATGAGAAGTATCATAGTAATACAGCTTTACTAAGTATTTTGACAGTTTTGTAGGACTTAGTTGTTAAGCAGAGTGACAGCATGGGGAAAAAACTGTCCTTATGTCTAGTTGTTCTGGTGTTCAATGCCTTATAGCATTGTCTTGAGGGAAGAAGTTGAAAAAGTTTGTGTCCAGGAAGTGAGGGCTCTGTAGATATTTTCACAGCCCTCTTTCTTGCTTGTAGAGTATACAGGTCCTCAATGGAAGGCAGGCTGGTACGGTAGCAATTGTTTTTTCTGCAGTTCTAACTATTTGTTGAAGTCTGTGTCTGTCTTGTTTGGTTGAGGTGCCAAACCAGACAGCTGTAGAGGTGCAAATGACAGACTCAATGATTCCTTTGTAGAACTGTATCAGCAGCTCCTTGGGCAGTTTGAGCTTTCTGAGTTGGCGCAGGAAGAACATTCTTTGTTTTGCTTTTTTGATGACATTTTTGATGTTAGGTGTCCATTTTAAATCTTGAGATATTATATAACCTAGAAACTTGAAGGTCTCTACTGTTGATATTGTATTGTCTGGTATTGTAAGAGATTGTAGAATAGTAGGGTTTCTCCTAAAGTCTACTGTCATTTCTACAGTTTTGAGCGTGTTCAGTTATTGTTCCGGCCAAACCACAAGGCTATAAAGCTGACTATAAGTGCAGTATCTGAAGAGCTGTTGTTGTAAATTGAAGCAGAATTGTTCAGACTTGATAGTATGAAAAACTATGGGATTAAATTGTAACGAATTAGATCTGACCTGAATATCATGAAAGAATTGTTCAATAATGGAACAACTTGCCTTCGGAAGTGCAAGGAAGGTGTCCATCCTTTACTGCATCTTAACCTTTTGGGAAGTTGTAATGATGGGTTGATGGATCATTGAGCAGAGGAAATAAGATGATCACCAACATCCTTTCCAACTTCCAACTCTTACATGATCCTATATAGTCTTTATTCCACAGTTAAACAAGTCATAACTTTTTGGTGCAGATCCAAACAAAACATTCTTCAGTTATAGATCCTTGGATGAAGGATGTTATAATAATAGCTCACATTCTTTCAAAATTCCACTGTTCAGTGTTTTTTCCTAGTTTGTATCTCAAGAGCAAGGTAAAACATGGTTAGGCAAAAAAAAAAGGAATTGGTGGTTTAAAAATTAAAGGTTCATATTAGTGGCCTAAGCACATCAGTCTTTTTTTAAAAAAAGTTTTATTTTTGTTTTGATTGGTAAATTTAAAATTGGTCATTTATTTAATTCTGTTTTTCAAAAACACTTGGTCCTCTTGCAACGAATTTCAGAATTCCCAGGAAACCTAATAATCTCTCAACACTCCATCCACAGAAAACTTAAACCAGATTTAGACCTAGTCTTAATTTTACTTAATATTAATTATAGAGTCAATTAATAAAACATTAATTTTGTTAATTTACTCTCTCTAATTTAGAAAGTAAATTAAATCATTCACTATTTGTCATTTATGATATGAAACCAGCAGAGGGCATTATTACCTCAAATTGATGCTCTGGCTGTGAATGAATAATATACAGTATAAGAAATTAGGAACTTTCATAACTTTTTATGAATATCCAGACAGAGTAAGTTACCTCTGATTTTCACAACTCATTACTTAATCTAACTTAGGTTATTTAACAAGGCTTCATGGGTATGGTATACTTCCAGAATTATCTTTTACTGTCCACCAGGGCTCCTTGATTTTTTTTTTTAAATAAAATAATAATTTGCAAGCATGCTTATAAATCCCAGGGAGTTTCTTTGAAAATGAAAACAGTAGGTAGATATACTCTACTGCTTTACTAAAGTGTGTACCCAACCCAGAAAAAAAAGATATATGGTGATGGTAGGAAATGTCATTGCTCCAAAATGATTTGGTCCACCATCCTGCTTTCAAGAAAACTTCTAAAACTGAGTATGATCAGGATTCGTGCTCTAAATATTTATCCCAGAAAGGCAATTTTCTGATGAAATACAAAGAAAGGGATATTGGTGAGTTTATATCCTTAAATAATATAAAGAGTATATAGATCTATATTTTTATTTAAGATCTCTTAGATTAGTTGATTGTTTTGCCCAAAAACTATCCTGAATATTATGTCACTAGCTGTAACCATTCATGCCCATTTAAATCCTAAAATCCCCTGAAGTCTAGTCAAGCCTGTTTGTAATCTGAAAAATACCGAAAAATACAAAAATCCTGAGACTATACATTTTATGATACTTCTATTAAAATACAGTATGTGATCCTCAGGCACCAGTTGTTGTGAGAGCATCTAAAAACCACAGCTCTTTTTATTTTAGTATTCTATCCATTGCTTACCTACCTATTCATTATCCCATCATTCTCAGCTATGCAGGAACTTCACTGCATTTCTGCTGTAGATGAGTCCACCACCACTCGGCTAGACCTTGCTAAAAAAAATAATATAGGATTTCAAGAAATATTTCTTATGAAAACAGATCACAGGAGCCAAGCAATTTTATGGCCTTAACATGCAGAACTTGAACATTTTAGCTACAGTTCCACAAAAACAAGTCCTTTTCATTTGTTATCAGGACACAAGTGGCAAGTATATTCAGGCCATGATAACTTTATTTTTAAAATGCTATAAGACATATTCTCCTTTTTTACTTAACAAGCTGACACGGCCACCACTTATATAACCTCATTAATTGTATTGGTTATGTAATACTTCAATTATTCCTGTAAGAAAATACATCCAAAAATGAGTATCCATTACTAACACTTTTATTATACAAACTGACCACCAGTGAGAGATACATTTATGTAACCTAATGCATTTCTAGGACAGTGTAGTGAAGAAGAAGCTGGTAATAACCCTCTAATCGTGTGCAAGGCAATTGAAATCATCACTCAAGTTGCATCTGTTTAGGAACTCTGAGTAGAGAACATCACCTTCCTGTTATCTATTTTGGAACTGAAGGAACCTGAAGGTTCTTGAATCTCTGCCACTTTCATCCAAATATAAGAGATACGTTGTTACTTTATATAGTAAGCAATATTTTGTTTGGAAGTTGTGAAAGTCTTAGGACCCTTCGACTTCAAAATTGCCGATATTCAATTCCCAGCCAAAAATGCTGTCACTGTCCCTTTGGAGTCTTTCTCGTGACAGTTAAAGCCAGAATTGGGACATTGGTCCATGACTGAATTGAAGGGCTCTCCACCCTTTCTTGAGTCAACAGAAAAATACACCACATTTTCTGCCCCAACTGCACAAATTTGTTGATCCATTTCCAGTCTCCACATTAACTCTGTTCTGAGTTATTGCAAAATAAAGTGGTCCAAATTATGCATGTGCAATGCATTTGAGGCTGGTTGAGGAATTCTGGGAATTGAAGTCCACAAGTCAGAAAAGGGCCAAGTTTGAAGGCCCCTGCACTAAGGTATCTTGCTGTTTAACGAGCAAGTAGCAAAATGGCAATAAAAGAGGTTGTCCAAATACCAGAATTGAGCCCAGATTAGCCTCAACCTTTTAATAGTGTTTCTCTGCTCACTCCCATTACTAGTCACGTGATTTCAACTTGGAAATGATGTACAATGGATTTTTTTTCAATCAAATTTGGTGTTAGACCAATTAGAAAAATTGCTTTTAGAACAATTAGGACCATAAAACAAATAAGATTATGGATTCCATTTGTCCAGCAAGTCAGATTTAAAATGCATTAAAAGTACCAAACCTGTACATTCAACTGCAGGTTAAAATAGTAGCAATAAAAAAATCCAGAACTGGGTGGGCTTCATGGAAGTTAAAAGACAATGTGTCTAAAATTGATTGTGGCATGAGAGAGAAGCAAGTATAAAGCCAACCTATTTAACAGGGGCTATGCTTAGTATGTGCCTGTCAAATTTGATAAGCAGTTGCATAAAACTACCACCCTATAATAGAAATTGGCCATAAGCTGAGACTGATCTATGGGTACCCACCATCATCAGGGAAAGACTAAGTCTTGCCCTCAGATTTCTTTAGAATGGGCAATGGAAGATGGCATGTTATCCTCTATCCCAGGAGCAAAGCCTTTGAACCATTGGGCAATTTTTATGCTTGCCCACTAGAACAGCAAAGACTAGTGTTTGGTACCTTGCCAGTGTAACAGTTTTGTGGCTCAGTATTTCCAATTACAGGAGTGACCCCATAGGAACCACTGAATATTTGAACCACTCTGAGGCAAAAAAAAGACCTTTCCAATATCTTTCTAATATTCTATGTCAAGGATTGTTTAATGGCTACCTTAGCCCTATCATGATTCATCCTAAGAAGCTTAATTTCAGTCTCATTGCCTTAACCCAGGTAAGTGTCCTGGATTAAAACCAAAGGACTAAGCTTTTATAACTACACTAAATTCAGCCACAGAGTTAGGGAGGCAAGATATCATCCACTTTAATTGTGTCCATCTCCAGCTGAAGGGTAGCATTTAGGACACATCAAGGAAGTTATCAATCTGTTCCGAGAAACTGAACTGCATTTGTTCTAAAGGGACAAAATGGAAGGGAGAGTCCTGACTACATTGTATACAGTAAGTGAGTCATCAATTTCACCTGAAAGAGCTTTACTGCACCCAGTATGAAATCTACCATAACCATCCCTAACACCACCCCAATGTTCAGAATTTCAGGATTGCATATGATGATTTGTGTGCTACCTATTCAATTTGGGTCTTTGAAGAACCAGAAGTATGGAATAACAGAATAACAGAGTTGAAAGAGATCTTGTAGTCCAATTCTTTGCTCAAGCAGGAGACTTTATACCATTCCAGACAAATGGCTGTCCAATATCTTCTTTAAAAACCTCCAGTGATGGAGTAGTCTAGTCTAGTCTAGTCTCGTCTTATTTGGCTCTTCAGAGTATTTTCAAATAATTCTTGACAAAAATAGCAATGATGCAAGTAATAATCTGAGGTGCAAAAAGAAGAGAGCTACTAAGTGAAAGGGGAGCACATTTATGAAGTATAGGTAGTCCTCAACCTGATCTGGTTCCCATCTCAATGCCATGAGGTCCACATAGGCCTCTGGCCAAAAGACATGTCCTTGGGTTTTTGATGAGAAGGTGCTCTCACCTACAATATTCTGTCAGCTTTCTCCATGCCCTTTTTAAATCCACTGTCATCTGAGACACTATCACAGTATCATCTGCATAAATAAAGAGGGAGATATAACAGCCTCTCAGTGATAACAAATTTTGTATATCTTAAGGGTGCTGTTGTATAACGATCAAAACTGACTGATCCCTGTCTCATTCATAGGCAGAGAACAAGACTGTCCTCATTGTGTGGACAAAGGTGAAAATTGCTGTTGACGAGGAATGATTATGCCGTGACTAAGTGCAAGAGCAACATGCCAGGGATTCAGAAAGGGAATCCAGTATCAGTTTCACCCTCTGGACCTTCTCTGTAGCCTCACAAGGGGAAATCTGACTAGTCCTATGTCTCTGCAGTGAGCCTGCATCTCAAGCTCCCTGTTTCAGGTTACAGTAAAACGATTTGTTCCAGATTATATTGCAATAGTTCCAACTAATGGACTGTGTCCAATTTCCATCACTGGATACAGGAGAGCATTTAGAATATAGCCTAACGAGTATGGTCTGCCTCCAGAATGGCTGAATGAGTACATGAGTGCAGAATTGTGGCTGTCAGAAGCACATAGATTCTTAAAAGCAAACAGCTCTGCATAGCATTGTCATAATGTTCAGCAACTTTGGAGAGATCAATTAAAGTACCTCCCATTATTATTAATTGATAATAATTTGAGCCCTCCCAAATGTGCCTAATACTATTCAAGCTCCAGCTTAAAGCATTTGCACAGTCAAAAGTTCCATTGGATCAGTGGCTTTCCTGATCCTGGAATGCTGATTTATGCTTGGACTCATGGCTTTTTCTCCAAGTTTGCTATCAGGATAGATAGACAGCTCATTTGCAAAACAGAAAAAAAGATTTTTTTTATCCAGGGATATCTCATTTCCTCATTTCTTTCTAGTTTTCCATTGCAGATATCCAGCAAGTAGATTCCAACACATTTATTTTTCATTGGGCTGATTTGAGGGTTTAGACAGTTTTTTTTCTCCCTGAAGAATATTACCTATTCTGCCACATTTGGGAACCCTACTTTACTGATTTCTCCTTTTTGATTCTCAATACTATCCTCCTTTTAGGTCGGTGCTCCATAGCTATCCAAAACATAGGTACAATCACTAATGATAACCTCAGTCTTTCCCTCTACTCCAGATGTGCTAGGACCTCAACTTTCAGAAATTCTTAGATTTATCATCCAAGTTCTTCTGGAAGGTGCCAGGCTGGGAAAGACAGAATTACTCTTTTCTTCTTCATATAATCAGAAGGCAAACTATAAGCCAAACCCAAAACAATGGAAGAATTTGTGAAAATATAGAAGAAAACCTATACATTTTCTACTTTTGAAAAAAACCATCATGTTTCTTGGTGACATCTTAACAACTTAGATGCAGCACATCTCAGGCTTAGTGTAACTTTTATTCTTCATTATTGCCTAGATTTACCACCTGTGCATGCACTACTAACAATCCTAAAATCATACAACAAAACTTTTGTAATAGCTGTTTGTTATTGTAAAATTCACTTAACAAAACAATCATCTAAACTTATTTTGCCTAGATCTCGGCATTCACATAAGTAAAGATTTGGATGGGGGTGGCGTGGTGGCTCAGCAGTTAAGATGCTGGGTTTGTTGTCTGGAAAAGCTGGCAGCCCAGGTTTGATACCCAAGTGCCACGTGATAAGGTGAGTTCCCAACCTCGTCCCAGCTCCTGCCAACCTAGCAGTTTGAAACAATCAAATGCAAGTAGATAAATAAGTACCACTTCTGTGGGACGGTAACAGCACTCCGTGACATCATGCTGGCTGCATGACCATGGAAATGTCTTTAGAGAGTGCTGGTTCAATGGCCTTGAAACAAAAATGAGGACCGCCCCCTAAAGTTGACAATGACTAGTGAAGTAAAATCCGCAGAGACTCTTACATTACCCACCTATACTAACTGCTCAGTATATGCCTGCTCAACTATTTTCCTTTAACTATTTACAGTGCAATGTGGTTACCTGTCTTCAAGCAACTTTGTGCAAGTACTATTTGCCCCCACAATTATTACAATTTTAAGATGTAACTAAAATCATTTATCTCTCAGAAATATTTCTTATAAGTCTCATAACAAATGTAGTCTCTTAAAAATAAGCACTCAGTCATTCAAAACCTGTTCATTTTTTCACAAGATTGCTTGATAATACATGACAGTAATATTTAGCCATGTCCATAGTAGAGCTTCTTTATCAAAATCAGAGGTTCATACATGCAGCAAACTTTCACTGCCAGCAGTATAGTGTGTTGTTGAACTGCACAGATGATTAAAAAATATTCTATGGTCAGTTATAGTGGAATAAGAACATTTCTGTTCCAAACATGTCAAACCATACTCAGTTAGGGTTGTGGAGTTTTTTTTAAAAGAAAAAGAAAGACCCCATTCATCATCCATGACTTGCTAGATGAAATTGGTGAAATTTAATCTGTGCTTAAAATCAGGACTTGTGAGAAACAAAGTGTTATTTCAGTTTTTACTGAAATTAATCATACAGCAATTCAGTGAAAAGTAGAATAACTTTTCCAGATGTCCCATCCCCTCATGTCAACATTTAGAAGGTGAGACATTCTTATTACATCTTGTTTGCATTGTTTAGGTGTTTATTTTTAATCTGAGGAACTTCAACGAGGGCTGCAAAGCCATCAAATTTCCTTGCCTCTTGGAAATCTTCCGGGGGGGGGGGTAGGGTTCAGAACTGGAATCTGAATTCTGGGATAAGACAAATAGGGAAACAGACTTCATACAACTTCTGCAGAGCCACAAAATTTCAAATAAAAACACCAATTTTTCTAAACAGAGATCACACAGAGGGAGAACAGATTGCAGGACAGTATGCACCCTGTGTGAAAGAAAGGCAATTGAAGGACTATCTGGACAAGAAGCTGACCAAAAGGAACTGCATGGAGTTCTCAGTGCTTTCTGCTGCTTGCAAAATATCCATAATACTCATATACTTTTTCCTACCATTCAACTGTATATTGTGCACTCCTTCCAATAAATTCCTGACATACCGGTAGCTTGCTGACAATTTTGTCCCTTCAGAAGATGGAGAAAAATTCAAGATCAATTGTCCTAATACAAATCAATGAGGACAGCTGAAGTAGTGAAACATTGGGGAAAGTGATCATAAACTGCTGGTGTCATGAAAATGAACATTCAGAATGAGCAGATGCTAAGAATAACAAGACAGAGAAAGTATGCAAAACTTGGCTTCTGGAATTCTTCCTAGTTCCTTTACCAATAATTGTCTTATATACCGTATGTGTGCACTCAAAAGCATAAAGCAAAATATATACACTAGGCTACAAAGCATCTGATCAGGAGAGAGGAGAACTTAGAATGGAACGATCATCGCCATTCCAAATAGCTGCACAGCTGTCTTTCTCAAACATTGGGAATACAATAGGGGAATTTGGGGACTCTTTTTCTTCAGATTGCTAGCCTGACTCAATCCATTTTCAAACTCAATCTTTCTTTAGCAAGCTTCTTCCTTAACACAAAACAGTCCTGTTCTGTTCCGTTTTAGAAAGTTATCTCGTTGACAGACAGAGGTCTAAGCCCCTTTGTGTAATTCCTTTCCAGCGTTCTCTTAAGTTAAAAAGAAAGAAAGAATTTTAAATATGTTCCAAAAAAAGCAGTATACCAGCTGCTCTTTGAAGATAATAAAATATAAGCAGGTAATAAAGAAAAAGCAGAGCTACTCAACTGTTATTTTGTTTCGGTCTTTTCCAACAAAAAAAGAACATGTTCCATCCAAAAGAATTGTGAAGAGTAAGATGAAGGGGCTCATGGAACTGATATAATCATGATCAAGGAATCATTTTGAATGAGTTTAAATCTCCAGGGACAAAAAAAATTTTAGAGAGAGAGAGAGAGAGAGACACAGACAGACAGACAGACAGACAGACAGATATAGCATTCCAAAATAGTAAAAGTTATTGTTGACAGAACTTTTATTTATTACCTTTGAGAATTTCTGGAGAACTGGTGAAGGCCCAGATAACTAAAGCAAGATCACACAAGCTACATGTATGTGATGTTAATATCAGGGAACAGTCTGCAGCAATTCAAAAATCTGAAAGTACCTTGAAAACAATGTGATAATTCCCAGATCAACATGTAATTATGAAGAGCAAACCTTGATGCACTACTTTACTGACAAGTAACCTCTTTGACAAAGGGAAGAGGTGTATATGTTCAATGGGGGCTTGTCTAGGACGGTTGTCTTGGATTTCTGCCCTGTACAGGGGTTGAGTCTAATGGCCTAAACACGCCTTCCATCCTCCTAATGCAAAACTGAGTTCGTCTTAATTTTTATAACACCGAAATGTGAATTTGACAATGGAGGGGGGGAAGTTGGATAACTAGCTGATACTGTTATTGTTCATTTAATAAAGCATGTAAAACAGAATTGTGTATTGTGTACTGTATATGCATAAGAGAAACTACATGTACATATCATTTTGTGGAGTTGTCTATTTGCCTTATGGTCTAATGTCAGCATTGCACTGTTGCACAACAAGCTCTGCTCCTTTTCTACTTATATTGTGATAGTGTTTGCGAATATGAAAGATGCAGAATTTGCAGTGTGATGGCATGACACTGCTTTTGTCATGTTAATGTCATGGTCCTGTATGCCTCTGTAAAAAGGTTTCTTTGTCAGCTCCTGATGTACGAATTATGTTGTGGAGTCAGCACAGCTCATCCTGAATTTCTAATAAATCCTATAAGTCAAAACCAAAAGAGATTCTGTAAGTCAAGCTGCATCCAAATTTGTTATAAAACATGCTTCAAATGAAGTCAACAAATCTCAGAGAATCTAAGTGTCCTTTGGCAGTGTCTAAAGATAGGAAAATGTCTTTTTATGAGATTAGGAATTTTTTCTCCATTTGAATCTACTGTAATTGCAACACATGAGACCTTGCAACTTTTTTTTCTGCCATTTTCTCAGTACATTTGCCTTCATCTCATCCCCTAGGCATACTTGAGGCAGCTTGAAGCTATCATTCACTGTTTGGGTGATAGTGCTTTCCTTTTTAAAGAAGCAACAAGCCATAATATTTCTGCTCTGGGTATAATTTGACAAATTTGACTAAATCTTTGGCCAATGATGGCATGAAAAGACCGATGGAATGGGATCAACCCATAATCTCTTAGACGCTTCAAGCTTACCTCTGATCCCTGGGTACTGTCTTCTATAGCCAATCCTCAACTTGGAAGTCTCAACACTAGCTGACAGTGGTGATGGTGACAATGTTTTTCCAATTACCTAGTTATGGCCAGTAGGAAAGGAAGAAAACAAAGAAAAGGAAATCTACCAATATCTTTCCTTATTGTATAAACAGTAAATAAGGTCATCACTACAGTATCTGTTGGTATTGTGCCTAGAGCAGGATAGGAATCTAAGCTGGTATAGTTTCTGTCTGAGACATGAATGGAGAGCACATTAACTTGGCTCAGAGGAAAAGCTCTAGATATTTATTTAATGACGGAGCATCATTTCCTGAAAATTTTTTGAATTCCATTTAGATGTAGCTTGGACTAGCCTGATAGTCCCTTTTGCCTCATTACATTTTCTTGTATTGTGGTCTGAGCCTTCTTCTGTCTATGAATATTGATAATGCTTGGAGTTTAAATTAATAAAGACTCCACTGAGAGCTTAGGCACCAGTATCTAGCTAGAAAAATTGCTTCTAGACGAGCAACTTCAATCATCTACAAACATAGTAAAAGTGCATTGTTTTTATAAGATTTTAACTATTGATTGACTTTAAGTTTGGTTTTAATTGAATCAGTTTCACCACGGGTAGATTAATGGATATCGCTTTGGTGGGCAACTTCACAGGGACACAAAAGGAGCCCCACTGGGCATTCCTGGGGAAAAGTGCAATCACCAGCAAATCGTTTCACCCAACATTATTATTGTAAGATGACTTGATTGTGTATATACTATAAAAAAGTAGGGTACAAATCCATAAATAACTAAATTATAAGCCATGATAAATCTGTTAAGATGTTCCCAGTTTCTTTTGATTACAAATCAAAACATCAAAAGTGATTGGAAAATTCAAGTTTGACAATGACCTCCTTCCCTCCCACTTCTCTAAAATTCTTTAAATGATACAGGGCAACTGAGTAATTCATGGAGAAAATTATCTATGTGGTAATTAGAAGTCAAAAACAACTTGAGGACACATAATCATTTAATGGCACAATTCAAAGTATTGTCTTAAGTCCCATAGTCTTTTATATACTACAAGACTGTACACTTTTTTCTATAATATAATGCCTTACTTGGAATTTGGAATAACTGCATTTCCTATACTGTGCTATCAAGAAAGGGATTTAACAGTTAAGGTGATAGTGATTTTTGTTTTCATTTAAAATGTTTTTAGGGGAAATTGAGTTTTTTAAATAATCTCTAACAGAAATTGCTGGCCTTCTTAGAGGTCCATTAATTAAAGAACTTTCCCTTTTAATACTTTGCTAAACTTTCACATTGCCCTTTCTGCTCTGAAATTGACATGTTGCTCTGCCTTAGCATGTAGCTTTTTTTTTCCCTCCTGGAAGATAGCCTGATCTATTCTGATGTCTCAAATTATGTAACAGTGACCTCAGGCAAGAAAAGCAACAAATGTATGAACTTGTTGACAGCCCTGGGAATTAAAAAATCAGAGAAGAAAAGGCAGGAGAAAGCAAATCATGCTATTATGTGCTGTAAGGTAGCCTACATTGGACCTATATTGATGTTCTGAAGCACAGAATCACTGCATCATGCAGAGTAGTGGGACTCTCTAAAATGGTGCAATACTATTCTGAGCGTTTGGCTGACACAGTTCCTTAAAGTGAAAATAATTTATTAATGGGAAAGAAAAGTATGCTGAAGTTAGGAATGGTGCTGATGAACAGACTACCGTTTTTGTGAGAAGCAAGTCCTTGTTTGCTTGCAGCTTCCACCTGCAGATAAGATTATAAGGATATGAGACTTCCGGGTGCAGACCGCTGCACCCCCACGTCCAACTTTCGTCCTGCCTGGAGAACCAAATGGGTCCAAGCCGCCCTAGAGAGGCGGCGAAGAAAGAAGGGTGCCCCGGTGACTCTGGAATGACAGCGGTCATTTTATTCGTCTTGGGGAAAGCCTTCTAACCCGACAGGAGAAAGGCTGTATTTCATCGATCAGCCCAACCTACTTGCAACCGGAGTCCAAAAGAACTAACCAGCACTACAATAAACAGCGTGCTTGAAACTGGGTGAGGAATCTGATTTTCCCTTTTCTATTGTACACTTCATTTCCTGGAAAAGATCCCCAAGAAGCAAAATACCTCCAAAAGTGAAGGAGGGGGACATCCACCCCATCCTTATACTAACAGAAGCGGTGAATTAAAATTTCTATAGAAGATCAAAATATATGGTAGGGAAATAAATTTATAAACTTGAAAGCTAAAATTTAACTTTGGACAAGTTTAAGATTATTGAATGATTAAGACTCTCATTTTAAAGACCATTGTTTATGTTGAAAACTAAATAGATGCTGACACCTAGTGGTGGATGAAGATTATGACAGCTATGATTTCCATAGAGAACTTGCCAAAACCTGGGAAAACCTAATCTGTGTTTGTGACCTTCAAAGCTTTAATAATAAAGAACAGCTGTGACAAAAAAAATACAACAATCTGGGCTGCAGACAAAGAGAAAATTATAAACTTTAGAAAAAAAATCTTTTTTGAACTTTTTGGATTACAAATATCTATTTAACCAGGACTCTAAAGCTATTTGCAGATAAGAAAGAAAACTCCAACTTTTGGGCATCATGGATCAGAGACAGAACACACCAAGAAAACATAAATACCTCTCAGGAGGAGATATATAGTATACTGCAATTAACTGAAATAACACTGAGTTCAAATCACAAAGAAATCCAAAATAACTTTGAAAATACAAATCAATCTATCTCTAAGTTAACTTTACAACAAAAAAAACTTCCAGGAAACAACAAAGAAGGACCAGACAAAACAAATAAGTGGACATAAAACTGAAAATAGAGACTCAAAGACGGAACTTAACAAAGCAAGAAAACATGATTTAATCCTAGTCAGAAAAAATTTACAAGAAATGGAAAAAAACAACTCATCCCTTAAGACTACAAAATAAATCTGAGGACAAAAAAACAGATTGGATAAAATGGAATGTAGAGATGTTGAAAACATCAGAGAGAAAGAAGTGAAGCAAAGGAGAAAGAGAAAAACATTTTCAAGAAACATGGAAAGGCAAAAGCCTCACATAAAGACACTTTATTCAATTTACTTCTTATACTTACAGCAACAGTCATGAATATATGGAAAAACATTTTGATTTAGCAAAACACATTGATCAAGAAAGATACTGGTCGAAGGAAAAAGATCAAAGTGAAAATTAAGAAAATAGATGATGGGATCTACCAGAGAGAATATTTTAAAAAGAAACATTTGTTTGAATATGGTTAAAGAAATAGAAAAGACTCGGAATACATATATCATTCTAAGAGAGATGAATTCCTTAAATAATACTGTATGCTTTCCCCCCCTTTTTATTTTATTTCTTGATATAAGTAATATAATACTGCTGAAATGGCCTAGATGAAGAAAATGTTTTAGATAATTAAATGTGTCTGAATTTAGGGAAATTATAATGTATAAAAAAGAAAAAAAGACTTGAATAAGAGTTAAAGGATTAGATGACTAGGCACATTAAATGGAATATTTAAAGATTAAATGTATTTTAATCATGGTTAAAAAGAATAAGAAATTTTGGGAATGAATATATATTAGCTTAGGAGGAATATATATTTTAAGTAGTATTTTACTTTTTATGTTTCTTTATTCTTGCTCTTTTTTCCTTTTCTTTACTGTTTTTACCTATTCTTTAAGAAATGTAAAAGTGTTGAGATGGTTTATATGGGAAAAATGGATTTAAATCTTTAAATGTAATTAACTGTTGAGAAAATCTTAACCAGCAAGAATACTTTGAACTTTATGGGAGAAAAAAAATCTAAATAAGGACTGTAACAGGATATAAGATGAGGCAACCAGAATGATTAGATAGAAAAGAAATATTATATTGATGTGATCATTATTTCTAGGAATATTGGGAAAAAATCATATATGTAACTGTTATTTATCAAAATAATAAGGACTGTATTATTTCAAGGTTTGCAAAGAAGACATTTTGGGGAAAAGGGGAAATCAACTAAACGTACTATGTGGATTATGGATTATAGAAACCAATTGTTAATGATTTTTCTTTACAAATGTAAACCCAGCAAACACACTGTTTACCAACTATTAAGTAATTTATGTTTTAAAAAATCAATAAAATATATGGAAAAAAAGATTATAAGGATACATTGTCAAGTAATAATTCAGGATCTGCAAATAAATTCTTGAAAACCTCAGGGTCTCCCAGACTTCCTGCAAAGCATAGCCACACAGCAGAAACTTCTCAAGCAGTGGGCAGGAGCAAAATGTGACCTTCTAGTAATACCTGGATGGTCAAAGGTCAACAGAAATGTTATCCCTTTAGTGGAGCTTGTGGCATACCAGACTCCAAGTTCTGGTCTGTTTCCCTCAGAAAACTGTCCTAGTGGGTTTGACCAGAATTATTATTATACATTGAGTGAGACAGCTTCCTGTAGATCATTTCCAGAGAAATCTGGAACAGAATCCTGAAATATGATTTTGCAGTAGAATCTGGCAGATATCCATCAATGCCAGATATTGGTGCCAACTCTGTTATGGAGATACAGTGGATGTCTGTATTGCACAGCCAGCAAAATTCCCATGTCAATTTGAGATGAGGAATTTATTTTGCCCCATTTTAGGTCTGCTGGCGACAGCAGGCTACTTTATTACAGAGAAGCAAGGTGAGCCATTCAAAATTGGTCTGCAATTATCAACATTTTTTTTCCTTCTTCATATACTAAGTCATCCTGTCCTAACTCCAATTTTTTGCACAAAGAAATAGACTCCAGTTTATTCATGTAAAGAAATGTATGCCTAGTAAATACTCATTACAGAATTTAAATAGCATTAAATGTTGAATGACAACTTTCTATAGCCTGCTGGGTTTCAGATGAGCTAGGGCTGTATTTTACAGAATTTCCAGTCAGCAGAATGTTGACTATGCTGGTAAGAATTTGGGATAATGTAGACCTAACTATTTAGGAAGGCTATTGTTTGAAAAAAGAAAAGCCTATTATTGCAGTTTTTGTACTGCACAGTAATCATCCCAAACCCCTGCATATGATTACTTACACCTTTATTATACTGCTTTTTCCTATCCTCCACCCCTATTTTCCTTCATTAAGTTGTCCTTCTTTGTAGTTTTGCAATACTTATATGTAATCTCTCTGTCTCTCTCTCTCTCTCCTCCTGATGCTCCTCCTCCCCCCTTGTCTCATTTAATAGAGGTATAAAAACAATCAAAATCTGATCTGATGAGTTGAATCAATTCAATAAGTTCAGTAACCAATCTGCTAACTTACAGCAATTCCAATTTTCAGTTTTATTAAATAAAAGGTGTACATCCTCAAAGATAAAAGTCATCAGATCAATTTCAAAAGTAATAATTGGACACAGTATCTTCAAAGATTTGATTTGCAGATTCAGTTTTGAAAGAATGATTTGATAAAATTCCCTGCCAACCAAAACTTATATATTTAAGGTGTCAAATAGGTAATTCCTTTTCTTTTTCACAGCAAGGCTGTCTTTCACCTCCCTGCATTGTGCAAGGATGCATGTGAGTCTGCATGCATATGGGTATCCAAAAATTAGAAAGAGACTGTTAGCAGCTTTTAAGATTGAAAAATGTTAGGACAAAACATAATTCCATGAGCCACAACTGACTCATCAGAGCCAACTATGGAGTGTTTTAAGTTAAATACATACAAACACATAGGAAGGAAGTAGAGAAGGGGGGGAGAGAAAGAGAAACAGAGTAGTAAATAAGCACCAAAGATTAACAGGTATTTTCTAAATCTCTGGCATTCAAGCAAGTGCCATTTATCTTGAAATACATACTTATGAATATTGAATAATTATTCAGACTTCACGTAGGTACTATTTTTGCTATACAATCACGAAGGCTTCTGTCACAGGAGATTTATGATTATGCATACCATATTTGGTTGAAATATTTTGGATAACAACTAGATGGCAGCAAAGATTTACACCTTCCTGTATGCCTTTACTGCCATCTTGCCATCTTTCAGATTGTTAGAATATTTGTATTTCTTTATGAATACACAAGTTCAATACACAGCATTGAAATAGCTTAAGATACTTGGTCAGATATCCAAGTCAACTGATTGCACATTATGAAACTATTACCTTGTCAAAGTCTAAAAAGTAGTTTTGACAGATTCAACTGCCATATCCTTGTTTATTTTATTTTATTTTTTACACACAGACTATGTGGTGAAATATAGTTTGGATTCCAAAGAGAGAGGGCTGCATTCCAGAGGAGCAAAAGACAGCAAGGTTTAGATAGCTTGAGTGGGAGGAAAAGAATTAAAATACTTCCTCCCTAAGAGTTCTCAGAGTGTATGTTTAATAATGTAAGAAATTTGCTTTAGTTAGGCAAGATTTCTATGTGTAGGCAAGGAGTAATAAAGGAAACTGCTTAGAAGAACCTCAGCATCTCTTTCTTGGTATTTGGAACCTGACAGTGACACACTGAACCACAAACTAGCCAATACTAGTTCTGTAAATCTAGTTCATTAGATTCATTTTTGATTTAGTGTCTTTCACAAATCCAATAAATACGTTGGCTAAATCATGGTTCAATTAGCCAGACATGGCTTTGTAAACAGAGGTAGAAATGTTTTGCTTTTCTCAATAAAAATAATTGTGTGCTGAATGGTGATGGCGATGAAGATAATAATAATACATTTAGGGAATCATCTGTGTCTTTTTATTTCCCATCACAACTTAATGCATTATTTGCTCAAACAAAGATGACTTATCACATTTGGTCAGGGCTATTAAGGTAATTTCCATTGCAAACCTTAAGATTAGCATCACAAAAGTTAGATGGGAGTAGGGATGATATCTAAACAACTATGTAAGTTCATAGCAATATTTTAATGAGTTTTTAGGCAGGACTTTTAAGTTGCTCTTAATGCGGCATGCAAATAATCTTGCCCTTTAAAAATGAAAAAAGAGGGGAGGATTCTGGAGTGCACTTAGAAAACTGATTTGGAATTAGTTTACTGTGACTCAGTATAACATGATATCCACTGGTATCCACAGAGGGAATAAAAGAAAAGTCAAGATGGCCAAGACCCTTTTGTAACTGATAATATTACACCCATATATGAAGTAGCAGGGCTTTGATAGCATTACTGGGACTACCATCTCCTTTTTTTTTTTTTTGTCATTCCTGCCCCTTACAAAGATCAGTGACAGATTCTACCTTAAATGAAATGTGTTCCTAACAAATAGAATTAATTTCACAATCTGAATTCACAAGTCTGTACCGTAACTGTAAGACACCAAAATGGCAAGTTATGCATCATGACATCACAGTGCAAGTTCCAGCCTTTGTATATGCATCATGGCATCACATTCAGATATGTAAAGTAAAGTATTTCCACCACAATGTCACAATGAATCTTCATTGGATACCCATTACTATGTTGTTATTTCTGTCAAATTCCTACTAATTCACCTACAACTTGGATCAAAACATCAGTGAGTTTATATTTGGACACAAAACCAAATTCATTTCTGAACTGTCATAAACAACAAGTCCCCAAGGAAATATAAACATCTCCTTAATAAAATAAAACTTGGCAACACTAAGAGCCGCAACTCAAGAAACACTTTCTATAAACTCTACAAATATACACCACAACCACAGCATCAATAGGATCCTTAAGGTTTCCAAGAAAAACATTCTTCAGGTAAAAATATCTACTTATTTTGATATTTTCTGAGAGGACAGAGAAGCACTGAGTTAAACTCTTTGGAAGAATACGCCTTATTACTCCACCCTTGGAGTGAAGAACGAATGCCTTCTTCTCAACTTTGCATGAACAATTTGAAATTCTGTCTTACATTACAGTGTGTGCATTGCACATATTTTCAGGATATGAGTCCTCCTAATGTGTTATGGTAGAGTATGTTATTACAAATCTTATATATTGCAGAACCATGTTACAAACCAACAAAACTTGATATTTCTGGGCATTTAAAGAAAATTTAGTCTCATAATCTGCTAGGAACAGTTTCACAAGATATAATAATGACTGCCAATATGAATGATATTAAAGGAGAATTAGATCAGTGTGGCCCATCTTTGAGAGCATAATCCTGCTCTAGAAGATTTGTCTATTTACAAAATGGTGCTAAAATAGTCATTTAAAGCCGAGGTCCCCATCCCCCAGTCTGTGGACCAGCACTGGGCCACAGCATGCCAGAAACTGGGCCGTGCAAATAAGAGAAGCCCCATCCATGGGATATAGGCAATGCACAAAATCACACCCACTTCCAATCCACATAAAATCCTCTCTCCACAGAACTGGTCCCTGATGCCCAAAAGTTTGGGGGTTGCTGATTTAAAGAATTCAAAGCCCCTTCAGAATATTTGACATCATCCTAGTGAGATATTACATACAGAGAGAAAGACAGAGGCAGGGAGACAATATATACAGTATATCTGTTTGTTTATGTACAAAACAAAAGAGAGAAAAAAAGAAGTTTATAAAAGGCCTCCCTTTAGAAAAAAAAAGGTGGCAGTTGTGGCAGGAAGATTGGTGTGTAACAAGAGAGGTGCCCAATGATATATTAGTTTCCACCCTTATTACATTATCAATTCCTAATTAAGAAAATCAATGAAGATAAGCCAATCAATGTTTACTTCTCATGATATCAAAATTACTTGCAGGATTGGAGCCATTCAGTTTCTTAACGAAAGAGATAGAGAGGGAGGGAGGGAGGGAGGGAGGGAGGGAGGGAGGGAGAGAATGAGTCTGATGCAAACTCAAATGCCATCAACTTATGAACTGGCAGGATACATGTTCATCATATTGTTGAACTAGATATTTCTTGATCTCAATCTCATAACTTTTTTTACTTCTTATATATTAGAATTCCCCCTGCCAAAGAAATTAAGAAAGACATTAATTTCAATAATACTTTTTTCATACCTTCTGAAATAAGGTGACTGAGATCAAACCATTAACAAGGTGTGGTGCAAAGAGCTAATTTAGATTTAATTTGGTGTGTTCACTGCTAGAGGGTATAGGACAGATACTTTTGGAACATTTTTCTAAAATGGTTGCACAAACAGTATATAACAGAACATTGCCAGAAAAGCCTATCTTTGGACACTTCAATAAGCTGCCAGCTCAGGAAAGCAAGTGGTTAAAGGGAGCGGTCTCTGGTCTTTAATAAGACCTTATTTTTAGACAATTTTAGAGCAACTTTATTTTTTAACTTGGAATAAAATATTTTCACCTTTGGTTCGGCACTACATCTTTATAGACTCTTATTAATTTGAATGTTTTTATATTGTAGTTTCCTCGTTTCTGGTCGTTCGGCCTTAACGTGATGCACATAGAATATTTCAAAAAATTATTGTGATGAAATCTTTGAAATTATCTGGCAGAAACTCTAAAGGATTTGTCACCTCTATTTTCAACTTATTCTATGAATATCGTAATGGTTCGAATTTTATTCTGAGAATCTCATGTTGGATTAAATAGAATCATGTTGCTTTTAGAGTTTAATTTTTAAGCTATTAATAGATAAATGTGTGCAAATGCCCTCTTGACCACAGCTGCCACTTACTTTTTGTGTAGGAGCCATGACTCCAATAAATCCCCAAGTTGTGCACCAACTCTGTCTGAGACATAGCAACCCATTCAGAATTAAAGAATTTTTCCAGATTTCAGAGGCCTCAAAACCATAGCCACTCAGTCTTCCCAGGGTTGAATCAAAGCCTGTTCTTCCCCATCCAGGCCTCTATAGTCTCCAGATACTGGGAAAGATCTTTGATGACAACATCTGCTTAATCCAGAACACGGATGTACAGTTAGGTATCCAGTACAGATAATCCCTCATTCTGTATTGATGGACGACTTCACCAATGGCTAGATGTTTATTAGGAGTGGAAAGAGAGCAGAGGCCTGAAGTACATGATAAAGTAGGGATCTAGAACTACATCTTTTTCTTCCACACTAACACTAAGTGGAACCAGGCACTATGGAGAAAAGATAAACACTATGCCTTCTACTCCCAACCAGTCAGCCCAAAGGGATACCTTATTCAATGGTATCAAAAACCACAGAGGGGTCAAGAAAAGCTAGAATAGATGCATTATCCCCATCCTGATCCTGCCAAAAGTTATCAATAAGCATGTCTTAGTACTCTAACAAATCCTGAAACCTGACAGAAAAGGATCCAGATAATCGATTCCCTCCCAAGCCGTCTGCCTTTCAATACTTTCTTAATAACATTCTCTAAAAAGGGAAACTTGGAGACTGGTTGAAAATTGTCCAATTCTGATCAATCTAGTGATGAAGCCTCGAGGAGAAAACAGATTATCCCCAAGCATTCATGACTGCATGGACTCAATCATAAGTCTCCTCCAAAGGCCTTATCCAGCAGGGAAGAGCATAGATATAAAACAAGGAGACCAAGCTAACAGGATCCTGTCTACTTCATCAAAACTAACTGACTCTAACTATTCACAGATAACAGTGCATGACTTTATCTCAGGCAGTTCCATAGAATTTTTATAGCTAGAGTTGAACTTTATCAAATCCAAGCAATTTTATTTGATAGCTACCAAGAACAAACAATCTTTACAGCAGCTTTGTGAATATATCTCCAGATTCTTGTTATCCAGAAGTAAGTGGGCCACAAGTTGGGTCTCCACAACTTCAATGAGGGCATGAAAATAATTACATTTTGTTACCCTTGTTACCCCAAGGTCGTCCTTAAGAAAGGCTCCTATCCTTATACAGTTTAGTTCTTCATTTTGTTCCAGCGGAATTCTCAGTGTCTCTCATATGCTTCATTATATGAAGTTCCTCTGAAAATCAAGGAGCTTTGCAGGACCAAGGAAATAAAGATTATGCTAACTTTCAATCTCAGATGTGTATATGATTCATAGTAGAAGACCCTATACACTCTTGCCATATGCTGTGTGTTTTGTTCGCCCCTTCCAAGAACACCAACCTGCTATGATGAAACAGCACGTATTGAACACTAACAATAATTGAGTTCTGTGTATTTTCAGAACCAGTTTCTTGATTCACACATAACAACATTCAAATCTTCTTCATATAATAGAAGTAACTATATACATATATTAAACTTATCTTAGATACGTTTGTGTGGCAGATTCCGACCCTTGACTTTTATAGGCTCTGGTCCATGTGTTGTCTGTTAAAAATAAATAAACATGCAAAATATGCAAAATTTTAATTATTCGATGCTGCTCTGGCCCATTCAGGTGCCTGTATTGGAAGTAAGCACCAAAAGCAAAAGAAAACAACAAACCAAAGTGGAAAGATAAATATAAGAATCATTTGTATGTGGACATTAATAAGCACGTAAAGGATAGTGCATCCTCCAGAGACTACTTACCTTTAGCTCTGTTACTTTTGCATCTGCCTTATAAAAATAAATGGCTCCAAACTATTGTTTTGTTTTTGGAAACTATTTTATGAGTGGTACTAAAAGAAAAAAAATGAAAGCAAGTTCTTGCCAAGTGCAAATCTGTATAGCTCCATTAGTCACAGTAGAATTGTGCTGTCTTGCTCCATCAAAGCATTTGAATCATCCTGAATTCAATTACATGCACACACACACAAAGCAGCCGCCTTGATTTTATATAGTCAAATACAGAACAGTTCCTTACATAATGAAAATATAACAAACTTGCTGTATTATTCATACTACAATGAACACCATATTGCTTCCCAGATTATAGTGGTTGGATTTAATGTAGTTGACAAATGAAAGATAATTTTTTATGATTTGTTTTTTTTCTCTGTAAGGAATAAAAGATCTTTTATTACTACTGATATGATATTGTCCAAATATATAGGCAATGATTTAAGCAGAGTGAAGAGTATACATTTCATATCCATCAGACATATCCAATTATTTCTGAATTTTAACCTTGCAATTTGACACATTTCACAGAATCTGTTCCAAGCAAGCAACCATATATCCTAAAATTAGATTTAGCTACTCTCTGTCTACTCTTAGTACTCTTAAGAGTGGTAACTGATATCAAATATAGGCAAATCTGTTCTATTTTTGCAGTCTATTCTCAAAAACAATAGAAAGACAATGAGAAAAGTAACATTTCCTCAAGAAGAGCTCAAATTCAACCTTTGTATGTCCAGTTAAGTGATCTAAGAGATGTGATGGTTCAGTTTCTCACTTTTGCTTTCAATAAACTACCATTATCAGCTTTAGGAGCACGGCGGCTCACATGATTAGGACATTGGCTTGACAAGCAGCAAGTTTGTGTTCGAGACCTGAATGCTGCCGTGGGGCAGGGTGAGCTCCCATCCTTTGCTCCAGCTCCTACTGGAGACATGAAAGGAGCCCCCAACTGGGTGTTTCCTGGGCAACAGTAATGTTACTAGCTAATTCTTTCAACCCGGAAGCACTTTGGTGTCTCTGTGTGATGCAATTATAAAATTTATTTTTTAAAAAAGTGAACTTGGTAAATGCTGCCTCTTAGGTTATCTCTGCCCATATTAATTTTCAGGTCTCATTAAACAGGTTAGTTAAACTTCCGCAGACCATCTCAAGCACATTCACACACGTGTGTACATGATAAACTTTCAGGCTGACTACTGTGCTTATGCTATAGTACAATGTGTAAAGCCAGCTGTTACATTTTCAAGGTCATTAATTAACCATTCAGTTGTTCAGGGATTTTTCAGTTGGGTTTCTCAGGCCTGGTGACATTCCTTTTGCAACATAGGCTGGGCTTCTATTACACTTCTATTGTATATGCCAGATTTTGGAAGTATGGAAGGACATTAAGGCATAATAATTAGGCTACAATACTTGGGCTCCAAATCCTTGGGCTCCAAATCCAATCTAGAGAGCAGCAAAGAAGCAAAGTTTTTGTATCTTTGGGTTGCCATCTAGTGGTCTTCTGTACTTTTGCAAACCAAATCAGGTAGCCCAAATAGTAAAACCATATATGTGAACAACATTAATGGCACAAGGAGTCACACAAGAAGTATGCCATAGACCAGGGGTTCTCAACCTTGGCCACTTTAAGACTTGTAGACTTCAACTCCCAGAATTCCTCAGCCCCAATTCTGGGAGTTGAAGTCCACAAGTCTTAAAGTGGCCAAGGTTGAGAACCCCTGCCATAGACTAACACTTAGTAGGGCAGCCATGAAGATCTTGGAAAAGATATTCAGATGCCATGATGTGTCTATGCCTACAAAACAAGAAATATTCAAGCCATGGCATTCCCTGTGATACTCATATGAAGTGAAAGTTAGATTTTGAAGAAGTAGGATAGGAAAGATGAACTTTGGTCTTGGAGAAGACTTGGAGAGGATAGCCAAGAAAACAAACAAATGGATCATAAAATAAATCAACCCAGAGTTCTCACTAGAGACAGCAAAGACCAGGCTGAAATGATCCTACTTTGGACACATTATGTGAAGATGCAGCTCTCTAGACAAGGCTCCAATTCTGAGAAATGTGGCAGGAAACAAAAGAAGAGGGTGATCAGCAGTAAGGAGGATGGACTCAGTTACAATGGGAATAAATGCACCATTAGTCAGCCTGAAAGAGAAATCAATCTATCTGATACTAAGAATGGACACCAATTTGATAGAAAATAATCAGTCCGTACAGCCATCAATGTATGTGAAAGAAGGTAGGCCTGGCCTTAGGAATGGAGAAGAAGAAATTTCAGAAAACAATTATAACTTTCAGATCTCTGTTATTCTATTCAGTAAAAAATAAAGAGTGCAATTAATAGCAAATACCAGAGGATGCTTTCTAGACTTCTGGTTCAATACTGAAGCTTAAGAAGGTGGTAAGTATCCTGGGAAAAATCAGTGCCTTTTTCCATTGTTTCTTACTCAAAAAGGATGCCCATTTCACTGAATAGTGAAGGCTATATCTTGGGAAGGATTCCATCTAAGCATTAGTATTATATTGATTTAGGTTTGCTCTGATGCCATTTCAATATCATGGGACAGGCAGAGACTTGAACTAGAATAATTTGGACAAGCACCTCTTTCAAGGCCATCACACTTACTGATCTCAATCTTACTTACTTTACAAGTTTATTGTTGGGATAAAATGAGATGATTTAGCTACTATGAAGAAGATAGAAGGCAAGCATAATAAATATTAATGTCAGAAGTCCATCTATCCAAAGTTCACATCAAAGATAACCTCTGTTTTTTCAGGGCTTATCAATCTCCCATCCTCCTCCACCCTTATTCCCTGAAAGCACAAAAAGCTTCCCTGCTTGATACTCACATAAGTAAGGCTCTTGAGCAGTTCTATATGCTCAAATAGCCTTCCTGAATAGAAGCCATATTGATATTAAGTGCTTAATACAATACAGACTGGAACCTATGCTCTCTTAACAGGAGTATTCTATTCATTAACATTTCATGAACTACCATTGCACTATCTTTAAGTGTTTGCTATCTTGCTTTTGAAATTACAATCATGGTATGCATCATCCACTCTTAAAAACTATAGAACACATTCCATATCAAAAGAATTTTCATTTGACGCCTCAGAGATCTTTCTGAACAGGGCATCAAAGTCCAAAGTTTGCTAAGAAGTCTGTGATTTTAAGATAAATTATCATATTGACTTCGTTTGTGTAGCTCATAAGTAAGGCCAGTCCAAGGTCCCACAGAAACCTTTACAAATATAATCATTTTGCAACATTCCAATATATTGGAATGTTGCAAAATTGGAACCACAAGAATAGTAAGCAAGTTTAAAGCTGGAGTCTATTCTTAAGAGAACTGAAACTAGCATGATGGATGCGCGGATCAGTCCATTGCGGCCCGCCATATTTTTTTTAGATTTTTTTTTAAAAAAATTTTGGCGCGCGCCGCACATGCGCAGATCGTCCCGTCGCGGTCCGCCACTTATTTTTTTTATTTTATTTTCATTGCGCGCGCGCCGCGCATGCACGGATCGGCCCGTTGTGCACGCACACACGCACGCGCCCAGGTCAGGGTCACAGCGCACATGGGCGGCACAAGTGGGGTCTCAACCAGAAAAAGGTTGAGAACCACTGGTCTACATCCAAGTCTGAAAAGATCTACCTGAATTAAATTCTTCCACTCATGAAAAGAGCCAGCAAATCACTAATAGCAGGAAAGGAGTTAAATTTTTACTTTTCTATTTTTTAATGCAGCAAAGCATATATACTAACAATAGTATTCATTGACTTCATTAAAAAGTTCATATTATTAACTATTAACCTACAAAGATTCCATACAGATAATCTGTAGCACAAGCAGTCAAAAGTCACTATGTAATATCTTAACATATTTTCTCTAGAAAGAGACAAATATGCTAACGGCAAATTATGGGATGCTTACATGTGAGAAAAAGATACTGAGGCCATATTGTAAAATTCCATGAATTAGGCCATGAACACACAATAGAGTAGGAAGCATCTTTCATTTTTCCGAGATGTTTGTATAAATGATAGACAAGCCTAAATAAAAATGGTGACAAACTGAATCTTTGAAAGGACTGCTGTTTGATAAAAGAAACAACTTTAATTTCTTACTTGAAAAAAGAAAAGGGGAATAGGAATGTTCGTAGTAATGTAAGACAGATAGAGCAAAACTACAAAGTATTTAGTTTGATTTGGAGAAGCTATGAAATTTAACATGCTAGTCAGTTGCTGTCTACAGTATCCAAATCAAGACAGAAATGGCACATTGGAAAAATCCAATTTAAGCCCTCCATTGTTTCAGAACAGAAACTTTTATATATTTTTTTAATCTTCCAGCATGCACTTCCCCTTACACCGTAGTTACTTTTAGATCATACTCTCAGAACACAGGAAAGGTTTCTGTCTGCCAGTATAAAAGCAGGTTGTATAACTGGCTTTAATTTACACACTTCTGTGCCAAGTTATCGTGGTGACAACAAAGATTCCTCTGCTTTCGAGTCATCCACTATGATTAACAGCTGCAGTCACACAAGTCCAGAGTTCAGTATAGAATTGGCTCCTGAAAAGAAATCTTTGAAAGCGTAGGTAAGCTGGCCGAAGAAGATAAACAAAAAAATTGGGGATCAACCCACATTTCTGTAGAGAATCAAGAGAGCCATTTTGGCTGGACTATATTTACTGTAGCTCAGGAAAAACAAAATATCCTTTCTTTTTTAATGCACCGTTCAGGCTAGCTGACTGAATTTAAATTTAATGCCCAAGTTAAATAAAAATAAGATACCATTGGGGGGGGAAAGGTTTTTTAGAACAAGCAGAGAAGGCATAACATTCCTTCTTCTGAAATTTAAATTGTTTGAAGAACAAATGTCTTCCTTAAAAAATCCAGAACTCTAGCTCCTCTCGGCAAAGAATTTCATAGCTAAGCATGGTGACTAAAAAGGCCTTTCTCTCCTTAGATATGCCCTCACCACAGTTCAGATCTACGTAGAAAAGGACCTCTATACGCATTCGGAGAGACAAGGCAGACTGTTATGGAAAGAGAAACAGCACATCATATCTCCAACTTCAGAATGAACTGAAATACAGTCTTCCGCCTTTTGGAAACATCCCCCCCTTAATGTACAAAAAAAGATCCCTGATGAAATTGCTTCCCACACACTACCTGAGCTCTTCTAGTACAACGGACATCCCATTAAGCTCATCTATAATTCTTAATGGCATTAAACATATTCTTAAAATTCCAATTCTGGGTGTGTCACTATCAGGTTCTCTCCACTGCATAAGATAAATGATCCATTACTCTAAAGTAGGTTAACACTGGTGTGATTGGTTAGGACTGGATAGGAATTAAAGACCAATTCTTTCTAACGAAAGGATAAGAATTATGCTGTGCTTCTAAAACAGTAACCACTCCTACCAACACAACAACACACACCATATACCAAACATCAATATAGCAATATAGGATAGCATTTGCTGTTTCTGCTCCTCTTTACAAATGCCCACTCCTCATTATCAATAGAAAATTATATATATAATGGAATGGAATGGATATTGTGAAATACATACAGTAAGTAGGGAAGAGAGAATTGCTCTTCATAAGTTTTAACTAATGCAGCAAAGTAGACTTAAAAGATATAGAGAAGCATAAAAAAACTAAACAGAAATACAGCCATGTTCAGAACCCTTTCAGTCTTTTTAAAAAGCATATTCAAACCAAAAATTCAAATTACATTTGCACTACATTAATTTGTATTTAGCTAGCTCTTAAAAAGCTCAGAGTGATATAGTCTGGATATGAAATGTCATACATATATAAAAATGGAGAGCCAATTTGGTGAAGTGATTAAGGCATCAGGTTAGAAACCAGAAAACTGTGAGTTCTAGTCCTACCATGCATTTGAAAGCTAGCTGACAACCTTGGACCAGCCTCTGTCAGCCCAACCCACTTCACAGGGTTGTTGTTGGGAGGAGGGGAAGATGAGGAGGAAAGAGTAATATATATGTTCACAGCCTTGAATTATTTATCAAATAATAAAGCAGGATAAAAATGTAATAAAATTGTTTCCTGCATCAAACGTAATCTCAAAGATTCAGACTGTCACTATTTATATCTAGACCTCTTTATCAAATATCTCAGAAAAGAGCAAATGAATTTATAAATAATAAATAAATAAATACCTGGTTGTCCTCCAGTCTTCTAAGCAGTTGAAACGGAAAGACAAACCATCTAGTGAGTTTTAGGCTTCAACCTGCATGTTCTTGCACTATACATTCTTATACAATACATGCAAGCACTGTTATACTTACCCTAACCTAATAGTACTAACCTGATAGTAATGTACCAATATCAGACCAGTGAGTGGCTTCAGACCAGTCAATCTCTCTCAGCCAAACCTACCCCATAAGGCAGAAGCTGTGAGGACAAGATGAACTCAATGAAAAGTGGGATATGAATAAATTATCCAAATACATTATATTGCATAGGCTATGTTCATTCAGGTACTTCCATGGCTGATCTTGAAAACCTAAACCGGGTCAGACCAAGTTAGGACTTGGATTATTACTAGGAAATCTCAGGGTTGTAAGCTAAACCAGGAAGACAAAAAAGTATTCAACAAGACAACAGCATGTTATTATGTATTCTTGCCAAGAAAATTATATGAACATATCCTGGAGTTGAGCTTGAGTCAAAGAAGTCTTTACACCATTTCAAACTATATATTAGGGACTAGACATGAGGCAGAATGGTTTATCCAGGGCTGCAAGCTGAATTTCAAGCTCATTACTAAGAAGGAAAAACAGGTAAACTTTAAGCATGACTAAACAGGCTAATGCCTTTCATTGTTTTCTGATAATCTGAAGTGAGGTCCTTTTGATCAGAACATGTCTGTGCAATATAGGGTTTTCATTTTATTTTAATTAAAGAATCAGGAGGAATGTTGATTCCAAAATATGAGAAATATTTCCTAGGTGTTTGATCATAAAAACAAGTATATCCATGGCAGTATAAAGGCAAGTCTTCAGTTGTTTATATATGATTATGTGTCAGTAAGGTGACCAACTTTTTACAATGAAAAGGAGGACACAAATAAATTGAACAAAAAATATCGTAAATAAAAGAAACATTTTATTCATTGCAACAATAATACAGACAACTTGCATGTGCAAAGTTTGCCAGCCGGGTGTTTTGGCGCACTCAGCAGCAATTCCTATTGGCTTTCGAAAGCCAATAGTGGGAGTAGCACAGCTCATGCAAAAGTTGGAAAAAAAAAACCATCAAAAAAGGTGCCAGAACACCGTTCTGAGCATTCTATGAGAGAAATAAAAAGCCCTGCAGATTAGTCTTCAAATATCGAAAAGGAGGACATGAAGGAGGACACTTTTTGAGGGAGGACAGAACTTATAAAAGGAGGACTGTCCTCCCTAAAGGAGGACGGTTGGTCACCTTACTGTCAGACAATGTAGACTTTTAGCAACCCCATACAAGTAGTCCTTGACTTACAAGCACAACTGAGCCCAAAAATTTCCATCGCCAAGCAAGACAGTTATGTGAGTTTTGCCCAGTGGTGGGATTCAAATATGTGAACAACCAGTTCTTTGTGTAGATGCTGCTTCCGGAAGTCCATTCTGGGCCTGGGCAACAAAAAATTAGCTACTGGTTCTGCCAAAGTGGTGTGAATCGGCTGAATCCCACCACTGGTTTTGCCATATTTTATAACTTTTCTTGCCACAGTTGTTAAGTTAGCAACATGGTTGCCACCATAGTTTTAAATTAGCAACAGGGTTGTTAAGTGAATTTGGCTTTCCCATTGACTTTGCTTGTCAGAAGGTCACAAAAGATAATCACATGACCACGGGATACTGCAACCATCATAAATACATGCTAGTTGCCAGGCGTCCAAATTTTGATCCCTTGACCATAGAGGTACTGCAACAGTCGTGTGAAAAACAGTCATAAGTCACTTTTTTCAGTTCTGTTGTAACTTTGAATGGTCACAAAATGAATGGTTGTAAGTCAAGGATTACCTGTAGATAGATTTTTCTCTATTATGATCTGTCCCCAGCCAGATCCCTTCAGCTCTTCCAACAGTGCACTATCACTATCCCTCTGTGAGGGGGTGAGCAATTTTAAAATTTGATAAGTAAATAAATTGTTGTAACTGAGTCCTTCTACTTTGCTGCTACTCTTTTTCCTTCCACCTTTCTCAGCATTACAGCCTTCTCCAGAGAACTACGGTAGGCCTTCACATCATAGGGCCAAAATATGATAATTTCAGCCTGATCATTTGTACATTGAACACTAATGTAAGTAAATTTGTTCAACACTGTTTCCTTGACTATCCGTGATATTCTCAGGGGTCTTCTCCAGTACCAAAGCTCAAAAGCTTCAATACTCTACCCTGCTTCTTCAAACGCCAGTATTCGCTATGTGCATATTTGTGTGTATGTAATGGAACATTTTGTGCACAGATTATCATTAGGAGGTGGTCCAGCAACACATCCAACACTTTTCAAGAGAGCCTATATTATTACTTTATTATCCATCCTAGCCTGAGAAATCTTGTAATTCCAACAACCTCTCAAGTAGTACAGGTATCTAGCATTTTTAAAAATTCAAATTCATCAGCTGGACTTTGGACTTTATCCACATCAAGAATGAAGGCATTATCCACATCAGCAGAAGTGGGTTTATAGATTAAATTATGATATAGGCTCACACAACTAAGCTCAGACAAACTACCTGGTGGTTTAATACAATGTGTAAACTGAAGAACTATGAACCTATTCTAGTGTGATCTAGAAAAAATGCACCATGTCTTCTTTAAGCAAATTGCAACAGTGGAGTCCTTCCCAAACAAATATCCTCCGTGGCTATTGGACAAATCCCAATTTACATAGTAACTGGGAATCATGGGAGCTGTAGTCAAACACATCTAGCAGGTCTCAGATTAGAGGAAATTGTGCACATCATACAGTTGTTAGTCCACATGACTTTACAGGAGGACGTGTCTGCCAACACAGGCTTGCTTTCACTGGCCAAAGTTTTCAGAGCAGCTACCCGACTGTGCTTTTTATAGTGGGTACCATTCAAGCGAGCAAGTTCCTGGCACGTATCCCTTCTCCGGGGATTTCGGATCTTCCCTACCAGCCTAAAATGACCTTATTCTACAAGGATGCAGCCTTTGCTTTCTCTTTCCGTTCTAACTAGCAAGCCACCGTATCTTCTTCCACCGCAGTTCTCGCTGCGCGGCTCGTGCGCCCTTAAAGCGCCACAACCCGTTCCTCGCCAGACCGCGGCCTTCCCAAGTACACCGCAAGCGTTAGTACGACACCCCGCCACACACACACACGCAGGAGGCATTCCCTTTTTGGCCCATTCTAGAGGCTCCGCCCCTTCTGCCGGACTCCGCCTGCCCTATATAAGAGGTGGAGCTCCGGAAAGGGAGCGAGTGTCTGAAAGGGAGTGTTGGTGAGGTGGGCTGGAAGACTGAACGCGGCACCATGGCAGGTAAGCCCGAATGACGCTTTTTTTTTTTTTCCCCCGGAAGGAGGCTGGCGGCGCGGCTTGGTCGTCAGTTGCGGAGAACGGGTCATACATCCGCCCGAGTTTCCTCTCCCGGTTTTTTCTCCGCCCAGTTCGCCCCGGGTCCAGCGTTATCTTCTCGCCTCAAGTGACTTACAAGCCGGAGCAGCTGCGGCACTTCCTAGGTCCCGGCGCTCTGGTCCTGCGAAGGAAACGAAAGCGGCTCTCGCTGGGCCAGGCGGCTTGCGGGAGCGCTCGTCCCCGGGAGACCTCGGCTGCCCTGTTTTACGCATGGCGGTTCCTATTTTTAGGCTGGCGCGTGAGCCTTTTCCCGGGAGGTAGCGTGCAGGGAGTGCAAATCAGCGTCCGCCCTCTTTCTTTTGGGGTCTTCGGAGCAGTGTCTGGAGCACGTGCGGATGTACAGGAGTTGGCGGCCAGATGGGAAATCTAACGCTTATAATTTGTACATGCTGCGCGCACATATGCATGTTTCCTTGGGTATCTTCTCTTAAAGCGGCAGCCTTGTTTGTATCGCTCGTGCAAATCCGGAGGGCGCAGATAGACCGTTTTATGGGGTCGGTCGACGATGTGTCAGGGTTTTTTTTCTTTTTTATCTTTGGGCTGATAAAAAAAAATACCTAATTGGATAGAAGAGGCACCATGTAAATGAGATTAGATGTTTGAAATTTATAAATCTGCTCTATGATAGAATTTGCCAGTTACCGGTAGCTGTGTTTCTTATCTAGTGCTGCAGATACTGCAACCTCTAGTAGTCCTGGGGGTCGTGGGGTGAGGCTCCACCATGTCGAAGTGGCCAGAGACACTCTCCTTAATGTCATCAGGCCCTCTGTCTCCTCTGCATTTTCATAAATTTAATTTAAAAGTAAGATGAAGTATTGCAAGCAGAGCTCCAGAACATCTCAGGACTATAAATCAGCTGCATAAACCTTTTTAAAGAAATAATTTTGGTGGCTATCCACCTGTTCCCCAAAAATGACAGTGGTAAGTAGAAGTAATAAGGACCATTCTGTTAACTCCCTGGGGACATAATCAGAATACAAATTTTTAAATTTGATACTTTAACACAATCACTAACTCAATATAGTACAATACCAATTGGAGGGAGCCTGAGCCTATTTTCAAAATGGGAACTATACCTATAGTCCAAACATGCTGGGAACCTTACCACAGAACCATGGTGAATTCTTAATAATACACATTTAAACCTGTGGCCTGTTCACTTTCAAGCTGATACACAAGTGGGTTGCTGTGGAGTCCTAAGAACTGAATGAGAAGTAGGAATCTACTGTTGCAAATTATTCAGAAGAACTTTCTTCCATCCAACCACAATGCCAGCTGCATAGATGAGAATAACATACCCCCAAAGGGACTACTCATTGTGGCACTTGGGTTTCTTTCCACCAAGTGTCATCCTTTCATTTTTGTTCTTGTTAGTGTTCTCCAAAAGCTTAGCCTTTATTGCAGTGTTCTCAACCTTGACAATTTTAAGGCATGTGGACTTCAATTCCCAGAATTCCACAGCCAGCAATGGTCAAGGCTGAGAAACACTGCTTTATTGACTATGCTATCTTGTTAGGGAGAAACACAATTCAAAACCTTGGGTAGGTATGCCTGTAATATCACATAGTGTGCTGAATGTTTACATGTATCTTTGTTCTGCCACAAGTAGCTCTACTTTGAGAGTTTAGCCTATTGATCAATGTAAGCTGTTAAGATTCTTACTTACCTAATCAGTATCATACGCATTCACTGTGAAAGCCTAGGCATTTCTGATTTTAATTAATTTGCCTTATGCATTCATCCATTCTTAATATCAGTCATAACATCCCCTTCCCCCCCACACACACATAATCCAATTCAAATCTGGTATGCTTCTATGCATAAATTATATAACTTGGTTTCAAGCATGTGTGTTACCTTGTGCTGAGTCAGGATATAGTCTATCTAATCTTGTATTGTGTGCTTTGGGAAGTAGACCTTATAAAAACAATTACAATGCTCTTTTCATTATTGCTGCCCAATCCATTTAACTACAGGTGTCAGGGATTAAACATTTTGAAGCACTTGTTTATTTTCTAAATTGCAGCATAACCTTAAGGATGCTTTATTAAAAAATCACCTTGAGCTTCTGATGACTTCATGGAGATGGACATGTAGTTTTCCTAATATAATATAGCCTTGTCATTGCCTTCTTGCAAGTTGTGTTGTGGTTTAACCTACAGACATAAAATTACCCAGTGGTCTTCCATCCAAATACTAATCAAGTCTGACCCTCCTTTCCAGTCAAGGTCAGCCAAGTGCTGCACCTGCTGAAAACAGGGTGTCGTGAAACATTGTACATGGCTATTATCTGCTTCTCTAGAGGTTAGTGTGACAGAATGTACACCAAGAGAAGGAATTGGGGAGGGGAGGGAGATCTCAGACAGCACTGCAGTTGCCCAAGGAGAACCCAGAACATTCCAATGAGAAGCCCAAAATAAGAGTCTGAGCAGTCCAGGAGGTTTGGGGAGAGAGGAAGAGGTTCAAAGTAGCCACACCCTAGAATCTCTTAGGATATATATATTATGTTAGACCAGGGGTTCTCAACCTTGGCAACTTCAAGACTTGTGGACTTCAACTCCCAGAATTCCTCAGCCAGCTTTGCTGGCTGAGGAATTCTGGGAATTGAAGTCCACAAGTCTTAAAGTTGCCAAGGTTGAGAACCCCTGTGTTAGACCATTATAGTTTAGCTTGCTGTGATGCTGTCTATTAGATGTAAGCATATAAAGTATAGGACTAGCTTGGATTTAACTGTGTCATCTTCGGGCTTGGGCCTGACAACTAGTGGTAAAAGGCACAAACAATTGTAATGGCCAATGTTAGATAGCCTTGAGTTTAAGTTAAATTATGTTTTGTCTTGATCTTTCCAAAATGTGTGTGGATATAGTAATAAATGGAAATTGGACTTAAAACCTATTATTGTGGTAGTGTTATAATAAACTGATGTAAGTAATGCACACTCTCGGGTAATATTCTTATGTTTATATAGGTTTGCCTTAAACCACTCATCACAACTTCCCAAAGAAGAAAGTGGTTTTACTAATGACCTTTGGGGTAAAAGAACAGCTTTAGAAATATTAAATTGGAAAAATATTTTGGATATTTTTGTACAATAATTATGTACAAATAATAAATAGTCTGATAGTACATCAGGTTTAGTATATATTCAGAAATATAAGAGTTTGCTGGATTATATCAGATTTTCTGATTATCTATTGTGAACTTGTGTATGCTGATAAACCCTTCTAAGCAATTGAGCCCCCAATTTATGCCAGCAAATTTCATAAAATGTGTATTTTGTCAAATTTTCTTCAAAAATATATTAGTGATCTGAGTTGTATTGCATTGCTGTATTGGTTTGTTATTTCAGTATAATCATATAATCCATACTCATCCTGTAGAGTAATATTGATTTAGCTAAAATGTGGCATTAATATAGCAACCATCTTTATACAGTATCTTATGTTTATACAAATTTATTAATATATATTAATAAAATCAATATTTTCTATATGGTAAAGTGGTTAGATTGTTTCTGGAAGTCTTTGCTTTTGTTGTTGTTTTTATGTTGGTCCTCAATAAAAGATTGATTCTACAAAATCATTTTATAAACATTTATACAATTGCATGAAGTTCTTGAGCAGCATTGATCTTGAATAACTAAGAAAAATATTGAAGACTAAATATTACCAATTTGGAATTAACATTCAATTTATCTTTAGTAAGAGCAAATAACATTTATTTGTGTTTTGTCTCATCTTTATTAATTTATAAGTAGCACAAGGCAGCAAATATATAATATTTCTTCCTCCTATTTTCCCCACAACAGCAACCCTTTGAGGTAGGTTGGGCTGAGAGAGAGAGTGATTAGCCCAAGGTCACACAGCCAGCTTTCATGCCTAAGGCAGAAGTAGAGCTTCCTGGTTTCTAGGCCAACACCTTAACCATTGCATCAGACTGGCTGTTCATCCTTTCTTAAATGATAATTACAGACTACAAGTGCCAGTTTATCACACTTTAACTTTCAGCAGCAAGGAGTACATATCCATTGGCAAATAAAATTAGCATTGGCTTAATTAGAACGTTGTCCAGACTCTAATAACACAAATTCTAGCTAGGTTTTCAGGTTGAAAGGACAAGACTTCTGTATGCAACTAATAATAACACTGAATCAGCTAGTTTGAAGCTCTCATCTATATTTCAGCTGCTAGCTACTTGTAGAGCAGAAATATCTCCATGTTAAGCTGCCTACATTCCTCTGAATAATAATTTCCAGATGTCATATGACTTGCTTAGCAGGTAGAGGGCTAAAGTCTGCAAGGCTTTGTCTCAAATATATTAGCTGTTCATAATGAAGATGTAGTATTGAGACATGTAAAAAGTATTTTTTTCCCTTACCACCACTGCATCATCTTCAAATGTTTTCTTTTCAGCCAACAGAGCAATTGATTATGGAAGCTTATAATGGGAAAAATATATATTTACACTCCGAACCCAATCCTGGGCATACAACCACTACAGTTGGATGGGCAAGGTGGTTGTGTAAATATATTCAAGTAATGAATAAGGAATTAAAATACAATATTGAGTTTATCAGCCTGCTTACAATAGACATCTCAGGACACATACTCGGAGATGATCAAAGAACCAGTTCTGATATTCTGTTGCAAAATTGGATACATATAAACATGTGGACATTGCCTAAGGAGGGCATTGTAGTAGACTAGGCTGGTCTGCTGTAACCTGCCTGTAAACTTTTAGATAATGGTTCCATGCGGAGAAATTAAGGAATTTGTAGAAACTTTATTTTAGTACTATATAGATGGGAAGGTCTGAGCTATTTGTACTGCAACCCACTAAGTTGAATCTCATGCAAGAGTAGCGAACAATGTATTTAATTAGAAATCTATTTGGTATGTATAGTTTAAACTTGTGATAGCCAGTGTATCTTGCACAATTTGAATTGCTAAACAGATTTCCTAATAATTTCACTGACAGAGAAGTTTCCCATTTCCAGATAATACGAAGCTTGATAGTTTCAGCTCCATAAAAGTATAACTCTACAACAGCACAAAAGGGGACATCGTATCCCAGTAATGTGTGGGGAGCATGTCCCTTTGAATGTTTTCTGTTCAAGATTATGTATTTTATTGTTTACTCCTACATTAGTCCAGTAAAGACAGGAAAGAAAAGTGTTCTTTGTTAGGATTAAATTACTATCAGTGGATGACATTTGGTCCTATCCTACAGGTAGGACTTTACAATATGCATGTTTTAACACTATTGGTTAGGTAATTGTAAATATCAACTGCATCAAGATATGCATAAGTTTTGATTTCTTTATTTTTTAAAAATTATATATTTAATGAACATATTTTATATAACCCGAGATCTCTGGCCGATTTGCAAAATTAAAAATCCACAGTACAGTATAGTACCCCACTCCACTCCGCAGAGGCAATAATCAAACCAGCTGCTTGATTGGATCTGCATCAATCGGGAGTCCCCAGGTCCGCCCACTGACAGAACCATGTTTTCAAGACCTTTCAGAAAAGTATCACAGAAGTTTATTATTTTTGAGCTAATAACATTCCATAGAGAAGGCTCTTTTTCTTGGTTGCAATAGATGTACTTCTCTATGGGACCTGCAATTAATATTAGTTCAACATTGCAGATGGCAGTAATTATCAACCCCAGCTGTATTGCCAAGGCCAAAAGTGGGTGGCAGAATGCCAGGTTACCTTCCTCTTCCCTAATCTAGTACGTTCCTAAACTGATCAGCCAAAGGCTTCTTTGAAGCACATAGAAAGGCAATATTTTACTTCGTGATCCCTCAAAAAATATTTTATTTATTTGTCATATAGCCACCTATCTTGCAATCAAGTATCTCATGCTATTTGGATATATAGGTAGTCTGCAACTTACGACTGTTTAACAAGCATTCGAAGATGACCTCAGAAAAAATAATTTACGACTTGTACATAGATTTGTGACTATAGTATCACCCCTGCAGTCATGTAATCACAATTCAGGCCCCTGGCAACCAGCTCATGTTTACAACTGGTTGCAGCAACCTATGGTCATGTGATCACAATTTGCAATCTTTTTTGTCAATGGGGGACTGGATTCACTTAATGGCTGCATTATTTGCTTAACAGCCATGTGATTCACTTAATGTCCAAGGTGATTTATTTAACCACTGTAAAAATTGCCATAAAATTGGGTCTGATTCAGCTTATGACAGGAACCATCCCAGTTGTGATTGTAAGTCCAGGACTACTTGTATAAGTACAGTAATTCTTTTTAGCCTAAAACATAAATCCTATCTTTCTGGAACTACTGCCAGAATAAAATGGAGTGATGGGTCCTAAGAATGCACTATAGGCAATGACAGATCTTTTCCATATTAATGAAATATATATCTCTTTTCCTTAAGACCAGTCTTTTGTGACACTAGCCACAAATGATTCCTATGTAAAAGGAGCACTTGTCCTTGGATCATCGCTACGGAATTACAGAACGACAAGGAAGTTGACAGTACTGATCACTCCCCATGTATCTGATGCAATGAGGTGAGTTGCCTGATGCGTTATGGTCATCCAGCCCCAGTGAAAAAGTGCACCCGAAGGTCAAGTGAGTGCTTAGTTAAAAATAAATTAAAAATAAATGCAGCTGGGTGAACTTTCCATTAAGAGCATAGCTAAGCCATCTTTTGTTAAGACGAATCATATGTAAAAATAATGTGAATAGTCATTTCATAGTTTAAGTAATATTTTCTGTTTCACTTAAATGGAACAAGCAATGTTTTACAGTTTCCATTGAAAAAACATATCAGCATTTTATTTGTAAAGTAATAAACCTGAACCTGCCTGGAACTATTATTTCTTTCTAGACATCATTAAGTAGTGAATTAATGTGTATATTGATAGCTTTTTTTCTCCTGGCTCTTAATTTCTACATTCATTGGAAATTGCCCTTGAAGGCCCTTTGACTTTAGGGTTGTCTAGAGACTGTGGGGTAAAGAGAAGGGTCTTGTGCTGGACGAAGAGCAGACAAATTGATTCTATGCAAACAACCCAGATGCTGACATTGGGGCTTTAACATCTTCTCTGAACATAGTTGAAAGATTTTTTGCTTCATAAGAATGGATGTTGAAAATAATGCAGGACCAAGATTTTAGCAACTGGGGATGTTTATAAAGATGAGACCTTAGACTACTTATTCTTAGTGTAAACAAGAAAGACAAGTTTATATATGGGTAACTAAGATAGTATTAGTGTGATAGCAGGTTTAATTAGTCCTAGTTGTTTCTTAATTTAAGTTGTAGCCTGAATTCTAAATGTTTTCCTAAGGATATGAGAAACTTCACTACATTTTCCAGCTTTCTTAAATACTTGCATAATGAGATTTGTGGCTTGCTGTGCTAAATCTTTAGCGGTTGTATCAAATGCTATGCAAGGTCTCTCTTTTTGATGGAGGGCAGGGTGTTTAAATTTGTTTAAAGTTTTACATAAATTGAACTTTTACAGAGAACTTACTCTGTAACTTACTCCAGTCTAAATAAATGTGGCAAAAATGCCTTCAATTCCAGGAGAAACGTTAAAGGCAAAAATTATGCCAGAATTTTCATAATTAAGCGTCTTCAGCATGTGTTTCATGGGCAGTTGGACAAAAGTGGTCTATCTAGCTATAAAGGAAGCAGCAGTCATCTGTAGAGAAGTGACAGTAAGTCTTTTAGCTCCTTCCTGCACAACCTTGAATCATCCTAGAATCTAGGGTAAAACTAGTAGAGAGGAAGTACTGCCTGTTGCCCAGGACTTCTGCTTTTGTATTGAGTAACAGAAAAGAGAGCAGTAGTATAAAAGGTCTCTGTACATCATACTATTACATTGTTAGGGCTTTTTAGACCCCTAAATTTTAAGAGGTGATTTAATAATTAAATATTTTAGACTTAAAACTTCAAAACGCTATTATTCTTGTTTAGTGTAAACATGGCTAACTAGAAATTTCAATTTCAAAATAAGATAAATTTTGTTGGTAGAATTTAGAGCCGCCACCACTGTTTCCTGCTCCTGCTCTGTGGTTACATCTCTATTCTGGAACTCAGTTTATCTGGATTTCTTTTTTCAGTACACCCCTTTTCCATTTTTGCAAATGCTGAATCATTATCAATGATTAGTTATTGTTAATATTTTTGAAAGTTTTCAAACCTTATCAGTTTTCTCTGGGTATGTTCTGCAACTCTAGTATATTCTTGGTTATTGCCCAGAAGTCATCCCATAAATGCTAAAAACTCTGTAATTCTTTAGTTTTAAAATAGCCAGTTGACTTATCAAGAGTGTAGGTCTTTCTGACCCATCTATTCGTGTAGCTCTGAGAGCCTGTCAGTGCTACTAATCCACCACCTTTCAAGTGCATTATCTCAAGTCTGCATTCCTGTACACTTTAAGTTTGAAATATACTAGAGGGGATAAACAGTTGCTGTCAGAAGAATCTATTTCAAGCAAATTCCTATAGGCTCTTGCAGAAATATGTCTGCTTTCTCACAGGTTCTAGGGATAGTGTAGACAGTTATTGGATGAGTGTGAGTGGCATTGAATATTGATGTAAACCATGACCATTCCTTTCAATAGGACAGTCTTAGAAAAGGTCTTTGATGAAGTGAAGCTGGTGGATGTTTTGGACAGTGGTGATTCAGCCCATCTTGCACTATTGAAAAGGCCTGAACTTGGTGTTACTTTGACAAAACTCCACTGTTGGGAACTAACACAGTATTCAAAGTGTGTGTTTATGGATGCAGATACAATGGTATGTCTTTCTTGCTGCTGATAATCCTTTTTAGTTGTGTTGGTTTTCAGTTCATGTTAGAGAATAGTAATTTGTATGGCACATAATGAGTCAGTGAGATGCTTTTGATTTGCCCCTCTTCAGACATATGCGGTATTAATATATAGATTACTTATTCCATTGTCATGAATCAACATCTTTTAAAGTACAACCTATAGCTTATATATAAAACTTCTTGAATTCCTCATACCTTACAAAATTGACTACATATATCCGTCATACATGTACCATAACACTGTTTTCCTTTTATATATTTTTACTACTATTATCCATTTACACTGTCCTGCGCTAAATAAATAGACATATGTAGAAACTGCATACTTTGTTACAGTAAATTATGGCTTCATCCACTGCATTAAAAGCATCTACTTTTTATGCATCTAATTGCCCTGTTGATAATAGGCAGTGATTTAAGGAAAAAGTCAGACTGCACTAGAATTTTGGGGTAGTGCTAGATATAGAAATATATCCGTTATGTAAATGGATATATTTCTATATCTTTTCTTTGCCATATAGACAGGATTCTTCAGAACAACTTTAAACTGGGGAAAGAAAATGGATTGTGAATTGAAATGCATTCAATTAACTTAGTTTCCAGAAAAAAAAAACCTATCAACATTAGTAGGTCTAAACAATGTAATAACAATGTGTCTTAGAGGAAATTACCATTTCTTTTGCTGGTGAATAATACACTTGTACCTGCAAACCATATCTTCCCTACTAGGTCTTGTCAAACATCGATGAACTTTTTGAAAGAGAAGAACTTTCTGCAGCCCCAGATCCAGGCTGGCCTGACTGTTTCAATTCAGGGGTTTTTGTCTATAGGCCTTCCATTGAAACATTCAATCAACTGTTACAACTTGCAAGCGAGAAAGGCAGCTTTGATGGTACGTATCTCATTTTATCTGGGTGATAGGAAAATCTTTTATTTAAAGTCTGGGTATATGTTAAATCAGATTATTCAAAACAAATCTGCAGCAAATGTGTAATGCTTGTAGAATGGTGTACTTCTGAAGCTTTCAGTAGATGGGATTTTATTTCAATGGACCTGAATGTATAAAATATTAATAAGATTTCCTACATATGGAGTAAAAAGAAAGTGGACAATCTGTCAGTAAATCAGCTGTGTATATATGATTACAATAAGAATTGCAAATAGATAGTCTTTCAACAGATCAAGAGTCATTACCTAATGGCATATTGAATAGGGCAATGTGTTCTGCTTCTTCTAGAAAACAACAGACCAGTATTATATTTCAAGCCATAATACATGGTTAGATAAATGCATAATGAACCACAACATCAATTTGGCAACAATATAAATGCACACTGCTGCTGATCTTTCTTAAAAGAAGACCTGATGAGAACATTCCTAGCATCAGAGTTTAAAGAGGCCATTTAAGTCATCAAGACCGGTTCCCACATCCTTGCAGAAACCCCTTTGCTTCTATCTACTGCTTGAATACAACCTTGCAAAGGGAAGCTTTCAGCTGCATCTCCAAGTAATTAGGTCAGTTATCTTGCCGGCTGTCCTATCAGTCAGAATTTGTTTTCTTGTTAACCTAAGCCCAGAATCTGATTTCTGGTACCTTAAGCCCATCAATTATATATCCTACACCAGTGATGGTGAACCTTTTAGAGACCGAGTGCCCAAAAAGCACCCCCCACCCTGTCCACGCTCCGCCGTGCCTGCTGGCCACCCACCACCTTCACGGCCCACCACAAATCACGCAGGCAGCCCAACAGCGCCATGGCAGCCATACCCTCCGCCCGTGCCCCGCAGCATCTGCGTGTGACGCGGCGCAAGGGCAGAGTCTTGTCCCCACTGTCCGGCTACCATGTCCTTGGCTGCGCTGCTTCGCGTGGGCCATGCCCAGGGATGACTCTCCAGGGGGGCTACTAGTGAGAGGGTCGTGGGAAGAGGCGGGGCTTAGGCGACAGTGCGTGTGCTCACAGAGAGGGCTCCGAGTGCCGCCTCTGGCTTGCGTGCCATAGGTTCGCCACCACTGTCCTACACTTTAGAATAAAAGTAGCTAAAGTGTATGCTACAGCTCCATAGTAGTTGTCCCCACTTTCCAGAAATGGTCCAAGCAGTCCTGAAGTGTTTCCAATTTCAAACAACCCTAATTTCATTTCTGAACACTTCCAGAATGATTGGAATGGCATTGGAATATTTTCAGTGAGGTCAAACTAAGGCATTTCAAACTTAAGACATTTTGAATTTGGAACATTTTCCAAAGAACAGGTTTCAGTTTTCCATGCAAGACTCCTTCAAAAGAATACCATCTTATCTCCCACCAATCTTTCCAGGTAAGAAAATGCCTGAATGGAACAGGGAGGGCAAGTTGCTGCTTTGACAATTGCTGTGAATGCATTTGATGTGGTTTGGTCATGCCTGTCTTTCAAGTACAGATGTCCAGCACTCAAGGAAAGAAGGTTACTTATCATTTTTGCCATAGCAGGTTGGCATATTTACCATTGAAAGCAAAGGCTTTGAAACTTCCAAGAGTATCGTAACACTTGCTGAAGTAGTTAAAAGCAGCAAAAATAAAAATAGTGGTTTTTAAAAAGATAGTTTCTCTCTCCCCCCCTCCACCCCCTCCCTTGAATTCCAAGGAAGATTGGGCTGGCTCACTAGAAAAGACTCGCTTATGCAACAGTACTTTACTTGACCCTTTGCAGCTACCACTGCCTAAAATAAGGGCATGGCCAGCTAGAATCTAGAAGAAAATCATTGCAGATAGTAAGTGAGAATGTACTTTAATGTTTTGGCCTGTTTTTCTATTTGTTTCTATAATCCTTTGCCTGAAGGAGAATGATTTTTTTGGGCTTTTAATCTCCACAATTAGGCCACAATCTTTTACATGCAGAAAGCAAGAGCATAACATGGAAAAAGCTGTAGTAGCCTTTCCTTAGTGTTGTTTCTATTATAATTCCCATCACCCCTAACCATGTTGTTTGGGGTTGATGAGAATAGTAGGTACAGATTGCAGGAAGTTAATTTGTACAATATTGGCTCAAGGGACACTTAGTTTGATTCTCTTTACAGAGAATTAGGAAACTGGTTCTCTGGTGTAAGCCACCTGGAGTTACCTGTAGGCGAGAATTGTGGCAAATGAATTTAATAAATAAATAAATGCTATTTTTCTGAGTAATAAAAATAGTAACATTTATAATATTTATAATAAAATATAAGTTAAAAATTGAATAAATTCCAGTTTGATCTGGTGGTCAAGGCACCAGGCTAGAAACCAAGAGTCTGAGTTCTAGTCCTGTCTTAGGCGTGAAGGCCAGCTGAGTTACTTTGGGCCAATCATTCACTCTCAGCACAACCACCCCCAGAGGGTGGTCTTGTGGGGAAAATAGGAGGAGGAAGGAGTATTAGATAAGTTAGACATATTGAATTATTTATAACTATAATAAAAGCAGGATAAAAAAAATCTAAAAACAGACCTTTTTCAGTGAAACACAGGCTAATATAGTTCCCATCTTCAAAAAAGGAAAAAAATAATGGATCCAGGAAACTACAGACCTATCAATACCTGGGAAGATTCTGAAAAAGATAATCAAGCAACGAATCTGCGAACACCTAGAGGCAAACAAAGTCATAACCAAAAGCCAACAAGGGCTTATCAAAAACAGACCATGCCAGACAAATCTTACTGCATAACCAAAAGCCAACAAGGGCTTATCAAAAACAGATCATGCCAGACAAATCTTACTGCATTTTTAATAATGTGACAAAATTAGTGGACCAATGATAAATAATTTACTTGAATTTCAGTAAGGCATTTGATAAAGGAGACCACTATCTATTGCTTGATAATATAGAAAAATGTGAGTTAGACAGCATAGATGGATTCATAATTGCTGACCAACTGTACTCACCATGTAGTCCTTAATGGAACTGTATCTACATGGAGGGAAGTATGCAGTGGGGGTCTTAGGCCCAGTACTCTTCAATATCTTCACCAATGATTTAGATGAGCAGATAGAAGAGGAATGCATCAAATTTTCAGATGACACTAAGGTGGCAGGAATAGCAACACTCCAGATAGGATCAAGATACAGAAGGATCTGAACAGTCTTAAACATTGGGCCCTCTCTAAAAAATGAAATTCAATAGTGAAAAAAGTAAGGTTCCACATTTAGGCAAGAAAAAACAAATGCACAGGTATAGAATAGGTGGTACCTGGCTCAATAATAGTAACTGTAAAAGGGATCTTGGAGTCCTAGTGGACAATCACTTAAATATGAGCCTACAGTGCACTGCAGCTGCCAAAAAACCAACACAGAATCAAGATCACGTGAATCACTTTATAATGCCTTTGTAAGACCACACTTGGAATATTGCATCCAGTTTTGGTCACACGATATAAAAAATATGTTGAGACTCTAGAAAGAGTGCATAGAAGAGCAACAAATATGAGTAGGGAACCAGAGGCTAAAGAATATGAAGAACAGTTGCAGGAATCGGGTTTGTCTAGTCTAGTGAAAAGAAGGATTAGGGGTGACATGACAGCAGTCTTCAAATATTTGAGGGGCTGCCACAAAGAAGAGCAGGTCAACCTATTCTCCGAAGCATCTGAAGGCAAAACAAAAAGTAATAGATGGAAACTAATCAAAAAGAGAACTAACCTAGAACTAAGCAGAAATTTCCTGACAGCGCAATTAATCAGTGGAACTGGTTGCCTCCAGACGTAGAGCGTACTCCAACACTGGAGATTATTAAGAAGAGATTGGACAACCATTTGTCTGAAATAGTATAGGGTTTCCTGCTTAAGGTCCCTTCCAACTCTGTCATTCTGGATTCTGACCCTATGTATTTTTTCTGTATTTTGGAAATCATTCATAAATAGTCCATGAGACAAAGGCTTGTTATCTTGTAGAACAGGATCTTGCTTTATTGCTTGCTTTGCTATAATTGTTCCTAATGTGAAAATGCCTTCTGGGTGAAGTGTCTGTGCTGAAAATTATGTGGAAGATGCTTTTTAGAGGAACTATATTGAATTGTAAAAGGAGATAAAAACATTGCATAGATGTATAATGTATGGGCATATTGTTGATATTATTCACACTTGTACTGTTGTATTCCCTCTGCTAAAATATGCGTGAAAATTAGGTTACATTACTGCAGACAGTTTATCACAGGAAAATGCTTCCCTCCCCTCCTCCCAAAAGAATAGCCACATTCTAAAGCTTCATTCATGTGAACTAAACCTGCTGCTTTCTAACTTTAGGAGTTGCTTGTGTTAGTTGATAGAAGCTAACAAAAATTTCCATAAGAAGCTGTTTTTGTTGTCTAAATTTTGTTGCTTTTCAGTAAATTTATTTGTGCCTCTTCTAGCATGGAATGCAAAATAAGATGGAAAACGAAATCCACATATGAAATAGCAAGAGTTATTTAGGACTCTACTTTTGTGCTACTTTTTGTCATTTAAAAGTTAAGTCCTAAATTACTCTTGTTTTTTTTATATGGCTTAATTAATGAGTATTGGCACTAGTTAAACTGGCAAAGATACTAGATGGCTTACATTAACAAGATTGCCTGGTTCCTGTCTCAAGCCAAAACACAAATAGAAATCTTGTGTTTCCTCTGATTATATTATCTTAATATTACCTTCCATGGCTATGCCCTAATAAATTTATTTTGAAATTTATCCCAGAATGCAAGCATGTTGAATTTCACTTAAAATCTTATCAAGGGGTATGTTTTGGCAATAGCCATGGTACACTGAGAACAAATTTCAGACAACAACTCTTTCTACTGTGGGAAATTGAAACATGCTGTTTCCTTAGAAATATGTTAAGTGCTTGGGTCTCTTCCATTCTATGTTCAATATGCCCTGAATCTTAAATTGGTACAGCAACTAGAATTGCCAAATTTGAAATTACAAATAGCTTTGGATGCACTCAGAACTGCTGTTGTAATGTTTTCCATCTGTATGCTTAGGACTGTGGAAAGAATATTCCTAATCTTACTCTGACTTGTAAAATAAATGAGATAACTCTCTTTATGATTTGGAAAATGAATGAGATAACTCTCTTTTTTTTAAAGGTAGAAATTATATAAATCAAGTGTACCAGCTTTTAAAGGTGAATCATATTTGATCTTGACTCTCTGATAGAGCCAACCAAAACCTACCATGGACTGCTAAGTTTTGATGTGTCTGTAGCAATAGCACTGTCTTTAATCCTTACTGAATAAATAACTTTGCAAAGTGTTTAAGTTAAAAGTCCCCATTCTTAATTTTTGTAGATCAATCCAAGCAGTTAGGCTGCTTCTAAAATGCTGTTGTCATTCTGTTGCTAACTATTCTGTTTGCTAAACTGAACTAGGCAACATAAACGGTTCCTTGGCCCAAATGATTGTTACTTGATGTCTGTTGCTTCACAAAATAATTTTAATGAATGTAGATTGATATATGCAACCCCATCTGGGCTCCCTGAAGCTGGTATTCTGGATAAGATGCCAAGAGCTTGGAAGCCTTAAATATTAATTCATAATGAGTCAGGGATGCTTGCAGAAAAAAATCAGTGCATGGATGATCACATTCTTCATTGAGAAAAACAACTGATAAATAGATGTGATCAATAAAGACAAAAATCACTCGTCAGAAAGGTTCAATTATAATCGTTTACATTACTATTGGGCATATTCATAATTTCTAATTTCTTTTTTTTAGAACTAAGCAAATTTTTTAAAAATAATATCTTTAATTTGCAAAAGTAGGTATACACATCGTAAAGCAATTTTTAAACTGATTTCCACCAGCAAAAACTTTTATTTGGCATGAAAAAAGATTCATACTTCTGAAATAATGAGATGGCCCCATTTTCGCTTCAATTAATCAATTATGAATGTTTGGAAAGCTGTCTTGTTCATTACCAAACAGGATTTTAAATTGCATTAATAAACTTGTTAAATTTTGTTCAACAAAACTACCAAAGTAATATTTCAGATGAGACACAAACATTTCTGACTTTCTGGATTCATTTTATGTATAGCATGTCAAGAATATTTGAAAATGATTTGTAAAGTCTTTTTAAACCATTGCTTTTTTTTTTTACTCACCTCTCTCTCTTTCTCTCTCCCTTCCTTCCTCAGGTGGGGACCAGGGACTGTTGAACACTTTCTTCAGCAGTTGGGCAACTACAGATATTAGCAAACATCTACCATTTATTTATAACTTAAGCAGTATTTCTATTTACTCCTACCTCCCAGCATTTAAAGCGTAAGTAGATAATTATGCATGCAGACAAAATAGGCTGAACTATTAAATATGTATGATTTGATATTCATTCTGTGTCACTACTGCTTCCAGACTTAAATAGTATGAGAGGAATTGTGCTATTTGCTCTTGATGGCAAGCCAAAGACCCCAATAGCTAAAATGAGAATAAAACAATTGACACATTTATAGTGAGTCTTATAATAAGTGACACTCATCTTTATCCAACTTTAGTTGGTATCAGTTTTTTTTCCAGAATGAATAATATGAATTAGATGGTTATATTAAAATCACTCTAATATTATGCTATCACTCCTTTGTTTCATCTCAGCAGAATAAGCCAGCAAAATTTAAAAGGACTATTAGTTACCTATCATCACAGCTCTTTGAGTGTATCTATGAATTTATGCCACTCCACAGAACCCCACTGAAGTTATATGAATTCACAGATGACTATTCAAAGAACTGCAATTATAGATAAGAAATCAGCTCTTTACTGTATTGTCAGTGATTCACATAAGAAAGACTAGCAAGCTTTTAAGCGGGAGGAAGACCAGCACAACGTCAGTAATGCAGAGTCCAAGACTGCTTGTGCAGTAAGTGTAGATCAGAAGAGAACATGGCTGTTTAGCCAATAAATTGACTAATAAATTTGTTCCCAGAGACACTTGTCTGAGATGGGCAATTATAGAAATTGAATAAATACATAAATTGCGAAGCTCAATCTGACTATTATGAAATACTGAAGGGAAAGACCACTTCCTTTAAAAGGTCATTGGAATACAAGTATTCATCTAAGCAAAACTATCCTATATTGTAAAAAACAAAAAGCATGATGGCCATGTAAAGAATGAACCCATGTTTCGATGGCTCTAAAAGCTGGGAGAATGTAGGCAAGATATCTTGACCAAATGCAAGATCAAGATTGATTTTGGAACATGGGCCTTTGCAAATGTTTATGTAACTGAGAAGAAAATCAAGGCATGCCAAGCTGAAATAAAAAAAGTGGAATTGTGTCACAATAGCATCTGGAAAAAAGAATAGTTCTGTGGATGAGATAGTGACATTTAATCTGTCTGTTATGTGAGCAGCAAAAGGCACAATTAGTTGACAGTGTTAGAAGAAAGTATTGTAGCAGAAAGGTTGCTTAACTCTTATATTTTGGGGAGTTATTCCAGAAATACCTTCTGAGATTGTGAAAGATTACTGCTAAGGACCTATAATCTATCCTAAAAGACAAAAAGTAAAACTGACTGAAAGCAAGATAGCTTTCAAAAGTACACTGGACATAAGAGCTGTGATTGGTACTTCAGAGTGCTGAAAAGGAAGGAGTGAATTTCAGGTATTCTGATGTAAAAGATGTTTTGGAAGAATAAATCTTTAGGAAGGCTTGCCTAGAATTCCCCATCTTAGATTAATTCTCTTGCCTGAAGAGTTGATGGTGAAGACTGGACAGTACTAACTGGATGTGGTTAAAAATGGCCATTATGGAGAGGAACTCAGTGCATCTGAATTATGAAGGCATTGGAATTTCTTTCTTTGCTCAGCAGGGTAACTCTCTTAGAAGGTTTAATAGGCAAATTTGGACCTGTAAATTCAAATTTGCTGCTGCTGATTGTAAATAGGTGTTGGTGGATCTTCTGGAGCTGATGGATTTGATCAATTTACTAAAAAAAATTAAGAAACCAAGAGACCGTTCCTGGGATATAATAGAGGGCTAGGAAGAAGATATATAGTTTTATAAGATCAGAAACCCCAGACTATATATGCCTATTTCACTTATGAAGAGACCCTTAAGACCAAAGATCAAATGCTATTTTTGTTCCATGTTTTAGCTGAAGCCTTTAAAAGGAGCTTTGTTAATCTTTGGATTTCAATGGCACAATCTCGGGATGCTCTTGGTGCCATAAAATGGAGACTATGGCAATGTCTTACTTTCTCCTCTGAAACAACCTACCTTGGTAGCATGTTCATTTCTGAAGTATTCATGTTTCGTATTAAACTCTGTTTGTGATATCTTACATCTCAGGGAAAGCCAAATAAATCTCTTTAAATTCTGCCACTTACAAGATCCAGAAGTGTGCAGTAGGAACAAGTCTCTAGGCAACATTGAATGATGACGAGTTTATAGAACAGCTGACATAATCACTGTTTTCATTGATTAAGGTTCAACTGTGTCTTATGATCTGAGCGTCAGGTTAAAATTAGAGCCCTTATTTTGGGATCTTCATGCAAACTGGAATGAATACATTGTACTCAGTGGCTGGTGGAAAGTGTCTGGCTTGGTGAATGGAATTGTGATGTAATTATGATTGCAAGCAGCTCCTCTTACATGAAGCGTTCTATAAACAATTCAGGTTTGCTCTACATGGAGTCCTTCAGTTCCATTCTTGGAGCTCTTGGTATTCTGGCCATGATTGGTGAAATTTTATAGCATGAGTTTCTTCCACTTTGAAGTAGGAAACAAAGTGCAAATGAAATATAAGCTCATAAATAGGTATATCATAGTTAAAAAAAATTAAAATCTGACCAGATTCCTTCTCAGTCCTACCCAAATTTTAAGCATACCATTAGAGCAGGATAATCAACTATGCCAAATGCAACAGCTCCTGGAATCAACTTAAATTTTGTTATGGTCACACTGAATGCTTTTTAAAAATGGAGAATGTATTTAATAGATATAGGTGTGAACTCAAAATTTAAAACAAAGTATTTTTGTACAATAACAAAGAGATTAAAATAGCTTATTTAGGGGGATGTTTTACTCAGCAAAAAAGATGGAGAGTGTTGAACAGATAGTCAATGAACCATGCATACCATAATTATTAAATAACATATCAAATCAACTTGTTTTTCACATACAATATTTAAGACATCTTGTAGAACTGGTTTTCTTTCATGTTCAATTTCAAACACTCCTTGTTCTATTATGCTGTCTATCAAATTAATAAAGGAACTCAGGATCATGCACTTGATAGTTACATACTTTACTAAGACTTGTTGACCTACTAGTATTTCCAAATTTTCTAATATAAATAATTGGGGAAAGAGCAATGTCTAAAGTATGGTAGATAGTTGGTAGGCATTTGGTTGTAAAAAAAAATAAGTAATATATATGTATCAATAGTAATTCACAATATCAGGCTAGTGAAACTCATGGTGGAATTTCTGATCCCTTTTCAGGGATGAACTTTAGTGATCTTCAGTTTGTAGTTTCTTGCTGTTCACTGACAAAAACAAGTTGAATTAATTATGCAAATTGATGTAACAATATGGCACTGATTTTGATTACTTCACTGCAGTCTTCTTCTTTATCACCAGTTTTGGCTGTGGTAAAGCCAGTAAAGGTGTTTTTCTGATAGACATAAGAATTCAGATCCATGCAGAATATTGAACTGAACTGTATTTAACTTTAAACAAAACATAAACAATTATTCTTTCAATCTATACATAAAGGATATCCACTCTTATATTAGATTCTGTGACTTTACCCACATATAAAGGTGATCCCTTATTTTGACAGGTTTGGGATGAATGCTAAAGTTGTACACTTTCTGGGCAGAGTGAAACCATGGAATTATACATATGACTCCAAAGCAAAAAGTGTCAAAGAAGATGCTCAAGATCCCACAATGATTCATCCAGAGTTCCTCAATATGTGGTGGGACACTTTTGTCACAAATATCTTACCATTATTACAGCAGCATGGTGTAATCAAAGATACAGCTACTGGTGTAAAAGCGGTATGTGTCAAAAATGGACATTCTCTACTTTAATGTGGGATGTAGAAAAGATTCCTTTTTTGGCTTGGAATTGAGTTGGTTTGAAGCCAGCATGTTTGCTACAAAAATAGCTTGCAACTGTGCATTAGCTAGTGAGCTGACTAGTCATAAGTATTGCAACATTTTGTCTGCTCCCCATAAATGCAGCATATTGATCTGCTTATTAGAATACCAAATAATAGTTGAGGTTCTAGACTGTTCTTAAGGGGCTATGGGGTAGCCAAAACAAACATGGTCAGGCCTGCATTTGTCTTTAGTACTAACTAGATAATTAAAATGGGTGTTTGGAGAATGGGAACATGAGAAGTCTTTATCCTACAACAGAGTTTGAGCAAGAATGGAGATTATAGACTACAGAGGTCTATAAATTTACAACCCCATATCTCCTGAATCTCTCCATTTTAGTCAAATCATGTTTCCCTATCATCCTAAATATAGTTAGCAGTGACTACATGTCCCTAAAATTATTTTCCCAGAGCTCATAGGAAATGTTATAGAGCAAAGAAATAATGCAGACAGATACTTTTTCCCATCCTGATCATCCATCCATATAAGATTGTATCTTCCAGTACAAATGTATATACCATATTTCAGTGCTAGAATATGAAGAAGAGTGCCAAATCAATTTTCAAGGCACTTCAGGACAGGAAGTATATACATTAAAATAGGGTCAAATGTTTTGTGCAAGTTCAGACTCATCAAAACCAGTGGTATTCTGAACTCCCACCACCATCTTTTGGACAGTACCCCGGATAGCATGGTTGACTTTACTTTCACCCAACGGAACTTTGAAGAAAGAAGTCTACAAGGAATCTGAATGTGATTGATATTAATGTCAGTTTTTTACAACGGATTTGCATACTTTGTAAATCTGTGTAGCTGGCTTGAAGAATTTCCTTGAAGCATTCATGATTCCTTTACAGGTTAGGCATGTCTTAGACTTAGAGCACTGTTAAATTCCAGCAGGCATCATTTAATGCTTGCATTTTTAAAGCAACTTTAAATGACACAGTGCTATTAATTTTCATTAAAATGTTGATTCAGATTGGAATATGCACTTAGGCCAGGGATAGACCTTTCAAAGCTTCATATCCTGCACTATGCTTGGCATCAAGTCATTTGTCTTAAGAGAAAATTTCTAGAAAATTGCAGTCAGTAAGCAGACCAGAGAGATGCCTGCAGGGGCACATCTGCTCTCCATTACGAATTGTTGTCTCTGATAAATTGAGGGTGAATGAAGGGCAGTATTGTGCCAACTGTCTTAAAATTTGTATTACAACAGCCTTACAATAGTGCATCTACAAACTTTTTGTGTTTCTTTACTAATGTTTTTACATATCTTGCCAGTTAAAATAACTTGGTTCTGCCTTCTCATGCATGCAGACTAGTAATGCAACATTGATTACTTGGGCTTGATATACAGAAAACAATAATTAAATTCTTAGCCCTGTGACTAAACATACTGATCGATTCTTGAGCTATGCTTTCTGTTGTCTGTATTTCAACTTTCTAATGAACTATTTGCAGCTGTCGGGCTTGGTCTATACACTGGCTTTCTCTTGTGGCTTCTGCAGAGAGGTATGAAGAACTTAAACATAACTACCTGTCTGCTATTTCATTGACCCAGATACTCTTTTTATTTATGTGTTCATAGCTCTTTAAATTGCATTAATGGTGCTTGCTGCTTTGCATGGGATCTCATTAGTTTTCTTACTTTCTGCTTGGTTGCTTTATGCTTACACCTTTTTGTAGCGTACAATTGTGCTTCTCCCACTTATTTTTCATTTCTTTTTAGGAAGAGGTAACAGAGGCAGTGTCCCAACTGTCACTTTCAGCAGCAGCAATGCCACATTTGCCACCTTCACCACCAGCTATATCCTCAGAAGAACGTAAAGAAAGATGGGAGCAAGGCCAGGCTGACTACATGGGAGCAGACAGCTTTGACAACATCAAGAAAAAACTTGACACCTACCTCCAGTAAAAGCACTTGTATTTGCTCCCCCCAAATATCAGCAATACAAGGACTTGTTTCAGAGCTGTAGCAACTAGAAGTCAGCTAGGGTCAGTTAAGTTTGCCAGCAGCATTGCCACTGCTCAACTGAAGGCTTTTGGTAATACTGCAGGTAAGAACTAAGCAAAAGTTGTTTCAAGTATGAATTCTTGTGCCAATCATGTGTCCAGCAGTCAGATCTTTTTCTTTTGCTCAAAAACCTATGAATAAGCCTGCAAAGAATTTGAGAACAGGACACTGGACTGGCCTGAAACATACTACTTAGATCTAAAAGACTGTGTTACCTCTCCTTCCTTTCACACACATGCACACCAATATGTTCTGCTTGCTACAATAAAATAATGGCTAGAGATTCAGGCAGCTATAATGGAACAGCCTTACAATACTAGCATATGTATATGCAACTTGGTAACTGTAAAGTTACCTTTCTGCCAGTTCCAGCCATTTCTGACCAGATTTCTATGCACAAAACTACAGCATGGCAAATGCTTTTGTTCAGTTCTCTATATGACTGAGACAAATAAATCTGTGAACTGTAATGGCACTCAAATTGTTGAAAGTTGTCAACCCATCAAGTGGCAATAAAATCTGTGACCCTCTGAAGTCTGTTACTTAGCATTTGTAGTCTGTGTCTTCCAACACTTTTCAAATCAATCCCTCTGAGGATTTTCTTAAAAGTTGATCTGGAGTTAAGTATGCTTTCTATTTAAATGTTTGTGTTCTACTTAAAAGGAGCTACATTAAAGGCCACAGAGGATGTCTACATTAACTGAAAGCTCACCAGGGTGGTACTTCTGAAATGGGAAGGAAATAAAAAGAGAAAGTAATGCTGTCATAAGATGGTGTCAGAAATTCTGACTTTACAGGCTGGGCATTTCTACATCCAAAAAACCACAGCCAAAAATTTTTTAAGCATGTCCACTTTAACTTTAAAACACCTTAACAATCCTTAGTAAATTATTATCCTAAGCAATTAGATGAACAATACTTCTGAATGGCTAAAACATTATTCCAGGGATAATGAGTTAAATGAGATGGTGCCCATTCAGTCAAGTCACTGCAGTTAGTGTCCATAGACAGGCCCTTTTCTCCTTGGAAATTTTCTACACCAGCTGGGATTTTGAAGTGTCAGACTTTTCAAATGTGTGGAGAAAATCCAGAGATGGAAGAAAACTTCTGTCTTCCAACATTAATCCTATACACATGAAAGTTGGCATGGAATTTTAAATCTTTCCGAACGCTAGTAAAATCTCACCAATTTCAAAAGCCTTGAATAATCCATAAGTCTAACACTTATGCCCAGAAATAACAAAAAAAAGTATCTAGTCAGCAACCCAAAGTCTTGATAAAATTTTTATTTGCCTAGAAATCAAACTAGAAATATACAATAGTTTTATACTATTAACAGCAGAAAAACAGTTCAAATGATTCCTTATTTTTCAATAAACAAACCAAATGCAGGCATAAAGGAAGTGTACAGGCCTGATATGTTACCTAAGTCTCAGTTGAACACATTTTGAATCCCTTTTCAGATGCTTCTAACTTGGAAAAACATGGGGCAAAACCAACAGGAATGCCATTGCTGGCATATGCACTTTTCTTCATTTTTCCCCAATATACATTATTTGTAAGCCTTTTTCTATCCAGTTGCTAATATATAGTCAATACAAAACATAATACACAGTAATATTAAACTCCAGTGGGTAAAGCTTCAGAAGTTACAAATTAACTTGCAACAAATCCAAGCAACAAAATTTACTACTCAGGTGCTTACATCAAAAACTCAAAAACATCATTTGACAATATACCTTGTACATTCAACTCTAATGAAGCTTTGCTCTTAGTATAAAAACTGAACATTTAGACTTGAGTTTACTACACTAAAGTTTGTTACTACTCTGAACCATTTGCCCAGTAAAAGTATGTTTACTAATGATTCCTCATTTGCTGTTTGGGGAAAAAAATCTTGCAATTATTAGAAATATTATTTTCAGTATTATGTTGTCTGAACATGTAACATCAACTTATTTTTAAAGCTGAATTTGTTCCAATGTTTTAAATTACATATCCATCAGAGTCCTGATTTCGTTCATTTTTGTTTCACCAGTAGGAGGTTTTTTGGTTCCAAAGGCTCCAGCTGCAAGTTCTCTCTTCTTGTTTTGGATTTTAAGCATATTTTCTTCTACAGAATTCTTTACAATGAACTAGAACAATTTTAAAAAAGGTAAAGCAAAACAAAATTAACTACCATTATAAAGTTATTTAACTCAGAGCACATGAAAAAGAATTATAAAATACAGATGTTATTATCCTACAAATTAGCAAGTAAACAAATTCTAGATGTTACTGAAAAAAACATAATTTGTTTTCAAAAGAGCAAATGTGTTATTTTTAGGAGTGCGGATTATTAAAATAACAATCGGCTCACCTTGGTGATGATAACATCCTGCTTCTGTCCAAGTCTATGACATCTGTCAAAGCATTGGTCCTCTGCAGCAGGATTCCAAGCCTAAATTGAACACAAAGAAATATGTATTCATATCTAAATTTCACAGAACATAGCCCTGACAAAAGATAATTTATTTTAGAATAATGTATTTAGTTATGTTTATTAAAAATTACAACTGCAATAATAAAAACTAACACAAACTAACAATAAGAATAATAAGAGAAGAAAAATAAAGAAAAAATAAGCAATTTACTGCAGGGTTATCAGAGATAACATAACTAATTTAACCCTGATCTCAAATAAATCAACTTTCTATTCCTTCCTTTTAAAATCTAGTTTAATCTCATCAAATAATGTATAGATAACCCTAACACAGCCAAATTGATTAAAAGTTGTTCCCTCCTCCTCAATACTAGAAGTAGCCTGCAAAGAAATTCCTCATTCCTGCTTAAGTGTCTAAATTGGTTGCATGGAATATTAAATGTCAGCAGGGACTTTATACTTACAGGATCCATTAAAAATACCCGGGAAGCTGCTGTTAGATTCAAACCAACTCCACCAGCTTTCAGTGATAACAACATTATAGTTGGAGACCCAGTTTCATGGCTTTGGAACTGCTGAATTGTTTCTACTCTTTGTTTCTGGTTCATAGACCCATCTAAACGAACGAAGAAAAATCCAGATTCCCTGAGAAACAAGAGCAGCAGGTTATACAGGTGTCAGTCTCTTTATATTCTGATCCTTGGAATGAAGTTTTGATTTTAAAATGTTCTCCAAATCACATTTTTATTATTATTTTATTATTATTAACATACACATGCTGCCCAACTGCCAGTGACTGGGCAAGGTTTTTTAATTTTTTTAAAAAATAAATTATTCTTAGAATAATTTTATTCAAGAACACATTTTACTTACTTTAGTGGAGTTTCTATTACAGAGAGAAATTTTGTGAACTGTGAAACAACTAAACTCTTAATAGCTGGATTTTGTTTTCTTAGCTCAATCAAAGCATGCATCAGTGCATTGACCTGAAAGTCAAAATAATTATTTTTAATTTTTAATTTTTTTTTCTGGATTTTTCATTATCCATGAAATCTATGCGCATATTCTGTCTTATTTGCCAACCGAATGATTTCATTTTCTATACCCAACTATGCAATGTCCTTGTAACTTAAGCAAATTAAATTTAAGTAAATTAGCTTTCCCAAACTAATACTATTGAAGTCTAGAAAGAAAGCTAATTTCTTTTGTGGAAATTTATAGTTCAGAGATCTAAATGGTTAAACCTGAAAAATAATTGATTCATATTTTAGTGCTGTATACAATGGTTTTTGAAAAGTAATAATTACAGAATCAAATTTACATACTGATTTTTATTCAGATGTCTTATCACAAAGTTGGAAGATGCCGTTTAATGCAAAAATCCAACTCCTCCCCTTAATTTAGAGAAATACAGACAGACAAGCCAGTGCAAATCTTTGAAAGTTTTCCTAGCATTTTCTAAGGAGTACTGCTGTTTTTATATCATGGCTGAGATTAAGGAAGATTGAACACTCCAAAAATCTCAGCCTTTCTGCAGCCATCTTAACTACCGGTATCCCAATATGGCACATACTACCTACTTACCATTCATTATCTTCCAGCAACTTCCCTGGAGGTTATTACACCAAATATCCTAACACACTTTCTCTGACTCTCCCACCCTCTCCATAAATTTCCTAGTGTCTTTCTTCTTCCCCCTTTCCCCCACATAAGCTACCATTGCCAATGTCTATGATTCTTTTTTCCTAATTCTTATACTCACCTCCTGAACCAGCTTGCCTGGAACAGCTACATTTTAATCAAATCACATTAAACACACATGCCTTCTTTTGGGTATGACCTACCCAAAACAATCTTTTGCACATCATGATTAAGCATTAATTGATCATTGATTGCCTCTTTTAAATTTTAACTAAATTTCAGTTAAGAGAATCCAGATATCAAAATTCTAGAGTCAGACTGGCTGCAGCTAAAAACAAGTTCACAACCACATACCAGCATAGTAGATAAAGTAACAACAAGGCAAAGGCAGGGAATTGGCAAGCAAATGAATGAATGCCAACAACCTTTGTGCCACACTGAATAGCAACTTGCTTATGCAGCAGAGTTCTACTGCATCCATTTGGAACTGCTTATGGTCATTGAGAATTATTTAGTTAGCATTTTTCTTTGTAAGCAGATCTACAAGACCGACAGTTCAAATTTGCTCCAATACTGAAAGGTTTCTCCCCGTCATAAATGCTCCCCCCCATCATAAATGTTCCTCCTCTAACCATTGCTCAGAGGAAAATACCTCAAAGTACCCATTCAACTGAATTCAAAACATCCAGTTTCTAAATAATTTATCCAAATATTGTACTATTTGAAATGCAATAGTTTGGTGTAGTTCAACACATTTTTCTGAAGCAGACACACACACATATGAAATGTAGAATTTACCTTTGAACTAGATACCCATTGTTGTTTAGTATTTTTTTCATCATAAATTTCTTCCAAATTGCATTCTATTAAATGTTCTGACGAAACTTCCTTTCTACAAAGAGGACATTTTGCATATGCCTGAAAAACAAAACTATTTATTGTAAAAATTGCACACAATTGGAAGCAAATAATGCCACAAAAAAAGTTTAAAGTAAAAATATGTATTTATATTAATTAGACTAGAAAGAGTAGACCCAATATGTATTTGTGCTGCCTCAGAAGACAGTTATTCCAGGAGATTATATGAATTTTTAATCTAAAATATAGAGATATAAGAACCTTTTTTTCCCAAGGAAGTTAGCTGACTGACAGGATATATGCTTAAGAACGCATTCGTGCAGAGGCTTAGTAGTTGATCTAATAGCAATTTTTTTTTTTCAAATTCTTATATAATTGATGAGCTGTACAGACAGAAGTATATTTAAAATAATTATATAACAGAGCTGCAGATATAATTATATATTATATAATTATATAACAGGGCTGCAGATATAATTATATATTATATAATTACATAACAGAGCTGCAGATAAATCATCTAAATAACATCTAAAATCAGCTGATACCTCATTAGTTTAACTTTAAATAAATATTACATATGAAAAGGACAAAAACTGTTTCTAGAGACATTAAGTTCAGTGTGAAAGTAATGTAGGGCAGCTGTCCCCAGCCTTTCTGGCTCCGCGGACCAGCAGTGGCGGCAAAGAGGGTTTCACGTGGGCTACCTTCACATGTTTGCCTGTCACTTGAGTGGCCCAGTTGCCAATGGTCCACGGGCTGCAGGTTGAGGACCCCAGCCATAGGACACTGGAGAACATTCACATTAGTGTGAGCAGAAGAAAATAAAAGAACGAAGTACTGCCCATTCATCTTGGGCTAATGCACATCACTCTGAAATAATTTGTGCAGGTAACTGATGGTAATAACTTGCCTTTTCTTTTTGGATGACTTCACAAATGCACGGCTTACAGAACACATGGGCACAGTGTGTTATCACAGGAACAGCCAACGAATCCAAGCAAATAGCACATTCTTCATCTGATCCAGAGCTTAGAACCAACTTCATCTTCTGTATTAATCTGTCACGCAGTTCTTCAGAAGTACCTACACATTAAAAATAAATACTACAGATAGAACGTGTAAGCTATGTATATATTAGGACTGTGCTTCAGATTCAATTCCAAAAAAAGAACTTTTGGGATTCGGTATTTGTCAGCAGTCTTATCTGATTCTCAAATCACAATGCTGCTTCTTCTGAACTGAAACAATGTACAGCCCTGATATATATGCAGTTACAAAATACCACTCTATTATATAATAGCTAATAAAAAAAATCAGGTTACATGTCTACTGAACTGTTAAAATGTACTCACTTTCTAGAGAACTGGATGGAGAGATATTGGAACAGAGAGATGGGTGACAGCACAATTGTCTCAATCTGAGCAAAGCACCAAGAACATCAGCATAGTGGGCCAAAACACTTCCCTCATTAAAATACCTAAAGAATAATTTTTATAGTAAAACAAACTTGTTATAATAGGATTTTGCAAATTCTACTTACTGGATCAAAATTATTGCATTGGAATAGAATTTTGCAAAAATTTTGATCCAGTAAACCAAGCATTCTCTCATTTTTTTTCACCAGCTCTCATGTCTTAAAACAAGCTTGTTCCCATTATATTCACATTAGGAAATTTTTGGTTTTATCTCTGAGTGCAATCTAGGTCATTCTATATAAATTGTGCTTCATTTTTTAGATTCCACTTTGCTTTATCTTTCATAATGGACACCACTGACAGCACATAATATAATAGATGCATAACATAATATATAATAGATCTTATAATTTCTTTGACACCCATCAACAGAAGCAGAAACACATAGGCACATGAATACCATTTTCAGCAGCAAAAAAGATTATAAAATTGAACTAATGAGTCACAGCCTAACTAAAGTATACAATACAGATAGTCCTCGACTGAAATGAGTTTGTGTAGTGACTGAAGTTACAACAGCACTGAAAAAAGTGACTTGTGACTGTTTTTCACACTTACTTAAATTTGCAGTTGTACTTAGAGAAAAGCCCACTTTGTATAAACATACAACCATGCAACAACTGATTAGAATAAATGAATGTTGCTATAGTTTTCATTGTTTACTTTAATCTGGCCATCATTTATTAATCATATTAGCAATGTTTATCCTAAAAGATTTCCTCCTATACAAATGTCATTCTGTATAAAATCCACTTCTTTATATAAATCAGAATTTAATACAGGTAATGGTGTGTGTGTATGTGTGTGTGTGTGTGTGTGTGTGCTCCTAGAAGCACGAAGCCGAAAGCACCAGCCTGAAGATGATGAATGAGACTTCGTCGAAACGTCGCCAAGACACTTCAAATTCTACGTGGGAGAAAACCCGAAGAACCAAAGATCCACATACAAACACCCGCGAAAACCTCAGAAAACATATATATATGTTTTACTACCACATGGCTGCTGCAAGCCTGCATCATTAGCCACCTTAAACCCCTCCAATCCATACACGAAGCAAACTGACACCCACCATGAAGATGAGGCACGACCACGAAGCCAAACAGCTATACAGTTCACCATCTCTAATCCCCTTGTAAAACTGACTAACCTGAGCACAACAAAGCCCCCACCCAAACAGAACACTCCCCCATCCAGAGCACAGCCAACCCCCCATCCAATCAGAGCACAGCCAAGCCCCTAACCAATCAGAATACACCTCCACCCAATCAGAACATAGCCGAGCTCCCAGCCAATCAGTTCAAACCCCCACTGGCAGTTAAAAGGAAGAAACAGCTACAATCTCACATTGCTCCTAGAAGCAGAAGCCGAAAGCACCAGCCTGAAGATGATGAATGAGACTTCGTCGAAACGTCGCCAAGACACTTCAAATATATATATATTCCATTTAACAGCTGGCACTATTTACCTGCTTATAGCAGCTTTAGTCTCATTTTTCACAGAGTGATAGAGGGCACTCTCTTCATCTGTAAGTGTAATATGCTGAATAAATACTTTACGTTCTGGGAGCTTCAAAACTGGCTTCCCGTTAACTTTGCTTGTTTTTGTTCTTCGAAGAGTAATGCTCTTAATCAGAGATTGTAAACGCCTAGGAAAATACAGAAATATTCAAACAATCTATAATCATATCAATCAGAAAATATGGAAACATTCACAAAAATATCACACATAAATATGGAAATATTCACAAAACAATCCATAATATCAGACATGCTATACACACAATCGCAAAGCTAGCTCTTGTACGTAAGGTAAAGTTGAATATTTTCTGAATGTTATCTAAACTTGAAGGTTTCAATACTTAAAAGTGTTTTAAAGAATATTTTAAATGCTAAAAGTACTAGTTTACACATGTATTGTGCTAATCTTTATAGAATATCTAGAATATATTAGATGCAGTTTATACTTAAGCCCTCTTTCATCTCCCATAGTGACAGGCCGCTGGATTGTTCTGTGCCACCACACTCTCTCTGTAAAAGGCTTCAACTTTAAGAAGGAAAGGAGAGACCACAAGTCCTTTAAAGAATTCTGAATAGGTGTGCCTGAAACAAGGACAGAAAAAAATATGCTGTGCATCATGCTTACTCGGTTTAGGTAAAATAAGCCTCAAGGATTGTTTAATAAAAAAGTATCTCATACTCCACTTCTCATTTAGTGGCCAGATTGGTTCCAACACCCAGTCTATGAGAACGTAGCCTTCTTACTTAGGCTGCCTCACACCACCATCTGAGCCTTTCTCCTATAGAGAAGGTTGCTTCCAAAGAATTGCAAGGACAGAGCCTGTTAGAAAAATGGCCAAGTAGGCTTGGTGAGTGAGTGGGAGAATGAGGCTACCTGAACTGAGGCTGCTTTGCTTGCAATGCTGGGCTGGGTGGGCAGTGAGTCTTCCTGAAGCACAGCAGCTTTGCTTGCTCTGGTGGGCTGGGTGGGTGATAAGGCTTCTCAGGCTACGGCAGTTTTACATGCATTAGTGGGCCATTTGGGTGGCTGAAATCAAGGGTGTGGGAAATAGGCCGGTGGGAAGACTTGCAGCAGCCATGTGGTAGTAAAGTGCAGTTTTTTTAAATCATATGATTGTGGGGGTGTTGTTGCAATAGTCCTTACATTGGACACTTGAACACAAGTCCCTCTGTTCAGCCCCACTGCAATTTCAAACAATTACTGAACAATGTTCAAAAGTTGGGGACCACCTGCACAAGACTGTAGTGAACTACTGAATCTTATCATTCCTCCGATTTGTATATATATATATGTGGCACTTCAAATTCTCAAAGAGAAGGATCATGAACAATGGTTAGGAGGATGCAGCATCCTCTTAAGACAACTGTCCCCAACCTGGTATATACTGCAATATTGAATCTACAGCATAAATACCTGTCAAGATCCATCTTCTTTGTGCATTCAGGTCTAGAACAGCTTTTGTCTGTTGAGCATTTGGATTTCGTATTGTATGACCTTCATCCAACACAACTCTCAGCCACTTTAATTTATGTAAAGGACTGTTATCTCTGGTCTGGAAAAATATATATATTAGCCATTTTAGTATTTGAAATGAATAAAATGTTGAATAAGCATTTGGGGGTGAGGTTTTTTTTGTTGTTATTAAAATACATACAAAGACAAATATTTTTTGTTTTTAATAACTTCATCAGAAGAGCATTTATGATTTTACAAAGAGGAAGAGGGAAAATATATTAGCTATTTTGGTATCTGAAATAAATAAAATGTTGAACAAGCATTTGGGGATGAGTCATCTTTCTTATTTAAAACACACAGAGAGAGAAATTCTGAGAATTTCCCCAGAAGAATGATTTTACAAAATGGAACAGAAGTCATTGTGTGTGAATTAGGCGGCCATATAAATCTATTTATTTAATAAATACAATACAATAAATACAAAATAAAATAAAATCTGGAATATTGAACATTCTTTTCACTTCTGTAAAAACCATTCTCACAGCAGAATATTAACAGCTGGATTCATGTTTAGATTACCAGTTCTGTGCCATCCCTATAATTGTCAATATCAGCAGACAGTAGCTGACTTTGTCTGGGCCCAAAGGTTAAATAGGGTCAGGCCTGATTAAAACTTGAATGGACATATTCAAGGAATACATGAAAAAAAGGCAATGGCAAATCAATTCCATACTGTTCCCAGGAAAACATGAAGTCAGCTAGAATCAAGCTCTCTTTCAAGAAAGCATTACCGGTACTTTTTTTTACAATTTTCAGCTCTATCAAGTTATTTTCAGCCTTTTAAAGGAGGTAGGATCAACAGAAGTAATATTAGATGAAATCTGACAGCCAAGCATAAAACAGCCCTGTTAGAAAACTATAACCTCCTTAATGCCAAACAACGCATGAAGGATTTGAAAAACACAAGTAGCACAATGAAACTATTCCCAGCAGTTTTAAAAAATATGAAACTACGGTAAATTCAGCATGAACAAATGTCTAATTTGTATGAATTTTGCATTACTCCTTCCTTTTTTGTTTCTAAAAAAAAAAAAGCTCTTGGAATTTTTCAGTATACTCACCCCATAGTCAGTAGCTAAAACATTGTACGTTGTTAAGACAATATCCTGCTTGGAAAGTACTGCCAGATCTTTGTTTCGTTCTGAGCCGTAGTAAACATAAGTGTTTAGCTGACTATTTGGATCAACATGTTGATCAAGTTGGTCCTAAAATGAGAATTGACCAAAAAGTACAATTAACTGGCTGTGCCATAAATTTTATAGCCTGCAAATTCTGCTCTAATCCGTGCTACATTAAGTTTCCTGGTACAAAAAAATAAGCTATACAGGGATAATTATTCACCTGAAACAGATTTATTTGCTGTCAGTTGTTTCTTCAGTTATGATTCCAGAGGAATGAAATTACATTTGTTTTAATATGTGACATTTGTGATTATTCCCTCAGGCCTTGTACTGAAGAAAATTAAAAAATAATGTGCCCTTTTTTCAGGTATAGGAATTAAGAAATTTAGTTCCTTTGGTGAAAGTAGAAACTGCATCATCATCATATCCTGCCCTTTTTATATATAACTCAAAGTTGTTAGGATGCTGAGTCTTAAGACTATTAAAGGTCTACAGCTCGACAGTTCAAGACCCGAGAGCTCCCATCACTTGTCCCAGCTCCTGCGAACCTAGCAGTTCAAAAGCATGCAAATGCAGGTAGATAAAATAGGTAGGGCAAATAAGCATGCGACAAGGTAACTTCTGAGTTTCACCACTCTCTGCTGCGGTGTGATGTCAGGCCAGCCACATGACCGTGGAAAACATCGCCAGACAATGCTAGCTCTCTGCTTAAGAAATGGAGATGAACACTACTCTCTAAAGTCAGTCACGACCAGCAGGGTAAAACCCTCAGGGACACCAAGGTGGCAAACATACCTACCAGTCCTATTTTTTCCTCAATTCCAATCAAGGTGTAGAAATATGTCAGCCACAATCAAAAGAAATGGGAGTCACCAGAGCTAAATTTCAAGTGTTGTTGCAAAGAGTCTGAATACTTATGCCAATATGATATTTGTTTTTTTTCTTTTTAATAAATTTACCGACATTTCTAAAATTCTGTTTTCACTTTGTCATTATGGGGCTCTGAGTATAGATTAATGAGAAAAAAATGAATTTCAACAACTGTAGAATCTGACTGCAGCATAACAAAATTGACAAAAGTGAAGGAGGTCTGAATACTTTCTGAATGCACCGTACATTATCTTGTCAAAGCAATATTCTGGTTGAAAAAGAATTTAAAGAAAAAACAGTGTTTTACTTAATTCAATATAGAAAAAACCTCATTCATTTAAGAGTTGCAATCTATAAACATTAGGAAGTACAAACTATATAAATTATAAACCTACAATCCAGTTACTTAGGACAGAAAGTGGACAAATTATCAGCGTCCCTCTAACATTATCAACTTCATTTCTCTTTGGTTGTACAGGAACATCATCTTGGACAGAAGGAAAAAACACAATTATCAATTTGAATATGCTATGGTACTTATGTAGTTCACTTAGTGTTATTCAGTTAAGGAAAAAACTACATGCTAATAAGAAGATATTTCTACTCCAAACATATCATCTACAATCCTACTGATACCTGTTTTACTACCCAGCCATTGAAATTCTTAAGTAATATAAAATGCAGCCATTCATTCTGAGCTATACACTAACTACTAATTTAGTAGTTTCATGTTTGCATAACTTTTTGCTTAATCTTCAACAGAAGATACATGAGTCAAGATAATGTAGATTTAAAATCAAAGATGTACATGCATTTATATTTATATCATTTACATAGACAGCTATAGCTGTAACATGCATATCTTGATTTATACATTGATGTATACATTTATGCAAGCCATTATTTTCCTTATCATAGTTGATGAAAAAGTTTATAGTTACACAATAGATTCATGATAACAAACAATTACTCCTTCCCTGGATCCTTATCCCCACCCAGCGAGGCTCCCAAATCATTATATATGAGATGGAAGAAAGCAAAGGACATCTTGTAAATTTTGCTAAAAGCAGTCAGATACAGGGTACAAATGAAAACTGGAAGAAGGAATTAAACTATATGCAGAATCATAGCTGAAGTAAAAAAAAGAAATTAATTCTGGCTCATGATTTGCCACTATTGATTAAATAATTATTAAATTCAACAAATCCAGTTGATTTTTATCTATCTCTTTGTAATAAGCAATACCAAGACCTTCAGGACAGCTATAAGCACTATTTAATCCAATATTAGGTCACATATCTACCTACCTACCTAATTTAAACTAGAAGATTCCAAGATTCCTTCAAATTCTGTTATTCTGCAATCCCACAACAATAATCAGTGCAGTTTTTAAAAGTATCCTAGTATTATCAGATTTCTAAGGAATCGGGAGAGAAGAAACAGAATGGTGAAGTATCATTACCTAGTTTCCTTTTCCTTGCTCTTGATTTTGGTTTTTTTCCTTTAGCTGGAAAACAAAATATGTTATCATAGTAAGCCAAATTGAAAAGACACTAAGAAAATAATAGAATCAAAAATAACTGTAACTCACTTTTTATTTGTTGTGCAACTTCTTGGTCAGGTTCTGTGTCACTGCTTATTGTGTACTCTGATTTCTTGCCCATAACTCTAAAGCACCGAAAATGAGGGGGAGAGGGGGGAGAAAAACAGTATTTTATATGTTCATACGCAACTATTTTAATTTTACTTGCTCAGTTTTACTTGCTCAACCTATAAAGAAGGTTGTTGACCTAAATAAAACCCATCTGAGGGAGATGGACGATTAAGAAATTGGATGGATGGATGGATAAAATAAAGCAGTGTTGACTACAACTACATTTGCCAGTCACTCTGAGCTTGGAATTGAGATAGTCGATAGTTGTGCAACTCATTCTCCAAAATTTAGATATCCCACCCATTTTAAAACAAAAAGTAGTTTCTGTTGTATGTGGCTACCAGATATTGCTGAAATCTAAACTTCAGTAGTCCCAATAGTATAAAACAATGAAAAGGATATTGTGAGCTGTAATTCACCAATATGCAAAAGGCAACTAGTTGCCCATACTATCTTATTTTAGGTAGAAGCCACGGTCAAAACAAATCAGAATATGTAGGAATCCACTAGGTATGTCTGTACTAGACATGATAACTTAACTCAAGGCTTACTCCAATAATCCAATTTCATGAATTAACGCATCACACTGAACCATAAAGAATCATATAGGTCAGATTTGAAGATATCTATTTGTTGGTTCAAAGTCATGAAACACAGCCAACTATTTTTGTGTGTATATTTGAGAAAGAGATAATCCATAAATCATTTTCACTGGGAAAAGAAAATGTAAGTGCTAAGAAATTCTTCAAAACTATTTAGTGCGAGATTTCAAAAATAAGCAACGTGAGGACATCTGGCACATTTGCCCTCTGGAACAGCATCATTCCTCAAGATTTAGAAGGGCTGTAGAGCTCCCACGAAACCCAGCGACCGGTTAGGGCCCACAGAGTCGGCCTTCTCCAGGTCCCGCCAGCCAGCCAGTGTCGCCTGGCGGGGCCTAAGGGAAGAGCCTTCTCTGTTGCGGCCCCGGCCCTCTGGAATCAACTCCCCGCGGAGATCCGTATCGCCACCATCCTCTCCGCCTTTCGTAAACTGCTCAAGACACATCTTTGCTGACAGGCCTGGGGCAGTTGACATCTTGCCCCCTAGCCAGTGTATGTTTGTGTGTACGTTTGTTGTATGAATGGTTTCTTAATTTAGGGGTTCTCTTTTTTATATATGTATTTTTATATATGTATTATGTAGTTTTTTAATATTAGATTTCTATTTATGCTGTGAGCCGCCCTGAGTTCCCGGAATAGGGCGGCATAGAAATTTAATAAATAATAATAATAAATATTCTGGAAGTCTCTAAATACTTTGCTCTGTTCCCAGGTTATTTATGGAGCCCCCAACATTTTTTTTCTAGATGTTATCTATGTGGTTTTATCCAGGCAGTATCTTCCTTTTTAAAGTTTGCATTCTTTTAAACATTGTAAGGTGCCCAGGCTGTTGGGAGTCAGGCAGCCTAAAATCCAATATATTAAATACATAAATGGGCACATAAGTATTTAACCAGAGTCTTTAGTTCAAGAAATGAGAAATATAAAAATAAAAGAAAGTTCTTAGAATTCTAATTTAAAAAATAAACATTATGCTGGATACCGTATTTTAAAGATAAAAACTTCATTTTAAGTTCATAAACATCTAAATACCTGCCTAAATAAGTAAGAGATTATTATGATGGTTTACAGGGCAAACTTACAAGTAGTCCTTGACGTACAACTGCAACTGAGCCCAAAATTTATGTTACTAAGCGAGACATTTATTAAGTGAATTTTGCCCCATGTTACACCCTTTCTTGCCACAGTTAAGATAATAACTTTCTTGCAGTTGCTAAGATAATAACATAAATGAATCTGGCTTCCCCAATGTCTTTGCTTGTCAAAAAGTGAAAAGGTGACCACATGACTCCATGACACTGAAACCATCACATAAGCCAGTAGTTGCCAAGAGTATGAATTTTGATAACATGATCATGAGGATGCTACAATGGTCATAAGTGTGAAAAATGATGTCATTTTTTTCCACAATGCTGTTCATTAAAGAACTCAATTTTTTTCCGGCTTCTAGGCAAATCTGAATGAAAAAATAACATGCTGCTATTTGTCAAGAGTCGCCTGGACTTTAAGGAATTGGTTCTTCAGAAAAAAATCAGGTTCCTTCAGTGCACTGTTTCCCAACATTGGCAATTTCCATATGTGTGGACTTCAATTCCCAGAAATCCACAACCAATAGGACCATTGATAAGAATTATGGGAGCTGAAGTGCACAATCCTGGCACGTCATCAAGGTTAGGAAATGCTAACTTAATGAACAAAAGAGAAGGGTGTTTATGCAATATCCAAATTTTGAATATCTTTCAAAGCATACACATTCTTAATAGAATGGAAAAAGTTCTACCTTTTTGGATAGGGCTTGGAAGATTGTGAGGGAAAAGAGTCACTTTCCTCTTTTGAATTGGAAGCATTCAGCTGCAAGCCACAATTCAGTGCTATGAGAAAATTTTAAAAAAAAATTATTTTAGAAGTAAAGCCATTGGAAAACAAACATATTTAATGTAAAAAAAAGAATTTCTCTAATTCATTTTTAAGGAATTCAGTCCAGACTAGGACATGCTTCAGACTTTAATGAGATTTAATTTACACGTTAATTTCACATGAACCTGAGACAGTTCTGAAATATTCTCAAATCAGTATATATTTTGCCTAAATTACCTTGTAAGTTGTTTTTTGCAGTAGGAATATATTTCTGAAAGGTAAAACAGAAGAAGCAAAAAATTAATTGTTCTGTTTCTTCTCTTACTTTAAATATATGGATTATTTTTTACTTAAATACTTAACAGAATGATAGATGATAAATATCCCACCTCTTTCAATTGATCAACTTTCTTTTCAAGAGGAAGAGGCTTCCCATTATGGAAGTTGGTAAGAATTACTGCAATCATAGTAAGTGTTTTGCCCTAAAATACATTGAAAAATTGGTTATCATTTTTTTCATAGAAGCAGAGTTGGAATCAGCTTTTCAGATCCTTGTGCAGTGAAGAATCCAAATTAAAATATTCTTGACAGATAACTAGCCACATCCTCATGCAAAATAGTTACCAGTCCCATATCATCTGCCAATATTCCTCCGAGCACATTCTCTGGTCTATTTTTTTCAGCAAAATGTATAATTGTATTGTAGAAGAAGTTATCACGCTCTTCCCAAAATGGAGGAAGATCTGTATTGTTCTCTCGCAAAATCATCCAAGCTAAAGCTTGCTTCTGGTGTGGCAGTAAAGGAGTCAAAACAGCCTAGAAAATAACAATTCCATTTTAAATATTTCTTCAGAGCAAAAGCTACAACTTGCAGCTGTTCATTTTTTCACTATCATTTTTTACCTTTTCATCTGACTTTAACTTACTTACAACTAATTATTGATTACATACATTGGCAACAACATCTCTCAGCCATTGGAAAAAAGCAGTGGCAAATCATTTCCAAAAATCTTGCCAAGAAAATAGCAGACACTCCTCTAGACTATTGCTAGCAGTCAAAACTGACTAGAAGGCACAACACCCCTCCCCCCAAATTAATGTATTCAATACAGCATTAACCACTGTGACTTATTCAAATTACATACCTTTGCTGCTTCCATTTCATAGGTCTTATTATCTTCTTTCAGATCTTCAAAAAGTTTGTCAAATTCGGTTTTAAGCTACAATGTAGGATAATATGTTAATAGCCTTATAATATCCAGATTATATTACTTCACACAATAAAATACAAACACATTCTTCAACATTTTTATATATTTATATTAACAGGCCTATATTACACCCTATATAGCAGTAGTAGTAGTAGTAGTAGTAGTAGTAGTAGTAGTAGTAGTAGTAGTAGTAGTAGTAGTAGTAGTAGTAGTAGTAGTAATAATAATAATAATAATAATAATAATAATAATAATAATAAAAGTTGGAAGTACCTTGGAGGTCATCAAGTCCAACCCCCTGCCCAGGCAGGCAACCCTATACCCTTTTGGACAAATGGCTGTCCAGTCTCTTCTTAAAAACTTCCAGTGTTGGAGCATTCACCGCTTCTGGAAGCAGGTTGTTCCACTGGTTAATTGTTCTAACTGTCAGGAAGTTTCTCCTTAGTTCTAGGTTGCTTCTCTCCTTGATTAATTTCCATCCATTGCTTCTTGTCCTGCCTTCAGGCGCTTTGGAAAATAGCTTGACTCCCTCTTCTTTGTGGCAGCCCCTGAGATATTGGAACACTGCTATCATGTCCCCCCTTGTCCTTCTCTTCATTAAACTAGACATGGTAAAGTGAGACTGAGGTAAGGAAAATACATTAAAATTGTAACTTAAAATTAAAATGGGCAATTTTATACTTCAAATCTACTGGGGAAATATTCCAGGTCAAAGGCAAGACAGATGAACATGAACATTATTGGGGGGGTCACAATGTTCCTGATCAGAGCAAACTAAACCCTACCACCTTCGACCTAAATCTATTCTCTTGATGACTGACTGACAACATTGTTTTCTCAAGATAGAGGCAGAGCAATTTGGTGTGACCAGTCCATGCCTTTCATTGCTCAAGGAAAGAGAAATGGTCTTGTAGCCAGCAGACTTGACATTCCCTGTCTATAAAGAGTTGCATGGCTCCAAGAACTATGGCGCTGCATTGGTTAGAATGCAGTATTACTGGCTGACTTCCCACTGCCCAAAGTTCAATTCTGAGCAGCACACCGTTGACTCAGCCATCCATCTTTCCGAGATTGATAAAATGAGAAGCCAAATTGCAGGGGGCAATAGGCTGACTCTGTAAACTGCTCAGAGAGTGCTGTAAAGCAGTATATAAATCTAAGTGCTGTTGCTATTTACTATTTTTATAACAAGCATGAGTAGTAATACCTGTTCAGTTGTCATTTGGATAGCACCATGGCTTGGAGCATTGTAACAAGCTCTACCTTTGCCAGATGTTCTGCCAGTCTCAAAACCAAACCCTGAAACTGAATGCCGTTGAAAAAAATGAGAACTAGTAAATGTTTGGATATTACATTTAGTTTTTTTTATTTATATGAGAAAGTCCTTCATATTTTGATTAATGACAATGTAAGTTTTAACTTACATTTTCCTGGTGGTGCTAACTTTAATCCATGGATTTTTAGTCTTTCTAGAAGAGCTTGCTTATTCTCTTCTTTTCCCCAAAAGCTCAATTTCACTGCCATAGTGAAAGCATTATTTGCTCTATGAGGAACAACCCTAAGAGAAAAAAATAGCAATGGTATTATGTTACATGTTTGTCTTTCCCTTTGTAGAAAGAGTTCAGGAAAACATATATTAGGGCTGTGCTTATGATTCAAAGGAGCACTTGCAAAACCTATTAAACTGTTAAAGCAGCATATTAACACTTTTTCCTAAGGATTTACACAGCTCTAGACAACATATTTATCCTCCCTTATGTTCCTCTTTTATTATTCCACGCATAATGAAACAGGCTGAGAAATAGTGACTGGTACAATGTTATTAGCAAGCTTAATTACTGGCTAGCTATTGGAATCCAGATTATGCCATTCTAGTTTGATATTTAAGGCTGTTCCCCAAAAATAAACACAGTTCCTTTAAATATTCCCTGGGCAATGTTAAAAAAAACCCCCCAGGAATAATAAGAAAGGAATTAGCAGATAAAACTGATATTACAAAAATTGAGAGAATTTATTTTAAATATCACACTTCCATGCAAAATTGAAACATGGAAGAGAGTACTATCTACATCACCTGAACAAAATGATACATACAGATAAACAAATTTAGTTAATTAAAACACAACTATATCTCACAGTCACTCATGCCCTTATCACCTCAAGGCTCGACTACTGCAATGCTCTCTACATGGGGCTACCTTTGAAAAACGTTCGGAGACTTCAGGTAATGCAGAATGCAGCCGCGCGAGCAGTGTTGGGCTTGCCCAGAAATGCCCACATTTCGGCATCACTCCGCGAGCTGCATTGGCTGCCAATTGGTCTCCGAACCCAATTCAAAGTGTTGGTTATGACTTATAAAGCCCTACATGGCATCGGACCAGGTTACTTACGGGACCGTCTGCTGCCCCATGAATCCCAGCGGCCAGTTAGGGCCCACAGAGTCGGCCTTCTCCAGGTCCCGTCAGCCAGACAGTGTCGCCTGGCGGGGCCTAGGGGAAGAGCCTTCTCTGTTGCGGCCCCAGCCCTCTGGAACCAACTTCCCCCGGAGATCCGTGTCGCCCCCACCCTCTCCGCCTTTCGAAAATTACTTAAAACACACCTCTGCTGGCAGGCCTGGGGTAGTTAACATCTTGCCCCAAGCCAGTGTATGTCTGTGTGTATGCTGAATGATTGGTTTTTTTTAAAATTAAGAGGTTTTGTATACATGTATTTTTATATGCTGATTTCTACTATGTTGTGAGCCGCCCTGAGTTCTCCGGAATAGGGTGGCATAGAAATCAAATAAATAATAATAAATAATAATAATAATTTCTATACAGCTTCAAAGTACTCAACTTATGCCTTCAAAAGGACATAAGTCAGTGACTAAAATCAATGAAATGCAAAAATCAACAAATGATAGCGAAACAATAAATGGAAATAAATCTTGCTTTTAATCGCTAAGATTAATTCTATAATGTTTAATAGATAGAACTTACAAAGTATTTTATATAAAATCACAAACTTCATTGATGCAACATTTTATTATGCCACATGATCATTTTATCATATGTATATTATACGAACACACACATAACAGGTACAAAATGATGCTATAAACCAACAGCTAGCATGTCTCAAAGGTGTTTTTTTTCAAAAAGCAACGAACTATGGTTTTTCCTTGAGGAAGATGACATTTTGTTTCTCATCAAAGAATCTTCATCAGTTCTGACTGGGGTGGGTGGGGGGGTGGAAGGATTATATTTCTTTACAGTCACCTAGTCTTTAGCATTCTCTGAGATCCATTGAGGCCATTTGGGGGTTTATCTGTGCCCTCAGGGTCACCTGAATCCGAATGCAAATGGGTATGGAATTTTCTTGGAATTGCTGAAAGAATGGAGATGGGACCATATCTCTTCCCCCCCCCTGTCTACAATACAGTCCTTTCAGCAGTTGCAAGAAGATTCCACACCCATTTGCACTCAGATTCAGGTGACCAGATAAACCTCTAAGTGGCCTCAAGGGCTTTTAGACAGAGTGCTAACGACCAGATGAATGAAAAGAAATATAATCCTTCCATCCACCCCCACCCATCTTCCTCAAGGAAAAAACAGTTGCCTTTTAAAAAGCACCTTTGAGACAACCATTGAGACATGAATGACCGAGAATCAGTTAGCATAAACTGGAATCAGTTAGCATAAACTCAGTCTTCATTTAGAAACTACACTAATTATAAAATATCCATGTTTAAAGTAGCAATTAGCTTAAAGGTGCAATAAGGAGGTTTACACTACTGAAACGATAAACTTTTTTTGTTTTGCTATGTTTAACTACTGGATTACTGATCAAGAACATTATTTGGGGGGGGGAATAGTATTCAAAATGAATTCTTACCCTTCCACTACTGCCAATTTGTTGTCCATGATATAAGCCAAGCACGCTGCCAGTTCTTTTTTTATATGGCCTACCTGATCACCGTTCACATTGTTTACTTTTACAGCATTCTTATCATATGGATTATTAGGTTCTCGCTGGAGAGCAACCATTTCATCATCATTGACCTGTAAAATTAATATTTGCAATTAAACCAGACACAAAGACTGCTAAATTATTCTTAAATGTTTAACCAAAACGTTTTTTTCTTTAAATAAAAGATTCTATCCAAAAGGCCCTACTCTTAGTTATCTTTTGTCATCCAATCTAATTTGTTGGATCACAACAGGACCTTGCAAACTTCATGGATTAATGGTACTGCGGAAGCAGTGTTTAATTATTTAAGCTTTATAGATGTTAACACTTGAACTGACAGCTGTTTTTCTTGATATTACTTTCATGCTAAAATGGGAATAATCTGAACATTTTTCCAGACAATTACTGATAAGCATACAAATTTTGGTTCACATATAACATTAAGCTGTAGCTTAATCACTATCTACTGATTTGTATAGCATACAATACCATAAATTACAAGCTATATTTTCTGGCTTCATATAACATATTAAATCCAAATTAAACAAACTACACCATGTAGTGGTAATGCAGAAGATCATTATAGTTGCAAGGAATTAGTGACATATTATTTCTCTTTCACATTAAGAAACGTTAAGTTTAGAGCTTATTCTGAGCTAGCCTGTTTTTCACTCTTGCTTGCTGAACTAAGGAGAAGGGGAGGTGTGATGCAACGCACCCTAGCAAGTTGCCATGAGGCTTGGAGCAAAGGGACAAAGGAACAAAGAAGGCCATGTGGCTTGACCATGCGGTTTTGGAACAACAGGAAATGAGGGAGGGGCTAATAGGTGGATGGAAGTTGTACCAAGATTTGAATCCACTGGCCACAGGTATAACTTTGCCAGTGTAACTTTGCTATTGGCTACAGGTATAACTTTGTCATTGGCTGTTTGTAACCATGTGATGCAACGTGTAACCGCCCACTGTAACAGGTAATTAAAAGGGGAGGCAGCCTTTTGTCTGTTGTTGCTTCACCCCGAGAAATGTGCTTGGTAGCATGTCTCTCCTTAATTCGGCTATCGTGAAGAACCCACTGGGATTGAAGGGGCCTGCGGAGGGCTCGCTTCAAATGGTGACCCCGACGTGATGCGAAGTCACGTCCTTCTGACAGCCTACTACTTACTTCGTCTGGAATAGACCACGCCTTTAGTAAGTATGGGACAGAAGCTATCCAAAACCCAGGCTGAGCACCTGGAAGAATTGCATAGTTTAGTCAGGAGAGCAAATTCTATTCAGAAACTTAATAATCAGACTGTTTTCCCTGTCACTCAGAAAGATCTATATCTTTTATTGGCTTTTTTGAAAAAAATTTATCCCTCTTACCCGGAGGAGGGGCAATTAGACCTCGCCACGTGGAGACGCATAGGTACCTGGCTCCATACACCGCCTAGAGCTCCGCCAGGTGTCCTAGCCCCATGGAAGGCTGTAATGTCCATGTTGACATTACTATATGCAAAAACAAAGCAAGCTAATTTGCCACATCCTCAGGCGTTAAAAACAAGCCCTGAGACATCAAAAACAATGTTACAATCTGACTCTAAATTTTCCCCATCAGATGAACCACCCCCAAGATATGAACCATTGAGCGCCAAGGCTGGGAATTGCACTCAATTGACTAATTCTGATCTGTATCCCATGGCATCTGCACCAGCTTCCTCTTCTTCTATCTGCCTTGAACCTGCCCCTCTTTCTTCCTTGCAAAGGGGAATTGCTAAAGCTAAGGCTGAGGGGCCCATGGAACTGGATGACTTGGCAGATATTGCCGCTTTTCCAGTAGGGCTTGGTGTAATTGTCAGGACCTCAATTATGCAACTAAAAAAAGATTCACAAATTGCCTTCACGTAAGAAGTTAAAAGAATTGTTAATGTTTATTTGGCATTGTCCCTCTCACTCCTTAAAGGGACCATTAAAAATTGCTGATTGGATTAAACTTGGCTTATGTGAGGAGCCTTCTGCTCCCTTCCAAATTCTCCTTACGTGGAAGACTGATCTTGCTTGTTTGCAGGTCTATTTTAAAGATCTGCCTTCTTCCCTTTCTTCTCCTGTAGCTATTGGCTTGGAACATAGTCATTGTTATCAGGATTCTTTCTGTTTCTTCTGCCCTGCCTCCTGTTCATCAGGGAATTCTTCAGGCTCGTATACAGGGAACTCTCACTTCTACTGAAGACTTAACTGCCTCTGCCTATCCAGTTGATCTTACTGATGCTAATCCAGTCTTTACTCCCTTACCTTTTAACTTGTTAAAAAATCTTAAGTCTGTTGTTTCTATTCCTTATAATTGGAAAAGGAGAAAATATCTCCTGGCCTTCCATTGATTCAAAACTGCCTTAATAATGCCTTGCTCACTGTTAACTTTTTTCCCCCTGCAGCAGAGAGCCATTTCCCCCCCCCTTTTTTTTTTCTCCCCCCCTTCTCTGCAGGATTATCTGAAGACCTTGTTGCAATCGTCGCCTGAAGACCATCAACTAGGCCAGTTTAAAACCAGATAAACCAGCCAGCCTTCTTTTCCCCTTTCCAAGTAACAAAGGATGGCTGTAAAGAGATCCCATCTACATATGACTGCATTGTGTTTCTGCCATCTCCCATCTGCATTTGAATCTGTTTGTGTTCCCTTCTCTCTCTCATACACCCCCCTCCCTGGTTGTTTTGTTTAATAAACCATGGCCCCCTTCCTTTCTTATTTCTCTTTGCCTATTTTGAATTTATGTTTTCTAGTCTTGTTAATGATTTTTATTTTTGTGACAATTTTTGCTGTTTTGTATGTTTCTCACCATGCTATGTTGCTGAATGCATCCAATTGTTGGATTTGAATGTACATGCCAGCACAGAACAAACATGCTTTTCCCCTTCATGGTGTGCCTTATGAGTTTGACTTGCCTCACAATTTTTTCCTTAATACATTCACATGGATGAATGAAGTCTCTCTCTCTTTCACTTTGAATCCTTCCTTACAGTTCTCTCTTGCTTTGTGTTACCCTGCTCAAGTATGCATTAATCACACAGCTTCATCAGTTAGTAATAACACCTTTCTAGGTATTTGGCAATCTTGTAATATAACTATCCCTTGGCAGCTAGACTATAAAACTAGATATTATAATGAGACAAACAATGACAACAGGAAAGCATGTGCTGATTGTGTTCCCTTGTTTGATTTTGGTGAAATTTTTGAAACTCTGTACAACGCCTCTAAAGACAATGTTCTCACGTCTGATAAAGATTAGTTCTTATGTGGAAAAAATGCATATCAGTCAATACCCCAGAATTGGTCTGGTACATTTACATTTCTGACAACGCACCCAACATTTCTGCCACAGTCGCTCATATGGAAAGTATGGTACAAAGCAATCCTTTATCACAAGAAACTGATGCCTTGTTTGATTGGGACAGTTTGTTTTCATGACTACCTAATGCTGAGTGGCTCAAAAAATTGGTTTTTAGTATTATAATGTTTGTAGTATTCTGTGTAACAATCTGTTGCTGTGTACAATGTATTCCTCCCCTGTTGAACCTGTGTAGGCCTCCCTCTTCTGTCCATTTCCTGGATAAGAACCAACTACAGCCTCTGATGACTGGACAGAGATGTTGCTATGATGGCCTATGCCCTAGGATCGTGTAAGAGCTGGACGGTGCATAGGTGGAACAAAGGAGACAAAGGAACAAGGAAAGGCCACAGTTGCTAAAGAAATAAAAACAGAGGATATGATGCAACGCACCCTAGCAAGTCGCCATGAGGCTTGGAACAAAGGGACAAAGGAACAAAGAAGGCCATGTGGCTTGACCATGCGATTTTGGAACAACAGGAAATGAGGGAGGGGCTAATAGGTGGATGGAAGTTGTACCAAGATTTGAATCCATTGGCCACAGGTATAACTTTGCCAGTGTAACATTGCTATTGGCTACAGGTATAACTTTGTCATTGGCTGTTTGTAACCATGTGATGCAATGTGTAACCGCCCACTCTAACAGGTAATTAAAAGGGGAGGCAGCCTTTTGTCTGTTGTTGCTTCACCCCGAGAAATGTGCTTGGTAGCATGTCTCTCCTTAATTCGGCTATCGTGAAGAACCCACTGGGATTGGAGGGGCCTGCGGAGGGCTCGCTTCAAACTTCATGGATTAATGGTACTGCGGAAGCAGTGTTTAATTATTTAAGCTTTATAGATGTTAACACTTGAACTGACAGCTGTTTTTCTTGATATTACTTTCATGCTAAAATGGGAATAATCTGAACATTTTTCCAGACAATTACTGATAAGCATACAAATTTTGGTTCACATATAACATTAAGCTGTAGCTTAATCACTATCTACTGATTTGTATAGCATACAATACCATAAATTACAAGCTATATTTTCTGGCTTCATATAACATATTAAATCCAAATTAAACAAACTACACCATGTAGTGGTGATGCAGAAGATCATTATAGTTGCAAGGAATTAGTGACATATTATTTCTCTTTCACATTAAGAAACGTTAAGTTTAGAGCTTATTCTGAGCTAGCCTGTTTTTCATTCTTGCTTGCTGAACTAAGGAGAAGGGGAGGTGGAAGAGAGAAAAAAAAAACTTTCACATAGCTTCGAAGATTTTCCTGCCATAAAACTCTGACTTTTGATTCTCATCCCAGAATCAGGTCAGGTCTTGCAGTTTCCTGACTATAGCAGGGCCATGAAATCATGTTGCCAAGTTTTGGGATTGTTGCTATTTGTTGAAAGCTTCTGCAGGAAACCCAGTGAGCGTTAAGTACTGTGGAAACTAGTTGCCCATGGGATATCTTTGCTGTTGTTATTAAGGAGCTCCTGGCAGCCTTGGTGTCACCTTTGCTTTGCACGTATGCTATTTATTATATGCTTTTAGCCAACAATTAAGCTTAAAGCCCCTTTATTTATTGGACCGCTCATTGTTTCTGAATCCAAAAAAAAAAAAGCAATTATCTGAGCACTTGCTCACTACCTGACACTTGGAAAAACATACCATAGCTTATGTGGCCCATGAACTGATCCAGTGTTTCAAGATATTAATAATTTTAAAAACAGGTTTTTTTTCACTCTCAACAAAGCTAGAGCTTCATATCACCAGTTCTCATCATTCTGAACTTACCACACCAGTATAATACCGTAAACCAACCACACTTCCTCGCAAAGTTCCAAATAATACCGCTGAATCTATGTCTTCATCAATCCCTGAAGTAACAATTCCCATATCTTCTAAGCTGGGATAAAATTCACGGGTAAAAACATTGTAATGCCTATCTCCATACAAAGCAGGATCCAATTCCCATGAGAAGTCTCTACAAAAAAAAAGGGGAGGGGGAGACAAGGTAAAACAATTTTTACATAGGAAGTTATTTTAGGTCTTCAAGGTTTGAATTTGACAACTTTTTAAAAGCAAACACAATTAGTTGGCTAATTTATTCTTCAAGCAGTCCATTACCAAGCAATCCCTCCAAATTCTCATTATTAGATAATTAAATTAGTAATTAGATTTATCTTTCTCCTAGTAACTTATCAGGTACCTTGTTTTACAGGAAATTAAATTTAGCCTACACCATTACTTGGATGGAAGAGCACCAGGGATTTCTAGGCAAAAAGAGGGGGGTGCATGCGGGAGTAGCTTAGTATAGGATGCTTAGTTTTATAGTTGAACCATTTCTAATTTTCATGACTGACCCAATTTTATGAGCTTTTTTGCAGTAGTCATTAAACAATGTGGTAATTAAGTAAATAGCATAGTCATTAACAAAACGAATGGGTCACTATGCAAACAGTTTTGCCAAAAACTGGAAATAAATGGTTTGTGACAAAACCATCATTTAAAACTCATGTGACCATAGTATGTTGCAAACAGCTGCTGAATGGTCAAAGTGTGGTCATGTGATCAGAGGAAGGCATGAGTCTTGGAACTTAAGAACATAAGAACATAAGAAGAGCCATGCTGAATCAGGCCAAAGCCCATCGAGTCCAGCATTCTGTGTCACACAGTGGCCCACCAATTGTACATGGGGATCTTGAGCATAAAGAGAAGGCAAAACCCTCCCTTTCCCTTGACCCCCAACTTAAATTTGGATCATAAGCACTCCAAGGGAGGAGTGCTTGAGAACTACCTGTAGAACTGTTGCTGTTCCCAGTTGCTGTTCTGTGAACATCCTAGACAAGCCAAAATCCAAAAACCACACCCTAGGAATTCTGGAAGCTTGCCATAGACAAATCAGCCATCAACAGACACATAGAAATAAACATTTACACACCATTCAAAAGACAATAAAAAGGAAGGAAACAAAAAGACAATACATGCTCTACAGCAGTCAAAACCCAGATAGAGATTAATACCAAATAATCAAAGAAAACAATACCCTAATCAAGGAATTACCAAAAACACCCATACTAACACTAACAAGAGAAACTATTACAAGATATATATAAACCCCACTTTCACTAGCCTGATGTTATGGAGTTGGATAACTTTCTTTTTTTGCTATATACCAAATTGTGAAGTGAGCATGCTAAAAAAAACAATGCATTGTCATAAAAACTCTAAGATTATACAATTAGCCTAAATGGTATGCTAAATTACATACAATTACAAATTGTATGCTAATGCAACTGCTGGATTTTCAACTGACACAATCAACTTTCAACCCTTTTCTATAAATGCAACAGGCAAAAATACATTGTTAAGAGCTAGGCAGGAGAACATGGACTATTTGTTTAATCTCACTTTGTTTTGAAAGTCCATTATTGCCTCAAAAATTCCAGAGGAATTTTTCCAAGGGAAAAATCAACTTTTTAAAATCTTATTAGCGTCTGTTATATGTCTCCCAGTCACTCTGGGCTGTCTCAGGTTTTAGGTCTTTCTCTACATTTTAACTTTATTAACATTCTGGGAAAAATAGTGCATTGATTTGGAGCATTGATGACACTCAGAAATCCATTTATTTGTGAAAAGGTGGATATCTATGGAGACTCTCAGTCATCCAGGTCATGGCTGTCCCAAAGGTACTTTTTTTTCAAAAGCAACTAGATTTTTTCCTTGAAGACATTTCACTTCTCATCGAAGAAGCTTCTTGAGTTCAGACCTGAATAGTGGAAGATGGATTTATATTCTTTGCAGTCATTAGCACTCTTTCTGAGAACAGTTGAGGTCACATGGAGGCTTATCTGTGTCTTCGGGATCACCCAAATAATGTAAATGATGTGGAACCTTCTTGGAACTGCTGAAAGGACTGTGTTATAAACATCCCTTCTGTTGAAAGGGCTGTTCAATCTCTTTCAAACCAGTGGTCCCCTCTGTCCAGGATATGGACTTTGCTGTCTTCAAAAGAGTGACTTTTGCCTTTCAAATGCAGATGGACTGCTGAGTCTTGTCCTGATGGGTTTGTTCTCCTATTGTGCCATGTGTTTGTGAAGTGGTTATCCTATTTCTCCAGTGAACAGGTCTCACTACATTGTACTGCATATATTTTGCTTTTTTTTTCCTTTTTGCTTCTCATCCAAGAGGTTTCTTCAATTCTGAATGAATGGTGGAGCGTCCTTTCAGCAGTTCCACAAAGGTGAGGAATAGAAGGATATCTATTCAGTCCCAAGAAGGTTCTACACCCATTTGCACTCTGATTCAGGTGACCCTGAGGACACAGATAAACCCCCAAGTGACCTCAACGACTAGATGACTTAAGCAATATAAATCCTTCCAGTCTCCTCCACCATTCAGTCAGAAGCTTCTTGGATGAGAAGCGAAATGTCTTCAAGGGGGAAAAAAAAAGTCCTGTTTGCTTTTTGAAAAAGTACCTTCGGGACAACCATGACCTGGAAGACTGAGAATCTCCATAGATATCCACACGCCCACAACCAGATGATCTATTCACTAGATCAGCGGTTCTCAGCCTGTGGGTGGCGACCCCATTTGGGGTCGAACGACCATTTCACAGGGGTCGCCAAACAACGCAGTCCGCCATTTTTCCCCCCTTTTCCCCTCGGCCGGCGCAGGGGGCAGCAACGCATGCGCGGTGCAGGTCGTGGTCGTGGCCTGATAGTTTAGCCATGATTTACGGAATGAACAGCAAATAAAAGAAAACAGAAAGAAGCGAAAGAGTCAAAAAATAGAGCGCAAGAACAACACCGATACTTGCCGAGCGGCCCTTCGACTCGACCCCCCACCCCACCCCAGGCTTTGGTTCACGGCCTCAGCGGAGCCTCATTCCCCACGGAAGACTCAACCCGGCTAAAAGGTTTCGCTTCGTTACATGCTTGGTATCTCTGGATATCAGGCTCACCTCAGAAACCTCCAAGCCATCCCGACACCCCGCAGCTCCGGTCGCCACAGGCTAGAAACGTTCCCTTCAGCCCGCCGAGACTGCAGAGAGCGCCAAAAACCGACCTACGCCTTCGCTTTGCCAGAGAGCATGCGCGCATCTTCATTGGTCGAACACGGCGACGCCGCCTCCAATCGCTGACATCATCTCCAGAAGTTTGAGCCAATAAGGAACTCAGAGACAGTCGGTGCTCTGGGCTCCGTATGCCTACGTTTCTATTGATTGTTTTAAAATTTATTACCGTAGTGTACTGGGGGCCAATGGGCTTTATAGCCTGGCAGTGGTTGTTAATTAACAAATGAAGACATGAAAACATTGACTGTCCAAAGATATAAATATGTACGTGTCTTGACTGCTCGATTGTCACATGGCGTTATTTATTTATCACGTGTATATGGAGCTGTGTCATGGGAGTGGTTAACTTTTAATAGATAAAAATCATCACCAGTCAATTGCAAAAAAAAAAAGCTTTACTCAAAACAATTTACATCCTGCGACGATAACTTTAATGTTAAATAACTACCTGACTATTCTTTAAGGACTGGATAGGTAGACAAAAATGCCAATCCAATCTAAGCATTTGGCTGACCGCAATCAACCATAAAAATAATAGACAAATTCTAGAATAAGCTGCTTATTAGTGTTGCCATGGTTACTGAGATTTTTTTACCCAGCGATTAAAAATAATTAGAAAGTTGAATTGCTCTTGGGCATTTTACGAAAACTTAATTATGAGCGTAGAATCAATTACCCAAAGAAATGTGGCGCCCATTAATGGAATGCAACGATCCCACTGAATGCCGTAGTAACTTCTTTGCAAAATACATGTTCCCACAGATACTTTAAGAATCCCTCCAGAGTACATGAGCGCACGTCTAAAGCGCCTTTCCTCTCACAAGCGCAATCCCGATCCCAACTAAAATAACTTTTAGGAGTGGGAGAACTATTTTCCTGGGGGAGAGCAAGATTGGGCTGACAACGCCTCTCTCTTGTGGAGAGAGTAGCGCGCAATCCTGCTCCACTCTACTTAGAAGTTGACCATTGCGGTTTGCCTTCGGGGAGGTAAACTACAGCAGGCTGCAGCATTAAGCCCTGACGCCCGGTATAAATGGCTTCAAGCAGCCTTCGATAGAGAAGCTGCCTTCGTAATGGCTGGATTGGGGGCATGACTGACGCCTCCTTCCAGCTGACCAGCGTGGGGCGGTGCCCTTTGCGGAAGCGGTAGTCTTTGCAGCGGCTACAGAGGCGAGGATTGCGCAGGAGACAGTTGGATTTGGATCGGGAGCCTGGGCTAGCTGGAGCCATGGTGCAGGTCTACAACCTGCACCCGTTTGGGTCGCAGCAAGTCGTTCCTCTGAAGCAGGAACCGGCGCTCTTCTGCTGCGGGCGCGACGTACTCCTGGTGGCCTGCGGCTCCGGCGCCTGCAAGGTGGAAGTGTTTGCGGAACTCCGCGAGCCACTCGGCTCCTTCAGTACTCTGGGCCGAGTGCTCTCCATGGGGTACGGCGAAGTGGGTAAGTGCAAGTCCGGCTGGACATTCAGAACCGAGTCGGACGGAAGGAAGGCAGTTCACTAAATATGCTGCCTTTTCCAAAGAACAGACATTTCCTTTCTAAACGAAAGTTGGCTCATAAGCGAAACCAGGCTTCTTATCTTGATGGGGGGAGACAAAAATTTATGGAATTTTGTAACCATTGTTGGCCTGGTGGATACTCTTATCAATTGATTCCTCAGAGCCCTTGTTCCTTTATGAAGTCATGCCGGGAAAACACTAACTCTTTAGGAGTTAGCATATAGAAAGTCGGACGACATATAAATTTAATAAATAATAAACCTTTACAGTAGCGGTCAAAATTGCGGAAACCTTTTGGTGTATTTTTGAGGTTTGATGGCTAATAACACTTTTTTTGGAGTAGTGTTGGAAATGTGATTAAAATACCAACAAAATTGGATTGGTAAGAAAAAGAGTTTATTCTGCAGAAAATAGAAAAGCGGTTTGCAAGTGGATCCTGGTGAGAGACTTCAACAGGAAGTTCTAAACCCAGAGACCACACCAAAATATTCAAACATATAACATTATATACACCCCTATCGCGACGCCCCCATCCCCTCCCCTTAGGTCCCATTTGAGAGGACTTCCGGGGGTACAATCTGTCCGATTCCGCCTAGCAAGAATACATCATCCCTCCCCCTCAGTTACAGTGTTTATAACTGCCATCCTTTTGTCTTGTTAAGTGTGTCTTCTATCCAAGCCTCCTGGAATCTAGTGCCTACATGCAGGGCTTGGCTATTGTCTAATCTTTCTATTGTTAATCAATTGTCACCGGTTTATTTTTAAACTTCTTCCTTTCTCACAGTAGTACCATAAAATTATAAATCAATGGAAAGATAATTTAATCAAGAATGTAATGCAACAAAGTTTGTTCAATTATCTGTACTGTCTTCTATGAAAAGTTACAGCCAGAACAAGAACCAGAAAAAGGAAGCACAACTTCCTTAGGTTGATATCAGGTAGCTTGCCTTGGTCTGATTGTAGCCAATGAGCATGAATGTTTAGAGAGCCAATCAGGTGTCATCTTGTTTTGGCAATGAGCCAATCAGATCACAGTAGGATTCAGTAATATTTGTCATGTATTGAAGCTGAGAGGAGGAGATTTGTCTGTGTTATGTGATAGCTATCAAGTTGGTTGGGTTTTTTGTGTTCTTTCATTTAGTGAGCTTGTAAAACATAATAAAATTAAAGTAATGGTGCAAAGAGTTGACTGGTTGCCCAGAAAATGATGTAAAATAGTATTATTAAGTGAACAAGGCTACAGTTATAAAGAAATTAGAAGAAAAATTGGTGAAAACTTAACCAAAGGTGGCATTTCTACTGTACACTTTTCCCAAAAGGTTTCCACAATTTTGGCCACTATTGTACATCATTTCCAGTATGTTAATTGCCACCACCCTTGTTCCCCTTCATACCTTGATACTTTTCCTGGGAAATTAGAGACACTTATAAACGAAGTTTCTGGACTCATTACGAATTCAGAGGCAGGCTTGGAAACAAAGATTATGCTAGAGGCTGACATTTTGCTTTGCCCTACACCAGTTTCCTATTGAATTAAAAGAAGAATAAGCTAGAGGAGGAGGGCAGTTATAAGTATGGGCTTGTTAGTGTCCTCAGGCAGCATACTGAGGAACCCCAAATGTAAACTGTAAATCATGCCTTCAAAAAGCAATGAGGTTTGCACAACATCAAAACTTATTATTAGTGCTTAGTTTGAAGGCAACCTCATACTGTAATCACAAGTTTATCTTTCCAGTAACTTGAGTTTTATAGTTGAGCCAAGACTTTGTCTAAGAGTCCTTATTCTATAATCTATAGTCAATATAATCAGCATCCTTGTTAATAAACTGCTAGGATTTTCATATTAACTGTTCTTAACAGACATATAAATACAGTCTTACCCAGTCGGTGATGTTACACAATCCCCATGTAGTAAATCAGGGTATTGTAACATACAATTTGCTAATTATGATAAATACAAAATACAAAGTCTCATGGCACTGTTATGGATTTGGCATGATCTTCTGATTTATTTATTTTATTTATTTTATTTTATTTATTTATTTGATTTGACTTCTATGCCGCCCTATTCCGGAGAACTCAGGGCGGCTCACAACATAAATAGAAATCACCAGTTAAAATACATATATAAAAACCCCTAAGTTAAAAGAAAACCAATCATTCAACAAACATACACACAAACATACACTGGCTAGGGGCAAGATGTTAACTGCCCCAGGCCTGCCGGCAGAGGTGTGTTTTAAGCAGTTTACGAAAGGCGGAGAGGGTGGGGGCGATACGGATCTCCGGGGGGGAGTTGGTTCCAGAGGGCCGGGGCCGCAACAGAGAAGGCTCTTCCCCTAGGCCCCGCCAGGTGACACTGTCTGGCTGACGGGACCTGGAGAAGGCCGACTCTGTGGGCCCTATTTCCGGCTAATTCAAGAGCTAAACTTAGTTCACGTTATAGTTTGATTATACACACTCCTATGTTTCACTATGGCATTTATGTTTATGGCCAATTTTTTTCAAAATCAATTTTTGCTTTTCAGGAGATTATGTGGCCACTATTGAGGAGAAACACAGCACCCTCTTCTTACGAGTTTACATTAACTGGAGATACATGTCCTCTGGCAGCTCACGCGTTTGTGTGCGGATGCAGGGTCATAACCCAGAAGCTTCCTATACTGAGACTTCTAAAGAACAAATGTCAATCATAGAAATACCTCTTTCTGATCCTCCCACATGTTTCTCCTGTTGCCCTTTATTAGGAGACCTACTGGTTGGCTGCAAGAATAAGTTGATATTATTCCACTTGAAGCATTTAGTTGTGAGTGAGGATGTAAAAGTGCTGGACTTTGAGCGTTCCTTAATTTTGCACATGGAGAAGTTCACCCCAACAGAAGTTGCATTTTGTGCAGGGTATGTTGCTGTCACAGCAGAACTGGAAGTCCTTGTCTTCAAGCTACTAACTGGGGAGAAAGTAACTTTGGCTGGTAATAGCAAACAGCATATCTGTGAATTTGTAGAGCCTGAAATACCCATTAATGAAGGTCAGTATGATATTTAAAATACCCAGATCAAGACTGTGCCTCCCAAGATCAGTTTTTCTGGTCTTGAGAAAAGCAGCATACAGTTGGTCATTCAAAAATCATTCTTTCAAAGTTACAACAGTGTGAATGAGGGGAACGTAACCACCCGTCCTCATCGTTGCAACCATTGCAGCATCCCTGTAATCACATGTTTGCAAGTCAGATGCTTAGCAACCAGCTTACAATTATGACATGACATTCCACATTCATTGCCATTTTCTAACAAGTAAAATCAATGGAGAAGCTGGCAGGAGGGTGCAAATGGCAATCCCATGGTTGTGATCATCATGGGATGCTGCAGTCATGTGAGATTCACCTAACAACAGCAACTGGGATTGCCAGTATAAGTCAGTGTGGGGCATGTGATGTTGTGCTTTATGACTGCATTGCTTAGCAACAGCTGCCAGTCCCAATTATTAGTAAGCAAGGACCACTTGTATAAGGTTAGGCTGGTAGTGTTTCCTCTACTAAGTTCTAGTTTTCTTGAGAGTTGACATTGTATACTGACATTCTTTTCCACTTTAGTTACTAAAGGTATAACCGAGGAAGTTGATCCATCAGAATCAGATGGGTTTGTTTTCTGTCAGCAGCCCGTGGAACTTCTCGGAGAAGAAAGTAGCAAATGTGAGATACCTGTTATTTTGGAGTCTATTAGCTTAACTGGTGAAGATTTAAATTTCCAAGTGCAGCATGTTCTGTACAGGTAATAAAACAGATTATTGCTAATAATAGAAATTTTGTGGATATATGTATTGTACATACAGAACACAATATTAATAACCATTCCTCTCTGAAATGCAAGCTTTCACTTTGCCCTATAGTAGGGCAGATCAAAGCAACAAATATCATCATCTAATATCACTGGTTGGCTGGATCCACATATCTGGTTTAACAATTTGTCAAGCAAATGTTAGTAACCTGGTTCATATAACATGCTCAGCTGCAAAGTACATTTACAGCTTACAATAAGCTAAAACTAAACAAAACATTTTGTGGATATTCATCTCTAGTTTCTACTTACTACAATGAAATTATTGTCAGCAGCTTACATAAAATATAAAACAAAACATCCATGGTTCACTTAAAATCTAAGTTGGGGGGGGGTCTTCCAAAATAGCATAAACAAAATGTTCTTTTTCCAAGCTATAGATAAATAGGCAATCATCTCTGTCTATATTAATTTGTCTCTCTCTTCAGCTGTTAGGACAGAGTCCACCTGCATATTGTTTTCCCTCTAGTGATGATAAAATAGCAAGCATTCTCTAAAAACTAGTTATCCCAATGGCATGATTTCCTCTCTGATAGTGTTGCTCAAGCTTTGAAAATATAGTATTTTATGTCTCTTTCTCCAGCAGCTAATGTTAGCTAATGTAGTGATATATTCTATAGATTATGTTGATATAAATAACTTCATAAATTATATAAAGTATCAGTATCCAACATTTTCCAAAATAAATCAATCCTCAATTTACAACAGTTTGTCAATATAATGTCGGTGTTATAATGGTCTTAGAAAAACTGGGTTACAACCTATCCTTGAAGTTAACAACCATCATAGCACCTCAAAGGCATGAGACTGCATTTCCTGTGCTTGGCAGCCAGTTTACATTTATAATAGTTGCTGCCTCTTGCAGTCATGTGGTTGTGATTTGTGATTCCCAACTGGCTTCCAACAGGCAGAGACAATTGGGGAACTCAGATTCAGTTACTCACTGTGTGATTTGCTTAACAACAGAATTGTGGTAAAAAATACTTGTAAAATCAGTCTGGGCACATTCATTTGATTTCCATGTAAAGTAAAAGGCAAGATAAACAATGGATGGAAACTAATCAAAGAGAGATCCAGCCTAGAACTAAGGAGAAATTTTCTGACAATAAGAACAATCAACCAGAGGAATGGCTTGCCTTCAGAAGTTGTGGGTGCTTCATCACTGGAGGTTTTAAAGAAGAGACTGGACTGCCACTTTTCTGGAATGATATATAGGGTCTCCTGCTTGAACAGAGATTGGGCTTAGAAGACCCCCAAGGTCCCTTCCAACTCTATTATTCTGTTCTAATTCACCAAAGAAAAATAGGAACGCTTACAATGTCTTATGTGCCAGTTTTAGAAGGCCATTTTAGCCAAAAAATGCAACTTGTTAGAACTGTTAAAGAATGCTCAAATTTGAAGACTAGTCAGTCTTACGTACTTGTTTGCTAGTGCACAGAGATCTTAACTACTTCTGTTGCGCCCTGCTTAAATTGGATGCTGCTTCTGACTTGAGCAATTTCCAATGCAATGTGATTTCATTGTAAAAGTAGAAAACAGCTGGCTTATCATCCTTTCATTTGTCACTTTTCTTTGTAGGCGGTTTGCTCTTGATGTGTCCTCGTTTCCTTTTTCTGCTGAAGAGGCCAAACTGCACTCTCTTCAGCTGCTGCCAATACATAAATCAGGTACATTTCTGAATCTACTCTACAGTATCATTATGGATGTTGTGGAGAAATGCATCCCATTTCCAATATTAGATGCTAGACAAAGCTAGCGTTTATAATGGGGAAATATTTTCAATAAATGCAATACCATATATTGACAGCAAATTTTAATTTGGATCAGAGTCATATTTAAAATAGCTTTAATTGTGAGAATTTCAGAATCATAAATCTAATCATAAATTGCAATACTGTGGCAATTTAGAAATTTATATACATTCAGTTGAAAGCTTCTAGAGGGTTACAGTATTTTTTTTTTTAAAAAATGTCTCTTTTGAATTCATTTTTTACTTTAAAATTTTCTTGGAGTTATAGCTTGTAACATGATGGAATGAAGTTGGATGGAATAAGAGGAGGATCTGTTGATTATGAGAAGAGACTGTAGAAACAGTTTGTGCTGATATCAACTTTGTCCACCCTTCGCATACAATTAATGGCAAGTTCCAGGGATCAGAACTCTAGTTCCTGTTGATCTTTTGGGTTTAATACCAAATTCATCAGTGTAAGATCAATTGGATCTTACTGAACTGGGCTGAAAATCTTTATCTTGACATTTCGGTATTTTGTAATGGGATGTCAAATATGGTCTTTCCAAAAACATCTTCATTCCATGCCATGCACATGTTAGTTTCCCAGGATATGCAGAGGTTTTTCACTATACTTTCAGTTTCTGGGTTATTTTTTTTTTCAACTGTTAAAATTGCAGGGCTCTTGTACTCAACCCACAAAATATCTCCTAATTCATATGGTATAAATGTTAATCTAGTTTTAGATGCTCTAATGTTACTAAGGGTAATTTTGCTCCAGGATCACTTGGAGTTTAGAGCATGTAAGAAAGCTCTGCATCAGATGGTTGCAGCAAGAAACTGCATGATCAGTCATTTCTTCTTCTTCAGAATGTTCCTATTGTGCTTCTTTTGCTTTTTTCTTCTTCCATCAGAATATCAGAATTCTGGCTCCACCAAATATACTCAATTCTCATTAGGCTATATGTATGTAGGGAATTTTTTTTTCTCCCTTTGGGATTTTCCACAAGGTTTGTCTGGCTTTTGTGTTAAGGAACTTCAGGTTTCTTAAGCCTGCTGATTTTTTATTTATTATTATTATTTTACATGGGGTTGGGACCATTTTTGCTGTAGTGGAATTGGCTGTTACAGAAAGCATGTTAGCATATATCTTCCTTCTTCAGCTTGATGGTTTCTTTCTGTGTTGAGTTACAGTGCATCATCCAGACACCCATGAATGAGATGAGTGGCCATACAAATCAAATATATCTTCTTCATTATCACCATCATCCCAAATTAGCCAGACAGTTCATCTGATTCAAAATTTCTAAAGTTGCTGGATTGAGAGAAGGCTCAAAAATTACAGCTCTTACCTAGTATCTGGTGCTAGATTTTCTCTTTTTTCATCTAGGGACTTCTGTCACGGCTAAGGAAGAAGATACAACTAAACAAGAATTCCTGAGTTTGTTTTGCTTTTTCTCCCTACCGCATGTGGCATACCTCTACACAATCAATGACTTAGTGGAACTTATTTCTACCTACCAATATTCAGAAAGATCCCAGCAAGCAGTTCTTACACCCCAGTTCCTGCATGTCATTACAAGGTATCACATTTTATTGTCCTTCGTCCTTCATTAAGGTCCAGAACATTCCAATAGTGTTTCAGGTTCTGTGTTGAGAAGTGGGTTGCAAAGTTTGAGCACAACTGACCAAGAATATATATATTGATAAGAAAGCAGCATTTATTTATTTATTTATTAAATTTCTATGCCGCCCTATTCCGGGAACTCGGGCGGCTCACAGCATAAATAGAAATCTAATATTTAAAAACTACATAATACATATATAAAAAATACATATATAAAAAAGAGAACCCCTAAATTAAGAAACCATTCATTCAACAAACGTACACACAAACATTTATGTTCCTTCACCAGATATGCAGACAAAATTCCACATGGTGAAATATGAAATGGGATAGGAATTTAATGCTGGAAAGGAAAGAAGTTTTATTTTAGAAAATCCTCTGTATAGCCTGCAGTAGAGATCTAAAAGCTTATGTCTTCTGTGTTTAAGAATTATACTATACCATAGATTCTGGCCAAGCCATTATTTAACTGTAATTTGTTAAACTGCAGTGGCTTAATGTTGTGGTACTAAGCCATATAATATTGTTCGCAAACCATAGTAATCATCTTGGCAGTTTGCACAAAACTAACAAGATTTTTTTATTATTAAGCTTAAATTTATCAAATCTGTACATGACATTTCATCCGTTCTATATAGTTAGTTTAGTTTAGTTTAGTTTTATTAAATTTCTATACCGCCCCTCTCCCGTAGGACTCGGGGCGGTTTACAACCCAATAAAAACATATAATAACAATAAATATTTAAAAATAAATTAAATTAAATTAATATTAATACAAGGCTGTACTAAAACCTGTTAAAAACCCAATTCTAAAACCCGAACAGACTTGTTTAAAAAAAATTAAAAAAAAAAAACCCGAGGAGATCTAAGCCAGGCCGGCTTGATTGAAGAGATGCGTCTTCAATTCTCTTCTGAAGGTGCGGAGATCATGACACGTCCGGAGTTCTGGGGGGAGCTCATTCCACATCGTCGGTGCCCCCACAGAAAAGGCTCTCCCCCTGGGCGCCACCAGCAGACACTGCTTAGCCGATGGCACCCTGAGGAGGCCCTCTCTGTGGGAGCGAACTGGTCGATGGGAGGTATTTACTGGCAGAAGGCGGTCTTGTAAATAACTGGGTCCTATGCCATGGAGCGCTTTAAAAGTGGTAACCAGTACCTTGAAGCGCACCCGGAAAGCCACCGGCAACCAGTGCAGTTCGCGCAGGATGGGGGCCATTCGTACCCGCCAGAGTGCCCTCACTACCACCCGCGCGGCCGCATTCTGCACCAGTTGAAGCCTCCGCGTGCACTTCAAGGGAAGCCCCATGTAGAGAGCATTACAATAGTCCAGTCTGGAAGTGACGAAGGCATGGGTGACCGTGCGTAACGCGTCCCTATCTAGGAAGGGGCCAAAACTGGCGTACCAGACGAATCTGGTAAAACATCCTCCCGGCCACGGCCGTCAGATGGTCCTCAAGGGACAGCCGTGAATCTAGGAGGACTCCCAAGTTGCGAACCCTTCCCGTGGGGGCCACTGACTCGCCCCCAATAGACAGCGATGGAGTCAGCTGGTTGTACCGGGACGATGGTAACCACAGCCACTCGGTCTTGGAGGGGTTGAGCTTAAGACCGTTCTTTCCCATCCAGATCCGCACGGCCTCCAGGCACTGGGTCAGCACGTCAAGAGCTTCATTTGGGTGGTTCGGGGTGGAAATGTACAGCTGAGTATCATCAGCGTACTGATGGAATTCCACCCCAAAACCTGGGATGATCTCACCCAGCGGCTTCACATAAATGTTGAACAACAAGGGCGAGAGGACCGACCCCTGAGGTACCCCACAATCAAGGGACCTCGGGGTCGACCTCTGACCCCCTGTCAACACAAACTGCGTCCGGCCAGAGAGGAAGGAAGAAAACCACCGAAGCACGGTGCCCCCTATACCCAGCCCTGCCAGCCGGCGCAGCATGATACCATGGTCGATGGTATCAAAAGCCGCTGAGAGGTCCAATAGCACCAGGACAGAGGAGCAACCATTGAAGGTTTTATGGCAACCCAGACTTTATAAACAATATTCTTATTCAGTAGAGATCTGAATTAATTCCTCTTTATTGATGAGAGCACTTATGATTTGCATCTCCAAGATGGGATTGTTGAGGTGATTCTCCTGGACATATCTGAAGGAGATTATCGGGAATCTAGCTGTAGCTCTAGCTGATTAGTTCAAACAGTAGTTCTATATATTTCACAGTGTATTGTGTTTACATTGTTACACACTAATAATCAATATTGTGTTTTCTTCAACCAAATATTCTATATGCTTTAGCAGCTAACACCTTGCCCCTAGCCAGTGTATGTTTCTGTGTATGTTTGTGGAGTGATTGGTTTCTTTTAGCTCAAGGGTTTTTTATAGATATGTGTTTATTGTAATTTCTATCATGCTGTGAGCCGCCCTGAGTTCTTTGGAATAGGGCGGCATAGAAATTAAATAAATAATAATAATAATTCAACCCTTAAAATTCTCCTGCTTGCATAGTCTGTTAGGAGTTGTAGTTATAACACATCTGGAATATAACATCTTGGCAGTGGCCTGATGGATATATTCCAGCCTAATTCCTCTTTGTTTTCCCCTTAGCAACAACCTGCAGTGTTTTACAGTGAGATGTAGTGCTGCAGCAGTTCGGAACGAAGACCCCTACATTGATACAACATTAAAGGTGCTCTGATTCATTTCTGAGATTAGCTTTGTTTCTTTCCAGAGTCTACATGTCCTTAATTGTGATGCAAAAGTGGGCAACCTTTTGGAAGCTGTTAGCCTCATTTAACATTTTTTTAGAGCAAGAGTCATAGTGAGCACCACCCTGACTCTCGCCCTTCCAAGGATCCAAAAGAGAAGCTCTTCTATACCTCTAGACAAAACCAGGGTTGTTCTGGTTTATTGAGTTTGTATGGGGATGGGGGTAGTCCAGAAGGCAATGGAGAGAAAAGTGACATGGAGATTGGTTTCCAAACAATGGGGTAGCACGCATCGACCAAACAATAAAAACATGTGTCATATGGGTCATCAACCCAGAAAGGACAATCAGATGAAATATAGCAAAGACTGTCAGAATTCAGTCAAGGGTGAAAATAGCCAAGACTGTCCTATTAAATCCAAAGGATTAGTTGTAGAGTAGGTCCAGAGGGCAGGGCATGTCCAGAGAACCAGATGAAGTAGTCATGAAAGAGAAGTAAAAGATGTTTTTGTTATTAGGCTGTTTCAGCGAACAACTCAGCCTCCATCCCAACCTGTTAACATAACTCCAGATGTACAAGGACAAAGGTTTTAGAACAGTGTTTCTTTGAACTTAGCAATTTTAAGATGTGTGTGGATTTCAGCATGCTGCCTGGGGAATTCTGAGAGCTGAAGTTCACACATCTTAATGTTGCTGAGGTTAAGAAAACCTCAAACACTGCATTAGAGGCAGCATTGATTAGCTGTGGGATGACTTCATGGTGAAGATGAAAATAGGATTTGAAGAGTTCCAAGATGGACACAAAAAGAGCAAAGCTAGCATAAAGTGATGTGCATTTCAAAAGAAATATCCTAACTTCATCAGCATATTTGAAAAATTAAAGCTGCCAGTATCTAATCAAGAAAGTTATCTTGAATTAGATAGTTCAGTGAAAACTAATTTAAACCCCATTAGGAATTTTCTCCAGTAAAAATGGAAATACAGATGACTGGATATCATTCCAATCTCATTGGGTAGCATTTTATTAGAAGGGTTCAGAAGTACTCCTAATTTAATGATACCCGAATAGTGTTTAAAAATGCAACTTTCAAATTGTGAATTATGAGGAAAATAAAATGAAATAAAATGTCTTTATAAATATGTATAAAGCTGTACCATTATCACACATAAAATTATTATTGAGAAGTCCACTGAGGTTTAAGAAACCTTAAAATAATGAGCCTTAGGCTGATTTTATTACCCGGTTTGAGGAGAATTTTTTATTCAATTATTTGGGATACCACTTGATTTCCAGTGATTCTTGGAACAAATTTTAAAGATCAGCTGGATGGATGAAGCTTTTGGCCAACCTGGGTTTTGGGGACACAAATGGGTGTTGGAGGTTGCCAAGTGATCCATTTTCTGTTCTAGAGAATTTCAAGATGTAATAATGTAAAGATATACTGTTTCTTCACAGGCTTGTCCCCCTGTGTCTCTTGATGTTTGTACCTTGAGGATGCAGCTTTTTATAGGGCTGAAAGCCATCTCTCACTTCAAACACCATATCATCATTTTGACAAAAGCAGATTCTGAGGACATTGTAGAGAAAAAAACACTTTCACGAAGACTCCTGTAAGCATAAAAGTTTCAAGTTTTGGGGTGGAGGCAAGATTTTGATGTTTGGGACCAGAAGGAGATCATTCAGCAACTGATCATCTGGAACATATATTCTTGCCTTTCTGTTGCTATTGAAAGAATTCTAAAATAGCTGATAAAATTATTATGGTTGTGTAAACTTAACATTCACAAATGCATATGTATCCTTTCAGTTACCGAAAGACTGATAACATCAAACCTAAGATTCCCCCAGAATCTGAACCTGGATGGAATTTGTATATTGTGAACACAACTTCAACTCTACAACTCTACAAAGAAATGGTACTGTGCTATTCTGCATTTATTTTATTGACTTACAGAAATAGGATAATGTACTGTGGCCTAACGTGAACCTGAAAGTGACCCCCTTTTTTCTGCTTTAGGTAGAATACAGCAAGACCTATGAAAATGTAAGAACAGAGAGTTGTATTCATCTCTTAAGCGAGGCTCATTTGCTAGTCAGAACAGCTTTAATGGATCCTGTTCTGAAAGACTCGGAGGAGAAGGAAGCTCTCCTAGCAGCATTTCATGAGAGTTGTGCTCTTCTTGGAGACTGTTACAGCAGGTCGGAATATTTTGTGCAAGAAAAATCTTTATTCTGATCATATCACAGGGAGGAAATTATACTGGGAACTTCATTGGAGAATTGTCTTCTTAAAGACCATGCACTGCCTTAGAGGTCACCTTTGATTCAGGATTAGCACTACTATGTTCTTGTCTTAAGGAAGATAAATAATCTTTGTACGTCTTCAGCTTAGCTAAAAGAAATAAGGGAGAATAGGTCAGCCCAGATATATATCTTATCACACATACATCCACAGTGTGTGTGTGTGTGTGTGTGTGTGTGTGTGTGTGTGTGTGTGTGTGTGTAAATGGAGGATTTCAGCTGATTTGGACTGCAAGTCCCATAATCTTTAATGATAGCAGAAAATGGGAGTCAATTCATTTTGAGGATACAGAATGTCTAAGAAAATAAAGGACATGGCAATCAATCTTCCAGTCCCCATCTTTTTGTTTGCTTTATATAGGATATGATTAAGAAGCAATTTGAACTTCTGCTTTCAACTGCCCACATTTTTATCAAAAGGAGTTTTCTCTTATAAGTCAGAACAATACACACAGAACTTAAAAAGCTTTGCAGTTAACCTAGCTTGCCTTCATCCCCATCTCAACTTCTATTCTCCTTGCTCTTTTCCTAATTTTGTATTGTGGTCTGTACTTATCTACCTTAAGAGCATGTGCTAAATTTGAAGAGAAAGTATGAAGTCTGACATTTCCCATTCTAATGGTTGAACTTAATATTCTGTAAGCTATTTTCCATGTCCTGGTTTTCTTCAGAGGTCTTTGAATTTCATTTGCTAAAATTAAAGTTAAAATCACATTTAGAGATTGTGGAGGGAGATATACAGCCTGGAAAAGACTAAATTTTAAATTACGTTAAAAAAATTATAATGAGCTAAATTATAGCCACATTTATGAAAAAATCGTGCTCTCTTCTTACTAAATAAACCTGATCCATTAGCTATGTGCCTGTAGTTCCAGCACAAGACTATTGTAAGACTAACTCTAATTTTAGTTACCCATACAGAGAGATGTTTATTAAATGGATTTTAATGTCTCTTTGTTGACTTCTATGCTTTCAGATTTGATACCAAAGACTTCCATCTTGCACTCCCTTACTATAAAATGTCCAGCCTTTCTATATCTGACATTCTGAAGCGAGTAGCATTTGGAGATAAAACACAGAAGTATGAAAAAGGTTTTATATTCTACTTGCAGCACTCCTTGTATGAAGACATAGATGAAAAGCTAAATGAAGTAAGATGATGGGTTTCTTTACTTGTTCTTTCATACATATAAGAAGGTTCATGTCTTGTGTTGATTCTTTTCTTCCACTCACAATAATGAACAAAGTCAATAGAGTAAATAAAGCATTTAAGAAAATGAGTGGGACTAACTCCTGTTACTGTTGGCCACCAGAATGTTAAATAAATATGCAGGGAAACTAACTCAATGTTTCCTCAGAAATTAGTCCTGTTGAATTTAATCCTTGGTAAGTGGATTTAGGACTGCAGCCTTAAACAGTGAATAGGTGTTCTGTTATAAACTGAGAAGCTATACTTCCCTTGTGCTGTTCATAAAAGAGAGCCAGTTTAGGATAGAGGCAGTTCTTGACTTACAACCAGTCACTTGGCATTTTTTCCCCTGAAAACTGGTGTTTATCTCCATTTCCATTTCAAATGTGTATTGCAGGCAGTGGGTTTGCTTAACAGCCACAGATTTGCTTAACAACCACAGTGATTAGCTTATCAATCACTGCAAAAAATGTCATAAAATCAGCCTGATCATTTGATGACCTGTTTAACAACCAGCAGGAAATATAATTATAATTCTGGGTTCAATTATGGTTTTAAGTTGAGGACTATCTATATGGCTAAGGCACTTGGCTAGAAACCAGGAGGAGACCATGAGTTCTAGTCCTGTCTTAGCCACAAAAACCAGCTGAGAGACCTTGAGCCAATCACTCTCTCTCAGGCTTAGGAAGTATGCAATGGCAAATCATTGCTGAAATCTTATCAGGAAAATTACAGGAACTAATGCAGGCAATTGCCAGGAGTCAAGACTCACTTGAAGGCATCAAAAATAAAAATCATTCTTGAGAAGTCTATTTCCTGATGACGTGATCTATTTCAAAGGGCTGACAATTGTCCAGGATGCCTTTGAGAGTGTTCTCCTCTCCCACAAAAGCAAGAAATTCCACTGGCGTAATAGAGGACTTCCCAGGATAGTTTATATTTGGCAAATCTCCTGGGAATGGCTGCAAATCCTCCAAAGGTTACGTATTTTGCCCAAGTAAGTAGACAGGAAAAGTTGGATCTTGAAAGAACTGTTGCAAATTATGAGCATTTCATGATTCAGGGATCTACCCAGTTCTCTCATGAGCTACTTCACATTATTTTTGATATTTTATTATGACCTTTTAGAGAGTTTGATAACCGCTGATTACATTTATGCCTTGTGTTATACATAAGATTGTAACAAGAACTAGATTGATATATCTGTTTGCATTTTTAGGACGGGGCTGCAAAAGTGCTCCAGATATTCCACCATGCTGAGCCAAACCAGATACCCCATATCCTCTGCAGTCCTTGCATGAAGAATGTATGCCCTGAAATGGCAATGAAATATCTGGAAATGATAGAAAAGGTGGCGCCATCTGTTGTGGTCACATTGGCCAAGGCTTCAGTGGCTCTGAAAAAGGGGGATTGGGATGGATCTAAAAAGGAGCTGGACAGCCAAGCAGAGGTACAGATCATTGGGGGATACATATCCTATGTGTATACATACATACACATCATTATAGCACAATAGAGGTAATTAAGATAAGCTTTATTGTCATTTTTATGCTGTGGCACGATAGCACACAAAATGAAATTTAGTTGCCCGCTCTCAAAGTGAAACACATACATGACACACACCTAAACATACTATGAACAGCATATGTATAGGCCCACATGCCTACATATACATAGCAAATAAATATTAAATATTGTCCATCTTGAATATATAACGGAAGGAGGAAGCTTGAGAGTTCACAAGGTTAATGCTGTATGGAATGAAACTATGGCTGAATAGTTTCTGGATGTTCTGCTTTGAATACCACGAAGCCTCCTCCCTGAAGGTAACAAAGAAAACAAGTCGTGAAGAGGATGTGTAGTGTCCCAGATAATCTTACGGACCCTGCTCAAGCAGCGCTTCTGTGCTATGTCCTGGATGGGAGGAAGGGAACTGCCAATGTTCTTTTCTGCCATTCTCACCACTCTCTGCACCGCCTTCCTGTACCAACATTCTGCTAACAATTATGTTTGGAAGTAGATCTTCCATGAAATTTTTCCTCCCTGCAGACATTTCAGTCTGTTCACTGTTTGGAGAAGAACAGAGGTACAAGAGCAGAGCTCCCATCTGCAGACTGAAGGTCCTAGACCCCAGTATCTCAGACAAAGGGGAAAAATCCCCGTTGTAACTATTCCTTATAGCGCAACATTCTAGGTGGACCAATGTCTTAGCATGGTAAGTGGCAGTCAGGAAGTGAGAAGGGTTTGTCTTGGCATTCAGTCCTAAGCTTGAATGAATGATTCCTTTTTTCACGAGGGGAAATTTCCTTTTAGATATAGTATTTTTACCATTCACATTGTTAGAGAATAAAGATAGAAGTTATATTGCAGAATAAGAGATTTGATGGATGAGTTTACACTCTAGTTATAGCATTTTTCAGATAAATATAATATCCCTCCTCTGTTTTACATTGCTCACATTTTTGTTAGTTTTCCCTGTTCTAATGACCTCCAGATGTCTTGAACTGAAAATAGTGTAACTCCAGACCAAAAGTGCCTTTATGGGGGTGATCCACCACATCAGCAGAGTACCAGGTTCAGTATGGATGTTTTAAGTATCAGAAAGGAATTGTGTACTTCCACGTGAAACAGCATCTTTTTGCTGCAATCTTATTGGCATTCTTTCTCAAAGAAGCTTATCCTGAACATCTGTGCATAACATTCTCTACATTTTCTTGGCAAAATCTAGTCTGTGGGATTGAACATGTTTTTGTCTCATCACACATTGCTGAGGCTCAGAGAGGTGGAGTTAAATGAAAACACTAGGTCCTGTTCAATGAGCAGCAGGAATTGAGAACAATCTTTCTTCACATCCTTTCCAATAAGACTACTTCTAGTGGATATATTTACAAATAATAATTGCATTATTTGCAAATCAGTTTTTAATTCTACAGTTTTCAGGTCTTGGACTGAGGATGAACTTGATAGAGCTCATTTAGAGCTATTGCTAGTGACTGTGTTAATGTTAATTCGAAATGTATTTAATCTGCTTTCAGCTTTATGTGTGTAAATCTAATTAGTTGTGACTTAGTAAAGCATGATTAAAATATCTGTCAGTACAATGTGAGTGTAAACCACAGCAATGAATGTGTCATGGCTTGATCATTTTGTAAAGGAAAGCAATGAAACATTGAGTCCCTTAGCTTGTTTACCATGTAATATCCATTGACATTAGGAATACCATCTGCCCCTGGTCTTTTGAAATAAATATGGTCGAGGCATATATTTTTGCTAGATTTTTTTTTAAAAATTGAAAAAATAAATAAATTGGCTACCATTCAAAATGTAGGGTGGAACCACTAGCTAGATCTTGTATTTTGTCTGCAGATGAAATTGGTATGTGGTTTTATTCGGGAGCCAAGACTTCTAAAACAGCACATTAAAGGACAAATGTACCCAACTGAACTTGCTTTGTACCTGAAAGAGACCAGACCTGGATTTCTCCTAGCTTCATTATTGGCTTTACATGAGAATAATAAAATGGAACTGGAAGAAGCAGGCTCTTATATCAAGGTTTGTTGTGCACCAATTTTTGCTCTTTTTATTTAAATATTTATTTAGGAAATTTATATGGCACCTACTCACTCATGATGACTCTAGGTGTCTTAAAAGTAATAAAATCACAGTATAGAAAATAAAATAAAAAACATAACTCCTACCATTCTTATAGTTAAGATCTATCAAAATAGTTCTGTTTCCAATCTATAGACTTTATGATTAAATGATATATAAAAGTTGGAGTCATTTTTTTCTCCTACTATACGAAAGAGAAGTATAAAAAATTCAATAGTCTAATTCATGTAATAGACAATTAATACAGCCAAAGATTGATTTGAATTGCTGTCACTGAAAAGCATGGCTTTTAATGGGAAAATGGTATAGAACTGAAAATAATAAAACAATATCAATTCTAAGTGTGGATTTTTTTTCGGGAAAATACATCTATTCTTTCCTAATTTTGTATTTATAGGTGAACGTAATAATATGATTCATGCATGTCAGTTAACCAAAGTAAGGCCTGTTTCCGGTTGAAGAATGAACCCACCAATTAAAGCTTAGCAGTATTTAAAACAAACTGTGATTGAATGTTGGAGTGAGCAATGTTTGATAGTCAGTGACCTCTCCAGCTTTTGAGGGGAAAAGAGCTGCAGTGATACATAGTGCAAGTAATTCCTTTTTTTATATATTTTTGGAATGCAGATGCTGACTGGTAAAAATGAAGATGCTGTTCCCCAATTCTTGGTAGACTTCTGGGAAGCTTTGCTTGTAGCATGTACTCAGGAAGAGATTGCACAGAAATTACATTTTAAACTTGCTACACAATATATTTGGAGACTATCCAGAAAAGAGCTTCCTGACACTGAGCCTCTAAAAACCACTGAAGATTTGGTAAAGTACTTTGGTTAGGGAAAAGAGACAGAGTGTACATCAGAATAGCAAAGCAATAGCACCTAGGCTTATATACAGCCCCATAGTGCTTTACAACACTCTCTGAGCTGTTTACAGAGTCAGCATATTGCCCCCAACAATCTGGGTCCTCAGTTTATCAACCTTAGAAGGATGGAAGGCTGAGCCAACCTTGAACGGTTCAGGATCGAACTCCAGATTGTGAGCAGAATTAGCCTGCAATACTGCATTCTAACCATTGCGCCATCAGGGCTCTTGAAACCATTTTATGGGGGGGAAACACAGTTGATCAAATCCATATCACAAGCTAAATAAAACCAGGTTAGAGCTATCAGATCTAGTCTGCAAAATCTATACAAGCAGTAGTTGGGAGCAGAGAAAGATAATTTTAAAAAAATTACTCTGCTTCTATCTATTGATGGTCTAGATTTTTGCAGTTTAGGTCTGTTAATCCTGACTTAGTGAAATGTGAACTTTGCACAAATATATAACGCAGAACATTAAAAAGTTCATCATAAATGTCTTGTGTTAGTGATTTGCCAGCCCTCTATATCAAAAGGATTGTTCAGTTGATAGTAATGAAGGTCCTCTTCTTCAAACCTAGTTTTTTTCTTTGTATAGAAGTCATAGAACAGTGATTTTCCTATATACAAAGAGCTTCATCTCTTAACAGTGAATTAAAAATTTACTGTTCATGAAGAACACTTTTTTATAAATTGTACTTATTATAATCCAAATTGCTTTTTCTTGTGGCCTTTGGAAATAGAAAAAATAAAGTATTTATTTATTTTTCACATTTTTGAACCACCCATCTCCCTTGGAGATAGACTTTGGGTGATATACTGTTTTTATACTTTAAGGTTTTATTGTATATCAAAATTAGAATTTTGGAAGGATGATTAAACACTGTTAAAATTAGTTAAAAGGCAAAGGGGGGCTCTGGGCACACCAGTCAGCTTCATGGCTATGTGCTTTCCTAGGTTTCTCACATGAGACCACAGTCCATATCTTAACTCCAGGAAAATGGAGGCCTGCCTCACTTCCGGGGGAAGAATATTCCATAGCACAGGGGCAATGGCAGAGAAGGCTCTCTTCCTAGCCCCAATCATTTGAAATTCTTTAACTGGGTCTGCAACATACGTTCTCTGCCTGATTGGGTGGGATGGGCCAGTGTAATTTTTTATTTAAAAATAAAAACTACAGCTTGAATTCTTGTACACTACATGATAATTGTCTTGGTTGTATGGTTTGTAGTCATCTGGCCTTATAAACTACCCATTTTTGCAAGACAGTTCTATACCAAGTTTATTTTGCACAGTTTGAAGAGAAAATTGGAACTAGATTTTGGTAGGAAACATTTTTTTTAAAAAAAAATAATTGCTAGACATGAATTGCTGGTATGGATTTTCTTATTTTCCTACAATGTGCTTCCATCTGTATTAGAGATTTCTATGTAGCTTGGGCAGCACAGACAGTATTCTATGATCTTACTAATGTAGCAAAGGGAAATTGGGCTGTGTAACTCTTTGCATAGTTTAATTTGAGAAAAAAATGATATATTAAATCCACAGATACCAGCAATAGAGGATACTTAAGAGAATTGATGCTGTTATGAAATTGTTATTTATCTGTCTAAATGCACAATTAAAAATGTCTAATTATCAAAGGCTTTGCATTTCATAAGGAAATAGTGCAATATCAAATAGATTATTGTTATTTTTAATTAAGTAAAGTTGATTATCTTTGCAGTAAATGTTAAATGAGACTAGAAAGCTGAATGTAAATATGCTTGCAGTGCAAATGACTCTTTGTTTTTTTGCAATAACTTTTGTTTGGTGGTTTCAGATAAATTCCTGCAAGGATTATGGACTTATATTTTCTTGGATTATATTCATGATGTCGTTAGTACCTCTTCCTGATTGGAATTCATGTGATGACCTTTCAAAATTACAAGTATGACATATGTTCACACACATGGTCTCTCTCTCCCTCCCTCCCTCCCCCTCCCTCCTTCCCTCCCTCTCTCTCTGGATTATGAAAATACTCTTCAGAGCCCTTGACATCTGTGCAAGTGTAGGCCAATTACACTCATATAATAGGCAATCTACTTCTGGAATGAAGAGGGATAGAGCTACCAATAATATATGTGATAATAAATTTCCCCTATTCTATAATCAATAGGTTTATGATTAGAGTAATATAAGGAAATAAAGCAGTAGGTGAACCTTGAAATATTGAGATGAATAGTGGAAGTCCATGTTCCTAACATCTCGGTGTTAGGTTTCAACATAGGTATACTAGATTTAGAAGTTCATTTTTAACTTTTTTAAAAATGTTCCCTTAGTGAACGTACAGTGTCCTGCCATGGAGGAGATGGATGGCTGCAAGTGTTGTGCAAGAGATAAAACCCATAGATCCAGCCTCTTTCTCCTCACATTCCTTAAAATGTTTGCATCCCAGGGACAAATGATTGCCCGAAACTGAAAGAAGTCTTCTGCAGTCACACTAACAATTTCAATAAGCCTTCCAGCCTCAAATGCTGAGCATATAACCAACTCCTTACTTGAGTAATCTCTGGCTCTTCCCTCCCAGCATAAGGAGACAGCTCTCTTTTCTTCCCAACCAGGCACCATAGAAGGATGGGAGAGTTGGTTTATGCAGGCCTGGTAAGGGTAATCAAGCAGGTGCTTTCTCTGCATGCTTCTCTTTGTCCTGTTCTGGCATCTACTGTCTCCCTCAACCTTCACCCCAACTTTCCTCCCCCTCCCCCCAACTGCTCTTTCTCCAGATCAGCGCTGAGTCTGCAGACATTCAAAATCTGGTGCTGTGGCTTACTCACAAGGATGCTGGTGTTTTCCCTTCAGCACAATCTCCTTCAAAAACTCTGTGTCCTGAGACACACACACCTCACACACTGAAACCAATTCTGAAGATATAATACTTTGCATCAATATGAAAGTATCCTGGTATTAAACAAGGAAAACTGTTCTAGACTGAGCAAAATAGTTATTGCTGGCTATTCTTTTACAGACTAGCATCAAATAGTAACAGAAAAGGAAGACTTAGCGTCTAAGTCAAATTCAGATTTGTAATTGCTTCAATTCTGTACTGTCTTAGTCAACCTTGCAGTTTTTAAAGATGAAAACCTCAGTGAGAGCTATAACTTTTAAATCTTTAAGTTCAGAAACTTCATATCAAAATAAGTTGCTCAATTTTTTCCCCTGTTTTGGTGTCACTTTCCAGACCTACAGTAATACGTCTGTTCTCCTTTCTGCAGTCTCTCTTATGCAGTCCATCCTTCAAAATATCCTCCATTCTCTCATTTGTGAAGAATATTCCGGAAGATTCTATTTCTGGTCTGAGCATACATGTTCTTTGTGATACATGTTTAGGACAGCATGAAGCAGCTATTGACAAACTTCTGGATAGGTGCCCTGAAGCTGTCATACCTTATGCCCAGCATGAGCTGAGGGATGAACATCAGGTGAGCGTTAATAATCATAGCTGTCATTTTTTTTCCTGTCCTCCTAAAATCCAAACCATTGCAGTTTTACAGGAACATTTTAGTACATCAGTTCCTCATATGTAATTTTATTGTACCATATCTAGTCAATAGTTTTAAAACTGAATAAAGTGACCCCATTATATTGAATGTGGGAAATGCGTAACTTCTATTTTGTTAAAATAGTGAAATGGTGCAAAATTTTGAAAATTATAAAGTATTTTTTATTATTTCCTCAATGTAGTTTCCCCAACCTGGCATTTGCTTGCCTTATCATATCTCATACTGTAACGTGATCGTGTTCTCCTGAAATATAAATGTATGTCTTTGATATTTGCTGGCTGAATAAATTGTGCAGGAGTTTCTTAATAATAACCACATACGTAGGTTATGCTGTCAATAGATCATAATTGTGTTTGGAAGTATATTGGGTTACTAATCCTGTGTATGCATTTTAAGAATCAGCAGGAAGCCCTGTATGTTCTAACTTTGCCCAACCTCAGTTGTTTTGAGTCCATGCTTCTTAAATTTTCTAACCAGTAAAACCAGCAGACTCTCAGATTGAAAAAGGCCACTGTAGGCAATGCTCACTGAAATTTGTAGCTCTAAAATGAAAATGGAGCAATATAATTATGAGGGGTCCTTGGTGCTCTCTGAGCTTGCTTGTTTTCTTGCAGATGTTCATTACCCAAATATCATCAGTGCTAGTCATTGTATTTATTCCATTTAGACAAACAGTGCCTTTTCAGAACCTCAGAATAACTACCTGAGGTTCTGAATTACTCCAATAATTTAGGTAGGAGACAAGATGATAAATAATATTCACCCATTATCGCAGGCAGTTGAATGTCACTGTCCTTCCCCAATGCTCTTTGGCACTTCGAATGGCACTAGAGGGAGCTCGCATCCCACTTCATTGGTTGATAGATCTTGAACCTCTCCTGAATGAATCACATCTTGAACACAGGAGCAGCAAGTCTGGCATATTTAAAGGTTTGCTATTTAACATGCTCACTGCCATGCTTTTATGAGTAAATATAAGCAGCAGCAGCAGAAGAGTTGGATTCCTTCAAGAATAACACTCTTGATTTTCTATCTGGATCTTATTTTCTGACTGGCTTTAGGCTTTGTGGTGGAACAAACTTCTTCCCGAACTCTGTAAACGAATCAGACATGTTGGTGAAAACTACCCTGTATTTCTGTCATCACTGCAAGGTAACAAAAAGAGTTTTTATAGCACAGAGCTTTTGCGGTGCATAGAATAGCCTTTCACTCTCAAGAGGATGTTGTGGAGTGTTTACACTTCAGTGACTACATTGAAGAACTGGATTCAATGCAAATCACACATTTTTGTTAGATGCAGACCACAAGTAACAATCTTCAAGGAGCAATGTTTGCTCATTTATTTATTTATTAAATTTTTACGCCACCCATCTTAATCCATGTTAAAAGTTGGTGGAGATATGGGCAGTACTCAATTTACGAACACAGTTGGAATCAGAATTTCTGTTGGTAAGCAAGGCAGTTGTTAAGTGAGTTGCACCCAATTTTGCTACCTTTATTCGCCACAAATGTTAAGCAAATCAGTACAGTTGCTAAGTGAATCAGGCAGTTGTTAAGCGAATCCGGTTTCCTACCCCCACTGACTTTCCCAGAAGGTGGCTGGGAAGGTTACAAATGGCAATCAGGACTTTGTAAATACATACCAGTTGCCAAGCTCTCAAATTTTTATCACTTGACCGATGCTATGGATTTTGTAAGTGCAAAGATCAGTTGTAAATCACTTTTTTTCCAGTGCTGTTGTAATTTTGAGTGATTACTAAATGAAAGATTGTAAGTCGAGAAATAGCTTTACTCAGGAGTATTAAACACAATGTTTGTGTCCTTTTTCTCCAGAAACATTATCAATCATTGCCGCGGCACTGGAATTGAGAGACTTCCTTAATGTTTTACCTGAAGATGGGAATGCAGCATTCTTCTTGCCCCACTTGCTTCAGTGCAGCAGAAGAAGATTGGTGACTTAATCATAAGGAGAAGCATCAGCCATTTTGGATTGTTCTTATGGGGTGCAAAGTACTCAAGTGAACAAAACTTCATGATGCAACTATTACCTTAAAACTTTAAATGCTGCATACTCCAGGCATAGTCTCCTGTATATGGGAAGAGTAGGGTTTGATGGATCTCCAAAAATTGTCATCCGATGTGTGGTAGGAGTACAGTACAGGTAAACTGGCGATTCTTAGCCTTGGCAGCATGGTCTGGACTTCAACTCAGAAATACTGAGCTAAACACATAGAGGAGATATCAGTAATATGCACCCTCATCCCTAGCCTCTTCTATATTAAACTTTGAAGCTTCCCAAAAAGCACTGCAAAAAAGCAGCAATGACTCTAGATTATTTTGGTGAGAGACAGAATAGGTGCATTAAGCCTATATAAAAATAAATCTTGTCCCTCAAACAAGTGATAACTGAGCCTTTCTTCCATATTCTCCCCCTATCAAAATACCTTTGATAAGGGTCATTATCTTATCCTTGCTGCTTGGGATAGGTTTTAGAAAAGTTTCACCACTCTAAACTGATGGTGGTGCATGTGAGCTGACTAGAAAGCACATAAAGTTGTGAAGGAGCCTTTCTAAATAAATAGTGTGATTGTCATTCAGGGCTTTTTTCTAAACATCAGTCATATGTGTAATGTTTAACTTGTTCAGTAGGAATATTTGTTTCTCGTGGCTGCTAGGACAGAGAAAAGAACAATTTCACAAGAATTCTAAGTAGAGCCAAAAGTTTCAGCAGATTGGCTCCCGTGCAGACTATTTGTGTTGCAAACAATGAGTTTCTTCAAGTTTTCTAAAAGTGAATTAGATTAGAAACCAGATTATGGAGACAATTTATAAAGTTGGCCTAGCAAATATCACAAAGTCCCAACATTAACAATGACAAAGATTGTTACTTTATCTGCCTTTAATTTTTCCCATCTCTGCAGTTGTAATGAGTCAGACGTCATTTTGTCATATTCATATTAACTTTTGAAGAATCTTCAAGACTAGTTTATTTTGAAAGAAGACACTTAAAAAACAGAAAAGTTGTGAAATTAGAAATAGAAAATAATGTTCTATCGATCATAACTAAGATAGACTTCCATGCAAAAGCATTCCTCTAGTTTTATTTTAATTATGTTCAGTAGGGATTTTTAAAAAAATATCTGTCAGTGTTTGGAATCATGGAGCTCATCTTATCACAGTCGAACCATTTTTCCAATTTGAGAATTCGGCCAAAGTTCATAATTTTGTTTGTCTGGTGTCACTGCTGTAAATGACAGAAAGTGAAAGTCAGTGGTTTTCAAAAGAACATTTAAGCTAATATATATTTTATATTTTTATTATAGCTACAAAGTATATATGTTCTTAATTTCTCCCTTTCATTCATATAACAAGGAGTAGAATTTTAAGAAACTAGTGCTCTAAAAGTAACTGTCTATGCTAAAACTAGGCAAGGTGGTATACTCCAAATATTTTATCTCCCATAAAACCCAGTAGGCATGGCTTTGAACTATAAGTGCTGTAGTCCAAAACTCCTGGTAAATCATCAAGTTTCATACATATAGTGTAGTTTCTGAAACCTGACTTTGTGGATAGGTCCAAAGAGAAGATATATATTTGCTTGCAGGCACCAGTTTAAGTAGCACGTTTTATCCAGGGCTACTATTTCAAACATGGGGTACTATATGCGTATTACTTATTTTCACAGTTTCAGTCCTTTCCAGAATGTCAATGGAAACAAATTTAAGATAAGATAGATAGATGATAGGAGAGAGAGAAAGAGAGAGAGAAGAGAAAACACATAGGGATCCAAATTTCTTCCAATAGAATGAAACAAATACAATATGCAAATATTAAAGAGATACAGCTTATCAGCATTATGAGATTAAAAATTGTACCAGTTTACTTGAATAAACACACCTTCATTAGAGAGATAAGGGTTGCAGTATTTAAAATGTTGGATTTGGACTGGAGTTAAAACCGCTGTCAACTCCAGCTCGACTATCCAAATAAAGTCCAGGATTTCTTTCATTTCTGAAGATCTTACTGGTTTATTGAATACATGACGTGGTATAGGCGAAGGAAAACTAACTCTAAAATTTCAAGATCTCTAACCAAAGCATATAATGACATTCCCAGCCAAGCCTCCCAGATGTCCATGTAGTTCATGTGAACACCTTCTCGTTGTTTGAGAACCTTCTATTATCTTCTTCCCCATAGTTAGAATGTCCTCAAAAAGTTTCCATACATCTGTGTTTCAACAAACATCTGCAGAACTGGAGAGGTTTTGTTTTTCTAACTAACCCATTCGAAGCCTTATCTCCCCCCCCTTACACAAATAACAAGATGAAAATAATAAGGCATGTAGCTGCCAAGTTTTCTCTCTTGACATGCTGCCCCCTTGAGAGAAGAAAGAACCTGGAAAAAATAATAAAATAAAACACATAAATTTACCACTGTTTCATAGACAAAGTCCCTTCCTTCACTGAGGTATTTGGAATGGAATTTTCTTATTAGCCTATCTGTTCTAACATTTGTAACTGCCACCCACTGCTTCAGCTAAGGGGTATCCTTTCCATTTTAGTCGATACTGAAGTTTCCCCCTGCTATATCTAGAATCTTAAGATTTCTTCAATTTCATAATGCCTTTCCCTCGTAACTTGGAAGCCGAGATGATTTTCCAATTGGTCTCAATCTGGAACCTTGAAAAGGCTTCAATAAGCTACAATGAAACACTGGATGTATCCATTTAAATATGCTTGGTAGCTGTAATTTTATGTAATGGGGTTTATAATTCCTATGATGGTAAAAGGATCTATATATTTTGGTCCTAGTTTTCTACTTGGTATTCTTAAATTCAGATATTTTGTGGATACGTATATTTTATCTCCTATTTCAAACACTTTTTGGATGGCTCGTTTCTTATCTACCTTTTTTTTTTTACTGTTTTGTACCTCCAGAGCTTTGCGCCCCCCAGGCCAGGTGCTTTTTTTCATAAATATTTTATTAATTTTCTATTTTTACAATCAAGTGCCTAATAGACAACGTGATGACTGAGTCCATTAGTGATTCCGTGGTACATGTAAGCTTCTTCAAACTAAATCCAATATTACACCCTCCAGTACATCTTCTCTTCTTCTGGTAATAGACATTTTTCCTCAGTAAGCAAATATAATTCTTACTGTTGTGAGTAAATATACAATTGCCTATCAACATTTGTTACATTTTTCTAATAGTGTCAATAATATCAGTTTAGAATATCTTTCCTAACCAAAGCATATCTTAATTGCATTTGCATTCAATATCCATTTATTCAGTCTATATCCTATTTTCGCTTTTTTCAATTTTAATTCCCCATCCATGTTCAAAATATCCCAATCATTTATAATTTCAGAACAAGTTATATTTGAGTAACCCAAAGCTTCCCTTATTCAAAGTTCTTAGCATATTCTTATTTCCCTTTTCATACGAAGATATGATATTCTGATTACAAATCCTATCTATCTAGTTATAATAATACTTCTATTTCTAGCACACTATTCTTAACCATATTCAAACATCTTCATTGGTAATATAACATCCCCTCTAATAGGTCAAAGCTTCTGTTTCCTTCAGTCTTACACTAGCTTTCTTTCTTTGCCAACTAACTTTCCAAGTCAGTGCATTTGGATCATCAAATAATTCTTCCTCTATTTTTGTGTATATTATTTGAAACAAGAGAAACAATTTAATTAGAGTATTTTTGGAAGAACTAGCCCATTGTTATTCATTAAACAGCCTCCCCCCTTCAGTTCCCCACAGTCTGTTAACGGCTTCATCTTCCATTCCATCAGCTCTCCTTCCTTATCCTCCAGTATGTTCTGAAACCTTGGTTTGTAAAATGCCTTTTCCATTTTCAATATTATCGTCGTGTCTTCTAAGTCTTCATATTTCTTCCTTTAGATCCTCAATGTTTGTGTCCGCATTCTCTAGTTTTCCTTCTATTTTCTGGGTTGCTGGTTCCTTCTCTAGTTATTTTCTGAGTTTGTAGATTTAAATTAGAAAACTGTTCTTTTATCTCCTTTGTGTTATCTTTAATCTCATTATGAATTAAAGCAATTGTTTCTTGTATTAATTACAACATGAGAGAATTTCTTTCTGTGGTTCATCAGTATTTTCTTGGTGATATGGCAAACTGAGGCTTCTGGAGATAGATGTTAAGGATGGGTTTTTTTTACTATTTAGAGCTAAGTATGGAACATCCATTTTATTTTTTGTAAGTAGCCTTTATAAATTTATCCAATCAACTAGCTGCTCTTAAACCTCCCTAAGCAGATATAAGTAAAATTCAAATGAGAAAAATATCCTTTCTGTCCAGGGAGAAAAAAGAACCATTAAAGATTGTTTAACAATCAAGATTTATAATCCAAAGTGTTATATCAGGCAATAGTGTATGTTTTTTCTACAAGAAAATAGTTCCACAATACAGTTCTGAAAATCAGTATTTGTGTTCATAGTTTAGACAGGCCAATTTTAGAGCAATATTATCGTCTCTGCTACACAGATAAGCAGCCCCAAGTCTGTTCCTTTTTCTCAGCTGTAATTCTCAAAAGTAAAAGTTTCAGGGCCAGCCAAAATCTTATTTAGCTCTGGGCTTTGAGCCAGGTTTCTTTTAGGCATAAATAAGTTGTAGTGCTGTAATTCACTAGATGTCATCAACTCCGTTTTTCAGTTTTCAAATCCAAAACTTATATTGTAAATTTTTCAAGTCTTTCTTTTTTTAAAAAAGGTCTTAAAAACACTTTTAGTCCCCAAATTTCCAAGTCTCATTTATATATATATAAAAAAATTCCAAATTAGTCTTGTAGGTTTGTCCTTTTCCCCCAAGTAATTAATTCACAGCTTTCCTGAGGGAATGGGGTGGAAACTCCCTTTCCCTCCTCAGGGGGAGTGCTTTGGGCAGATTTTAAGGAAGAGGTCTTAAAATCATAACAAGAGGTTTAGGTCTCACCCAATTTCATCCATGTTGCTGTAAGATTGCTTGATAGTGCTTGTTGTCTTCCGTTGACAGCAGCTTCTGACTGGCTATGCGAATGTAGCCAGTCTTTCCCCCGCCGGGGAAAGGAGGGCTTCCTCAGATCAAACAGGGCTGCCACCCCCTCTCCGCGATCAATGAGGGTCCCCTCCTTGCTTGCCACCTCTATGGGCCAACTTTCGACCCTTTCCAGGGTCCCCCAGCAAGGCGAAATCAAACGCAAAAGACGGAGCCCTGTCTTCCTGCATCTGCTTTCAGCTGCACCATTGGTACTTGGATGAAACCCAGCACTAAGACCTTGAGACAATCCTATTGATTGGATGAACTGTCTCCAAAATCTTGCAGTGAATTGTATTCCTTGGTCTGATATACTGTAATTTGATTAGGCATTTCATGCAGCCTATATATATGGTGCACAAACAACTTGGGTAATTTCCTAGCTGAGGGAAGCTTGGGACAAGCTACAAAGTCTGCTTGTTTTTAGAATAAATTAACAATTGTTCATATAACAGTATTTCCAACACTCTCTGGTATTTCTACTATGAAATTGGTATTTCTTCCCAGGGTCTTTGAGGGTTGCCTACTGATTGTAATAAGCTGGGGTTTTCTCAGGTAACCGCTTCATTGATACACAAACCATGCAACTAGGTACATAATCTTTGATATCCTTTTTCATTTCTGGCCACCAAAATTGTCTTTTTACAAGATGAAGGATTTTTACAAACCCAAAATGACCGGCAGATTTTTCATCATGGGCCCAGCCTAACACCAAAATCCTTTATCTGGAACCGACTTTGAAACGTGTCCATGCCAGACCTTTTTTCATCATAAATTCACTTTTATGGATTTGAAACCAACTATCTTGTTCCATGCCCTCCTTAAATTTCTCTCTCAGTGGATCTAAAGTTAACCAGGGTGGGTTTCCCCAGCACTGAACCCCTTGCACTGGTGCAGCAAGCTGGCTAGAAGGGATTATAGAATTTATCACTTCATTCTTGGTACTTTTGTATTAAGGCATTCATGAAAGGGCATCAGTAACATACCACTTTTGTTTGCGTATGTAACAAAGACTAAAATTAAATTGATTAAAATATTAAGCCCATCTAATTTGTTTAGGAGACAATTTCCTTAGCGTCTTCAAAGCCTCTTAAGTTTTTATGATCTGTCCACGCTTCAAATGGAATTTTGCTTTCCTCTAGTCTAGAAATTGTCTCCACATTTAAGAGAGCCCAGTGAACCGCAAAAGATTTCCTTTTCCCACACAGCCCATCTTCTTTCAGTATACAATAACTTCCGAGAGGTATATGCATGCACATAGTTTTAATTCCCCCTTCTCATTTGTTTGTAGCAAGACTGCCCTCCCACTACGACATCACTAGCATTTGCTTGTATTACGAAAGGCTTTTTTGGATTCAGGTGCCTTCGCAGGGGTTCCTCAGCAAAAAGTCTTTTTAGGTTTTCATATGCTACTCGAAATTTAAAAGTCCAGCTTAATGGCTGACTTTTTCCGTTTTTAATAAGTTGGTTATAGGCAAAGCAATCCACGAATGTGGGCATGAACCGTCTATAGAAATTGGCAAATTCCAGGAAGCTTTGCCGCTGCCTTCGCATCCGGGGAGCTTCCCACTTCATTATAGCTTTTACTTTTCCTGAGTCCATTTCTATGCCTCCAGTGGAAACACAATATTCCAAGTAATCTAAACTGATTTGTAAAAATCACATTTTGATAATTTGGCATACAGTTGATTATCTAATAATTTTGTTAACAATATTCTTACTAATTTTCAAATTTGCAGGTTGAATGAGCTCTTCTGAGCTCTTCTATTTCTTTTGGTGTCATAGCATTTTTGGTTTAGGAAATTTGGCCCTGGAATTACTTCAATGGCACTGTCCAATGGCCAATGAAGGGGGAGAATATCCAATTCCTTTTCACTAAATACTTCCATTAAATCTCTGTATTGAGCAGACACTGTGTGCCCCAATGCCTTGGTTGCTTTTTGTATATTCCCTTCTCTCACTGTCACTTTCTTAACCACCAGCACGCAGTGACTAGCCGACGCCTTGTGTGGCTTTTGTTGATTGACTGCTCTGTTCCTTAATTGCCTTTTTTTTATTCCAATCTAGAAGTGGATTCATTTTCTTTAGCCAGGCTAAACCTAAAATCATCCTTTCAGTCGTTCCAGGGGCTACAATAAAACAAATGATTGCAATATGCTTGCCCAACTTTATAGTAACTGATTTGGTGAGGTAATTAGAAGATTCTCCTCTGCTGCCTTCCTGAGACCATTCACCCAAGTAGTTCATGGTGCTGGTCAAAGAACCTCTGTCTTTCTTCCTCTTCCAACAGTTTGAGGTTGCTCCACCATTCTGCTTCGGGCGAGCCCTCCCCCCAACAAGTCTATTTCTCCTGTCTGGATTATAATTGCCATCCTCTGGAGAGAAGTATCTTTGTGAGCTGACCCTTCCTCAGTCTTCTGTTCCATTGCAGAACTTAAAATGTACTAGCAATCCTGGGAGATAAACCCAGATAGGCTACAAAAATTATGAGAGCTAGTTTAATGTCAACCTCCAGCTTGAGTATCCAAAGAAAGTCCAGGATTTCTTTCATTTCTGAAGATCTTACTGGTTTGTTGAAAACATAACATGGTATAGGCGAAGGAAAACCAACTCTAAAATCCCAACCAAAGCATATTACAATGACATTCTCACCCAAACTTCCCAGATGTCCATGTAGATCATGCAAACACCTTCTCATTGTTTTGAGAACCTTTTGTTGTCTTCTTCCCCACAGTTAGAATGTCCTCGAAAAGTTTCCATACATCTGTATTTCAACAAATGTCTGCAGAACTGGAGAGGTTTCATTTCTCTAACTAACCCATTTGAAGCCTCATCTCCCCCACCCCCTTCACAAATGAAAAGATGAAAACACTAAGGTGTGTATATGCCAAGTTTTCTCTCTTGACAGCCCTATTTGATTTCTATAGTTTGGCATGGGAGATAAAATTCAGGGAATCCAGAAAAAAAAAGTTGGATAAATAAAATTATACTTAATTTCACTGGCCATTTAATGGGTCAATTTTTCCCAGCCACCTTGATATCATCCTCAAAATACCTGTCTAGCACAGCATTGGCTATACTGCATACTGCATATAGATTCCAGGAGATTAATTTCAAAGCCTAAATAGCACCAAATGGAAAAACGGTTGCATCTCAAGAGATTTTCTCCTTCCTTTCAAGCAAATTAATTAATATTTACCTTTCATTTGGGAGCACAGAGTAAGTAGTTTCCATGCCAGCATGGATGTGGTCAGTCACATGACAGTGCAGTAGCCATGTCCCAGGATATTTTGGCCACATCTCAACAGTCTGAAATGTCCCAGGGAACAGGTCATATACATCTGCCCGGAAAGTTCTATTGTACTTTTGGAGAGGGAAAAAAAAATAACCAATCATATATTTGTGTAGTTCTAATACTAATTAATTCATTGGAAGAATGCAACAACATGAATAAAGAGCATTGTAACATTTTAACTATTTTAACATATAAGCGCTTTCTAACTTAAGAAAACTCAAACACTTAAACATCTATGATTACGGACCTTCAATTACTACTTAAAGCCAATTAATGTTAGTAGAAAGTGGACCAAAGTTAAACCTGTTCTGTCCTCAAGGGAAAAATAATACTGCAGATATGGCAGTTGGATTGTTGGGAAAATAATAGACAAAGTTTTTCATCCATTTGTCAAAAAGTTGCTTTCAACTGAATTAGTATATAGTGTACAGAGTATACAATTTCCAAATTTACAAGGATGTAAACCTACGTATGTTAGGACACTTGCTAGTCACACTCATCCTTATCAGGCAAATGAAATAGACTATATTTGCTCCACTGCTAAAATCACGAAGGGAGGAAAGAGAAAGAAACATAAAATTGAGGGATAGAGTCTGGGTTTCAGTTTCCAATCAGCTCCCTAGCTGGAAACTATAAAACAATGGCCTGCCAAAATGGGCAGACTTAGGTTAACTGAGTTAGTTATCTGACTTAAGAAAGTTTTATGTGTTCAGTTGTCCTACATACTGCTTTCTCTCTTAGCTAAGTGTATGTACCTTCTTTTTAGCCCTTTCTTTAAAAATGGTTATTTTTACCTTGTAATCAAAGCTATGGCCATGGAAATGTGCGGTGTGCATATCAACTTCATTCCCCATTCCTAACAAGTACCAGTTTACTTTGTCTCCAACATGCATTGTAAGACCATGCAAGTTTCCAAACAGTCTTCCATTAATGGCTAAAAAGAGAAATATTTTGTTATAAAAGTGCTGTTTATTTCCAGTTAAGGATCTACATATCAATCTAATAAATTTAGTACAAAGATCAGGCTTTATCAAAAGCTTATCAGAAATCATTGTCCAAGATATATAGCTGGTCCATTAATTCAAATTGAGCTCAAAGATCAGAGCAACCTAAGAGTCATTCTTATTTGGACAATCTTCATGATGTGCATTCAACAACCAATGATTTATCCTCCCTCAATTGCAGAGTTTTGTCTCTGATATCAATAGGTTGAGCTTAGTATAGTTGGCACTACAGTGTTTATGTCAGGGGTGGACAATTAATTTTCTCAGTGAGCCACATGAGAAACCAGAACTCTTGTGGAGGCTACTGCCTTCCTCAGGCTAAACAAGATCAAACAGATTTCTGTATGTTCTCTATCCCAATCTTACAAATACAGCAGCTGTCCACTGCTAATAATGTATGTGTGCATGTATGCATGCGTGTGACACAGAACACAAAAAAGCATTTCTATCCATTTATGCCTTATGCAGTGCCACTTTAACTGATGTGAGATAACTATTATTCCAAAATACTGGAATTCCAGATCCAAGCATACCATGCATTTTATTGCTTTCAATGAATTCCTCATCTTCCTTGTTTACATCTCCCGGATTGGCGGAATGCAACTTGATATTCTCATCTAAATACCATGACTCATTTTCATCAAATACCAGAAAAAGGAGAGCAAACTGCAGAATTTTGGGATGTGGAATTACAGGGGAAACTTCCTTGCGACAGACAACAAGTGTTCCTATTAATCCACTATGGAGGTCCTGAAATCAAAAATAAAAATAATCACTTAGTATTATTACTAGGACAATATGCTTAGATAGCCACATGTATATATTGATTTTATGGAATCTATGCATGCTTTAATGTGAATCTAATCTTTTATACTAACATTCATTTTAAATGGAAATGTGTTTTCTGCTAAAACTGTTTGTGGTACTTTTAAGTTGCCCATCCCAAAAAAATCAAGTAATATATATTAGAACATTTCCAAATGTAGATCTTAAAATAACATTTCTGCTGATGTCATCAGTGTTGTTGACTTTTAGCATCCACATAAATAGATTTTCTTTTATTCCCCCAACCATGTTCTTCAGGTGTTCTAATGGTACGCTATTACCTTGGTAATTGAGTCCATCCACCTTGCCATTGCCTCTTTCCTTCTACTTTTCCCAGCATAAAAAACCTCAAGGGAGTTAGATATGATAATTTGTGCCTTGTCATTGTTCCTCAAATGAGCACTCTGAATTTATTTGTTTCTAAGATTGGTTACTATACCTGATATCATTAGTTTGATCTCTATATTTAACTGTAGTCCTATTGTTTCATTGGCTCACATTATAAGAGCTTGCAGATCATCTGTGTTTTCAACTATCAAAACAGAGTCATCAGAACAGTCTCCATCTCTCCTTTTAGAAAAAGTCCCCACTCCAGAATCAGTGAGATGTACAAGTCCAGTCCAGTTGCCTTTGTTAATCTTTCAGTTATTATAAAATTATAGAATGTTGTATACTTAATATATCAAGCTATTTTAGAAATACTGTCTCCCAAAAAAGAGAACAACTTTGACCATTGTCACTGTGAGTTTACCTTCACTCTATCCACAGTGGAATAATATGCCCAAGGAATACAAGTAGAATCTCCTTTCTCAGGACCAGATCTTGCTGGGATTTCCCAGATATACTCCTCGGTTGCACCTGAATGAAACATACATTGTAGATATGGATTTATTTTTGTAGATTGTTTTTCCCTTTATAATCAATGTTTTAAAAACAAGCAATGGAAGTGCTTTTTAGATAAATTTTGCAATCTTATGCCAGTGGAGAAAAGAAGTTTTGCTATACAAGCTAAATAAAAGAAGCAGGTGCTTTCTGTTTTACTTTTTTTTTTTTTAGTTTCTTCTCACACAAAACAGGATGGACTGCCTTCTGTTTCCCTTTGTCTTTCTGTGACATCTTGTTTGTAATCACAAATTTTAAAGTACTTATTCAAAACTAATTTTCTTAAAACAAGAACAAAACCTCTGATTTAGTAATTTTAGGACAATAATATTTTAAAGGTGTACTATTTTCTACAGTCCTATCTGCGATAAGGTCCCATTGAATTCATGTGGCAATGTCTCCTGAATAGATGGATGAAATTATATTGCAATATACACATGGTACGTCAAAAATGATATGAATACAGATACTATTTTTCCCTTTCAAATAGCACCAATGATAAAAGAATCAGATCCATGCTTTTGAGTAGACATCAAGGAAAAGCTGCAGAGAATAGCATTAACATTTGGCTCATGCATACACAAATAGAATGCAAAAAAGTATAAATTTCCTTTCCATGGAAACTCAATACACTCCAAATCCAAGCTTTTATAAATCATTACAGCTGATGACAAAATAGAATTGACAGAATTTTAGATTATGATATGATTCAGTCTTTCAACTGAATATACTACAAGTTCAATTATAACTAACCAAGGGTTAAACTTGGTTAATTCTTTGATTACAGATCATCAAACAACATAGCCTACAACAAGACTTAATGAAAACATTCTGGAAGAAGACAATGCAAACAATTTTATAGTGTGCAGAAAATAATATTCACAAAGTCACAAGGAGCCTGAGTCAATTTAAAAGTGCAACCTTTTCAATATCTATTTTTTTGGGTTTTTATTATCAACTCAGGACTGACAAATGAATTACTGTACCTGGAAGTGTTTCTGTTACAAGTGGATACTTAGTTTTTACTCCTTGTGCATGGATAGAATAATGCCTAGAGGCCATGTTCTTGAAAACAATTGTAATTGTATCTCCAACTTGTGTAAGAAGCAGAGGACCTTTGAAAAAGTAAAAATAAGTATATAAAAAGTAAAGTAAAAGGAAAGTATAAAGCTATAAAATTATTTAAGAAATCAGAATTTAATAGATTAAATGAAGGCAAGCTGACTTTTTCCTGGATCAAGAAAGCTTTAAATAGTAACCCTAAAGCTAACTGGATCAGGTACAGCATAACAATAAACTAAAGATTTAATGTGGTTCCTCATAGTGCAAAACAAGGAAATTAGTTTGAAGCTCACATAATTTCAATCCTCTATTGATCTTCCTAGTTAAATGTAACCACAGTTAGAAATTGCATTCCAAAATATGCATTGATATGTATATAACCATAAGAATTAGGGTAACTTAAAACTATTATATGCAGTATTGAAATCAGCCATTGGAAATGACATTTGGACCTTAACTTGATCTTATTACTGTAGTTAGTACATTTAGAATTTTGAAAACATTGTTTTGTGGGCATTAATGGGGAAGACATAAAATATCTGCCATAAACAATGACAAAAGAAATCTGAAGAGGCAAGAAGTCTTCAAGGTATAAAGGTAAATATCCATAGGCACCACCAATGGCCATAATTTAAATTAACTAGCAACTTGAAGTGCCTGGAATATAAGAAAGAACTGTATTTAGTTAAAACTAGGTAATGCACCCAATTTCTTCATAATGTTATATTTGATTTATGGTTCAGCATTATATGTAAACTGAACCAACTGCCGGCCCGTGGGCTGGATGCATCATAGCAAAACTGCACCTACCCCATTGCCGGCAATGGCAAAAAAAGTCACAATACATTGCGACATGTCATATGACGTTGCAAGTTTGACACCCCTGACTTAGATGAACTACACTCAGCTTCAAGTGAAGAGTCTCTACCTTGCCTTGCATGAAATTTAATCAAGATTTTTATGCACATTAGTATTAATTGGTTAGGCCATCTATGTGTTTGGAATTTTCACAAAGCTCACAAGGGGAGATTTATTCATAATTATATTAGCACAAATAAGCAAGTAGATACAAACAGAGAACTCTTTGCACACTGTTGTCATTCACTGTCTGGCAGCAGAGTGGTTAGAATGTAGTATTGCAGACAAACTCTGCCCACAGCCTGGAGTTTGATCCTGACAGGGCTCAAAGTTGACTCAACCTTACATTCTTCTGAGATTAGTAAAATGAGGACCCAGATTGTTGGGGGCAATATGCTGATTCTGTAAACCACTTAGAAAGGGCTGTAAAGCACTGTGAAGTGGTATATAAGTCTAAGTGCTATTGCTACTGCTGATTTTGAAAAATGATGAGAATCTATTAGAATCAACCCAGGTAATGTAGAAACAAATATATAAGTAAAAGGGTTCCATGTAGACATTGAAAACTTCTGGCTTGACCTATTGGTTCAATCCTGAAATCACTGCCTAAATCTGTTTCAGATATTCCCACAAATGGTTACAAAATACAGTATATTACATGTAATGTAAAAATCCAGATTTTTACTGAAACTCTTAAAGCCAATACCTAGGATTCCTAAATGTTCTTTCTCTTCACTCCGTTCTTTAGGGATTTTAAATGTTTGGTCAGTATATTCCCGATAAACCACTTTCTTGTATTTTGACCCAATGAATTTATCTTCCTTGTTTAAAAATGGATTTCCTGGACTAAAAGAAAAAATGAAGTTAACTTTCACATACCTACACAGAGTTGTATGCCCAACAAAATTACACGAATAAGGAATGTTACAAATGCTGCCATTGCACATAGACTCAACTCATTTCCTAACAAATTTAGATACATCATCAAAGAAAAAGTTTTCAAAGTTTTTATTTTTATTTTCATTAGTGCTGCCTTACCTTTCATCATGGAACTGATGCCTCTCTTGTTCCCATGTCCTGTTAGGAGAATAGTCCCACTCAACCTCTTCAGCTGCAATGTAGAAAGTCTTCTGATGAGTGTATTGCTCATTTTTTGCTGATGAACCACATCTCTTTACTTCATACATTTGTCTCATACCACCTGTGTAGTGATCGGTTGTGAGGCAGGCCACTTCAAAAAGACCTGGAGAAAGAATAGGAGGCAACTAGTTGAAACAAGCAAATAAGAAAAAAAAATCCCAGGCACATCCAACAGATGCAATATCTAATCTTCCATTATAGCACCATTTTCAAAACAGTAGATCAGTCTTCACCATCTGGTATCTATGATAGTTGAAAATTTGGGGAATTTTGTCCCTTATACCTCCAGAAGGTGGCAGACTGGTGCAGTATCGAGGCAATGAAATATCATTTCTGTGGTTCTAGGGCCCTTTGACTCACAACAAAACAGCTGTCTCTTTTCATATTTGGAAAAAACAACATCAGACTATTTCCTCATAACACACTTGAAGACTCTCAGGAAACCAATTCCAAATCAGCTTGGTGGGTGCTAGTGTGCATCATACTATTTCCTAAATTCCTTCTGCTACTTTAACAAGATAAAAAAGATTATTTTTGTAAAAAAAAATTAAATGTGATGCTGACTCTCCCCAAGTCGCAAATCATAATTCATATTTCAAGAAGACACCACATATTTCTCAAATATAATGTTCTTTCTTTCAGCTATGTTGTGAACTCCATTAAGGGTCGATCCGGAAATGCAATATACATTTCTCAGAAAAAAATTCATGAAAATAAACTGTTCAATGTGATATACAATCTTGGATTATGGATTAGGAGTGCAAGAGGATATGATCAGAGAATCAGATTTATGATTTGGAAATAGGAACAATCCTAGAAAAAGGTGCATTTGGACCCACTGCAATAATATCTGAGAAGGATTTTTGTAAATAGTAAATGTGATTTTGTTCACCTTCTGAGTCAGGCTTCATAACAGCTGTGGCAGAAGTATGCGGGAAAAGATTAGCCGTATCCTTCCTAGTCCCTTTAGTTACAAAAGTATTTCCTGAAAAATATATTCCATGAATGTCAACCTCAGTTCCCAAGCTGATCAAATGCCAGGAAACTGTCTCTCCAAGACACATCTCAATGCCTTTCTGATTTCCATACATATATCCATTTATAGCTGCAAAAGAAAAAGCATGCAATTTAATAACAAGATTATAGCATGTTACCCAATTAACAAAACAGACAGCAACATCTACATGATTCTTTATCACCAGGATCTCCAATAGAAAATAAAATTGCAAGTAGTTTCAGTCAGTATTTTTTTAATTTTTATTTTGGTCTTCTGGTATAAGTATATTTGGGGATTGGTCATATCAACCATGGCAACCTTTCTGAGTGCCCATAACATATGGTCAAATGTTTAGATACATCTAATGACCCATAAAAGGTTGGGGGTATCCACTGTTTTGTTTTAGAAACATACAGAAGCCATCAAAAACAAATAAAATAATTTCCTAAATATATATATATCTGGGACATGCATTGCTCAGGTTTATGTAACTTTATCCCATAATGAGCTGTTCTTTTTTTAGTGGGGGCTAAGCAACCATGTAACATCTACATATGAATTTGTTGGTTTGTTTATTTATTCTCAATTTCTATAGCCTGCCAACTCAATAAACTAACCCTGCTTTATTAGGTTTATTACACTAGGCTCCAAAACTCTACACAGTCAACAAAAAGAGATATAGCAAACCTTCATTCTTGCTGCTATTTAATAGTCTTTTTTACAGCCTAGATATGACCATTTTACATATTTGTGTTCCATCCACAAAACCTTTCCCCTGTGTAAAGTATTGTGGAAGTGAATGAGATAAATCCAGTCCTTCGTCTGAGAAATAAAAATGTAATAACACCTAATGAGCTACATGCAAAATCTCTGAGTTTCCTTGACAATGTCCAAAACACCAATTAAAGAGTAAGATAATAATGTTGTGATATTAACAATGATTGGAAAGCTAGTTCCTAGAAGAGTTAAGCATTTCTTTCTTTCCTTTTTTTAAAAATAAAAAGTGATATCAAATAGGGTAAAAAGTTAACCATTCTGATCAAAATTCCAGCTATTAAATTCCATTTTCATTGCTCAAATCTTGTATTTCTTTTCGTTTCTTGAAAAATCAGCCTACGTCCTATGCCTGCTGGGTAGATTCATCCTCATAATGTCACTATGTTGAGATTGAGGTTTTGACTAGGAGAGGTTCTAGTGACCAAATCTTAATTATGGTTTCTATTGCAAAGCACTCATTTTTGTAACATTATTTTAAAATACCTTTTCAATGCAAACCATGACATGATCTATAATACCTAGGCAGTGAGATGATTTAATTAATTGCCTCTGTATTTTATATACATCTCCATTCATCAGACCTTCTACTCCTGCCATATGTAAAACTAGGGAACTCTGTTGTATGAGCATTGCTCCCTCCTTTCATCTCAATGGCGAATAAAGTTAAAAACAACAGATAACTAATTTACTATATTCAACAATATGACAATACACAAACTCTTACAGTGCATCTTATTGGACTCTTGAAAATCCTCATCTTCTTTATCAACCTCTTCAGGGTGTTCTATAAATTTATTAATAGTGTCATCTAAATACCAGCTCTGATTTTCATCAAATACTGTTGCAAGAAGAAAAAATTCCTTGTCTACGTTATCCTATGAGAAAGAGAAGATAGAAAAAGAAGAATATGCAAAAAATAATAAATGGGGTTATCTGTTATAACAAAATTATGTTTATTAAGCAACCAATAAGACATTTTGTATATAATTATAAATATTTAGAAGCTTCTTGGATGCTTTATAACCTCATGTGGTATAACAGTTGCAGGATGGGATTTGCTGTAGCTGATCTTAGTATCTTTAACAATAATCAGCTAAGAATTATTTTAAAAGTCAGAAAATCTTCAGTTGTATTTTTCAAAAACAATATTTAAATGCTTAGGAGAAATTATTTCTTTAAAAAAGATTATAATATTTTTACAATGATAAAATCAATCAGGACTTTCAAGATTTGAATGGGTTTTCTAGCCAGGAAGAGACACAATAAGAAAATGAACAATTGTCTTATTCTGTTTTTAAATAAAGAGTTCCATTCCTAATGAAAAGAGTCCTTTGCCTGCATGTTAGGAAAGCAGGGATTGAAAAGCTTTATCCCTTTTGCAGATATTCTATTCAAGACACATTTTGGGGGTCTTGGTTAACTTATTATTGTTCTGAAATTATGCCATTTTCTTTTAGAGACTAGACAGTTGGTTAATTATTTAAAACAATGCTGCCTTTGTTAACAACATGTCAATTAAAGATTTTGATGCACATATAAGTTACTTTTAAAGTATATGATTTCTAATCTAAAAAGTTTTAAATGCTTTAGAATGCCAACAAAGGATTATTTCATTGGAATAGCACTACCTGGTTCTACTATTAGATTCTGATGTTTCCTATATCCACTGGATAATATTAATGTCATTCCTGATTGCAAACCAATTACTTGGACTATTCAAACATTTAACTGATGATTAACTTCTACAAATGTATTCATTAGGCAAACTCAACAAGAAGTTAAGATCAATGTTACCAATGGAATTCAGTTATGTGCATCAAACAGCAAAAGCTTCAAATAGTGCGATAAATAACATCAACATGGGATAATTTGCTGTCATCCCATGAAAGCTATCCTGAGATGTAAATACTGCAAACCCTACGCAATATTTTCCCCATTGTGCAGAAAAGGGATCATCCCATTGGGTGCATGATGCTCTTGTTTTTGCAGTCTAAAGAGGAATATAAACCAAGACTTTTATAAAAACAATGTTTGGGGGGCACTAGCTGGATGTGTTATGTGAGCTGCCTGCCTGTTCCACTCTGAAGTTGTCCAATAAATTGCCCTACGTTAGCCAGATGAAGCAGGGTAGAAGATGGAAGTCACAGTGATGAACAAGTGTATCAATATATACACTTTTAAATGGTTGTAAGCTGCTTGGTGATGAACATTAGTTTATTAGTTTCTTTAACATTAAGAAAGCATACATAGTTTATAATATTAATATATACAATAAATATGTCCTCTAAAATGCTCCTCTTTTATCAGTGCCCTTTTATTAGCATACTTCTGGAAGGGGAGGATGATCGTTGGAATAGACTGGTGATTTTAGGTTTTTTTAAATTACCGGTTTCCATGGAGCAGGCATTATGCCTTTTCTGCACACCAAGAGTGGGCCCACCAGGCCGGAATTGGTATCCTTGATTGGATCTGAAGCTGAATAATACAGCAGGGTTAGACAATCTGGATCATCTGGCGTAGGGCCCACAGATTCTGGCACTTCCCATTTGTAGATGAATTTCTCTCCAGGTTTCACATGTGAACCTGGACTTGGAGTACCTGCAATATATTCAAAATTGAAATGGTAAGAAATCAACAGTCCTCCCCCAATTGAAATAGGAATGGAATGGGATAGGATAGGATAGGATAGGATAGGATAGGATAGGATAGGATAGGATAGGATAGGATAGGATAGGATAGGATAGGATAGGATAGGATAGGATAGGACAGGACAGGACAGGACAGGACAGGACAGGACAGGACAGGACAGGACAGAATAGAATCTGGAAGGAACCTTGGAGGTCTTCTAGTCCAGCCCCCTTCTCAAGCAGGAGAACCTATACATTTGGTTGATTTCTTCAATTAATATTACACTTAGATAATTATATTAACATACATGCATTTACCTCCAGACAGAGTGTGGTAGAAAGAGCCCTCATTGCTTTTGGTATAACTCAGGCCATGTGGTTGAATGCTGAAGGGGCGGCTTGCATTGTTGAAGAAGACTACTTCAATATAGTCTCCAACTTCTGCTCTCATGATCGGTCCTAGTTAAAAGAAAGATAATCAATAGCACTTAGACTTATGTATCATTTCACAGTGCTTTACAGCTCTCTCTAAGCAATTTACAGACTCAGCATATTGCCCCCAACAATCTGGTCCTCATTTTACTGACCTTGGAAGAATGGAAGGCTGAGCCAATCTTGAGCCAGTGAGAATCGAACTCCTGGAGTCAGCAGTGAGTTAGCCTGCCATACTGCATTCTAACCACTGCACCATCATAGCTTAACCTAATCAACCTTCATTCTTGTTTGTGACTAGTCCTCACTGATCTCAAAAAGCTAAATAGGGTTGGATCCATATAATAGTTCAGTAGAAGAGCCCTGAGAAATCCTCAGGTGGTAGCCGAAACTGAAGTTTAAAAAAAAACATTCTTTTTTTTAATATATGTACTGCCAAAGCAAGCACCAAAAAAAAAACATTCTTGAAAAAGATAATGCAAAACATTTTGAGATTGTTGTCACAAAAATTACATGGCCACATCTGTAGCTTCACCAGAAAATTAGTTGAACCCAAAAGAGACAATATAGCTATCCACCCTTTGAGCTAACTACCTAACTAGCAGCTTCCTCCCTTTTTAAAAAATGTTAATTTTAGGTGAAAATGTTAAGTATATGTTCCATTTTCTACTTGTGCTTTAAATATCCAGCATATTGGCAATCATGCACTTAATATTAGTGCAATTAACCTATACAAATTTTGCTGAGTCTTACTTGTTATTATGAATTTAGAAGTCTCAGTTTGAACATGTTCTATAATGATATAATTTGTACTATACTAATAGGTCTTATTATCATAGCATTTGTGCAGGCCCCCTTGTATCCTTGATCATTTTCAGAAGATAAACTTTCCCGATTTCGGACACATACATATTGTCACAATTCACAGTAGTGTTATATAGTTCATGTAAATTGTAAATTGCAAAATGATCAGATAGACTTACCCAAAAGTCCAAGATGCTTTTCATTATGAGACCGGAAAGAGCGTCTAATAAAGTCGACACTGGTATATTGAAAAAAACGGGCTTTTTTATAAGTCCCACCAATTCTATTTTTGCCTTTTTCAAAAAATGTCTTGGAATCCCTGTAACAAAACAAAACACATCAACATTTGCATTTGTATAGCAGCAGGAAACAAGGTATTTCATATGTTAGGAAATAGATAATTTGGATTATCCTTTATTAGTTTTTTTCTCAGGATTTTGAAAGGAATGTTAATATTCAAACTAACAAAAATGTACAGATGCAATTAACATAACAGCATGGAAAGGACTAATATAATCATAAAACTGATATGCATGGCAACAGAAAATACAAAAAAAAAACCAGGCCTGGAAATTATATCATAAATAGATTAACTTTTACCATCTCTTTCTTTTTCTTTTTCCCTTTCTCAAAAACAAAAAATAGAAACTAATCTAGATAATAATAGCATGTATCACCATCAGCAAATCTGGTATAGCTTTCTCCTTCTGTGTTGTATATAATAAATCTTTAGCTAAGCCCTGTTTATCAAACATCCACACTTTGAAATCTTACTACATTCCAAATACTAGAGATACAGCCAAGAAAAACATAGCATCTTTAAAATGTAGCCAGAGAAATATTAACAGTACTATTCATATCACTCTAAAATAGGAAAGACCAAACTATGTGAATTAATTTTCAATTCTTAAGTTGGATCTCCAACAGAAAACTCATAGTAACCAATATTTACTGAAGATTTCTGAGGCATCTAGTCTATATGAGACACTGTTGTTATTATTCTTGTATTAACTTCATTTTAAGCTCTGGACATTGTTTTGTGCATCCTTTCATTCATGAATTATAACAGGACATTACATTCATTATTCTAAAAGTTATCTAAATAATTTAAAATTACGTCATCAATTTCCTATAGAGAAGGACACAGGCTTAAAAGTCAAGGCTTAAAAGTCACAAAGACTTCCTCTAAAATCTCCTATTACAACATAATTTCAGTTCAGACACAAAATTTCCTCTGCTATCTAGTATACCAGAAGCTGATACCAGGACTTTTGCACCAAAGAAAAAAATGTGTACTAGCTTGGACCTCTTCATATCCACTTCTATAACCAGTAAATGTCAGCAATACATTTTATATGAAATGTTTTGGCTGCCTACAAAAAATAATCACTTACTCATCTAGATCAAGGGATTCTCTTGTGAATTCATTTATTCCAGATGGACCATAGTTCCATTCCTCTTCCTCTGCAGCAATATAATAGAATCTTGTGGTAATGATGGTAGGGATTTGGTTCATAAGAGATGGAGAATGGTGTTCACAGTTTTTCACCTTAAAAATGGCCTGCATGCCACCTGATGAAAAGGAAGACAAAGATCATTGATCATGTAAGCTCTCTAGGATCAAGAAGTTCATAGACTAAGAAATTTAATTTTTTCCGTGTCCCATGCCAACAAGGAACTCAGAAACCAAACAGATATAAGACAGGAATAATTTTCACTGTGTAATATCTAGACAATAAAATCCTTAGACAGAGTTTAAGGAACATCTCTGATAGGAAATAGTTCACTAACAAAAGGTTCTTTGATTGAAGCCATCCATAGAAGGATTAAGAAGGGAATGTTGCAACACAACTTTACTTCTTATGTATTTACATGTCGTACTTGATAAAAGTATGAATGGGAGGAATTTGCACTGTGATGACATGGCATATATTTCATCATTGTGACATTATTGTAGTTAGAAAATAACTTCTAGTATTTTGAATTATTCATTTATACTGAAGAAAACCAGTACAGATGTTATCTCTGTGCCTATCTGTTTGTCTATTATTTCTCTATCTGTCTAAGTCTCTCGATTCTTCAGATCAGAACAGAAAAAAAATTGTTATCTTATTCTTTCAAGACATGTAACCCAACTGTTAGTATCCATAGTAACTCTTGAACAACACATAATACTTTACAGTTTTTACACTCAGTTGATAACAATGTTTATAATTTCCATGATCCTTTCATAGGTCCCAATCTATTTATCAATGATTCAATCAAAGGTTGTATTTTTATGTATGATTAAGCCATTGCTGAATATAATTGGAGTTATCTCCAGAAATGCTTGATTTGATTGTAAGACCATTTTCTTTTTAACTTTTTATTTTACTTTGTATGTGAAAAAAGATGGATCAAGATTTAAATTGAATGAAGTCTCATTAAGCCAAAATATGAGAACCAGTTTGGGGTAGTGGTTAATGTACCAGCCTAAAAATGTGGAAATTGTGAGTTCTGGTCCCACCTTAGGCACAATGTCAGCTGGGTGACTTTTGGCCAATCACTGTCTCTCAGCTCTAGGAAGAAAGCAATGGCAAACTGCTGAAAAAAAACTTATAACTGAGGCCAAACAGTTGCCAGGGTCAATACTGGCTTCAAGACACACACACACCACCTTTACCACCGCCACCACAATATAAGTTGCTGGGTTTTTATGTAGTAATTCATTAAGCCACATTTCTTTGCAAGTTATAGTTTAATATGTTTTGTGAATCTATCTATCTGTGTGGAAGTTAAGTCACAGCAACTGGATTTATTTTTTTATTGGTTTGAGATTTTTTTTGCTGCCAATCCAAGCAGCTGCTTCTCCTAGACTTTTCAGGGGTATTCCCACACCAACCTCAGGGTTTTTCTCCCCAAAATGCATAGTCCTAAGGATATTCCTAAGAATTTTATAAGTTGGCACATTCCAGTGACTCTCTGCCTACTCAGATTTCCTTAATCAACTTGTTCAGACTTAAAGAAGCTGCTTGGATGGTCAGCAAAATGTTTCAAACCAACAAGAAAGTGAATCCAGTTGCTATGACTCAACTGCCAGACAATTCTACCTGAATGACTGAAAATCTTCATCAACTAACTAGTTGTGATTTATTAATTAATTAAATCAACTGTAGCATGATGTGGGAACCCATTGATACACTAAAATTCCATTTTTCCAATTTGAAAAACCAGGAGATGAGAGGGAGATGAGAGGGAGGAGTTCTCCAGAATAGGGTGGCATAGAAGTCAAATTAATAAATAAAATAAGAAACACTACAGGAATAATCCAGATAAATATGCTCAGCTCTTATACCAATGAGACCATAGAATTCTGAAGCTGCTTTCAAATTAGCTCAAAGCCCTGTGGAAGTCTTCATTAGGAAAACAGAAAGCAGCCATTTATTTCATACCTTCTATATGATCGTTGACTTGGCAGCTAAGCAACCAATCACCATCATTCTTGGGCACCATAAGAGCATCCACAAAGGTAGCTGGGAAGAGGCTGATTGTGTCGACACGATGTTTCCTTTCTGTCAAGGTTTGCCCATGAAAATAAACGGAGTGGATATCAGCTTCATTACCAATGCCAAAAAGATGCCATTTCACTTTCTCTCCTGCACACATTGTGACATTGGGAAGATACCCATACATATATCCATTGATTGCTTTAAAAGAGAGAGAGTAAGAGAAATATCACTGATACTGGCTCTAACAAACCTTTAATATCAATCAAGGTTGGTGAAATTAAACAAAATGTTGTTTCTGAAATCTTCCACTGGATAGAAATGTTGATTAAATTGGTTTTATCAATAGTGTTAATGATATGTACATCTTGCATTTATATTTTATAACTTACATGAGTGACATTTCAACAGTCTCCCATTTATTAACCAACCAGAGCTAAACTGCTTAGCTTTAAGAGTTGCCATAAAAGAAATATCTGCAGAAATGAAGAGCTGTTTATATGTTTCAGTGGACACATTGTGCAAAAATTTGTGGAACTATGCAAAATTATTCATTATCGCAAAAACAAGGCTTCATGTTCATGAATCAGATGGTTTTGTGGAAAAACTGCAGAAACCTGGCTAAGTTTCTCTTAGCCAGGCAATGTGAATATTCATGCAAACAAAGTTGTTAAAAGAACAAAACTTATTCTGGAAGATGCTCTTACAATGCATTTTGTTGCTTTCTTGGAAGTCCTCATTCTCTTTGTCAACTTTGTCAGGTTCAGAGCAGTATTTATTAATATTCTCATTTAAGTACCAGCTAAAGTTTTCATCCATCACAGAGAACAGCAAGACAAACTCACGGTCAACATCTTTATCTTTTCCATTCTGCAGAGTGCCTTAAGAGAAAATATCATTTTTAAGACAATTTCCCAATGAAAATGATTATTTCAATTGCTTTCTTTAACTTGATGCCATCTGAACAATAGTACCTAGAATCCCCCAATTGCATCATCACTGATGGTTGTACTCCTAACAAATCTAGAGGGCACAAGGTAACAAAAAGCTGCATTAACACTATGACCATCATCGTACTAGATGAGGTAGGAATATGTGGAAAGACCAATGATTGCCATTTATAAAACTCCAACATTTGAATTCTATTTCTTGGTAATGAGCGAGTAGAATATGGAAAGTTAATGTGACCCAAAGAATTCCTGAATTCATATTACCTTTAAACATTACAAACAATGAAAAATGAAAAAATGTAGTTATTCTTTACAGCTTATGAGTTTCACAGAAATTCCATTTGAAATTTCAAAGACATTTTGAGCAGCACACTTGTAGTTGAACGGAATATGCCTTGTATCTCATTTGCTACAATTAAAATATCCAATAGGTCTCTACCACCAGTTAGCCAGAGATAATTTGAGCTTCTCTTCATTAGTAGTGTTCAAACAGAGGCTAGCCAGCCCCCTCTCTGGGATATTGAATTTGGATTCTTGCACCAAGGAAGAGAATGGATGCATTATCCAAAACTCCCAACTCTATGTCTCAAAAGTCCTTCCCCCCCCCAAAAGGCAACCTATCCTTCCATCCCCTACCCTCACAATTGATGAAGCTTCTTGGATGAGAAGCAAAACATCTTCTTTTTCCTCAACCCCCCCAAAAAAAACCAGTCCAGTTGCCTTTTGACAAAAAGCACATTAGACATAACTATGAACTGGATGACTGAGAATCTTCATAAACTTCGTACCTTTATTGTCATATTTTTACCTTTTCTGCAAGTGATTAAAGCTCCAATAAGTCCAGAGGCGACATCCTTTGGGGCATCTATATGAGAGTGATAGATCCTTGTCAAGCAGTTACTGTCTCCTTCTGCTGGACCATGATCTTCAGTAACATCCCACTTATAAACATACTGCTCTCCTGGCTGCACAGCATCATCTTTCTTTTGTAAATGGTGGGTATTATCAGGATAGAAAGCTCCTAGGAAGCATAAGAAATTATTCATGTTATATAGTTATTTCATTTTTGTGTTGTTTCTTAGTTTGTCCTGCAGTGATTGTGATTTTAAATGATACCTGTGACTTCTCAGAAACAATTATCATGTATCTGCATGTACATCAAATATATGCATTCATATACCAATATACAAATGTCTGTAGGTATAGAAAATATAAAAAGACTTATTGAAATCAGGTATAAGTATTCAGTATTATTTTCCTTTCGTTCAAAGTTGGTCGTTGATGGAAATAAAAAAGCAAAAATTACTTATAAACAACTAAACATTATTTACGTATACTTTCAATGTACAAGATTCACATGGGATCATGGGAGTAAGCGCATGTCTGACTTATTTATAAATACATATTAGAATGGGTTGACACATTCCTCTCATGGATTATATATGTACAGCAGAAGATTACACTGAAAGCTCTATACTTATACAGTTATAAACAGAGAACATTGAGGTCAAACCCCAGGACTGAACAGGAGCTGGCAATCTGTGTTATGTACTCCACTTTATGCCTTCAGTTGAACATCCAAAGGTGTCATATGAATCCAACTGATGTAAATGTTGGATTGATATGTGGACGTCTGCAGAATCATGTGGTTATAAATAACAGCATTCCTCACAAGATACAAAACAATTTTCATATTTTTGTCCAAAAGGAATTCTGAATTCACTCAACTGAAGCCTTGTTAAAAGAGTACATAAATCTTACCTTCATTTTCTTTTGTGTATTTGACACCATGGGGATGTAGAGAGTAGGCTCTTGTAGCAAAATTTTTTAAGTGAACCATAAAAGAGTCCCCAACTTCTGCTTTCATAATTGGCCCCAAGAAGCCCAGCGATGGTGGTTTTTCCACAACATGACTATATGAGTTATCTGTGTACTGCATGTACACAGCTTTTTTATATATGCTTCCTATGCGATCTGGGCCTTGCTGTAGAAAGACACTAGCTTCCCTGAAACAAAAACATTATATCAATTATATCAATACAAGACTTTCAAAATAATGTATTATTTACAATACCATTTGTTTAATAATGGTTCAAAGTTACAACAGCCCTGAAAAAAAGAGACTTACATGGGTCCTCACACTTATCATCTTTGCAGCATCCCCACAGTGATGTGATAAAAATCTGGGCAATTGGCAATCAGTATGTTTTTACATTAGCTGCAGTGTCCCAGAGTCATGTGATGGTCATTTGCAATCTTCCCAGCTGTCTTCCCAGTTGAAGCTGGATTTGCTTAACAGTTGCATGATTCACTAACAACTGCAGTGATTTGCTTAAAATCCATGCAGTGGTGGGATTCAAATATGTGAACAACCAGTTCTTCGTGTGGATGTCGCTTCCAGAAGTCCATTCTGGGCCTGGGCAACAAAAAATTAGTTATTGGTTCTGCTGAAGTAGTGTGAACCAGCTGAATCCCACCACTGCATCCATGGCAAAAAAAGATTGTAAAAATCAAGTGCGACTCATTTACTCTTCACTGTTCCGTAACGAGGTAACCATAATTGTACAACTACATTTGCTTCTTTTGACAGATTCATACCTCACAACAGACCCTCTGCTATCTACTTCATGCCAACATTTGCATGTCTTAAGTGTCTCCATCCAAACTATTTAAAGAAGGAATTATAGTTCTCTCCATACAGCAAAACAAGATTATCTTTATTACATGATAATATTTACTCTGGGGTATCATATCTAGTCTGCTAAAATCTGAGTCACTCTGTTAGTCTTTTTCAAGGTATTGGAGACCTCACTGTTTCCTTGGGCATTCAGGTCAGGTGAATAGATGAGCTCTGTTACTATTGATGTGTTTTTTGTTGGATGGTTTTTTAAAAAAAATCTTGGAAGGCTGGAGTTTAATGGGGCAAGCTTTCTATGTTTTAATATTTGTAACTTATGCAGAGATACTTGTGTGAGATAGGCAGTTATATCAAATAAATAAATAAGCAACACAAGAAATAGCAGCTTCATTGTGGTCAGTGAGTGGTCATCCAGATCTTTTTCAGCACAGCTGATAGCCATATACAGTGATTACCTGAACTAAAATAATTTTTAGGTTTTTTTTCCAAGCACAGTTCTCACAGAATTCTCTTTGGTAAAGTTTATTAAGAAAAATAGGAGTGCAAGTATATTAGCACATCAGCTATTTTCACATTAGAATCGATATATTTTAAGGTACATTTTTTCTGATTCTCTGCTTCATAGTTTTCCTATGAACCTACAAGGAATCTATCTATTCACTGACAAGGAAGTCTGCTTGCAATTATTTAAACAATGGTCTGGAGGCTAACTCTTAGGCTAAGTGGAGTCATTTAATGAACTATTTGACAAAATAAGTGTTTGTTATATTTTAATGTCTTGATAAATCCAACCGTACAATATGTGCACCAAATGTATACCATTTCTGAGGTAAACAGACACAAACAATGTTATTGCATGTGGATTGTCTAGCGTACTTTGGATAAGGATTTTGTTACTTTGGATTGATGCCCGTACTTAGGTTTTGTTATATCTGAAATATGGTGTTTGTTAAACTGAAGATTTAATATATATTATTTACTACAATAACAATGACCAGTTAATTGCTTTCTGATGCTGGCACGCTCTTTCTTTTATAGTTAAGTTTCATTGGTGAAATAGTTGTCTACATCTCTGCTGTTAATAATGGGGGAGAGAAGAGAATGATAAATGAGGAAAAGGAAGAAGAAATAAGATATTCTCCTATCACAAGTAGCATACAAGAGCTTGCTTCTGGGAAATAGTAACAGAAATACCATATTGCAATGTAATTGTTATTTGCCTTTTGATCACATTATGCATACTTGTGCAAATTGGAAATAAATTTGCAGCATTGTTTAAATTCTTTTGGAGAACAGAAATTCAAATATGTAGATTCTGGCTATTTAACAGCAAAAGCTTAGCAGCCAATTTTAACTAGCTTAACAATATAGTCCGAAGAATAAAAATTTACAGGTCAGTGCTGGATCAAAGTTTGTGTCATAGCTTTTGTTCATGCCAGACTTGACTATGCATTTGGGAATCCTGCTTTTTCATTAAAAATTTGACCTGATTACTTTGTCTTGTCTTTTTCTTACCAACTTGCATTATTGTACTTAAGACATTGATATGTTTTTTAACTGCATTGCACCCTCATTTTAGAAGTTATCTAGCCACTCAAAAGCAGAACAAGGCAGAGATGGGAGTGCCCAAATTGACAGAACAACAAACATTGTACTATTTTGTCACCTTGATCACTAGATTTACCTTTCAGAGTCATCTTGTTTCCTATAAGGTCTCCTCAGGCTAACTTCTTAATTCTGTCAGTCACTTTTGCCTCTGTTCAAAAATTCCACACATCACAGCATTTACTTTTTATTTCATTTCACTGTTTGATTTCCAGCAATCTTGGGACTGTCTCGCAATTTGATTTTCTCAGTTAACCAATGAGTTGCTTCAAAGCCTCAACTGATGCAGAGGACTGTACAGTTTCAAAAGCAAACCAATATTGCCTTGTAAAAATTATTAACAATCTTGTTTTTCAGGAAGCTTTGTAAGACACTAACTAGATTAGAGATGCATGTATGGACTTGCTAGAACTGTACAGATTTCCTGTTGACATGGGAATTATGTTTTTTTCCTTATTCTTCTTTGCAAAGATAATGGCTTTCATTTAAATATAAACCTACAAAATCTTATTACTAAGATTTGTGAGGGCTGAAGCATTTAAATAGAGATTTAACATGAAATACAGAACATTGCAAGACAAGCCTTTCTTCATATAATGTAACCATCCTCGATGGATTTTCAACAACATGGAAGCTTTAACTTTTGTCAGAGACTGAATATTTCCAATCACTATTACCTAACATTTTGTTACTGTGTTTCCCGGAAAGTAAGCCCTCTCCTGAAAGTAAGCCCCAGCTGATTTTTGGGGGGTGGGCCTAATTTAGGCCCTCCCCCTGAAAGTGAGCCCTAGTTAAGAGCCTGCATAGAAGGCCGGCTGCCGATTCCATCTGTTTCCGCCATAGACGTAAGGGGGGGGGAAGCTGCCAGTGCCTCTGTGACGAGGCAAAGCCAATGGGGGAGGGCGATTTGACCCACGTGCCCCGCTAGCAAATGGTATACTAGTTCCTTACCTCCACCCGGCTCATTCTGTGGCTGGTTTAGGCCATTTGCAGCCAGCTGCGCCCATTTGCCACCTCACATGTTGTGCCCAATGCCACTACCAGGAGGCTTGGTGGATACCCCCATCTGATCACACGAGGCCATAGACAGGCCCCCCATGCCTACAGTAACCTTAACCCCCACTCCCCCCAACCCTAACAGGAGATGGGAAGCCTTGGGGAAAAAACTGGAAAAAGTTGGGTGGGGAAAAAAACAAAGTTCCCAAGCTGATTTCTCTCTATTCTGTGTTCAGTATAGTCACTGATTTTCCTGTGCAAGTGGTCCTTGAATAGCTTGTTTATTGCAATATCCAGAGTCTGGAGATGGGCAGACATTCCTGCAGGAATTATTATTTGGTCTATTCCTCTCTCTCCAAGAAACTTCTTCCTATCTTTTTCAGAGTGAGTGCTGGCTGAATCCCAGAATAGCAAACTTCTTTGCCCATCTTGCAAAAAAAAAAGTGGCATTAAATCAACCCACTTCCTTATCACAGCTTGTGTGCACCAGGCTTTTTCAACTTCATAAATACCTGAAACTGTCAAGCCCCTGCAGGGTTTGACACTAACTGGGGAGGGGGGTTTGTTGATGGACAGAGCGAAGGCAGCTGCCAGAAACAACGGCGACAGCCTTCAGTGGCATGTTGGGGACTCAGCTGGGCAGTGGTAGTCCTCTGGAGGCTGAGAGCTGGCCAACATACACAACAATGGGGGATGACTGGAACTTCCTGTTTTGCCGGCTCAGCAGATCAGTGGAGAAAGCAGTGGGGGCGTTTGAGTCTGCTCTTGGTCCTTGCCTTTCCTTGCTGCCAGGCTTGTAATCTGCATAACTGAGTCCTGGACAGGCTGCTTGATAGAAGAGAGATGCTGCTGTGGGATGATTGCTCCTAATCGTTGCTCCGGATGGTGGTTAGTTGGATGGGGGCAGGTCCAGGCGGGGCGTGGTATCTGTCTATTTAGGGTGCTGGGAGGCAGTAGCTCCCAGCACGGACTTTATTTTGCGATTGCTGGTTAACACTTTGTAAGCCAAAGTGTGCCTTTACTTTCCCAGCCTGAATAAACCAAGTTTTCCTTGGTCCCAGAGTGACTGTGTTTCTGTTGGGCTCAGATCTGGGCTTGGGACCTTTGACAGAACCATGTTCAATTTTATATTTCTTGTCCTTAGTAATGATTAGAGGTGGGACTTTTGTTCCATCCAGATGAATTGCCAAAATGCAGGTAATACATACACTTTCATAATCAGTGGAGGGAATGTAGATTGACAAGGAACCCCTCTGATCAATTGTTATACGAGATGCTTGGCCCATAAACACTGTTGTTTCATCCATGGCAATCATGTTTGATAGCTTGTACTTTGAAAAGTTGATGCCATCAACAAAGGACTTAAATGAAAGTGTATGTTTAAAAAGTTCAGTATCCTGCAGCTTGAACAGTGTTGTTGATCTTCTTAGAGAAAGTTCATACCACTGAAGGAAACCATCCAGCCAGTGTTTGAATTGTTTTGGGGATATTTCTAATTGTGGTGCCAGTGCAATGGCAAATGCTTGAATGTCAGCCCTATCGAAGCCTTTGCTCTCCTGTCAGCAATCAGGAAAATCTGTGACTACATTGAACACAGAATGAAGAGAAATCAGTGTGGGAACTATGTGAAACCTAGCCTGTCAGAGGTCGTGACTTGGGTGAAGCATTCATGGGACAAAAGCTGTGTTGCCAATGCAGTATGAGCAGGCTACATGGACAAGAAGTGCTCATTTAGGGAGACTGCTACTGCTGGATATGAGAGATTGGGGCCAATGGTTCTAATGGAACTGGAGTTGCAAGAGGTGAAGGCCAGAATTTGGGGTTTGGGAGAGTTACCGTGTGAAGATGTTGCAGAAGAAGATGATATGACTGTTTTTGAATAAATTGAATAAATAAATGATTGCTGTACATCACCGTTGTCGTGTGGTTGCCCTGGGTGGAGTGTGGGTTAGAGTTGGGGTTAGGCATTTTGGGTTAGAGATGGGAAGGCCTGGAAAAAATCCGGAAAACCTGTGAAAAAGCAGGTGGGGTTTTCCCGTTTGTTTCCAAACTGCTTTGGAAACAAATGGGAAAACCTTTTTTTTTCCCACCCAATTTTTTCCAGATTTTTTTTCCCAGGGCTTCCCATCTCCCATTAGGGCTGGGGGGAGTGGGGGTTAGGATTACTGTAGGCATAGGAGGCCTGACTATGGCCTCACGTGGGTCAGATGGGGGATCTGCTTGGTGGGCGCAACAGGGATCAGCCGAAAGTGGCCTCAAAACAAGTGGGGCAGATTCCCCCCTCACCTGCCCAGCCTCTTCCTTTTTTTTTTTAAGAAAATTTTATTGATTTTCTAATTTTAGATTTAAATATTTAAAAAGCAACATGGCAGCTCAGCAAATCGATAATTCAGTAACATACAAGTATCTTTAGTACAAATCTCAAACTGCTACATTAGATATTTCCCCTCCTTTCCCCTTAGTATTTACTGTCTCATATTTAAACTAATACAATTCTTATTATATCGATTAAATAAAAATAACTTTCTTACATTTATCAATAATAATAATAATAATAATAAAGTTGGAAGGGACCTTGGAAATCAAGTCCAACCCCAATTTTTAGTTTATACATATCCTAGTTATTTTAACATTCAATCTTTATAGACAATCAATATCCTAATTAGTGTTTCCCATTAATATTTAAATTTAACATTTAAAATTTATAATTTCCAAGTTTTAAATAACCACAGTTCCCTTTATCACAATTCATTGCAAAATCTAATGTTCAGGATACACGTCTTATCTATTTGAATATATTCTATTTCTCACCACCTTACATCAATTAATTAATAATACAGTATAATATTCTTATTTTCTGTTAATTTCCAAATGTCTTAAATTTAGTAACCAAAATTTCTTTTATTTTGACATTTAATACTTCCTCTTTTTCTCTTGATGTCTACTATCTCATATTTAAGCTAATAGTTTTTATTATAACAGCTAAGTAAAAACATATTTATTATATTCATTAATAGATTTTAGCTTATATATCTCTTAATTACTTTTACATTCAACCTTTATAAGCAAATCAATATTCAAACTTAACTATTAATATTTATACTTCCAAGTTTTAAATGACCAAAGTTTTCTTTACCTCAGCTCATAACAAAATCTAGTGTTCAAAATACACATCTTATCTATTTGAGTATATTCTATTTTAATTCTCATTGATAAGTCAAAACCCCAATTTTCTTCAGTCTTGATCTAGCTTGCTTTCTTTGCCAACTAGCCTTCCATGTCCGTGCTTTTAAGTCATCAAATAAATCTCCCTGTGTTGTTATATATATTTGGAGTAGAAAAAGCATCTGGTCGCCATTTTTTTTAAAGGACTAACAAATCGTCTCTCTATTTTTCCATCTCGACGTAGTTGTCCTGAAATGTTTCTTTTCCCTTCAGTCTGTTCTTCTTGATTCTCAGGTTTCTTCTGATTTATATAGAAATTCTTTTCCCTTTTCCATGTTGTCAGTCCCTTTTCTGGGTTTTCTATTAACTGTGTTTGTTGATCAGTTGAATCTTCTGTCATAGTGTTTAATTGTTCCACTTCTATTATATTCTGTGTAGTTGATTTTCTAGTTGTAATCAAAGTTTCGTATATCTAGGCTGACATCTTGTTCTTTTCTGTAACTTATTTCATCAGTAGCTGTAGGAATAGTTTCATAAATTGCTTTCAACATAAAGAGAATCTGTTCCTGATCTTCATCCATGTTCTCTTAGTAGTGTGTTAAGTTAAAAGCTTTACAATCAGAGAATAAAAAAAATTGTCACTGAGTATAGGGCACAGTTGGGCTTCTCACAGCTGATATCTGTCAAGGTTACAAAAGTCTTATCTATAGTCTGGGCTGTGAGCCAAGTCTCTTTTTAGCAGTAACAAGTTGTAATATCAGGTTTAGCCACAAGATATCACCCATACAATTTAGAGTTTTATTTTAATTCCAAAATTTTTATAATCCTTTTTCCAATTTTACTTTTTTTTGTAAGTAAAAACCCAAATCTTCAATAAGAATAAAAAATCCTTTAATCCACAAATTTTAAAAAGTTAAAGATCCAGTTAGAGTCAAGTTATTCTTGCAACATTTTAAACTCCCCTGGATAGTCAGTCACTGCTGTTTTTAGAGGGTGGAATAGAGTCTCCCTTCCCTCTCCACAGGGAGGAAAATACTTTGGGCAGCTTATGCAGGTAGAAAAAATAGTTAGGATTAAAGAGAGTAGATCTCACCCAGTCTCATCCACGCTGCTTTATAGGTGCCTGGTGGTAGATTTGACTTCAACAGTCTGCAGCCTAGTGACGAGCCATATTTCTATGGCCAGTCTTTCGTCCGCCAGTTGGAGGGCTGCCCCAGATCAAACGGAAAAGCTACTGCCCTCTCGTGATCAAGCGGGGACCCCCTCCTTGCTGATCACCCCTACAGGGTGACTTTCGACCCTTTCCAGGGTGCGAAATCAGACGTGGAAGACGGAGCTCACCTTCCAAATGTCCGTGGTGGCCACGTCGGCAAACTGGAAGTCCCAGCCTCTTCCCTTTCACTTCCAAGCCAGACTGCTGGCATTTTTGGACACTTGGCCCTGGCATGGGCACTGACGGCAGGATGCCCACTTGCTTCAGCATCTTCCCCGAGCCTCCAGTGCTCCATCTGCTGCTTTGATCCTGGGCTGCCACCTCCCCACTCACCTCTTAGGTGGGCCCGGCCAGGAAGACGGCCTCCCCGGATTCCCTCCAGCTGGAGGAGCGTCAGCCTGGCCGCCCCCACCTCGGCATCCTTCCCACTGCTGCCCAGTATGGCCATCCTGGGGCTGCAGGGGCTGGCCTGGCATGGGGAGGCTACGCGCCCCGCCCACCCGTGCCAGTACGTGGTCTGCTCTCGCCACATTATCTTCACCTCTTGCACAGGCCCTGCTCTGCCCCCCCCGCGTTCGCGACCTGCTGGTACCAGTAAAAAGTAAACCCTACCCCAAAGTACCGTAAGTCCTAGTGCTTATTTCAGAGCACAAAAGAAAGACCGGGTCTTACTTTTGGGGAAACATCATACTTTATATTTTTCAAGCATTCTTCACACATGTTCTTTTTTTCCTCTTGCTAGAACTACAAAGCCAAGTTATAAATATCTGGACAACCACTGGATGATAATAGAATGAACTGTGAATTTCCATATCCTCCTTATCTACATTTTTTTTTACAGAAAACATAATCTGATTAATCCCAAATTGCATAAAGGCTGAATGCCAAGATCAGCTTGACTGATTTAGAAGTCCTTAAAAGAATTATTGCTACCTGTTATTATTGATGCATTCAATCTGGGACTATAAGGAAATATTTTAAAAATGCATTGTCAAAACATAGACCTAATGGTTTTTCTTCCATTTCATGTATCCAATATAACTTCAATAACTTCACTCTAACTTATCAGAAATGTCTTGCTAGTTCTAAAAATAACCCTTGCTCTTTTCTGATTCTCACAACTAAAGAAAGTGTTCAGATATCAGAAAGATGGAACCTACAAGGTGGTGATATACCTTTCACTGCTATGATGACATCTATCCTATCTTTCATTTATGCTGGGGCAGAAGAAATATATCCCTGGATTTTGTTTAAAAAAAACAGGTATATTAATAAAGGTAATCATGTCAGGTTTCACATATGAAGGGATCCCTTCTAAAGTATAATTAACTGTTTGAAAAGACTAGAAGCATCATTTTTCTTCATTCAAAACAACAGTACTTTTCAGTTAAAATATAATGACAAGATTTATTTCAGCACTTCAACTTTCTCTGAAGAAACGTGACTACTGGGTTATTGATTTCAGTGGAGAAAAGATAATGGAAGAAATAAAACATATATTAATATAGGGAGGAGAGGATGTGAATGTACATATCCTGTCTCCAAGTCCTCAAAGACCCTGGTTGCAGGTTGTCTCTTGGCTTTTCTTGTAAAGAGGAAAGGAAATATGATAAGGAAGAAACCATCAGAAGAAACAAGTCCAGTATTATGGCCACATGAGAACACTTGGGGGCCAATCTGCTTCTGTAACACTGCAAATATTTGCCTGAATATTCAGCTTCCTTTTTAAAAAAATCTAGTCTAATCTGTGTCAGCCTATCATAACTGTTCCCATCCATATGCCTCCTGTTTACCTGCCACTCTTTGTTTATTAAGAACACTGAAAAATAAAAAATTGAATAGTTTCACTACAGTTTTTCATTGCTACCACTAGAACTTCTCTGTTTGAACAACTTAGAAGTGTTTCTCAACTTTGGGAACTTTAAGACTTGGGGACTTCAACTCCCAGTTCCCATGCTGACTGGGGAATTCTGGGAGTTGAAGTCCATACTTCATAATGTTTCCAAGATTGAGAATCAAGGGTCAGCAGTACCACAACCATGGGATCTTCTAGAGCACCTTTGATTTTTAGAAAAAGCACTTGCAGAACTTCCAAAATGAATTTAAATGATGATAAAATGGTTATATTCTTGGTGTTTCCAAATGATATCTCATGAAAGTACACCCAAATAAATGCATTGCAATGCCTGAAAAGGTTACTGATTCTTCCCTTAAACAGTAAAACAAATTACTTCTAAATAGTTTAGGATAAATGTATTTACATTGTTCTTGGATAATTTCCTTTCTCTTATGCCACCTCCTGTGTAAAGTATGATCTAGTGTCAGGTTTTGATCCAGTGAACAGAAAGTGCTTCTTTCTCCCAATCCCAACACCTGAACCTGTAATCATAAAACTTCTGTTTCCTAGATCTAAATCTGCATCATATACAACACAAACAAAAATAAAAGTCAGATTATAATCACATGCAGGTGCAGAGAGGCAAAGCTCCAATTCCTTTAGTGTTATCTGTGGTAAGATTTTGGCAGGCGAAATGTTTTCTGCAAGTTTGTTTTCAGGCTTCTTCTCCATGGCTAGTATAAATGTCAAGCACTTACCTTCTTTGCATACAGTCATTGCTGTCTAGAAATAAAGAGTTCATAATAAAATGTAAAACTTAGTATGAGCCCAATGAATACAAGTTAAGACTTACTCATCTTCTGAAAAGGGCTTCCCAGATAGGATGTTCTTTGTTCCTGGAGCATAATTCCAATCAACTTCGTTAATTCCAATGTAGTATTCTCTGGTTACTGCAGAGACTTGGAACAAGTAATAAGCCAACAAATGGCTTAGCACAGACAGCTTCATGTTCGAGGTTGCTTTAGTCAAATGAACTCATCCAGGAACAGCTTCTTTAAATATCTTCAGTATTTCCCCCTTTGCAAGTTTTTGTTTAGTTTCAACAGCCTGGGAGGTTGCACAATTCTTGTTTAAACAAACCCTGTCAGATTTGATGGAAATAACTTAGGCAACTCATGGATTACTTAAACAGTTTTTTAAAATCCCCATTTTTATCACAGTTAATGTAGTTCAAATGTAAATAATGTTTTATATCTCAATATAAAACATTTGAAAAATGTTCTTAATCAAGCCATTTTTAAAAAATTTAGAAGAGGTCCACAAAATGCTTTGAGAGGTTCCCAGCACAGCATCCTTCTGTTTGATACAGCTGAAATTTCCTGCATTTCACAACATGGGGAAAGTTATATTTCAGCTTTAAACTGCAGGACAATATCCAAAGTACTAAGCAGTTAATAATCTATCAGTGCAGTTATTATCACATTTCAGATAAGACTAGCATTACTTATCCATGTTATTTAAAACATTTTTTTCTTGAAAACATGGTTGTTTGGTGATTCATATTTTAACTGAATAATTGGGACAAATCTTGCAACATTATATTAAAAGCTCTACAATTCAATCTGAATATTTATTTTAATTTTTTTTGTTCTACTAATCCGTTATATACCTGTTCAGTTTCTTCTCTTCAAAAGCTGACATTTACAAGGCTGTTGATTTGTAGGAACCAAAAATTAATTTCAGCACAACCACAATGATTTTACATTTTTGTTAATTAAAATGCACCCATCTAATTCATGTTGATTTTTTATTAGAAGTAAAAGATTTCCTGAACAACTTTATCCAATTTTTCTGACCCACTTATCACACAGTAGCAATACTTTTTTTCTAAAAGATAAAAATGCCAGCTATCACCAATGAGGAAATGATCAGCTGGGTAAATGCTGCAGAGCTTCTATACTACAAATGCAAAGGGAGCCCTTCCAGTGATTCCAGAAACATTGCAATTGAGCCACAAATAAAATGGCTGTTGAAAAATAAAAAGACAGTGTAAGTAGACCTTGACCTATGACTGCAACTGAGACCAGAATTTCTGTTGCTAAGCAAAATGGTTATTAAGTGAATCACATGGTCATTAAACAAATCTGGCTTCCCCATTGACTTTGCTTGTCAGAAGCTGTCTGAGAAGGTTGCAAATGCCATAATGTGCGACTATTGTAAATATATGCCAGTTGCTAAACAAATGCATGTAAGTTGACGAACTACCTGTAAGAGATCAGAATGATATGAAGAGGTACAAAGTATCTTCATTAATATGGAGTATTTTTAAATACTCCTTATGAAGAAGTATCCAAAGTGAATATAACTGTATTTCATTAAGGCAAATTAGGAACCATTCAAGTCTTCTTGCACAATGGGTGAACTAGTATAGGTAAGTCTATTCTTATGGATTTCTACATGCAAAAGACATTCCCTAAATCTCATCTCAGACTATGACATTTCTCCCAACATCTGTGCAGGGGAAATTTTATTCAGTTGCTCCTTTAATCATGCTAGATGCATATTGATGTAGATTAAGCATATGAATATATAAGAATCCAGACCATTTGAAGTGCCAATCAACAAGAGAACCAGTCAGCTGCTCAGAATTCAAATATAGCTCCAAACAAACAACCAATCATACGACTAACTGACCACACTGGCACACAAGACATTTATAAGCTAACGAGAATAGGACAAGAAAATCCTGCTGATGATGTTACCTAGTTTGTTAACGAAACGTTCAGAAATTATATTGAAACAAGCTTGGAGAACAAACCACAGCCAAAAACAAAATGGTGTAATCTATCTCTTTACTAAGAAAGTTGCTGTTGTTCACAATAATGTGACTGTTCAATGAACCAAATATTAATTCATGTAGTATTGATATGTAATATGTAATTCGCAATTTAGATATATAACAAATGCAAGAAAGGGAAAGGGTATGCGAACAGGCAACAAGAAAAACAGACTATCCAAAAACTGTATACTTTAGCTGAAATGTGTGGAGCATCATAAATAATATGTGGGAAAAACATTGGTAGTCCTTGTGTCAACACAGAAACAGAAAAGCCTGTTTTAAAATTAATATTAAAATGTACGCTCAGGGATACGATGGAGTCATGGTAGAGTCATTCCCCAAGGCTGTTAGATCAGTGTAGGCTGTAAAAAAGAACAGAAAGATATAAGATTTTAATGGACGTGGTTCTAGGACGTACCATACAGCTTGTGGGATGACTGTGCTGACAGCTGTGGGGTTTTTTTTAATCTGAGCACTGAATGTATTTATTGCGGGATTGCTGTAATATTGTGTGTTGCTAGCCACCCAGAATCATGATGTTGAGATAGGCATGTCATATCGGTTAAAATAAATAAATAAATAAATGCTTTTATATCCAAATTATTTCAGTCAAGACAACTTGGGCACATCACGATCTCCCTGTGAATTCACATTGTACCCACAACACAAAAGTCTCAATTGATCATTGACTGAATCAGTGGCTCTAGCAGCATATGAATATTGGGTCTAAATTATAATTTTGACAATAGAGTCTATAGCTGCTTTCTCCAAGTAGTGCCTAACATCCAATGAGTTCTCACATCAGGATAATATCAGCAAAGCCTCATCACATCACTAGCTCCTTTTTTTAATTGGACAAGATACCAAAAACTCTCCTTAATGCCGTCTAATGGATGTCCAGAGCTTTGCAACCCACAACTATTCTCTCTCATTTTAATTGGTCAGTAAAAAGCCATAAATGTGAGCCAGAATGGTGTAGTGATTAAAGTAATGGATGGGGAGATACAGGCTCAAATCTACTCTTAGCTAAGCACATTTGGACCACAAACTATTTATAGCCACAGGGTTGCTGCTATGAGGTTAAATAAGGGGATATTCCCTGTGTCTTCTTCAAAGAAAAATGGTATATAAATAAAATAATAAATAAAAAGGCTTGATAACTGCTGTCACATAGGGCTGGAGAAAGTGTGGGAGGCAAGGCAAAGCTGAAGATGCTGGTCCTCTCAGCTATTTATCAACTGTATTAGAGCTTGCTTAGAAAAATAAACAGTCTTATAACATTTGGAAGAATAAAAATAACATAAGCAGCTATGGTATGTAAAAAGAAAACTTTGTTGTCTTCTTACCTGAACGAAGATGGGATAATTTCCACACAGGATTTGCCTTAATTCTGCAATTATTTTCAGAAAGCAGATCAAGATTTGGAGGCCACTAAGAACTATCAGAATAGACAACAAAATGATGTTCCACTCCACTACATAAGAAGGCTCAGTGCATTGGGACCAGGAAGTAGGATCCATGAGGTAGCTATCAGAGGAAACAATAGCATAAAGAAAACGGAAAGAGATTATTACCATGAATATAGGTAAACATACTGTCAGATGGTCTCATCACACAGAGTTATCAGCTCAAGGACTCTGTCCATTCATCTATCAGACTTCCAGAGATGAATACAGGGAGGGTTAAAGAATCTGGAAATGGAGTTGGCTGAATGAAACAACTTTGAAAATAGAAAGGAGAAGCAGCCCAACCCACTCCTTGTAAAATCAAAGGGCCACATCAATTGGTCATTTCATTTTAATATTTGGCTAAAGACATCAATGTATCTAAAGTTAGCTTTAAGATAAGCCTGTTTCTTACCTGCCTGCAGTGTTTTTGAAGGCATATTCCCAGTCTGCTGAGGTTTTGCAGTATGGGCCTTGCACTAAGCTCAAAGCAGATATGATCAGACTGTAGCCAGAGAATGCAATCCCTAGTAGGGAAAGCACAACAGAAATGAAACGCTGCATTAAAAGAAGAAGAAGCAGAGTGAGAGGGAATGAAAAGATTCCATCATTACAGAGAATGAACTACTGTATGTACATTAGACCTGGGCATTTTAATAGCCCCTGGACCACATCTGGCCCTTTAGTTGTCCCTGTCTGATCCATGTGAGGTCAATTGGAAATCAGAAATCAAATGTAAATAAATGTACACCATGCACACAACTGCATGGTGTACATTTTGAACATGGTGTACAAAAGCAACTGCATTGTTTTTATTTTGAAAGCAACTACTTTTTTTTTCGATTTATGTATCTGTGTGCCTATGCACCTTCACAGCCCTATTGGCTTGGCCCTCCAGAACTGTTCCAGTTTCTTTTTTGTATTATTATAAGATTTTATTAGTTTTTTCCATACATATAATAATTTTTCAACCAACATACTGCCTGAGTTTAAATACACTAATATTTCCTAATCCTTTATTCTTTCCTCTAACCATTGATAAAGTAAGTTCCAAATTTGATAATATTCTGTTTCTTCTTTTTCTTTCAGTCTCATAGTCAATCTATCAATTTTGCGCATTCCAATATTTTTTTGATTATTTCTTCATCTGGTGGTATTCCTTCATTTTTCCAATATTGCGCAAATATTATTCTTGCCGCTACTGTGACATGTAAAATCAAATATAGGCTTTGTTTGTTAATCTTTTCTGGCATTATACCTAATAAAAAAAGTTCAGGTTTAAAATCTACATGTTTTCCCAACATCTTTTCTAACCAAGTATGTAATAACAACAACAACAACAACAACAACAACGACGACGATGATGATGATGATGTTGGAAGGGACCTTGGAGGTCATCAAGTCCAACCCCCTGCTCAGGCCGGAAACCCTATACCATTTTGGACAAATGGCTGTCCAGTCGCTTCTTAAAATCTTCTAGTGTTGGAGCATTCACCACTTCTGGAGGCAGATTGTTCCACTAGTTAATTGTTCTAACTGTCAGGAAGTTTCTCCTTAGTTCTAGGTTGCTTCTCTCCTTGATTAGTTTCCATCCGTTGCTTCTTGTCCTGCCTTCCGGCACCTTGGAAATAGCTTGACTCCCTCTTCTTTGTGGCAGCCCCTGAGATATTGGAACATTGCTATCATGTCCCCCCTCGTCCTTCTCTTCATTAAACTAGACATACCCAATTCCAGCAGCTGTTCCTTATATGTCCACCAAGCATGATAATACATGCCTGAGCTATGTTTACATGTCCAACATCTATCTGACATATTTTTAAACATTTTTGCTAATCTTGCTGGTGGCAAATGCCATCTATATAACATTTTATATAAATTTTATTTATAAGAAGTTGACATTGTCAATTTATAATTTCTTTCTCATAAATTTTGCTATTTTTCTAATTCTATGTTATATCCAAAGTTTTTCGCCCATCTTATCATTGTTTCTTTAACTTGTTCGCTTTCCATTTCCAAAATTAATAAGAAATTATACATTTTCTTAATTAGTTTCTCATCTGAAGTTAACAAAGTCTTATCAAATACTTAATGGAATTTATACATCCAGACCAAAATGGCTTTCTACCAAAGAGACAAATTAAAAACAATTTAGGAGTGATAATGGACGTGCTAGAATACTATGAATTATATCCAGGGAAACAATTGGCACTAATATTTCTAGATGCCTAAAAGGTATTTGATAACATTTCCTGGCAATTTATGATTCAGCAACTACAAATAATGGACTTTGGACAGAATTTTATAAATATGATAAAAAGAATATATAACAAACAAACAGCGAAAGTGATCGTGAATGGAGATTACACTGAGAACTTTGAGATAAGAAAAGGTACAAGGCAAGGATGTCCACTATCTCCATTGTTATTTATTTTCACTCTGGAAGTGTTAATAGAAATATCAGACAAGATATAGAAATCAAAGGACTGGAAATAAAAGGTGAAACATATAAATTACAAGCATTTGCTGATGACTTGGTATTTATCTTAGAATCTTTGGAGATGATTCCTAAACTACTGGGAAAGATAGAACAGTATGGAGAAATGGCGGGACTGAAAATAAACAGGGAAGAGAAGGACGAGGGGGGACATGATAGCAGTATTCCAATATCTCAGGGGCTGCCACAAAGAAGAGGGAGTCAAGCTATTTTCCAAGGCGCCTGAAGGCAGGACAAGAAGCAACGGATGGAAACTAATCAAGGAGAGAAGCAACCTAGAACTAAGGAGAAACTTCCTGACAGTTAGAACAATTAACCAGTGGAACAACCTGCCTCCAGAATTATTATTATTATCATTATTATTATTATTATACTTTTTAAGCAGAGCAGTTTGAAAATCATCATCATCATCATCGTCACCACCACCACCACCACAATGGGCAGTTGCAGCCAAGTGTTTTGTTTGAAAATAACCCCAATGTATAAATAAGGCAAAAGTAAGTAGAATTACTACAGGATGCCCTTGGCACTGATTAAATCTATGTGGTAATTTGTGAGCTTCATTATGCCATTTTGCAAATTCTGAATGTGTCCTTCAACTCCAAAAAGTTGGACTCTGGACCAAACTTAGCAACATAGCTCTTTTCTAGCTATGAGAGTTTCAGGCAGTATTAGACCTGTTTCCTGTAAAGCCATTAGAGTAGTTTGGGATGATGTGACACGGAAGGAATCAATATAAAACTAGTTTGTTGCTATAACCCTTATCAAAGTGTAGGCTGAATGAAAATTGGCAATTTGCTTTTTCATGTGGCATTTTCTCTATTGAAGCTAGCCTAGCCCAAACTGCTTTTCCACCTGAGAAATCGAATCAAATGGAACAGACACCTCTCCTCTAAATTGGAAAGTTTAGCAAACATTATCTTAGCCAAACATTAGCCAAAAAAAATCCCATAAATACCTCTCCCTGTTGCTACCAGAAATACAACCATTCGGTTTTTACTCTTGTTTATATTCAAAATCATGACATTTGGTTGCCACCAATGTTGCCCAATGATATGGGTGTACAAGAACCATAGTCACGTAGATGAGTCTGTAGCAAATTTGAATCAGTCTCTCAGAATAAGTTCTTAGTCACTGTAAGTCATTAGTTCTCTTTTTAAAAGTTAACTGTTCCTCATGTACTTACTTTTACAAAATATTATTTTTCCATTTACTGTATACATCATCAAGCAAATGCATCACTCCATAAAAATAAGACTGTCTTATTTTTAATGCGATATGCCAAAACTGACATCTCATAAAACACCAAATGGATCCTTAAACTCTCAAGACCAAGGTGATCTCATAGAGCTAAGCTCTTTATGTGACTAAAGATGACAGAGAGAGCAATATTATGTCATGTTTCTTGGGAGGAAGACGGGGTGATTGTTGTGGCAATAGCTTTTGGGACTTGCATTGCTAAGGTTGAGGCAAGAGGTGGAATTAAGGAAAATATTAATTGTTCATTTGAAACATGATGATAGGCCAATCATCTTTGTGTTGCTTCCTCCTCAATGCTGTAGTGCACACTAGGTTAATCTTCACTAATATGGACTCAGAATTACACTAATTGGTTCAACAGACTTGGAGAGCATGAGACTGCTTAACAGAGAGATGGAATTTAGGGGAAAAACATTTGGCAACAATTCTCAAAGTTATGTCTGTTGATACTGGTCCATCTATTTTAGAATGGTGGTCAGCTGTTTTTCCTGTTCTTGTTTGTTTGCCTTTGCAGATTTGCTGCAGAGATAACAAAGAGCCTCTTTCTTTTTTCTTTTTATCTCCATCACAGACTAAGAAAGGAAACAACAGCAGAGGATCAGAAGTGTCAAATAGCGGAAGGAAGGTCTTTTTAAAGCAAAAATACTACATTTGCAAACCATACACTCACCCTATAGGTTCTGGTGCAGCTTTCACTTTGGAAGCATTCATAAAAGGTGTCCCGGTCCAGAATTACCAGAAGTGCTGCTAGAATAAGAATCTAGAAGACAGTAGCACAGAAGATATTGAGTCTCCGAACATTAAACTCACAAAGTTCTTCTTTCAGAAACATATATTCTGATTAGATAATGCATGATGTTGAGTAGCTACTTTGCACCATATTTGACTGAAAGTAGAGAACCAAGCTATATCAGAAATGCTTTATTCCAAAAGAAACAGAAGAAAAACATATGCAAAATAAACAGAAGGAAAATGTAATCTATGTGCTCCTCATAGTCATAGATAATTATACAGGTAGAACCTATGCGTGAACATTCAACTTATGCTGAACATTGCCAATAGTTTAATTTTTGGATATAGTGCTTGCCGGTACTTCCCTTACTATATGATATAAAATGTTTTAAAATATAGAACTTATAATGTTAGCTTTTGAAAGACACCTGTATAACTAGTAAGACAGAAAAACAAAAGAATGAATAATTTCCAAAAGGAAATATTCTAAATTGCATGGGTGGTGTAGACATAATAGAATTGGTACCAATGGGCATTTTTCCCTATGTTTTCTTTATGGGGGGTGGGTCCTTTATCTTTGTTCCATTCATGGTTGCCAAAGAAAGGGATAAACCACCCTTCCTGATATCAAAACAGTGAGGTACTTTGCATTTGTATTATATTTAAAGAAAAAAAACCCTAAATTTTACATTCTGGCTGGGATGCTGGGAGTTCTAGTCTGGATAACTGGCAGATCACAAGGTAAAAGATGATTTGTTCGAAAGAAGACCTTGTTTTTGAAGAATTTGACATCTTCCAAAGAATCATCTTATACCTAAGAAAAATATCTAACTCACTTTAGATCAGTGGTTCTCAACCTTCCTAATGCCGCAACCCTTTAATACAGTTCCTCATGTTGTGGTGACCCCCAACCCCCCCATCCAGCTGGCTGGAGGGTATCAAAAACTTGACCAAAAAAAGAGAGGAAAAAATGGGAAAGTATAGGTAGTCCTCGACTTACAACAATTCGCTTAGTGACTGTTTGAAGTTACAATAGCACTGAAAAAGCGAATTATGATCATTTTTCACACTTATGATTGTTGCAGCATCCCCAGGGTCATGTGATTTACATTCGGATAGTTGACAACTGATTCATACTTATGACGTTCACAGTGTCCCAGGGTCACGTGGGGGGCATGGCCAGCTGATCACTCAGGTTGCAGAATGCCTGTGGGGGGGAAGTCTGTGGGTCTCTGGGATGGGACTGGGGTGGGTGCCTGCCTTCCTTCCCTTCCCTTCTCTCCCCTTGTCCCTTCCTTCTTTTCTTCCTTTTCTTCACCTCCCTCTTAGTCTCTTCCTCCTTCCCTCCCTCTTTCCCATTGTCCCTTCTTTCCTTCCTTTCCTTCACCTCCTTCTTAGTCTCTTCCTCCTTCCCTCCCTCTCCCCTTGTCCCTTCTTTCCTTCCCCTCCCTTAGTCTCTTCTTCCTTCCCTCCCTTTCCCATTGTCCCTTTCTTCTTTCCTTCACCTCCTTCTTAGTCTCTTCCTCCTTCTCTCCCTCTCTCCCATTGTCCCTTTCTTCTTTCCTTTCCTTCACCTCCTTAGTCTCTTCCTCCTTCCCTCCCTTTCCCATTGTCCCTTCCTTCCTTCCTTTCTTTCACCTCCCTTAGTCTCTTCCTCCTTCCCTCCCTCTCCCATTGTCCCTTCCTTCTTTCCTTCACCTCCTTCTTAGTCTCTTCCTCTTTCCCTCCCTCATTGTCCCTTCCTTCCTTCTTTCCTTCCTTTCCTTCACCTCCCTTAGTCTTTCTCCTTCCCTCCCTCTCTCCCATTGTCCCTTCCTTCTTTCCTTCCTTCCTTTCAGTCTCTTCCTTCTTCCCTTTCTTTCCCATTGTCCCTTCCTTCCTTCCTTCCTTCCCTTTGTCCTTTCCTTCCCTCCCTTCCATTGTTCCTTCCTTCCTTCCCTCTCTTTGTCCCTTCCTTCCCTCCCTCTTTGTCCTTTCCTTCCTCCCCCCATCCGTGCCCAGGAAGGGACAAGGGGAGGGGGACAGGCTGCCAGAGGCAGAGGAGGGCTCCGCCCAGCTCACTTGCTCAGCTTCGCCAGAAAACATGCCGCTTGCTAAGTTAGCAGAAGCCCTAGGATCAGCACTGGGCTACAGCTGATTCGCACTTCTGCTAAATTAGCAAGCGGCATGTTTTCTAGCAAAGCTCGAGCAAGTTTGCTGGGCAGGAGCCAAGGAGAACTGCTACAGCTGACCTGCTTCTTGGCTGCTCTGCAGAAGCATGGATCAGCTGTAGAGGTTTGCCCCAATCCTGGACAAGAGGGAAGGAAGGAAGGATGGAAGGGACAAGGGAAGAGAGGGAGGAAAGGAGGGACAAAGAAGGAGGCAAAGGAAAGGAAAGGAAAGAAGGAAGGAAGGAAGGAAGGGACAAAGGGAGAGAGGGAGGGAAGGAGGGACAAAGAGGGAGGCGAAGGAAAGGAAGGAAGGAAGGAAGGAAGGGACAATGGGAGAGGGAGGGAAGGAGGAAGAGACCAAGAGGGAGGGAAGGAAAGGAAGTTCCAACCAGCAGAGGCTTGGCAGCCCAGCTGCCAAGGACCAGAAGAGTGCAAAGCCAAGGAGAAGAAGGTGGTGATTTCCTCCCAAAGGGGGCTCCTTTTCTGCACCCCTTCCCTGGGCTTGTCGGAAATTTCTTGTCACGAACGGTGACAGGTGCTCCTTCGAGCCCGATGCGCCCCCTTTGCTTCTCCCCCCCGCTTTCGTGAGGATTGTGGTGCCCTTGGGAAACCGATCATGCTTTGAAGCTTAGGAGACGAGGAAGAGTCCCTTCCTCCTTCCCTCCCTCACTCCCTGTCAAGCCCTGGCGGGCTCAAGATGAACGGGCGGAGGAGTCGAGGACGGGCGGGGTGGCAAAGGAGACCAGCAGCCGTTGCCAGACCTCCCGGCTGACAAGCGCAAGTTCAGGGGTCGCCAGCTGACGGGCGCAGGAGTTGGGTGCTGAGGCGGCCTCACCTTCGCTGACCTGCGTGCACGAGAAGAAGTCAATCCGGTTGCTGTACAATGAGTCTCTGGGGAGGGCGGGGCCTTGCTCTGCGCCTGTGCTCTTCATGCGCCCCCTGCAGGGCACATTTGGTAGAGTTCGTGCAGACTGCCGCCAAGCAGCATATTTTTCACAAACAAGTGAGGTGGAGCGGAGGGGGGAGGGAAAGAAGGCAGTTGACAAGCCCTGCCTAAGACCATCAGAAATAAGTGTTTTCCGACGGTCTTAGGCGACCCCTATGAAAGGCTCGTGCGACCCCCAAAAGGGTCGCGACCCACAGGTTGAGAACCACTGCTTTAGATAGACCAAAGGGCAAATAAACCAATCCCTTGCATTGTTTCTTTTGGTAAAGTAAGTTGCGAAGACTACATAGGTAAGATCTTCATGGGTATGCAAAAACATATATAGAAGCACCAGAGTGGAGCCAGTGACTATGTAACATTAAGCCTTAACTATATACAGGTTTACAAGTTAATAGAATGCCTTGAAACACCAAATGACAGGTGGCTCATTTTTTAAAGAAATACTCATATTTCTTTTTTCTGTGCACTACTTATTTTCACTTGGAAAATAATTGGAAAATGGACCCAAATGAATGGCAGGACTAAGCACCATCTGAACAAAAACTAGGGAAGCAGTTTTAGTCAAGACGTATTCAAAAATGTCTGCACTTGGTATCTAAGAAATAAAATTCCCTCACTCCCTATGTTCAGTTATATGAATGCAGTTGTGAGCCTTTACAAAAATACAAAAAAGGGTAAAAAAAAGTATTGGGAAAAATGTGAGCATTACGAATGAAACAGACCCTGGTTGGTTCTTCCATAAAATCCAAATTTGAGTGATTATACGATAAAGATGTTGCCTAAAACCAACATCTTTATTGTATAATTACCCAGATATGGATTTTATGGAAAAGCCAACCAGGGTCTCTTTCATTTGTAATGCTCACATTTTTCCCAACACTTCTTCAACCTTTTTAATTCTTATTAAGATTCATAATTGTATTCATATAACTAATCATTGGCAGTGAGGGAATATGCCTTGAGGATCCCACAACTGATTTAAGAGATATAAATACAGCAGATTTTAAAAGCAAGCCAAATATTGGTTACACAATTAAACATAAAGCCAATTTTTGTTTTTTGTTTTTTTTTTCAAAAGTCAACCATCTTATTGAGTTCAATAGTTTTGAAACATCATCATCGTGAAATATAAACAAATCCTTTCATTCTACAGGCCAAAGCTATTTGAAATATATCTTCATAATAGGAAATTGGGATAGAAGTCTTTTGATATAAAAGAATGAATAAAAATGTTAGTGCGATTTTATTCCAACTAAATTTCACTTGTTTCATATATATATGTATATATATTAATAAAAATAATGTTAATCCATGTCTACAACCATCATTAGATCAATCATACAAATCATACAAATATATTTAATGATCTATAGTAAATGTTTAAACCATCAGTGAGGAAAAAAATAACCAAGTTACATTTTAAAAATCCCTCTATCAACATTAAAATGTTCAGTACATTATAATGACATGTTGATTTGGCTCTTAATACTGCTTCCAAAATATTTATTTTGATTCTGTCCCTTCCTGAAATCTCCCCTTCCTGGACCATCTACCATCTCAGGATCAAAGAGTCCTGTGGAGAAAATGAAAGATGTATTCAGCTAATCAGAGAAGCAATACTTACCATAATACCTGAGAAACAGATTCCTTCAAAATGCCACACATAGATGGTGTGATTATTGCTGGAGGCATATGAAGATTTCCCATCAGGAAAATATAGGAGAATATTTATAACAATACTCCACAGTGCCAGGGGGATTAACAGGCAACTCAAACAGCCGCTGCACTTTTGTAATCCCATGTCAAAAGAGAAAACAGTTGATAAAAGTCTTGCTCAAGTGTTCAAAAGCTCTTGTTTTCTTGGTTGAATGGAGACATTTTGCATTTACATGAATCAGTTGCTGGGATATGTTTCTTGTCTGACAAGTCCAGTTCCTGGCAAATAAAAGTATTGCTGTCGTAGAACAATACAGTTAGAGGGGGCTGGAAGTGGTGTGGGATGGGCGTTCCTCTGAAGAACTTTACTTGTAAAGGGAATTCCCTATGGTTTTATTCAGACACCTCAATCAATTTGAGGAAAACAGAATTCATCTGAAAGGAAAAAGTAAGAATTAGATGTGTGTGTAATAGGGAAGTAGAGACTGATTGCTTTTTGTCTCTGCAGCATGTAATCTGATTAGCACTTAACTGAGATATATCCATCCAACCATAGTGTTTGAATCTTACTTGGAAACTACTGGCGCTAGTTGAGGAAGATCCCAAACTTAACATTTACTATTCTCATAAAAATATATTTAAGTCTAGTTTAAAATGGTGATTATATCATGCTTTCACATAGCCCAGGAAAGTTTATTGTTTCTTAAACTGAAGAAACATGGGTATTCCAGCATGAGAAGAAAAAAAACATAAGGGAGATTTGTTAGTCACATTCAGATACATAAAGAAAGCTAGAGGAAAAATGTTCAAGAGCTATTTTCCATAGTCTCAGTTTATAATGGATATAAATTGCAGCTATTTAGATTTTGTTTAAATATGAGGAAAATCTTCTTGATCATAAGATCTATACAACAGTGGAAGAGTCTACTGATGGAGATTGTGGGTTCTTCATCTCTAAAGGGTTTTTAAAAGACTTTGATAGATGGCTTAATTAGTGTTTCTGTAAATTGTAGATAAATAATTCTTACAGTTTCTTACAACTCTACAGTTTTATGATTCAATGATAGTAATAATAAGCTGAAGGGGAAGCTTCCTAGAATAGTAGAAATGCAACCAAACTTTTCTTGTGCTTGCACTTTCCATTGGAGGACTTCTGGTTGGCTGGCTCCTATAGAGAACTCTGGGATCTCTTTAGATCAGATAGCACCTAGGCTGGACTATGCACCAAAAGTTTATACCATTTAATGATTAATCAAATGATTGCTGGGCAACAGAGGTAAAAATGGCTAGAGGGTGTTGATGCAAACTAAATTTATTTGGCTAAGTATTTCTTGCTGTGTTCCTGCACTCTACATATTTTTGTTTACACTAAAAGGGAACAAGATGATGGGAATATATGGGAACAAGGTAGGCATAAAGAGTTTGAAGATTGGAAGAGGGGATGACTTTGGGTCAGTCTTGATTCCTTGATGACCAACTCAAGAAGTCCCTGCAGTTTTCATGGCAAGATTTACGGAAGTGATTTGCCATTGCTTTCTTCTTAAGGCTAAGAGAATGTGAGAGGCTCAAGGTGCCATCAGTGCTTAACAATCACAATTAGAGTAAGTTTCTGGAGTTGCACAGGTAGGTTTCTGGAGCTTGTGGGTTATCTAGTCTTAGTGAATAAAACCTTGGGAGAACAGGGGAAATTGTATCATTGACAATTACCAGAGCAGACATAAACATTTGAATTATATTCACTGTATCAAGACAATCCTATACTTATCCATTCAAAAAAAGTAAATCCGTATCTGACCGAACACTTGTAAGATCTTATATCAAGACTTATCAGGTGGCGCTCAAGGCGGCAAGATGCGCGTATCATTCCGCCTTGATTGCATCTGCGGAATCCCGCCCAGCCGCCCTGTTCAGGGTAACTCGCTCCCTCCTTAATCAGGGGGGGGTTGATGCACCATTGCAGGGTAGTGCTGAGGACTTTAATAAGTTTTTTGCGGATAAAATCGCCCAGATTCGGATGGACCTTGACTCCAATTGGAATGCAGTATCGGCTGATAATGATTCAGTCGAGATGACAGGGACTCGTCTTGATCCTGTTGTGTGGGAGGAGTTTGACCCGGTGGCACCTGATGAAGTCGACAAGGCCATTGGAGCTGTGAGCTCCGCCACCTGTTTATTGGACCCGTGCCCCTCCTGGCTGGTTTCGGCCAGCAGGGAGGTGACGCGGGGCTGGGTTCAGGAGATTGTCAACGCTTCTTTGAGGGAGGGGTCCTTTCCGGCTCCCTGCAAGGAGGCAATTGTGCGCCCCCTCCTCAAGAAGCCTTCCCTGGACCCAGCTGTTTTAAACAACTACCGTCCTGTCTCCAATCTTCCCTTTATAGGGAAGGTTGTTGAGAAGGTGGTGTCACTCCAGCTCCAGCGGTCCTTGGATGAGGCCGATTATCTGGGCCCTGAACAGTCAGGATTCAGGCTCGGCTACTCCACGGAAACTGCTTTGGTCGCGCTGACGGATGATCTCTGGCGGGCCCGGGATAGGGGATTTTCCACTATCCTGGTGCTACTTGACCTCTCAGCGGCTTTCGATACCATTGACCATGGTATCCTTCTGCACCGACTGGGGGGGTTGGGGGTTGGGGGCACTGTTTTGCAGTGGTTCACCTCCTACCTCACTGGTCGGTCACAGTCGGTGTTGGCGGGGGGTCAGAGGTCGACCCCTAGGTTCCTCCCTTGTGGGGTCCCTCAGGGATCGGTCCTCTCCCCTCTGCTGTTTAATATCTACATGAAACCACTGGGTGAGATCATCCGACAACACGGGGTGAGATATCATCAGTATGCTGATGATACCCAGCTTTACATCTCCACCCCGTGTCATTTCAGTGAAGCAGCGGAAGTGATGTGCCGATGTCTGGAGGCTGTTAGGGTTTGGATGGGTGCCAACAGGCTCAAACTCAACCCCGACAAGACGGAGTGGCTATGGGTTCTGCCTCCCAAAGATAATTCAATCTATCCGTCCATCAGCCTGGGGGGGGAGCTTTTGACCCCCTCGGAGAAGGTCCGCAACTTGGGCGTCCTCCTCGATCCACAGCTAAACTTGGAACATCATTTTTCGGCTGTGGCGAGGAGGACATTTGCCCAGGTTCGCCTGGTGCACCAGTTGCGGCCCTATTTGGACCGGGAGTCTCTGCTCACAGTCACTCATGCCCTTATCACCTCGAGGCTCGACTACTGCAATGCTCTCTACATGGGGCTACCTTTGAAAAACGTTCGGAGACTTCAGGTAATGCAGAATGCAGCCGCGCGAGCAGTGTTGGGCCTGCCCAGAAATGCCCACATCTCAGCATCACTCCGTGAGCTGCATTGGCTGCCTATTGGTCTCCGAACGCAATTCAAAGTGTTGGTTATGACCTATAAAGCCCTACATGGCATCGGACCAGGTTACTTACGAGACCGCCTGCTGCCTCACGAAACCCAGCGACCGGTTAGGGCCCACAGAGTCGGCCTTCTCCAGGTCCCGTCGGCTAGACAGTGTCGCCTGGCGGGGCCTAGGGGAAGGGCCTTTTCTGTTGCGGCCCCGGCCCTCTGGAATCAACTCCCCCCGGAGATCCGTATCGCCCCCACCCTCTCCGCCTTTCGTAAACTACTAAAGACCCATCTCTGCCGGCAGGCCTGGGGCGGTTGAAATCTTGCCCCTAGCCAGTGTATGTCTGTGTGTATGTTTGCTGAATGAATGGTTCTTAATTTAGGGGTTCTTCTTTTTATATATTTATTTTTATAAATGTACTATTTAGTTTGTATTGGATTTCTATTTATGCTGTAAGCCGCCCTGAGTTCCCGGAATAGGGCGGCATAGAAATTTAATAAATAAATAAATAAATAAATAAAAGATGGTGTCATTGATTTCCATATGGATTAATTTTCAAGTAGATATAGGTTTTAACCTAAATAACACATTGTTGTAATGTATTAGATTACTAAATATATTGATAAATTTCTGCACTTATGTAACAAAATCTTGTATCAGATTCTTTAAAAAATCTGTTAAGTTTTAAACAAACAATTGAATAGGAACAATGTTTGTAATATGAGCAATGCTAAGCTAATAAAATAAAAATATTTGCCAAATGTAATTTTACAGCCAGTTCTCACACATACAACAGTCGCAGTGTCCCTGCAATTGCACTTCACAGACAGCTTCTGACAAGCTGGGTCAATGGAAAAACCAGAAGTAAAATTGCAAGCCACATTCAAGTGAAGTCTCATGTTATGACTCTGGGAATTTCATGGAATTTGTTCTTTTTGCCCCCTTCTCCTGCATCATTAGTTGGAAGGAATTGCTTTTAAGGTGGCTAAGCAATACTAGATCTTTCACCAAAGGCTACACAATAAGTAGATGTTGGCCTTCATGATTTCCTCCAAAACACAATAATATCCTTCTCCTTCCAATCTTATCAGATTAAGCAGGATTTTTAAGTGATAGCATTTTGGCTTTGATGCAGTTAAGTCAGAGGTAAAGACTCCTGTTTTTACTCTAAAGAAAGGGAAGTCTGCATCTTACCCAGCTGTTAATCAAACTGTGAGAACTTCCTCCATCTGCTCTATTCAGTAACATCCTCTTACAATAGGTACTGATGTCTAGACTTTAGAACTGATTTCGATTACACAAAGTTGCATAAAATAAATAAAATAACTATTTATCATCAGAACAATTGACCAGAACATTCTATTGCAAAAGTATCCTTGGCCTTGTTTAGTATTAATTTTGTTCACCATCCCAGAGTTCCTTTTGGTTGATGGGCAGCTATATAAATAGGTTTTTTTCTTATTTATTTATTTTTATTTATTTATAAAATTCATATGCCACCCATTTAACTGTTAAGGCAACTTTAAAAATAAAATGAAGTAACTAATTTTCCTAATTTTATTGCTTCAATATTTGCAAAAACTGCAACAGAGACAAGCCTAATATTACAAAAATAAGTTAAGAATGAATGTCAAAACAGCTATTTGCTTCTATTCTATTCATTTTTGCCAATTCCCCCACCTGCTTCCTCCTCTTCTGTAGTTTAGCATACTGTTTCTAAATATCACCCATCTTAGGAGATCAACAGAGCAGAGTGACAGGAAAACCCTGTTTTATGAACTCTGCTCCTTTCACTGAAGGGAAGTTAAAATCAAATCCAACTTTTTAAATTAGCCTTCCTGTATCAGAGCAGAACAATATGAAAAGCATATTTTATGCAGTAATAAACACCGCAGAGTTTGGGGATTTTACACATATCCATGAGAATTTAATATTTCTTTCACTTTCAACAATATTTTTTCTTAATTACTTTCAGTAATAATTTTTTCTTATCACAAATGAGATAAAGAAAAATCTTTTAAAAAATATTTCAGCAGATATATAGCAGTCCTGAATACAAAGTGTGAATTTTAAGACTCTTTTCTGTTTTTAAACTCTTTAAATGTTTGTGTCTGACTTATATAACATGTCCTATTGGAATATACATTAAATAAAATTAAGAAATATTATCCTGACAAACAAATCCTTTTTGTGGATATCTCTTATTTGCTGATTAGATAATTTATATTTATTTATAAAGAAGTGTAGCATAAAAATCTAAAAATACCAACATTTTCTCAGAATGCATTAACAGTAGTTGATTAAACATATATACTAGAGAAGGCTAGGGAAGAAATAAACTGGGCTTGTCAGTTATTCAAATGTTTATATATTTGTTTTGAAGAACAAATACAATGTCAACAAAAACATTTTATATTATTGTGACTAAAAATGTTCATGAAGGATATAATCAACATATTTTATAGTTACTCAGTTTATACAAATACTAAATCATAATATGTTTGTAAAATGATATACAATATGCAAACATCTAAAAAAATGATTTTGCAACAAACTATAATTGGATAACATGATTTACTGATTTTCAGGTCTTGATTTTAAAACAGTTCTTTTCCTTTTAAACTTGGAATTCTGACTTCTGGTTTTGTTTGTGTGTTTCCCTTACCTCTGATATTGGAAGAAAAACAGAGAGGAAACAAACCAAGAAGTGGTTGAAAAAAATCAGAATTACTTTTATTTTCCTGGTTTGTTTAATAAACCATGATTAAGCATTATGAGAAAAAAAGCAGCCAATATGCTCTGAATAGCAAATAAGTATCCCATTCCTAACTCTCTATCCAAAACATGGACTGTTATCATTTAACTATGCTAATAGATCAAACAGATCTTGATCTACCACCTGTTGTTTTCTAGCATATTATCATGCTGTGTCCCTTTGAAATCTGTTTCTATTCACTCAATCTAGCCATATTTTCTTTTCATACTAGTATCCCAATGCACAACCATCAGCTCGAGGATCAGATCCAGCCCAAAGTACATTGTAGGAAAAAGAGACAGGTTTTTGTCTCCACCATTCTCCTTTGGTGATAATTTGACCACGTCCAAACATGCTCCTGGCATAGCCAAGTACAGGTTCCATGACATTATGGCCCATGGCTCTCAAATCATCGGTTATGTTTTGAGGAATGCCATCTTCCAAGAACACCTGCCACGCATCTAATGATTGAAAGAACAGCATTCAAGATTTTATTTGCAGTTTTGCAATACTGAACAAATGTCCAATTGTTTTACGAGTACCAGCGAAAATATTTTTTTCAGCACTTAAGCATAATCCCACAAAAGGAAAATAAAATATTCTCACCCAGCGTCAGAGGAATAGGAAAGGGAGTCTGAATAGGAACATTTTTAAAGCAACTCCTTTAAAATTATTGAATGACAGCTATAACTCTGTAGCTAAGAAGCAATCATGCTACATAACCTGCATCCTCTTTATAACTGAGAGAGGAAAACAAGGCATCCCTTCTGGAGGCACAAGATAAAAGTTTTCCTGTCCATCATGTCTGATTCGAGGGGGCGGTGCTCATATTCGTTTCTTGGCCCAGAGGAGCCAGCGTTGTCTGAAGGCATTTTCCTTGGTCATGTGCCCAGAATGGCTATACGCCAAAGGAGCACAGAACGCTTCCCATCAAAGTGGTACCTATTAATCTACTTGCATTTGCATGCATTTGAACTGGTAGGTGGGCAGGAGCCCTCGTTCTATGTAGCTTCTTTATATAATGTTAATTGGCAATTATGTACACAATCTGTGGTCCTACAATCAGACTTTTTTTTAACATATTGGATGTAGCCTCCATAATGCTGAACTGCAATGATTAATGCGACATCAGGAAAACATGATGAAATGCACCAAAATAATATTCACTGCATTTAATTGATTAAACTGGAATATATATTCAATTCTGAGACCTGGTTCGGTGTAATGATTTAGGCACTAGGTTAAAAAAAAAACCAGAATACCATGAATTCTGGTCCTACCTTAGGCACAAAGCCAACTGGTCCAGTTACTCTTTCTCAGCCCTAAGAAAGCAGCAATGGCAAACCATTTTTGAAAATCGTGCCAACCTAACTGCAGGGACACATACATTTATACATGCACACACACACACACACACACACACACACACACACACTCATTCTTTTAAATCATTTTGGTTGTGACACTATCCACACAACTGTAGTGAATATATGCAGCTTTAAAGAACAGATTTATTTTATTTTATTTATCTCCTTTTCTCATTTTCTTTCTGTACACACTATGCAGAAGTGTGTGCATAGCACACTATGCTAAATCTTGATAAAATGGCCAAGATCCTCAGGGTGGGATATATACAGGGTGGAGCTAGGGGCAAAAAGGCTGTCTCTGCTAATTTTATCTTTGTGAGAACAAACCTGCGAAGTGGGCTAGGTTGAGAGAGAATTACAGATCCAAAATTATCCAGTGAGTTTCATGGCCAAGTGGGATAACCCTGATCCAAGCACAACATTTAACTGCTGCAGTGCACGTTTATGACCTTCCTTCCTGTTCACTTTCACACCTTATGTTTCAGTCAAACAGATGAGGAAAGCTAGAGGAATGCTGAGCTTGTGCTTTAAGAACTTCCTACTAATAATGCAATTTATCAAGAGATCTTTGTCCAGGTTGGTTCTGAGTAAGCTGTTGGGTGAAAAGACAGGCTTTCAAGCAGCCTTCACATCAGCCTAGCACAGTGTTTCTCAACCTTGACAATTTTAAGGCATGTGGACTTCAACTCCCAGAATTCCACAGCCAGCGTTGCTGGCTGTGGAATTCTGGGAGTTGAAGTCCACAAGCCTTAAAATTGTCAAGGTTGAGAAACACTGGCCTAGCATCAACGAAGGATCAAGAAAGTCAACATCCCCAAGGCCACCAGGTTAAAAAAGGCTGTGCAACTAGCTGTTAATGCTTGCCTCAAGGACTATTGAAACGTGCTTCTAAGTAAACTTTATCTCATTTTTACCATCAGGCATTGTCTAAATAGATGATCTAACTGAGTACTCTTCAGCTAAGATAAATACAAGACCTAAGTTCTATGACTTCTTAAAATTATGTTCCTGTATATTGTAAACACAGAAAAATAAATGAATCAACATATACACAGACAGAGAGGTGTGTTGGAACCAGCTTGTACTGGCTCATAAGAAGTGATTGATAATTTTTTTGAAAAACTGTTAGCTGGAGTTGAGCTACTATGCTTAGTGTGCTGAAAATCTGTTTAATGGCTATTGGGTCAGCACAGTGGTGCCAGTGGAGCCACCTAAGCTAGTTCTTATATATTTATCAGCACATCACTATGTATGTGTATACACACAAATTTATATACATACATACATATGTGTGCTTATGAAATGTATATTCTACTGTGCTTTCAGGATAGGTTCCTCTTTTTTGGCTATATCAAGTGGCGCCTAGACAGATTTTGGAAGTTGTTTGCCATTGCCTCCTTTCTAGGACTGAGAGAGGATGACTGGCCCAAGGTCTTGCAGCTGGCTTTGTGCCTAAAGTGGGATTAGAACTCATATTCTCCCAGCTTCTAGCATGATGCCTTAATCACTGCACCAAATTGGTTCTTTGGAAGTAACATACAGAAACTAAAATACATCATCAGAAGTAAATCTATGTGTGGGAGGGTGGAGAAATGACAGGTTTCCATTTGCCATTTCTTTCAAGCCTATTATTCTATGAGAGCTACATCTACTGCAGCCATTCACCCAAGAGCACCAGTAAAATAAAATCAGGTAAATGAAATAAACCAAAATGAAAAACAAAGTAATAAATAGAAACCAACTGCAACATAGAGTATGAAATACCATTGTACTGATTTCAACATAGAACAAACTGTATGGGTTTTATTTCATTGCTACTTGGAGAAAAAGAATCCATCACCGAATTTAATTATAGTAGGATACTTACTGCTATCCAAACTTGAGCTATTAAATCTTAATCAACAATACTTTCTTAGCACAGTGTCAATATAATGAGGGTCTGACAATTACTTTGGATTTCTTCCTGCTCATTTAGATAGAATATAAATTCCATTTTATAGTCTTACCTTTTTTGCTATATTCCAAATAAAAACGAGATGCATCCAAAGCCTCTTGTGGATTCTTTCCAAATTCAAACATATTCAGTAGTATCTATAGGAACATACAGAGGAAAATGCAAACCTCGATTATTATGGGAATAATTCATTCATAAAATACCAATGATGTAGACAATATTGTTACATAAAAACATATTTTTCTACGTATATTTTGTTATGTTCATGAAATTACTCTCAAGGTAATTTGATGCTCATTTCAAGCATACTATATCCTGCCTAAGCCTTAGATCCACTAAAATATAGGCTGAATGCTCAGATGACTTTATTTTATTTTTATATTCTTTTAATTAAAAAATAAATCAAAAGCTGATATGTTACAAGGTAGAATCCCAATCTCAAACAACACATTAAGCAAACAAACACACATTTCATAGATGCTGCTGAATATGATTATTATTCAAATGAAAAGAATAGGCAGCTACAACTCTTCTTTTTTTGGAAGTATGTGCTTTATGGTGAAAAAGGTAAATGTAAATGGAAGTGGAGTTAAAAGAAACCGTCTTGGAGAAGGTATGATGGTGAGAAACAGTCACACCCTTATGTCAATTTTGCTGTTTTGTGGCTGACCTTGACTTCATGACAGTTACTTTGTGAAAGTGCCGATGAAATTTTCCCCAAATTTATTCAAAAACATAAACTGTATTCAGTCATGTAAGCTTTGAGGTCCAAAGGATTTTCTGAGAATAAATTACACCCAGAGGGAACAGATACTTACTTGAACCTGACCTTGTGGTTGCATGAATCCTCCCATAACTCCAAAGCAGCACAAAAGTTCTCCTGTATCAGCTGCAGTGGCCAGAGCTGGTATAATTGTATGATAGGGCCGCTTCCGAGGGCCCAGGCAGTTTGGATGATCATGCTGTAGTGAAAAATTGGCTCCTCTGTTCTAGATAAATCAGTGCACTAAAAGTCACAGCCAGATAAAGCAATCCATGGGGTTGAATCCTAGTTATCTGCAGTATTGATAGAAGAGAACATTTGTAGCTCAGTATTGAACTGTTGGGACCTTGTGCTCTCTGAGATTGCCAATTTTCTTGTAGACATTACCAAACTAGATAACGTAATCAGTGCACTGATGTTACCCAGTTTGGGTACTGAAATGTCTGCAAGAAAACAACCAACCTTAGAGAGTACTAAGGATTCCACAGTTCAACCTTGAGCTACAAATATTCTCTTATTATCGATGCAGGTAATAATAAAACAATGTAATAATAAAAAAACTGCAAAAAAGTAACAGTCCATTGACTGATAATAGCAATAACAATAGCACTTAGACATATACCGCTTCACAATGCTTTACAACCCTCTCTAAGTGGTTTACAGAGTCAGCATATTTCCCCCAATAATCTGGATCCTCAGTTTACCGACCTAGGAAGGATGGAAGGCTGAGTCATCCTTGAGCCAGTCAGGATCGAACTGCCAAACTGCTGGCAGCCAGCAGTCAGCATAACTAGCCTGCAGTATTGCATTCTAACCACTGCGCCACCATGGCTAATAAAAATATTTGTATAAAATAGACATCATTAAAATGAAGATGAAAAGACTCCTAATTACATGATATTTACATGATCTGTGATAATATTTCAACACAGTTTTTGAAAAGATTCCGGTGACTAAGAGAAATTTTAAATAGAAGAGGAAACCTTTAAATAGAGAAGGAATTCTTGCACATACAGATGAAGCTAAAGCCTGGAGTTTGGCTGTGAAAATGAACTAGCTTTCATTTAAAAAAAAAATACAAGAATTTGAAATAGCTACACTTAAATTAAGAACAATTTTGAGACAATCCTGATATGAATTAATGAATTTCAGCATACCATGCTGAAAAATTAATGCTAAAACAATCATTTCACCAAGCACACATTCATAATGCTGAAAAATACTTTCTCACTTGCAAGGTAAATCCACAGCCATTTGGCACCAGCCCTGTACCAAATCCTTTGTACAGGCTGTTAATGAAAGAGCACGCATTGCCTTCAGCATCCACCACGCTAAAATAAACGGTGTCATTGCCCACCGAGGAGGGATTTCCGTGACTATATTGGGCAGTTGCTCTGGTGAGAGGAAAGAAAGCAGAAAACTTAAAATGTTGGTATTGTTTGTAGTATTTACAAAGTGTTGAGAGCTGAAATCTAGCTGCAGCAATATTTCTCAATTTACTTATTTGAGGATATTGTTTATTTATACTGGGCCAGAGTCTATGGCAAGGGATTGACTTCTATGTATCCAAAATCCACAAAAATAATTATATTTTTTTCAATTGTTGTTTTATTCTACTCTCACTCTACAAGTGAGTGATAAATAGAACTGCTATGACTACAAGAGGATATGGGACCAAGATTTTTTGTCCATTGTTTTTCTGTTTTGGGGCTATGAAAAAAAACATGGAGGCATAATGAACCTCCTTTTTATTTATTTTTTGTGGGAATCCAAAACATATAGAAATGTTCTGGATCAGGACTGTGGAGCATTTTCTTTTTCAATTAAAGTGGTCATTTAAGAAAACTTTCAACAATTTATTTACTGCATTGTGTACTTTAGAAAGTTGAAGCAAAGTTACATAGGAAATGATCAAATGATCTCCTGTGAACAGGTAACAACTGGATTGTTTTAAGAAGTGTTTGCACTGGGAGGTTAATCCCAAACATAAGTTAGAGTAAGCAAACATTTTATCTAAAGTACAAAGATTGGTATTTTTAACAGACAGATCCTTGGGATTTTCAAGATGTATTCTGGTATTATGGCCAATCTGAAAATACTCCAGCATAATGGCAAACTGTCCTGTTTATTGACCATTCAAAGTTATAGTAGCACTTAAAAAGAAACTTTATAACTGTATCTTCACACTTAGGACAGTGTCCCTGCAGTCACAATACTAGGATTTGAGCATTTCATAACAACTGGGTGCTTAAGACAATCACAGCATCCTGCAGTCCTGATATCACCATTTATGATCATCACAGTCAGCTTCCAACAAGTACACTCTACCAAGAAGTAAAATCACAAGTAAAATCACATTGCTTAGTGATAGAATTGTCAGTCCCAATTCTGGTTATTCAGCAAGGATTACCATCGTATTATTATTATTATTGTTGCTGTTGTTGTTATTTTAGATCATATTAGCATGCCTTCCTCTTATTTTTCTCCAGAACAATCCTGTGAGGTAGGTTAGATAGTCCCAGAATGACTGAGCCAAAATTCCTCAGTAAGCTTCAATTTTCTGAGGGTGGACCTTAACCTGAGTTTCCCATGCCACCTCTGCAACCTCTATGAAGAACTATTTTCCTATGAAGAATTATTTTCAGATTTTCCAAGTGTAGATACTCCCAATCTATCTAAAATTAATTGTGAAACAAAGCTATTTTGAAAGCAGCTCATGCAGTTTAGAGAAAAACTAAATAATCAAGCAACTGAAACAGCTGGTAAATATATTAATAAAACTTATTTTAAAAGAAAGTGAAGCCACTAACAGTAACACTGTGGTATTATTTGATATTTAATAAGTAATTAATAAGTAGTCAGCTTACCTATGTAAATTGATTAACTTTGAACGGTCTCTGGCATAAGATTTAGAAAGGAGCTGTGCTATAGGTATTGTTTCTTTTTCTGGATCAGCACAAAACCAAAAACTATCAGCAAAGCTCAGCTTCAATGCTTCAATTAAAATGTGCAAATAACAAGTAGAATTATGGTCCAGATCTACAGAAAGAAACCAAGATAAATTATTGTTTGCAATTCATAAATTTCTTCACATACATAAAAGTATAATTGTGTACATTGTACTTACTGATGAAAAATAGTAAATTGATTCATACATTGTTTTCTACACCAGAGGATGCTCTTTGCCCAGGCATTTGGTTAGTGTGACTGAAGCCCATTTTCTTCTTTTTCTTATTCCTGTGTAAGCTTTCTATCTCTGCTATTTTTGTTACTTTTTGTCCTGTATTTTCTTGCTTTAAAATGTTTTTAATGCTTTTATAAACCACCCAGAGTTGTTGGGAGCTTCGCAGCATATAAATTTAATTAAGATGATGCCTGAGAGCATTGGATGTGCCCTATCGTCACCAGAGCATCTCCAGAAATTGTCACTATTTTTTTTCAACTGACAAAAGGGAAGATAATGGGTTTAATGAAAATTAATCATACTTAAGTGTATGTAATTAATTTAAATTAAATTTAAAAATGAATTAAATTTTATTTTTATTCCAGGTCCAGTCCTTCTTTTGGCCCTACTATCATATCATACCATTCAATTTCTGACTTTGTCTAGAAAAATATTTCCCTGAAAAATCAAAACAGACCTATGGGACAGCCCAGGACAAAAGTGCCATTCTTTTTCTGCTCCATTCTCTTCCAAGGTCAACCTAATATCCCTCCTTTATTGCTGATTCTCATGGATCTTCCCCCTTGTTCCCATCCACTTGTCTTTGTACTTTGGCATTTGCTATCAAAATGTATATGCCATCTGCTCTTCTCATTCCAGCTGGCTTACAATATATGAGATAAAACATTAATAAAATCATAAAATCAATCTATAAAAGCTAATCTCCACCATAAGAGACAGGATTTTCAAGATGGTATTTGACAAGTTTTAAAAAAATGTTTCACTACACTAATGCTCTTTCCAAAGTCACTGATATACTTTAAAAAGCCAATACTTCAGGCTAGGAGGCCTAAATCTGTGATTTCACAAGTATTCCTTATATTCACCAGTGATCTCATCTACATGTTCTCTACAAGCAGCATTTTAGAACAGTAATTTATCTTATATCATTGGGATCATCAGAATAAGGAGCTAGATTAGAATTGAACTGAACATTCCTGGACAGTTGGAAGGTGTAATGCTACGTGTATTTATCAAGAGTGATCATTTTTTGTTTTCCTTATGGAAGCAATTTTACCTATATATTGCTACAATTAAATTGGGATTTAAATTACAATGGACGTAATTTACATATATTGCTACATGATTAGGAATTTTTATAATATAAAAATAAAACATTATTCTTTCTAAAAAGGCTTAATTGCCTCCTGTATTAAAATTATGTCTAGGAGTTTCTATATTTGAATGAATAATATTGTGATTTATATAAATAAAGTTTTCCTCAAATTGAGTGAATCTGGGAAACTAAATGGATATGTTAAATTTGTTACCTTGGAAACATCACAGAAGAAATTTGCCATTTTCTCATTTTTTTCCCTCTTTAGTATTGCTTTAAGCCAATAGCTAATAGACGTGCTGAAATGGCAAATTCTGTCAATCTTTTGCATAGTTCTATAAATGTCTCTTAAATAAGTCTTACTTTTAATGATCCTTCATTCAATATAAATTTTGACAAAATGTGTTTTTTTCTCTTTTTTTCCTAAAGTAGAAACATCTGGCACTTTTTTTCTTAGAAACAACAGATATGTACAAATTAGAAGCTGATCATACCTTTCATATTGTAATTTTCTAAAATATTCAGGGCTAATAAAGTTGTGATTCCTTGTCCATTTGGAGGAATTTCCCAAATATTCATGCCCTAAAAAATGATTGACACTGCTTAATACTGACCATCAGCCAAATAAATAAAAACTTTCTGATACTATTCTAAATGAAATTCTTTACTTATTTTTCAACTAATGAAACATTAATACTTTAACATGGATTACCTTTCCTTAATAAGAAAAATATAATCAAACACACAAGAAACATATGATGCAAATAACATTAAATAAATGTCATTAATTTTTAAGCAACAATATATGCATCAATGTAGTATGTATTTAAATTCTTGAATTAATTATATGCTCGTGTCAATTAAATACTTGCTCATAATAATTCCTAAAATGTTTCTGATATTTTTTTGAAAACATTTCTGAAGATCCTATATATACACAAAGACAGTTAACAATGAAATGCATCTTTCTAATAGATTCTGACAACTTCTAGGAAGATAGATTTTACAAACAATCAAATAATTATTTTAAAACACGAAGGGTTTGGGACAAGGTGCAGCTATTAAACATTTTTCATTAACCTACAATTGCTTGATCCTCATTTTTAACACATGGATCTTTAATGTTTTTGTGGTTCTAACATGACTAATAGATTTAATATTACACCTGGGTTTTAAAACATACCATTTTTTGCATGACTGAAGAACTTGGGACACTTTTACTATCAACTAGGTATATAAGCATTCCTTTTTCTTACGTGAGTGTTTTGCCCTCGTGGTTTCTGTAACAGACAGCTGTTACATTCTGAACTGCTAGCAAGTTATTTGTTATCCATAAGCAAGAGCTGAATAATCAGATTTATACACTTTCCAAATCACTGAGAAACTGCCTCACTTTCCTTCTGTAATAAGAAGCTCTTTGAAACTTAAAAATGTTGACTACATTTCCTTTATTTGATTCAGTTCTCCAAATTATCACTTATCTTAATGAAGAATAACTTTGCAAGAAATATCATCTGAGTGCTACATGAAACTACTTGTTATGAATTTTGTATTATGAATTATATAATGCTATTATATATTTATTATTATAAATTTTATAACCATATTACACCTTGTATAATTATGATTTATATAATTTTATTATGCATTTCGTATATATATTTATTATGACTATCATGAATTGTGGGATGGCGCAGTGGCTCAGCGGATAAGCTCCATGCAACAGGGTGGGCTCCCATCTTCACCCCGTTTCCTGCCCACCTAGCAGTTCAAAAAAATGCAAATACAAGTAGATAAATAGGTACCACTACAGTGAGAAGGTTAACAGCTCTCCATGACATCATGCTGGACATATGAGGGCGGAAATGTCTTCAGACAGTGTTAGCTCAATATCCTTGAAATGAAGATAAGTGCTGCCCCCTATGGTCAGCAACGACTAGCAGAATAAAATCCACAGGGACTCCTTTACCTTTTTTACCTCTCATGAATTGTATTATGAATTGTATAGATCGTCGACTACAAAATCCATTTGGAAGCTGAAAAATAGTTATACCCTGCTTTACTGTTATGTTCACATATTTCCTGAACAATCTGAATGTCCAAGCCTTAGTGTTTTAGACCACACATACTAAATTTTATTGATATGTACTTTATAAATTTCAATATTGTCATAAGTATGCCACTGAGTTCTAGTTTCTTTTCATAACACAACAGCTAAAATATTGGAAAGAAGTGATTAACATGATACAGGAAATTAGAGATATTTATACTTCAGATCAACTTATGTCAGTCAAGCTTTTAAACCTTTTGAATTATTACAAGAGAAATGTAAATTGTCTAAAATTGTAAAATGGCAATATATTCAATTAAAGCATATTCTGATTTCATTAGTCCAGCAACATTAACAACACTTGCAAGTTGCAAATTACTATCAGACTGGAATATGTTTGAATTCATATAAATTATTATTATAAGAATATTATTTAACTTTTAGAACAATTACTTGCCAGAACTCTGGAATAAATAGTTGTAATATTCCATAGCAACAAATCAAAAGCTAAGAGTATCTTACAATTTTAAGGCAAACAATCCAACTATGTTTACTGGAAACTTTAGGGAAGTTTTAAAAAAAGGAGTATTGGGAGTTTAAAATGGTTAAGGGTGAACTCTGCTATTGATGAGGGTGCTCTGTATGTGATTATTGTTTATCCTTGGGTAGCGTTCTTGGCCATTGCACTGATGATGTAACCCAGTCAGGTAATAAAACATCTGTAAACGAATAACCCAGCTCAATGAATACCAAGGACTCCACAAGTCATTCCTGAACTACCAATGACCTTGGGTGTTTGGAGTTTTATGTTGTGGGTTTTTATGTGTTTTTAAACCTTGTAAGATGCCGAAGTCATTTGGTAAGATGTGTATCTGTATAAATTACATATATTGTTTGGTTTCATAATATAGTTATTACAAAGATCAGTGAGATATACTTATGAATTATATAACAACAATTCAAAGTATATCACCATATTTCCCTTTCTTATAGAACATCTTGCCCCCAGAGATCCAAAACACCACTCCTTAATGTTTTGGAAGCTGTCAAGACCAGAATCTTCTGTAAAGGTATGTGGGAAAGATCTTGGGAGACGGGTCAAAGAGATGATGTGTAGGGAATAGTCAGATAAGAGGCAGCACAGAATAAGAGGTTCAAAAGAAACCTTCCCTAAGCTCCCTGGCTGGAGAATTGTCTCTTCAGACTTGTAAAATTCTGTTCATGTAGCTTTACAATAAAGTAGAATTAGTTTATCTGGTTGTGTTTCCTGTCTAATCTACCTGCTAAGGCTGTCAGCATTTGAAGTTTGAAAAAGGAATCCTGATACAGGAACTGTATTGCTTGGGGATGCCCAGAACAGTATGCAGCGGGGGGGGGGATGGCTGGTGCCTTGAGAACCCTCCCTTCACCTTTTAACTTATTTTAATCATGTTTATTCATCCTTGCATCCTTCTAAATTTTTAGTTTTTATATACTGTTTTTATATCTTAACATGTTATTTCACATTACCCAATGTCCCTCTCTGAGGGAGATTAAATTTATCTAGTCTCCTTTAAAACAGCAACGCAAGCATGCCAATATGCATTTAGTTTATAATTTCAAAGCGTTAGAGGCATAACACTGTATATAAATACTGGAGCTAGTTTTGAAGAACACTTGTTTTAAATCACTCCATTTACATCAGTTACAAGAAAGTTTTGAACTCCAATCTTCTATTTCTCTTTAGCAGGGGAAACTGTCAAAGCTGAATTTGATTTGCAAGATCTTTATTCAGGATATGGAACTTTGCCAAAGATTTAGTAATAGTGCTAAGGGGAAAAATATCAAAAAGAGGTTACAGAACAAAGGCAGGAGTGAAGTCCGAAGAATGACCTGGCAAGGAAAATTCCTTTTCTTTTTAGACTTGGCTACAGGACTGAAAATAACTCCTTTGAAGTGTAGAGAAACACAGACTGAGTCAAGAATTCTTGTTTAGGGAATGTTCTAAGGTAGAAGTAACACAAAAAGGGAATCATCACATAGAACAGCCTCCTGATCTTTGCATTTTTGGGTTTTAGTCTACATCCAGTTTCTAAAGTTAAGTCCCGTTTAACTTAAGTATTTTACGAAGTTTGAGTTTAATCTTTAGCCATTAATAACAAGAACATAAGTAGTCCTATTTAGTCGCTAAATAGTTGGGATGATGAATTCTGTTGTTATGTGAAGCAGTTGCATGAACTATCACATTTTTTAATGATCTTACTTCAGCTTTCCGTTGCTTTACAGGCCTGCAAAGGTCATACACATGGAGGACTAATCACAATATCACTATTTCATCATTATCATAACTGCAAATGTTTGTTAAATAAGTCAGCAGCTAAATGAAGACTATCTGTAATGGAATAAACACAAATGGACAGACAAGTATACATAGATACAAAGAATATGTATTTTATGTTATATTCATGAAAAAAATGCTACTATGTGTTAAAAGTGACAATGATTTGTCAGCTTACTACTATTCCATAGCTGATGGTACATTTTACTATTACAGCATTTCAAAGAACATCATCTGAGTGGGAAGGGATCTTGAAGGTCTTATCTAACCTCTTATTCAAGCAGGAGAGCTTATTCCATTTCAGACAAATGGCTATCCAGTCTCTTCTTAAAAGCTTCCAATGATGGAACACTCACAACTTCAAAAGGCAAACCGTTCCATTGGTTGATTGCTTTAACTTTTTTTCTCCTTAGTTCTAGGTTGCTTCTCTCCTTGGTTAGTTTCCATCCATTGCTTCTTGTCTTGTCTTCTGGTACTTTGGAAAATAAGTTTCCCCTCTCTTTTTTCTGCCAGCCCCTCAAATCTCTCATTTTTTCTGGACAGTACCATGCATCCATTCATTATACAGAGCAAGGAAAGGGATCAAAAATAATAAACTAAAAAGTTAAAGGCAGAAGATAAAAGGAAGGAACAGTTCACTAAATCTAGTTCACATTAGCATCATTCACTATACCTTTCCAAATCTTTCTAGCCTTGCATGCCATTTAACTTCCACTGTATTGTGGCCATGTGCTATTGTGTATGGTTTCCTTAGAATAGCATAATACATGTTGGAAAGCCAGCACTATCGAATATTGCAAGACTTTATGGGACAATTCAGATAGGTTAAGAACAACTTGCTCCATGTTTAGAAGTCAAACCAAATTACTTCTTAAACCTCTGAGACAAAACCTATGAAGAATCATATAAGCATCCATGTGGTTATATCTTTCCATACGATTAAGCCTGGCATACCTTGTAATTTGTGACAATAGGCTCAACTTCTTCAGTGACATGACTTTTCAGGTCTCCTAAATCCATTACTCCACCATTATTCTGAATAACATCCACGATTGCTTTAGCCACATGGCCTTCGTAAAAGCCTCTTTTGCCAGATTTTGCTAACTCCTGAGGGGGAAAAAAGTCCTTAAATTACAAAATCAAAAGAATAGTGATGTCCTCAACAGCATTTCTGAATAGTATCTTTTCATAATGTTTCTTTGGTACTTTTCAGTTACATAGACAGGGACAGTACAAACTGGAAGTAAATGCTGTTTTCCGGCAAAAAGAATATCATCAATCAGGGCCACCCAATCGCAGGATGCTATAAATAACTGTAAATCCAGGCCAGTTGCTGAGTGTCTTAAATGTGGTCCCCTGAACGTGTGTGTGTGTGTGTGTGTGTGTGTGTGTGTGTGTGTGTGTGTGTTTGTGTGTGAGCAGCCATTGGAACTTTGAATCGGGATCATAAGCATCTTTTTTGTAGTCTGGCGTGACTTTGATCACTGAACAACTGATTTTAAGTTGGGGACTACTTGTAAATTTGCAGATACAACTTTTTTGGGACACCATGGGCTATAAGAGAAAACAAGAAGAGATAGCTTGTATAGGCACTCTGAAATGCCATGTGGGAATGACCTTGAGGAAGAAGGAAAGAGAATCTGCCTGGAGGTATCAGCTAGTGCAGTGGTTCTCAACCTTTTTAATGCCGCAACTCCCAACCGGTCGTAAGTCGAGGACTACCCAACCGGTCATAAGTCAAGGACTATTTCCCTGCCCGGGAGTGCCGCACATGCGTAGTGCTGCCACCTGCTCCAGCCGAGGCGTAGCTGGCAAGGGGCAGCGACGGCACAGGGTGACCACCGGCTGGGCCACCAGCTGGCCCAGCCCAAGGGAGGTAAGGTATCCGCCGGGCCCCACGCGCACCAGCAACCCTCCCTGCGCCCGCCGGCCTCCCACCTCCCACTTTTGGCCCTCTTTTACTTACATTTTTAGTAGTTGCTCAGCAGGGAGCTAAGAAAAAGGGGGAAAAATGGTGGACTGTGTCGTTTGGTGACCCCCGTGAAATGGTCGTTCGACCCCAAATGGGGTCGCGACCCACAGGTTGAGAACCGCTGAGCTAGTGGCTTAATATCAGAAAAATAAACTTAGGGAGGACCAGGGTGTTAAATGTCACTGCAGGAGATCTGTACTTTCAGATTTGCAATACTGATATTAGCCCTCCAGACAGAAAACATGACCCAATGAGCTACCGGTAGTTCTACTTTATTGTAAAGCTACATTGACTGAAATGTCCAAGTCTGAAAGTACAAATTTCCCATGACCTCTTTTAAGAGCCTGATCAGTTAGGGCAGGCCCTAAATTTCTTTTTCTAACCATAACCCTAATTCTTATTCATCAGCTTTTGCCAATAATGTGTCAGTTTGTTGCAGGCTTTCTAAGGAATGTTCTCAACCTATATTGCAAGTACTAAAGAAAAAATTTTTTATTTTGACTTCTGAGAATGTGCCACAGGTGGGTTAAAGATTGTTTATACAATGGTTGTATACCATCGTATGGTATATTATAGTTTATGGTATAGTTAAACTAAATTAACCCTTCATAGGGTTAACAACAGCTAAGGTTGCACAGCACAGTACACTATATTATGATTTGATGTGATGTGATGTGATGTGGGAACCCAGCCACAAAGTGCAGAGTCTGTTTAGAACACAGTTCAGAAATTAATTAAAACTTAAAAGCCTAGTCAACTTTTCTGTAGCTTGTTATTACTGTTTGTTTCCTACTTGTAAAGATAAATCATATTATAATTTTCTGAAAGATAAACCAAGAGAGTAAGCTAATATAACTGAATATTCCTTGCTTATGCAGATATTCCTGGCAGCTGGTATAACAAGTTAGAAATACATCAAAAAATATCTTGGTTCAAGTACAATAGAAATGTTATCGTGTCAATTGGATTTGAGTACATCTCTCTATCTTTTCCATGGTTCCACTGTCTCCTAATGTCCTATAATGTCTTTATAGCAAGTCATGCTTTCCCTCTTTCTCTGAACTGACAAAGTATGGTACTTTCCATTCAAGCTAGAATAAACAGTATAAGACTATAGTTTGGATTTTCTATCAACTAAACCAATTTTATACAGTCATTTGAGATTAGGAATTTTATAACATTTTTTCATTGGGGCAATAAAACATAATAATTGTGCATCAGAATCACTGTAATATTACAGAGCATGCAAAACATGAGTAGCTTCATCAAAAGGCAAAAAACGCAAGAGATGCTTATGTATACAAAAAGAAACTGCTCTGCCTTTGACCTAATTCTAAGAAAGAGCCACGTCAACCTCAATAATTCAAAAGGGATGGTAAATTGTTCGTACCTGGTACCAAGACAAAACAGCATGTGTCATTCCATATACTCTGACAAATAAGAATACCTTTCACCATGTGGTGCATTACCATCTGGCACCAAATTGTTAAATATTAACAAGATGTAATTAGCCACTAAGGAAGCTGAGTAGGTGAACAGTTTCATCCAATAAATTGATTACAAACAGTCAGATATTTTATAACATTACCAATAGAAAAGAATACATGTAGTTCAGGCTGAACTGAGGAATCCTTTGGTGGTCTCTGAGCGTGGCTGTTTGCTTGCAAAGGTTTCACTGTTGTTGCTTTAACCATTTAGTCATGTTCTACTCTTAGCAACTTTATAGGCAAGTGCTCTTCATGCTATCCTCTCAAGTATAGCTTCTTTCAGTTGTTGGATATTCATCTTTGTATTCAATTTTGATGTTATCAAGCCAGCATGTTCTTTGCTTGCCATTCTTCTTGTTCCATTAACCATTCCTAACATCTGTCAACCTAGCTGCAGCCATCTTGCTCGTTCTAGATTGCCATATGAATGGAAGGGGGTGCGGAGCATTTGTGCTATCTAACAATTCTGTGTCCCGTGGGAACCAAGGTTATTCTGTTGGTTATGCTAGGGGGTTGGGTGGATTGCTAGAAAGCCCGTCAAACTATTCTATTGGGGAACATAGCTGATTGCATAGCACTGGGATGGGAAGTTTAACTTTGTAATAGTGTAACTTTTTGTTGTAACAAACACTCTTTTCTAACAACCCAAGAGATGGCTCTACACATGGATATCACCAGACAGTCAACACAGAAATCAGAGTGACTATGTGCTCTGCAGCCAAAGATGGAGAAACTCTATACAGTCAGTAAAAACAAGACCAGGAGCTGACTGTGGTTCAGATCATGAGCTTCTCATTGCAAAATTTAGGCTTAAATTGAAGAAGGTAGGGAAAAGCACTAGGCCACTCAGGTATGAACTAAATCATATTCCTGATGAATATACAGTAGAGGTGACAAATAGATTTAAGGAATTAGATATGATAGAGTGCCTGAAGAACTATGGACGGAGGTTCGCAACATTGTACAAGAGGTAGCAACTAAAACCATCCCAAATAAAAAGAAATGCAAGAAAGCAAAATGGCTGTCTGAGGAAGCTTTGCAAATAGCTGAGGAAAGAAGGGAAGCGAAAGGCAAAGGAGAAAGAGAAACATACACCCAATTGAATGCAGAATTCCAGAGAATAGCTAGAAGAGATAAGAATACCTTCTTAAATGAACAATGCAAAGAAATAGAAGAAAACAACAGAATAGGGAGGACCAGAGATCTCTTCAAGAAAATTGGAGATATGAAGGGAACGTTTCATGCAAAGATGGGCATGATGAAGGACCATAATGGCAGGGACCTAACAGAGGCAGAAGAGATTAAGAAGAGGTGGCAAAACTACACAGAAGAACTATACAAGAACAAGCTTAACGTCCCAGATAACCACGATGGGGTGGTCACTGACCTCGAGCCAGACATCCTAGAATGTGAAGTGAAATGGGCCTTAGGAAATCTGAGCAACAACAGAGCTAGTGGAGGTGACAGTATTCCAGCTGAGCTATTCAAAATCTTAAAAGACGATGCAGTAAAAGTGCTACATTCAATTTGCCAGCAAATTTGGAAAACTCAACACTGGCCACAGGATTGGAAAAGGTCAGTTTACATTCCAATTCCAAAGAAAGGCAATATCAAAGAATGTTCAAACTATCGCACCATTGCACTCATTTCACATGCTAGTAAAGTTATGCTTAAAATCCTACAAGCTAGACTCCAGCAATATGTGGATCGAGAACTACCAGAAGTACAGGCAGGATTTAGAAGAGGCAGAGGAATTAGAGATCAAATTGCCAACATAAGCTGGATCATGGAGAAAGCTAGGGAGTTCCAGAAAAACATCTACTTCTGCTTCATTGACTATGCTAAAGCCTTTGATTGTGTGGATCACAACAAATTGTGGCACGTTCTTAAAGAGATGGGAGTACCAGACCATCTTATTTGTCTCTTGAGAAACCTATATGCGGGTCAAGAAGCAACAGTGAGAACTGGACACGGAACCACTGATTGGTTCAAAATTAGGAAAGGAGTCCGACAAGGCTGTATACTGTCACCCTGCCTATTTAACTTATAAGCAGAGCACATCATGAGAAAGGTAGGGCTAGATGAATCAAAAGTTGGAATTAAGATTGCTGGGAGAAATATCAACAACCTAAAATGATACCACTCTAATGGCAGAAAGTGAAGAGGAACTAAAGAGCCTCTTGATGCGGGTGAAGAAGGAGAGTGCAAAAGTTGGCTTGAAACTCAATATTAAGAAAACCAAAATCATGGCATCTGGCCCTCTCAATTCCTGGCAAATAGAAGGGGAAGAAATGGAGGTAGTGACAGATTTTATTTTCCTGGGCTCCAAGATCACTTCAGATGGGGACTGTAGCCAAGAAATTAAAAGACACTTGCTCCTGGGGAGGAAAGCTATGACAAATCTAGACAGCATACTAAAAAGCAGAGACATCACCCTGCCAACAAAAGTGCGTATAGTCAAGGCCATGGTTTTCCCAGTTGCAATGTATGGATGTAAAAGTTGGACCATAAGAAAGGCTGAGCGACAAAGAATTGAGGCCTTTGAACTATGGTGCTGGAGAAGACTCCTGCGAGTCTCTTGGACTGCAAGGCATTCAAACTGGTCAGTCCTAGAAGAGATCAACCCCAACTGCTCTTTAGAAGGCCAGATCCTGACGTTGAAACTCAAAATACTTTGGCCACCTAATGAGAAGGAAGGACTCACTGGAGAAGGGCCTAATGCTGGGAAAGACTGAGGGCAATAGAAGAAGGGGACGACAGAGAATGAGGTGGCTGGATGGAGTCACTGAAGCAGTAGGCGTGAACTTAAATGGACTCCAGAAGATGGTAGAGGACAGGAAGACCTGGAGGAACGTTGTCCATGGGGTCGCGATGGGTCGGACACAACTTCGCAATTAACAACAACAACTTTTTGTAGGGAACTTTAGACTTGGTTTCACTTTTGACTATGCTGATATTTTGTATCCAATAAACATGTTCTTTGAGGAAGTCTCTTGGCTCAGAGTTCTGATTTATTTGGCTCTATTTATTGGAACCATGACACTCTCATTGACTTCTCCAATGAATTTGCACGTATGACATAGCCAAAGTAAATCAGACATAGTCTTGTGATTTTGGCTTCTAGTGATGTATCTATTCAGCATCTCTCTATTGGCTGCTCTGGCTGTCCATGGTACAGACAATAATTTACACCAGCATCACATTCAAAGTCATCAACATGTTTGCCTGCAGATGATACATTATCTTTCTGGAAAGAGGATCTGGATCATTCTGATCCTACTTTTCATATATTAGAGACATCAATCAGAGTTTGTTTTTCCTGTCGACAGGAAAGAATTGTGAGAAGAGTGAAATGAAACCAGGAAATCCACCATTCACTGCCCTGAAAGTGCCCATTTTAAATTGTGTAAGGCAGCAACACCATCCAATCCTATTATTGACCTACAATAAAGGTCTGCTGTGGGGGCAGCATAATTCACATCAACAGAATTTTCTGTTGAATCAAGAATGTCAGAAACTCATGTTAATGTTATTCATTTGGCTGGGCCCTTAGACCTTTCTTCTATCTCACAGACCCCACCCTCTCAAAGAACCTGACCTATCCAGAATTTGATCTATCCAGGCCTTCTTTCCAGATAGGTAATGAAATATCTGCAATCAAACATCTTGATGACTTTAAATGTAGTGAACCTGTTTCACTTAAGAAGAAAATCAAATCAATACAAATAGTGCAATTTTAGTTGATATGTATGAATTAGTAAAAACTTATTCATGCAAAGTCCATTAAAAGCAATGTTCCTGTGTGATGGATTTCTCTGTAGATTAAAATTCAAATTTGTATACATTTATATAAATAATGAATCTTTGTACACATCTAAGGTACACAGATATTAGCAAAACTGGCCAAGGAAATTTTATGTGTAAAAAAAACCCTGGTTTTTTTTCTGACATGTAGGAGTTCATGATCCAAGATCAATTCAAATTCTCCCCTGTAAAGTCTCTCGATCTGAAAAAAGATACTTAAATACTTAAGAGCATTTATGTCTCTATAAAGTCTGATTGTAGTTGACTCTCATAATTTGCTTCCAAAAGGATCTGTTGCAGAATTCTTTTACCTCCTTATGTCTATGGCAATTCTCAGTCATCAAGGTCACAGCTGTCTCAAAGGTGCTTTTTCAAAAGGTAACTGGACTGTTTTTTTCCTTGAGGAAGAAGACATTTTGCTTCTCATCAAAAAAGCTTCATTGGTTCTGGCAGGATGGTGGGGGCTATGGAGGGATTAGTTCTGGCAGGATTGGGGGAGAGGTTTGGAAGGATCATATTTCTTTGCAGTCATCTTGTCTTAGCACTCTCCTTAAGAGCTCTTGGGGCCACTTGGGGGCTTAACTGTGCTCTCACCTTAAGTTACCTGAAGGTTATCTCAAGAAGTAATACATCTAAACCATGGAAACAGACATGTCAAACACAAGGCCCGGGGGCCGGATGCGGCCCGTGAAGTGGTTTCATGTGGCCCACGAAGCCATCCTGGAAACAGTGAGGGAACAGCCCCCACTGCCTTGGCCGTGGCCCAGGCCGGCTGGGAGCCAATGTACAATTTTATGGTGGCCATCTATGCTAAAACGCATTCAGTCTTAGCTCCACAAGGCCATCTGGAAACAGCAAGGAACCACCCCTGCCATGTCGGCCCCGCCCCTGGGTGCATACTTGGGAGGTGTCACCCTTTGTGAAGAATGAAGAAATGGATCATACCTTGGTGCTTGCCCTGGTCCCACCCCTTTCTGCCAGAGACCCTCAGATCTGTCCCACTCCTGCCCAGGCCTCCACAGACAGCCTTGACGCGAACGATGAAGAGCTGGCCATGCCCAGCCAGTAGGCCACACCCACTCCATCCACACCTACCCAGTAGGCCGCACCCACCCTGGCCACACCCACTCAGCCCCGAGGCCAACCACAATGCTGATGCGGCCCTCAATGAAATTGAGTTTGACCCCCCCTGATCTAAAACTAAGGGTCACTCCTTAGTTCTAGATGTATTCCTCCTCATTTTATACTCCATTCCGTATATTGCAGAATATGATTCCAAGGAAAACATATAATCACAGCATGTTCCTCTTATACACTTTAATATAGATATCTATGGATACTTTATCTAACAATTCTTAGCCAATAGACTGAATATTTCTTATGTTAACCAACATTCTCATCTTGTAAAACTGAGGCTGTATAATATGTTTTTATGTCCAATGCTGATTGTTTTAATAAAAGAATTTAAAAAAAAAAAAACTGAGGATGAAAGTTACACACTACTCTAAATACAAGGAATATATAGATGCATAGAAATGAGGGGAAGTAAGAAAATTATTGCATTAATGTGTCATGTAATAAAATAACTTGAATGCAGGTGGAAAAAAGGCATAAGCAAGTAAGCCTCTGCCTCCTCTCTCCAGGAGAGAGTTTAAAAAGTAAGCAATCTGACACCATCTATACATTTTACCTTTTGCCATTTACTGATTTCTATGGCATTTATCTCTGAATGCTTTTTCAACATTACATAAGTCTCAGAATGAAGTTAAAAAGCAGTATCTGTCAAATCAGGATACTAAGATTTATAATTAGCTAAAAAATGATACTGAGAGATGCTGCTGAATAGCATCCAGACATGGCTACCTAATCTCTTACAATTTTCGTAACTAAGTTAGCCAGGAAGCAAATTCAATTGCTGTGGAAATAAAATTAAATTTGATGTACATTATTGCTATGCTCCACTACTTTTCCTGCATCACATGAAATATCCCTTTTTTGATAAATATCAGCCTTTAATGTTTCCAAAGACTATAACTCTTGATTCCAACCAAGAGACCCAGAAGGAGTCAGCTACAGAAGTGGGTTACAGAGGGTGAAATTCTATGGGGGAAATTCTGTCCTGAATCTTCTTTGTGTTCACAATGCAATTTAAAAACCACAAATGACATTTATCACTTGTTCGAATTAGAGTTGAAAGAGATAAGGCATATCTTATCACTGAAACTATGCACCCAAAGCACTAGAAACTGATATGGTGTTTTTTGCAAGCTTGTGCAAAACGAAAGTCACAATGAGCTACATGGTCTTGAGAGTCTGGTTCTCTGAATGTTGTAGGATCCAATCTGGGTCAGTCAGCCCTTGATGCTAGAGCCCATCTTCAGGAAACTTCTCTCTAGCCTAGAGAGAACTTAGAAGTTCCTTGAAGATGGGCTCCAGAACGAATCCAAAAGCTCAGAAGACAAGAACCCTGGTCCTGGTGACCAACCCAGACCAGATCCTGTAACATTATCCTAGGACACATATATTTGCTTTCATTCTGAATGTTGTGTTGAAATTCATGTACTGAAGTAAAACTCTTCAATCAATTTCAGTGTATATTACACGTGGATGCCCCCTAGCAAAAAGTACAGGCTGCAGAAACACCCAGAATTTCATCTGCTTTTCCAGGCAATCAAAAATTAGGTTTGTGCTGATAGCAGTGGAAAAGTAATCATCTGCAATAATTGTCGAGATTGAGGTACATGTTTCCTGGCAACTCTGCTTAGTATCTCTGATTGCTTCTAATAAACACACTAGTGAGTGGGTGGGTGAGTGTCTGAGTTTACATAAAATATATGTGTGGTATATAGGTAGTCCTGAACTTACAACCATTTGTTTAGCAACCATTCAAAGTTACAATGTGCTGAAAAAATTTAACTTATGATTGGTTCTCACACTTACGACCATCACAGTGGTCATGGGATTGCAGCTCGGGTACTTAGAAACAGGCATGAATTTACAAATGGTAGCAGCATCTTGTGGTCACATAATTGCATTTGCGACCTTCTCAATCAGCTTCCAACACACCAAGTCTATGGGGAAGCTGGATATGCTCAAAGGCCACATGATTCACTTATAACTGTGGCAAAAGAAGTTCAGAAAATTGGGCACAACTCACTTAACAATATCACTTAGTGATAGAAGTGTCGATTCCAACTGTGGTCATAAGTTAAGGACTACCTGCATGTGAATGGCACATACATGCATGTGTATTCATCAACCTCCAATTCAAGAATCAGTCTACAATGTCCATTGTTCTGTATATGGAAAGTAGACAACCTTCTCCTAATTCAAAAGCTCCTATTATGAAGCTATTAAACAAATGGAACCACCTAGTAGCTAGGTTTTTTTTTTTACCAAATATAACAGTCTCTGTCAGTTATGCACTATTCAAAAAGTCCTTATTCGCTTCTAAAAGCTCTAATAAAAGAATGTGAAGCAACTGTGTCATTTATTCTCCAGAAAATGTGCCACGTTAACCAAGGGGGGGAAAAACCCCAAACATTGAATAATTATTCTTCAACTATTTCTATAAAATCAAGGGCTGAAAACAGTGTCAGAACCAATATACAGAACTAGAAATAGAAATATCCATACTGATTGCATCTATATATACGGCTACAATATATTTTAACCGTGAGTTACTGAACAAGCCATAATCGCCTAGTTCATAATAATGAGATATGTTAATAGGTGGTTTCATACAGTGTTCTAGGCCAAATTATCATAGTATGGCTTAGTTGTATATCATCTAAGTAAATATATTTCAATTGTTCTATAATAATCTACATGGATACCGTGATGATATGTGACATAACCGAACCAACAGTAAAACTCAAAAGGTGGGTGGCTACAATCAATAAATTTTACTAAGTTAATGCATAACTGACTCTGCACCTTCAGAGGCAATGAAGAGCAGCTCTCTTTACCTTAAAAGTGTTAGCCAAAAGAGGATTTTGGAAGACTTGGCCATGTTCTGGTGCTTCACCATTGATCAAGAGGTCCTTTCCGTGTTGATTTCCAGGTGACTGAAGGACATAAGTATCTTGCTTCCACTGGTAAGAAGTAATTTCAGACACTGGAAAGCCCTTCTCAGCCATTTCTATTGCTGGTTGCAAAATTTGCCCCATGGAAAGCTGAATCAAGGAATATTGCATTGTTATCAATCAACATTACGCTTATCAATCAACATTACGCTTATGTTATCAATCCAGTACGCTCCCACAGAGTGGGTCTCCTCAGGGTGCCGTCGGCCAGACAATGTCGGCCGGCGACCCCCAGGGGGAGGGCCTTCTCTGTGGGAGCTCCAACGCTTTGGAACGAGCTCCCCCCCGAACTCCGTACGATGACGGAATTGCGCTCCTTCCGTCGAGAATTAAAAACATATCTTTTCAACAAGACGGCCTGGGATAGTAGCTCCGGTACCAACAAGGCCATAATTGTTTTAGGGGATTGTTGCTTTTAAGATAATGTATTGGGTTTTAAATGATTCTGGGCCAAATTGTTTAATCTATTTTTAATCATTTTACTTTTTGTATGTTGATGTTTTTTAATTGGGCTGTACACCGCCCTGAGTCCTTCGGGAGGGGGGCAGTATAGAAATTGCAAAATAAATAAAATAAATAAATAAATAAACATACATCCACCAGTTATAAAGATTTGTACAATACACTGAATCACATAAGCCAAAGTTAAAACTAATCGAACTTAGCATGTCATGTGCATGCAGTCACCTAGATTTTAGCTGGCCTGGTTAAGTGTGTTATATGAACACACTTATATAAACAGTGTAAAAGAGGAGCTTTGAATCAACATAAAGGATTAAACTGGGCTTTACAGCTCTCCAAATAGATGAAAAATTAATGCAGTGGGATAGAATATTAAAACTCATTAGCTTTCTGGAAGGTTCCTCCAAATTATCCTTTTCTGAGTCGCAAATCAATATGTTATTTCATGGCATAATAAATATTATTAAGATCTATTTCAAAGGGCATATCAGGTAGTCCTCGACTTACAATAGTTCGTTTAGTGACCGTCTGAAGTTACAACAGCACTGAAAAAAGTGACTTATGACCGTTTTTCACATTTATGACCGTTGCAGCTTCCCCGTGGTTACATGATTTACATTGGGATGCTTGACAAGTGACTCACATTTGTGATGAGTCCGGGGGGGTCACATGATCCCCTTTGGCAACCTTCTGACAAGCAAAGTCAATGGGGAAACCAGATTTATTTAACAACCGTATTACTAATTAAACAACTGCAGTGATTCACTTAACAAATGCGGCAAAAAAAGTCGTAAAATGGAGCAAAACTCACTTCTCAAATTTCTCACTTAGCAATATAAAGTTTGGGCTCAATTGTGGCCATAACCCGAGGACTCTCTATAATTCATTCCTTCTTATGGTATCAAGTATGTGAAATCTACATAAAGGAAATTAGTAAAATCCCAGCAGGTGACAATAAGAAACTGAGCAATATTTTTAAAATAGGAAGGGGAGAGGTCAATGTCCTGTTCTTTTGCCTGCCCTTTCCCATATCTTACGCAAGCAGAAGAAACTGGGTTTTATTAAAGGAAAAGCAAATTCAGGTACTTTTTAAAAAATGCAAGCTTATTTATGAAATAAAACTGCAGGTAGTCCTCAACTTACAACCACAACTGGGACCAGAATTTCCATTACTAAACAAGGCAGTTGAGAAGTGAATCGTGCCTGATTTTATGACTTTTATGCCATGGTTGTTAAGTGAATCACTGAAGTTTTAAGTGAATAACATGGTTGTTAAGTGAATCTGGCTTCCCCTCTTGGCTTTGCTTGTCAGAAGATGGCTGGGAAAGTCACAAATGGTGATCACGTGGCCCATGGATACTGCAACATTGATTACATGCCGGTTGCCAAGCAGCCAAATTTTGATCATGTAACCATGGGGGTCACTGCAAGGACCAAGTGTAAGTTACTTTTTTCAGTGCTGTTGTAACTTTGGCCACTTGTTAAATAAATGGTTTCAAGTCAAAGATTACCTGTAATCAATGTTTTGAGCAAGAACATTTGGTAGACTTTTACCTGTTTGCTTCCATACAATGTGACAGCATCACACCATGCAGCAGCAGCACCAGGGACTGTGATGTTACATGCATGTCGTAAAGGCAAAGGATTCGCTTCATCAAAGCCATCTTCTTTTAGCTGCTCCAGGGTGAGGGATTGTGGAGACCGTCCACTGCAAAGCAATGAGAGGTACACAGGTGAGGCATATAAAACCCAAGTTTTATTCAATTTTAAAAGGAAAAAAAAAAGACTGATGCGTCACAATCAGCTTAGCAGAGCCCCGAGCATCAACTACTCAAAATAATGCAAGTGATTTCCAGGCCTTTTAAATAGGTTATAACATTACAGTTCATATTCCTGGAAACTCTTTTGTTATTTCAACCAATTCTTTTTCTACAATTAATCTCATTACACTGCTCTCAACATTTTAGGATTCTTCCCAACATCTCTTAGTAGTCCATCTGAAGGCTATTCTGTCTTTCCTTCCTTCATAGGTGTTCTGATTTAAGGAAAAACATTGAAAGGATAGTTACAAATGGAAGATGGAAGCATGAACCATGTGAAAGTCACACATAATGTATAATTAAGAACCTACTTGGAAAATAAACTTTTGTTCATTCAGGCCTTATCCCACTTGCCCTTTGCCCCACCATAATCCCATCTCATCCAGCCGTCTTCTCCTTTGTCGACATAATGCTGTCCTCATCTCTTCCCAGCTCATGAAGAAGCCAAAAATGTCATTAGCTACAGCACTATGAAGGCCATAGTTTCCTCCAGCAGCTGGCATTATCCCAACCCTTTTCCAAGCCTTTGTGATATATTTATTTAGTCAGTAAATTTGTATATCTATAGCAGTGGTTCTCAACCTTTTTCAGGTTGAGACCCCACTTGCTCCGCCCATGTGCAGTGCGACCCCGGCGCGCACGCACCGGGCCGATCCGCACATCGTGCCAAAAAAAATGGCGGCCTGCGACGGGCCAATCCGCGCATGCGCGGCACGCGCGTGACGCCCAAACCGCGACGGGCCGATCCAGGCATGCAGGGCACGCGCACGGCCAAAAAAAAAAAAAAAAAAATAGCAGCCCGCGACGATCAGCGCATGCGCGGCACGCGTGTGACGGCCCGAACCACGACGGGCCGATCCAGGCAGGCAGGGCGCGCGCATGCCCCCCCAAAAATGGCGGCCCACGGTGTCCGGCGACCCCCGCGAGACGGTCGTTCGACCCCAAATGGGGTCGCGACTCATAGGTTGAGAACCACTGATCTATAGGAACTCCCAGTAGTTAACAATTAAAAAAAATAGCACACAGCATAATTAAACTGTCAAGGCTAAACAAAACTAGGTGAAAGAAAAATTTTAAATGGAGCAACAGCAACATTCAAAACATTATAATCTTCCTCCTGTTCAAAAATTCTTCAGAAAAACTGTTTCTAAAAAGCAATGAAAGAGGTGGCTAATCTAATTTTCAAGGAAGGATATGGAATACTCTTCCAGATAGAAGATTTTCATGTATTTATGATGGTTAAGGATCATCAAAATTGTTGAAAATTCCTTTTTTAGCTAACGGCCAGGGATAGTCAGTTGACAAAATGCTATCTTCATTTCTTTTTTGTGCCAGGGATGCAAAATGCACATGGAATTTTGATACCATTCAAATAAACATTTATATTATATTGATTTGTGATGTATATAATAAATCAGTTAATATAATACTAAGTTAGTAGAGAATAGTGGGTTAGTATAATACTCAACACAGTGTTTGAGTTAGAATAATAATATATTAAGATTTAATTTCTCAGGGCTACACAGGAATTTACAACATATAGATATAAAATTATGTGAAAGTCTACATACTTTTAATGACACTTTCACTTAGATCTCACAGAAATATAGTTTCCATTGACAGGCTTCTGTGTTTTTTAAAATACTAACACATGAAGTTCTCATGATAAGGATATGCAACCATAGAAAAGATTTATCCAATAAGAATGATTCCTCACTTGTGAACCTTAGCAGAATCCAACCTGTACTGTGGTAAGAGAAAGAACCGTTGAAATAATATTTATATCATCCTCTCTTTATTCAATCTCTCCCATGTGTTGCTCTGGATATTTTGTGGTACGGAAATGAGATAGCAGTTCTTAAATCATGGTCTGAGAACTAGACAAAGGAGAGTATCATATGGAAGATGGATAAAATCACACCTGCTTGGTTGTTCTGGTGATGCCAATAGAGGAGAATATATGTAGCTCAGGACTGAAGGCTAGTACAAGCTAGCACTGAAGTTGTTATCTATTCAGATAATGAAACATCTGCAAGCAAACAACCAAGCTCAGAGAGCACTAATAACTCCACACTTCAAATAATAAATGGTTCTATATGTTTATCACAACTGATAAACTGATAACAGTAGAAATTTTGCCAGAAAATGGCACTCTCATTTTGTTACACAGCAATACAGATGTATTAAGCAGTGCAGACATTTTCTGCAACTGTAATTTCATTTTAATTCCATGGCAGTTACTAGTTTCCATTTTCAGAAAAATAGATTCTTCAAGTCAAGTATCATTATCCTTTTTCCTAGCTGTGCATGAATACATCCTGGGTTTCTGAAACTTCTCATACATTTGTCTTTTTTTTTTTAAATCAAACCCTAAGCTTGAGTTCTGATCTGTTATTTTTATACACCTAATATGCCTTTATGGCAAATTATTGCATGGAATCATAGAAAATATTTTCCATTAGAAAAAAAAATCCTTTAATTATACTTTCACCATAGTGCTTGGTCAAATGTCATATATGGGAAAAAGTAATTTGTATTTGATATTGTTTCCTGTTTCTCTGTGAAATCTTCAAAGAGACAGATATGTTTGGAAACCAGATTTATGAGAGATAAAACATCCTGCTCTTTGCCCTCTGACTATGCGCTACAGAAAAAAAATAAAAAACCAACTGACAGTAGACTTTTATGGCACCCTGCTATTCACTTTAGTGAAGCTCAAAGCAGAAGGGCAGCCATTCCCTTTGCACTGCCCAAAGGTTCAACAAAAGTTAGACATAGGAAAATCAGAACCAAAAGAAAAGGAAATGAGATACAAAGCTGAATTCTGACCTGCTAATTCAATACAAAACATTCCCAAATGAAACTTTCTATCCACTGTTATTTTATATACATAAAATCATTAGCAGCGACAGCTTAAAAATAAGTTAAAGTGGCATCGGGCACACAAGCCTATTGATATAAATCCAAAACTTGAGCAATTATTATTTGCAGACACAAGAAAGCTTGTGAGAACTGCAGCAATCCTAATAGCTATCATTACATTGTAATGTTCTGGGCAATTCAGTCCAGAAAATCAGTTCAGAAAAAGTGCATTTATTTGTTTGTTTAGAAAGTGTTAGTTGTAATAAGCTGGAGTCTTCTTTGCATTATTTCCTTAAATAAGTCTTTATTTGCATTATTTCTCTATCATCAATTTTTCCACACTTCAAGCAACAGCTAGACATCCTCTCTCAATACTGTATCGCCAATAAGGCTCAATCAGTCCTTGATGCAAGTGTTTTCTCTGCTTTTAATTCATTGGCTCTGAGCAAAGAGCCTATCCAGAGCCTCAGCTATATTTTCCACAACTCATTTAGACATGATTCGCCTATTCTTTCCCTTCCACTCCTATTTCTATCACAAAGGAATTCTCAGTGTCTAATATAGTCTCCTGAAGCTTCAATCCTGTTTCCTTTTATAAAAAGGCTATAAAAACTGGGGTTTTTAAGCAGCCCTGGAGTGGGGTGGTATGTTACCGTGCTTTTAATTTATATTTATATGATATATAACGGGTTTTCGTTTTCACCAAGATGGGTTTTAGCAGTTATTTGTTTCAATTGTGTTTCCTTCTTATTTTAACCCTAATTTTCAACTGCAATTCAGTTGATCTAAAATCTAATAAATAAATAAATAATTTTGTTGCAGAGAAGCCTTTATATTGCAAGGTTTCAGGCAACCTGTATTGAGTATTGACCAAATACTCCTTGCGTATGGTGAACATTTTTCATTCTTCTATCTATTATTCTGGGAGGTTTTACTTCTACAAACTATATTCTAGGCTTTATTTTTTACTTGGTTATGCTTGTTTGTTTGTTTACTGCTTTTGTTCTGCCTGGAGAGTCAGTTTGGTATAGTAGTTAAGGCAGCAGACTAAAACCAGGAGACTGTGAATTCTATTGTTGTCTTAGGCATGAAAGACAGCTGGGTGATTTTGAGCCAGACATTCCCCCAGGATGGGTTGTTGTGGAGAATATAGGAGAAGGAAATAATATTCAGTATGTTCGTCACCTTGAATTATTTATAAAAAAAGGCAGGACAAAAATAAATGAATGAATGCTTTAGTTTGATTAGGCATGTCTGCATATTTTGTTTCTTTTCTTGAACTTGGTAATGGGAGCCCAGCCTTTCCTTTAGTGCTAGCCTCATATATACCTTTTTGGAACTCACCTTCCATTGAGACCACGCACCTGCTTTGTCCTTGCATCATAGTACAGGCAGAAACAATCTCCACCCAGCCCTGTACTGAAAGGTTCCGTAACATTTAAAGCAGCGGCAACAGCCACAGCAGCGTCTACAGCATTGCCACCCATCTTTAAAATATCTGCAACCAATAATTTCATTAAGAATACGGCAGTAGCAGAATAATACTATGAAATAATAAGACATTATCCTCCCCAAATTTAAAGATTCCACCCACTGAAGAAGAATAAAATAAATACCAAGGCCAATATTCGTGGCAAGAGACTGGCTTGACGCAACACAGGCATTACAGCAAACCACGGGGGATCGTCGGGAACAGAACTTAAGCTGTGACATCTTTCTGGAAGTGAGGTCAATGTGAAATCTGCACAGAAAAGGAATATAGTTATAAGGCATGTCAAGCCACATGTTGTATGCTAGCCAGAATCAAGATAGTATCAGATAGCTATTCAATAAAAAAATGGAAAGTATATTTTTATTTATATATTTATTCAATTTGTATGCTGTCCAGAGGTGGTTTGGATATTGAAATGGGAAAGGAAAGGAAAGGAAAGGAAAGGAAAGGAAAGGAAAGGAAAGGGAAGGGAAGGGAAGGGAAGGGAAGGGAAGGGAAGGGAAGGGAAGGGAAGGGAAGGAAAGGAAAGGAAAGGAAAGGAAAGGAAAGGAAAGGAAAGGAAAGGAAAGGAAAGGCAAGGAAAGGAAAGGAAAGGAAAGGAAAGGAAAGGAAAGGAAAGGAAAGGAAAGGAAAGGAAAGGAAAGGAAAGGAGTCCCTGTCTGCTAGTGGAATTGATGACTATAAAGGGTGGTGCTTATCTCTGTGTCAAGGCCATTGAGCCAGTGCTGTCCAAAGACATTTCTGTGGTCATGTGACCAGCATGCTGTCATGGAGTGCTGGATGGCATTTAAGTTTAATAAAGAAATAAATACATTAAAATATACTTTCCATTTTTTAATTACATAGTCTGGCCAATTCCATCTCAATTCTGGCTGACATACAAGAAGACATTAAAAATAAAATAATATAAAGATCATACAAAACAAATATCTACAAAACAAACATATCCCCGGGATCTACCAATCACCCTAACCCAAAGTCTTGGTAAGAGCTCATTTCAATAGGGGCAAGGTAAAGACTATGTGAATCTTGGGGCAGAAGGAAACGTAATTCCTGACAACATATATTCTAACTGAAAAAATCTGTTTATTATGTCCCATCAAAGATGGGTTGCTGTTGTACACCAAAGACAAATGCACAAAGCTTTGCAAATTCACAATAATTGGTATACGGGGATTCTCTGAACTTTGCTTTTTATACCTGGCAAAAAATGTTTATAAATGTGAAAACAAGCTCAGAGAACTTCTCCAACCCAATCAGTGTATTTCAACTAACTTTTAAGTTACACGTATGTTCATCTAGGGCAGGAGTCCCCAAATTCTCATTGACCCCTTCATGAAGGTTCAAATTGTTCATCGATATCCCCAAATATATATATATGAAACATATTCTTGGGAGTCAATGCTGACCATTTTGGAAAACTCTATTCTAGGGTTAAAATTTCTCAAAGGGCATCCTTTCTTTTTAAAACACAGGAAACCGGGATTCCCCGGGCAAGCACGGGTTATTTGGAGAGAGCGCTGGTGACTTTAGCCAACAGAAAAAGCATCTTTCTAGGTGTGAGCCAGTAAGTAGTTATGGGAGGGGGGGATCGTGGTTTTTTCAGCTTGGCATCAAGATGAACGTCAAGGACATGATTGGCCAGCACACCGTAAGTTCAACCGATCTGGAAGAAGGCGCCACGTTGCGGAAGACGGCTCTTTTGCGCGAATTAAGCCAAGCAAGAGAATTTCTCAATCCCCACGAGCAGGCAGGTCGATACGATATGAGACAGCTCCACCTTTGCTCCTTCGTCGACAGGAGGCAAACGCAAACGGAGTAAAAGTCCTTTTAACTAGCAGGACGAAAGTCCCCCTCCTCCTACCTTTGCGTTGCAACTTACGACGCAACAACTGCACTTGACTTTCACACACACACACAAAAAGGCCTCGGGAAACCAGAGCAATAAGTACCAGTATGTGGTCTGTACTCACGTGACTGCAGAACATGTGATGGCTGTTCAGTCTTGTTTCCTGGTGCTAGGAGTCAAGGATGTTATATATAACAGAGAACGGGAGTTGGCGCTTTGAGCAGGAATATCTGGAAGTGTGCCTCGGTTGTGGTGATAGCCTGTTTAATGAGGTGTTAACACATCCAATGTGCGTTTGCGAGGTATTTTACCACGACAGTGTTCGTTATGAAATGGCTCTTCGCCGTAGCCTTATATCTCTTTAAAGAAGGCAGATTTGAGCTATCCATTATGCTACAAGTATTTTAGCATAATACTTTGACGCACTTAACATGTGTGACCTTCAGACAGTCCGTGGTAACTGTATTTTTTTAGCATTCCGATCCTGCAACAGTCCGAAGGTTAATAGACATCTGCAGTTCAACTCCCATTTCAAAACAATTTTGCATCATTCCTCCTCTAATTGCACCTTACATTAGTACATTTTTTTTCACTTGTTGTTTTTGCTCATTGAACCCAGGGGTCTGGTAAAGCAGGGATGTTCAGGAAACCCCCCCCCCAAAATGAAGTGTTGGAATTATAGTTTAACTGGTTTAAGTTACAGCCTTGAAGAAATATATTGATCATTCTGAGCTATTCCCATTACAGAGTCATACTTTGAATTGACCTCCCTTTTCATGTGTAGTCTGGGAGCGATTTTCCCCCAGTGCCTCCTCACTAAAAATCCCCTTTCTTCAGCAAAAGAATGTTGTGGTCTGACATTGATATGCAACAGTAGACATAGACATCTTTGATCCCTCCATTGGCTTCAAAGAAATGAGCATGCTTCAGAAATGATAAGACTACTGATTTTTCTCAGCTATCCAGACCATCTCTGAACATGATGAAGATAATCCTTCAACATAACTAGAGTACTCATATACTAGAGTACTCCAGTTATTCTTTAAGCTGTGTAGACCTCATTTCATGTGGAGTTGCTAAAGTTGAGAAACACTCCTTAAAAGGAAACTGCATAGAAATGTATTTATTTTATTAAATTTATGTGGCCACCTAACTTACACATGGATGACTCTGGGCAGCTTACAATATTAAAAAAATTGCAATATAAAAACCTATAAAAATCTCCCACACCTCCCCCCAGCCCATGGCAGAGCAACATAATTAAATAAACCATTTGATTGACTCCATCTTCATCCACGGTTCTTAGACTTGCTGACAAAACTACGTGTTTAGGGCCTTTTGAAAATCAGCAGGAAGGGACCATTCATACCTGGAGGGGGGAATGATGTTCCATAGAAAAGGGGCCACTACCATGAAGGTGTTTTTTCATGATCCTACTAGATATACATCCCTAATCAATGGGACATAGCCTGCCTTCTTGTCCTAGTGGGCTGGGTAGATGTAAAAGTGTAAGGGCATTCTTTCAAATACTCTGGCCTCAAGCCATGCATGGCTTAATACTACTACTGGTATTACTACTACTAGAAGTACTAGTAATGTTGCATTCTGTGGCTTTGTTTACCCTAACACTTGCTTTCCTTCCCTTCCACTCAGGCATGTATTTTAGCATGTATTTCCAAGAAATACATTTCATGCATTCAAACACAAAATGAACACAAAAGCTTAGTCCATCCTAAGAGAATATGTTAGCCTTTAAGATATTACAGGGCTTGTTTGAATATGTTATAACAAAATAATTAACCATCTGGAATGTGGGACTTAACCAGCAGTGAACAAACATTGCATCCGTGCTCGTACTGCTCTTATTAAGGGCAGAAAGAGAAGCATGCAAAAATGTATTTTGCAAAAATAATGACAAGACTTATGCCTTTCAGTCATAGTAATACCTTCTTCAGAGTTATTTGAATAAAGGCAATACATTACACTTTTTAAATATTTAAATATTTAATTTTTATAGTAACCCATCTCAATTCATTAAGGTACCTTAAGAGACTTGCAACAATCAAAATGTGAGTTACAGAATTTTTTTTTCAAAAAAAATGCAGCAGTAGATTACTATACAGTAGTATTGTGCATGTTTTTAATTATTCTAGGATTATTTGCCATCCAGAGTCATTTGTTGAGGTGGGCGATTACAAAAATTAAATAATCAGTAAATAAATATTGCATCTGTTCTCTTGGGAATGGACCATAATCTCATTTATGAATCATTAACTTCTTAATCCAGATTGCTGGTATGTAACTTTTGGTGGTCACTCCAATTTTCTATCACTGTCAAAATAAACATAATTACTAATCTCTCTAAAGTCAGAAGTTCTGTTCTTGGGATTTAATGGAAAACAAGTATAAAAAAAATAAAAAATATCCTGTTCAGTTGTGATATACCTTGCAACACACACATACATAAAATTTCCCAGACCAATATATACTTGTGTCTCTATGATATAATATTTTTGAAAAAGAATATTGAAACAATATTCTGAAGAAAAGTAAGAACAAACTACTTCTACACTGTTGCCAAGATAAATATGGCTATCAAGCTTGAACTAAACTTTAACTTTCCTCTTGGCCAGGAAAGCAAGTTCCAACATATTTCTATGTTTGGGTATCTGACATGTAGTTTTCACTAGTAAACTTTTTGTATCAGCTCCTCTTCCTTGACTGCTTCTTATTTTGTTCAGTCACTAAGTAGTGTCTTCATGACCCCACGGACCATAGCACACTATGCTCCCCTGTCCTCCACCGTCTCCCGGAGTTTGCCCAAATTCATCTTTATTATATCGATGGCACTATCTAACCATCTCACCCTCTGCCATCCCCTTCTCTTTTTGCCTTCAATCTTTCCCAGTATCAGGGTCTTCCAATGAGTTCTTTCTTCTGACAGCATCTACCTATCTGATGCATCTGTCAGTGGAGTGCTTGAAAAGAGGAATGGACAGACTGCTTTACCATCTTCTTGTTGTAGGGACTTGAAGAAAAATGGGCAAAATTCTTCTCAATTTCACCTGGTCAAAAAAAGAGGGAAGAAGGCAGACATTGGCTATTTGGTTGTGGCTTCCATCAATGAACTTATTGTAAAAATCCCAGCCTTATTTGTGTTGTGCAGTAAACATAGATAGGAAAGATGGCTTGGCATCAACTTGTACTGAAATGCCTCCTATAGCATCTAGCGTGTAACACTTCTCATGAGCAGTTGCCTAGGTTACCAACTAAGTCATATCCATGGCCCATGCAGCATTCCCTGGTAGATAAGATCAAAACCAATAATTTCTTGCATAATTTGGCCAATATTTCATAATTTTCAAGCAACATTCAGTTTAACCTGGCTGCTCATGATAGTTTCTGCAAGGTTAGTCTGACGATTAGATCTGGCAAGGTTACAACCAATTATCCATCACACTAATAAGAGATAGGTGATGGATCAATTGCCCTTCTGGCCCCAAAGCAGGAGCCTCTTTAGGATGGATGGAAGAAAGAGAAGCAAGAATAAATCTTGCTTTTCCTATAAATAAAGCTTTTATTTTATATGTAGCAATTGTTAGATTAATTATTAAATTGTTTATTCAGTTCCAATAGAGTTTATGAGTTGTCCTTGAATCTCCATTTGCAAAGCTTCTAGTTTCATTACTGATTGGGGGAAGCTTGAGAGTAGGATCTCTAACCTAGACCTGGACTTTTCAACCTTTTCACCCATTGTACCACTTTAGGATATGGCAACATCCGAGTACCACCAGTCGCCTAGCAAGGTGTCAAAAACTTGATGACCAAAAAAAAAGGAAGAAAGTGATAAAGTACAGGCAGTCCTCGACTTACAACAGTTCGCTTAGTGACTATTTGAAGTTACAATGGCCCTGAAAAAAGTGCCCCCCAAGCCACAGCCGAGCAAGACACCTGCCTCCCCGCCCGGCGGCATTCTTCCTCCTGTTCGAGGTTTTCATTGTTGTGAGCATTTCTGTTGAGGATTGGCAGCAGGGGTGGGGTGGGGGGTGTTTGGTTTTTATTCCCCCCATCTGCTGGGTGGTTGCAGCAGGTTTTGGTCACTTCACATGACCCTGGGACACTATGACCGTCATAAATATGAATCAGTTGCCAAGCGTCTGAATGTAAATCACAAGACCCTGAAGATGCTGCAGCATTCCAGCTGATCGGCGCTTCTTCTGGACTCAGCAGAAGTGCCAGGATCAGCGCTGAGCTCCAACTGGAGCCTGGCGCTGATGCTGGCACTTCCACTGAGCCCTGACAGCCCTGAAGAAGCGCTGATGACTGGAAAGCAGCACTGATCCTGGCGCTTCCGCTGACCCCTGACAGCCCTGCAGCTCCAGCCATCTGTCGCTCAGGCTTATGCAGTGCTGCCACCGGTTCAGCTCATTCCCCTCCCCCACTACCACTTTTCTAGGATGGTTGCATACCACCCGCCAGGTGCCAATGTACCACAGGTGGTACCCATACCACTGGTTGAAAAGCCCTGACCTAAACAATAATTTGTAACTCGATTTATCCTTGCATTCAGCTCACCAGTAAGGAGATACAAATAATTTACTAATACACTCAAAATATAGAATACAGATGTAAATGGAATAATTTCAGATTGAGTTTTGCACCAATGAAATAATTATATAGACAAAAAATGCAAGTAAAACTAAAACTTAATAGCACAAATTTATTGCACATACTAAGAATAGCTTAATTTTTTTTACAAAAAATGCTAATTCTCATTGGTTGTTATTCCAGTCAGAGATAACATTTCTGCTCTTCAAGTACATATTCACCTGTAATGTGCCCAGAATAATTAATTCACAGAAATGCATAATATAAAAGCTAGACAAAAATTGACGAATATTAAAATTTAACCATTCTTAAAACAGATCTGATGAAATCAGTGAAACGTAACTCCACTGATATCAATGACTTAATTCATTTGACCTTCTTGGATAAGTATTCAACTAGTATGACATACAAACCCACACAATGGGTTTCATTATGATTAAGATAGCTCCATGACAGTTTGATGCATGATTCATCATAAGTTTATTCCCTTCAGCTTCCAGGAGGGAAGATTAACATGAAACTAGCTCTTCCTCTGATCTCTGAACTCAGGAGACCATACACACTAGGTTGCAGCATCCCTTCCATTCTCATTTTCCCCCAACATCAGGGGTCCCCAACCCTCAACCATGGACCAGTACTGGTCCAGGGCCTGTTAGGAATTGGGCTGCACAGCTGGAGGTAAGCAGCAGGCAAGCAAGAGAAGCTTCATCTGTATATGCAGCCACTTTCCAGAGCTAGCATCAGCTCCACCTCTGATCATCAGGCATTAGATTCTTATAGGAACTCGAAGCCTTGTTTGTTCCAAACTAAAAAAATAGAAATATTTTCTCCATGATAATGTTCTATTCTTTACAAATAGAGCTGAAAGTGAAGGTTGAGAAACTGATGAAATTGAATAAAACATTGTAATTGTTTTCCAACAGATAACTGGTGATAGCATAAATCAGGTGGTGTTTGTTAAGATATAGGTCAATTCTCCCTAAATCCACTGAAATTTTGGTAATATAAAAATATATTAATCTTTCAATAGATTAAGTAAAAAAAATGTGCAGTACCCCAACCTGAAGTGATTCCAGTGATATTAATAATAGAAATACTGTCAGATCCATCATCTTTGGCTTGGTGCTTCACTGGTGTCCTGCCATCAAAGAACTGGAGAAAGGAGAGGGAACAAATGGGCAATAAAGCTGTATGTGTCTATGGTGAGAACACAGGAGGGAGGAACCATTGAAGAAGAGCAGAACATTTTGGAATCCAGTTTGTGCCTGGCATATCCAAGGCCGTTTGGAAGTGGAATTTCATCAGCCTAAACACATCAGCATTTCCCAAATCATCTCAGCAATTCAGATTGGTTAAAGACGGACTGATCATGGGGGAAGGGATGGGGAACCAAGGGGCATAGTTTTGTATTGTTGCACGGGAACTTTAGATTCCACCTAGCTTTATGAATCAACATATCTTAGTAAAAGTACCTTTTGCTTCAACCAAATGGAGTCGAGAGTTTTCCTTCTCTAAGGGATCAGACTGGGGCAAGTTTGACAAATACATACATTCTATTCACTCAGGGTTGGCCTAATTATGGCTTCTTGAATAAATTACATATGATACAATACAAACATTTGATAGATGATCCAAAGTGTCCAAGCTGTCTTTACATAGGATGAAATTTCCACAGACCTTATGAAATGTATGTATATTCTTAGCCTTTTTTTCAATATAAAAATTCTATTGAGCCATGTAGAAAAAATAGCTAACAAACCTTTGATCTGCTTACTCAATTTCTGTGTGTCATCTGCCTATCATTCTTTGCTTTTACAGCTTTTATATTGTTCTTCTTTGAAAGATCCAATAGATTATTAGTATGCTACCCACTGAAATTAGTGAGTAATGTACATGAAGTAATCATTCATTTTTATTTGTGCTGTGGATAAGAATCTGAAATCTTTTCCTTTTTTCAATCTAATGAGAGAGAAAGTACAATGGTCCAAATCTACCATCATTGGTAAGAGAGGTTACAATAATCTTCTTCAAACTACTGACTTTCTTGGGGTGGCTAGTAGAATATTAACAGAGCCTCTTGTTGTCATGACAAATTCAGAGGCTGTTCTGAACATAATCTCATTAGGGCGGGAGAGATGCAGAAATATGAGATCATGACAATGTCAGGCTTATAAATTGTCAGAGCTTTGGGCTGCTGGCAGACTGAACTCTGTGAAAGAAAGTGGGATTGAAAACACAAGTGGGTTGAGGCAAACTATAAGAAGCTTCTGCTAAAAATTACATCAAGATCCAAGGAAAGGTCTACCTTTTTTTAGTGGAATTTGCAGTACAATTTTGAAATATGTGTTGTGGAGGGTGTGCCAAGTGTCTTGGAGTTATTCTCATTCCTTTAAGCATACTGTGCGTTCTCGCCAATATTCTCTTATTTTTTCCTGGGGGAACAATTGAAATTAGTGACAATATTTCAGATGAAGTTTGGTACTTTGGAGGAATTTTGGGTTCTGGTGTGCTGGTGAGTATGTCAAGTACCATGTTCTTTTTCTTTTTTATCATCTAGAGTTTACAGGCTTTATAGAAGTTCATCTACTAATATAGCGAACTTTGTTATAATCTATCATTGAAATTAAATTATTATCTGTGAATAAGCAGGTTTAAAAATATAGATTGAATATGAATGAAATCTGTTATTAAGAAAGCAGATGCTTATCTGATGATGCAGTAACAAAAATACATATATATCTAGATGTTTTTGGTGAATAAAGAGATAAGCATCATTTTGTTAAATCAGACCAACACTTTATTAGAGCAGTTTTGTTAAAGCAATATGAATATAAACAGATTTCTGTAAAATATATTTCTGATTAACTTTCCTCTTTTTTCTATTTTGTTTTTCTTTTTGTGTTGGGATATTTCCAGTCAATGCTAACTGTTAAACTTGAAAATGACTCCCGCGGCATTCAGTGACTTTTTCCAGTTCAATGTGCTTAGGGTGACAGCATCATTGGACTAGAATGATTCTGTTGCTTACACAATAGTAAACTTGCTGGTTGCAATGATGACATTTCAGAAAGAAAGAAGAACTGGCATTGCAGGATCCAGATTAGATGCCACTAAATAGAGAAAGATTATGGCCTCATTGTGGTTTTCTGTTTTCTCCAGATGGTGTTTCCAGTTTTGGTCTTTTTGGGCCTTAAGAATAATGATTGTTGTGGATGTTGTGGAAATGAAAGCTGTGGAAAAAGATTTGCGGTAATTATAGAAGCAATAAGAATCTCCAATCCCAATCTAGTGATTAAGAAGGAAATATATATTCCATTCATCATTACACTACCATATAAAGGAGGGTCTTGCTAGCTATAATCACACCTAAAGAACTACATAAGAAAAAAGCATTTTAGATTTTACTTCTGAAAAATAGACTCTTATTGGTTTTCCAGATTTTATCCTTGACAAAAACACGAATGGTTTGTGTGCCTCCTTCCCCGACTTTTCTTTTTGCAAAGTTTTTGAATTTTTTTGAATGAAATTTTTGTCTGGCTCAATGACAACAATATGTAATTTTAAATTTCTTAGATGCACACTGTATTTTGGAGACTTTAGATTGGCAGAAAATTCCATAATGCAATGATGTGGTGGAAGGAAAGTCCACATCTCTTGCTAATAAGTTAGATGATTCTCAGTTGTATTATTATAATAGGTAAATGATTTTATATATCTTTTCTCTATCCATTTTCTCTGCCCTATTCATGATTTTGTTACCCTGTATTCTACCCCTTGATCGTTTTGCTGCCTTTTTTTCCTAAACTAGATTCCACAAACATAGCCTGACTCTTTTTTGACCCTTTCCCTGATGCTATTTCTCCAAAGGGATGGGGACAGGACAAAACATGATTTAATTAAATTGAATATAGATTGTAATGAGATAATTCATTGATTAAAGTTAGTACAGTTTTCCCTATATGCTTAATCATTTCTCCCTTCTGCTAGATTAAAAATTGTAATCCAGTTGTAACATGTGGTGGGACTTTGTGGGTTTACACCTAGGATATTGAAAGTTAAATTGGTCAAACTATCTTAATAATTATTTGTGGATATTTGAAACAAATTTTGGGAGGTAGTGATGAGATTAATGAAGCAAAGAAGGCTAAATGTTTGGCTTTGTACCCCCAGGATAAAGGGACATAACATTGATTTATTAAAAACAAATTAAAAGTTAAAAACTCTGGACTGAGGTCTTGACTAGAGTACACCACTCAGCTATCCTATAAGGCCAATTACTTTAATCGTGAACTTCTATCATGATTCCATATGATTCCTGAACTAAGAAAATTTCAGTAGATTTAGAAATAGTGATTTCTTACTTTTTCATATGCCATTTATGTCTGAAATAAACCAGCTACCGGTAATTATATAAACATACAAGCTTCAGGTTTGATCTCTTCTTTTCTCTTGTTGCTGGCAGATGTTTAGTTCTATACTATTTGCAACAGTTGGAATTGTGGGAGCTGGATACAGTTTTATTGTGTCAGTTGTGGCTTTGAACAGAGGCCCGAAGTGTAACATTGAAAGGGGCGATAGTAGCAACTGGACATATCCATTTTATAACGGGTAAGATACTTTCAACACTGTTATCTTTATGTACTATTATGTTTTGTCACATAGTCAGCCAGATGTTCAGGCTGGATTTAGCATTTTTGTCTGCCTATGGTGTCCTTCCCAAGGACCTGGGATAGATTTTATTGTTATTGCTATTCTTATTTAGCCATTATGTAGCAACATGATTGATATTGTGTGGTGTTACTGAAAGACAGTTTTTTTAGTCAATGCTCTTCAAATATGTGGGGCTACATCTTCCTCATGAAGGCGGGTATTGTAGTCCTATTAATCTGAGGACAACTTGCTGGGGACAGCTGTGGAAAGCATGCTGTGATCTCACCTTTAAAAAAAAATTATAAGAAAGATTGGTTATGTGCCATAAATCGGTGTTGACTTTTAATGACCACAGAGATAGATGATGTCCAGGATGTTCTATCAATAAACTGGCCCTTCACGTCTTCCAAAAGTGTATCCATCACCACTGTAATTGAGTCCATGCAACACGCTACTGGTCATCGTCTTCTTCCCCTTCCTTCCACTTTTCCCAGCATTACAGACTACTCAAGAGACCCACATCTGTGCATAATATATTCAAAATATAACAATTTGAGTATGTTTATCTGTGCTTTGAGTGACAACTCTGGATTGATTTGTTCTTTGAATATAGAAAGGAAGCCATAACAAAAATTTGGAATGGCAAAGTACATTCTGTGTTAAGTATAGCACAGGAAAAAAAATAAAGATGGCTAGTAACTTTCCTGAAATTTATCATTCCAAAAAACATAAATAAGGACTCTTTAGTGGAAACTTATCGTTATCTGAGTTCTGTTGACTGGACAAAATAAGGAATTTTTAAAATATATATATATATCCATACTAACTCGCAGAAGTACTATGTAAATATTGTGGACCACAGGATTAGTCTCAGTTCTCAAAATCTGTCAAAAACATTGAGCTATAATCATTTTCAAATGCCAAGTATATTCTTTTTTGATAATGGCTTCAGTTCCCTGTTACTGTGTCTAATATATGTAAACATCATTCGATATAGCCACAAATTTATTTAAAATATTTATTTATTTTAGCTTATAAATTTGCCATCATTAGATCCCTTAGAAACTTTACTGGATTGTTTCATTCTTATGATAAATTAAGAGAATAATTCTGGTGAATCCTTCAGGCAGCGGACCATCCCACTTTGACAATAAAGGAACCTCAATTCCTGTTATGTTCCATTCCAATTGTCCTTTTCTTTCCAGATTTGATGGCCACAGTTTTCATAAATTAAACTTGGCCAAAATGTAACTGAAGAAGTTTTTTAAAAGATCAGTTCCATGCAGACTGTATGGGAAGAATTCTGGAAAAAAAATATTGAGAGGGTGGGAGATATTTCACCGGCCGCATACTTCTGGTAATCCATTGTGTCTAGCAAGATACAGTTTAATCCTTTCTCAAATAGGGGTATTCGTTTTATTCCTCATAGAACCCAGTAGGTACCATTAGATCAATACTATTTTATAATGTGCATAGATCCATCCTGGGTTATGGCAGACACATGAGCTAGCCAAGTAAACATAATATTCAGACAATGGCTTCTATAAGAGAGAAATATTCTTTTTCCCCCTGCAGGGAATACCTTACGGATCATAATTTATGGGACCAATGCCAGTCCCCAGAATCCATTGTGCCCTGGAATCTAACACTCTTCTCTCTGCTGCTGGTAATGAGTGGAGTTCAGCTGGTCTTGTGTGCCATTCAGGCAATCAATGGTCTCTTTGGAGCTATCTGTGGAGACTGCAAATGTTGTGGGTGCTGTGGGGTAAGAATGCTTCCATATTCCAGTACGCCAGCTTCTCATTTTCCATATTGATTTGGTTATTGATGGCTTATTGTGTTTTCTTAAGTACTTACGACAAATTGACAAGACGGCAGTTTCTCTTTGAGTATAGAAAAGACTTTCTGGTGGTAAATTCAGATTGATGGTGGAATCTAAGAAACCTCAAGCTCCTTCTCTGATGACTGAACAGTCATCTCTTAGTAATGCTTTAATTTTGATTCTTATACATAGCACAGGGTGAGACTTGGTGGTCTAAATCAGAGGTCCCCAACCTTTTAAGCACCAGTGACTGGTGCCTTGGAGAAAGTTTTTTCCATGGACCAGAGGGGGTGTGGTTTTGAATACTGCCTGCATCCCGTGGATGGAGCTTTGTTTGTTTGTGCGGGACACTTGCCGGCATGCTGCGGACCGGTGCCAGTCCATGGACTGGGGGTTGGGGATCCCTGGTCTAAATGAGACTTCAAGATCTATAATTTTATTTTCACAGAAGATGCCTAAGCTGGAGCACCATTTCTTTGTTGTTACTATGGCTTGTAAGATGCTAAGTTTTGTAGAAGTGTTCTAAGAAAAAAAATATTTGTTTCCAGAACTTTGCAGTAGAATTGTTTATTTATCAGACTTTTTTTTAAAAAAGTATTTTAAATCTATACACATGAGAAAAGCAAAAATGGGTAGCTACTGTAAAGCATGTCCATATGCATACATATTATTTGTGCCATAATTTAATTAATCATCATAATTTAGTTTGTCAGCCTACGTCTTAAACTAGCTTCTAATACTAATGGCCTTCTGAGAAGCCATTTGTGTGTGGCAATGCTTGATCTCATTTCTTATAAAACTTCCCTTCCTAATTTGTGCATGCCAAGCCTCCATCTAAGAGAATTCACAAGGCATGTTTACCAGTCATTAAGAACTTATCCTCACACCATCTCTGGCCCATCCTGCTCCTGAACGCTAATCAGAGCTCTTTTCTTTATTTTTCACCCCTGTAGCAATATTTACTTATTCTATGAGATTGATTTTCCCACCAGTAACCTCCGCTATCTCTTTCCACACGAATCCCTGCCCTTTTCTCCATACTTTCTGGGAAGCATTGGGGCTGTTGTGGTGGGAGGTGGTGAAGGACCCATTCTAGGAGGGTATGGTGGAAAAAAGCAGCAGCAGAAAGTAGACAAAACCTCTCCCCAGCTCCTCACTCTTCTGACAGCAACAGCAGTCAGAATCATAACCCCTGTCTTTGTGCGAGGATGTCAACTTTATTGATCTCATTTTCAAGGCAGGGTGAAGGGACCACTGGGAGGACAAGGTTTTGCCACATTAGGACTATTTCCACATTGGAATTTGGCCCTAAGACTCACATTTTAGGCATAAAAGAGGGCTACTAAATTAGGGCTTACAGAGTAAATTTTACCTGGGTTTCTTACTGCAATTAAATGCTATCTGAATGTTAAAACTATGACTAACATTAGCCAACATTTATTTTTCTTTGTTTTTTAGGGAAATGGAACAGTTTAAAGAAGATGATGGCAATATATCAGCTATGATAACACAGAATATCTTTTCTGGACTTTCCTCTTGATATGATGGGCCACGTGTGTTTTACATGAAACAGGTCCGGAATGAGGAGTCTTTTCTCATAATGTAGGAGAATTACTTTTTCCTTCCTGCGCTTATTTCTCCTCACATATTTAGCACCAATCGGACTAAAGCATATTTATTTTTATAATAAATTCTTTTCCAAAGTATTTGAGACAACACTGGTTAATTTTGGCTCTTTCCCATCAAGAAGCAAAATTATAAACCACTTGTATATAGTTTATGTAAAGATTGTCTATGTTGGATATAATAATAATTTGCAATTACAGCTTGCATGTAAAGATAATGACAATACCTTTGATACCATCAAGCAGCATCTGCCTAGCCCAGATCCTTGGGAAGGACTCAATAGGTGGATAAAATGCCAAATCCAGTCAAAACATTTGGATGACTGTGCAAACAACCATAGTAATAATAATAATAATTTACAGGAGTGTGAGATCGAAGTTCACATTTGGAATGTTTATAGACTCTGTGTAGGGTTTTTTTAATCTTCCATTATTCCCTATTGTTTCTTAATTACTGTTTTTAAGAATTGCATGTTACTTTGTATTCCTACAAGTCAAATGTTATGCTCCTTCATAGCTATTTTTATATGTTACTGTGTTAGTATATAGAATTATTTCATTTTCTAAATGAACATTACTTTGAAACAAATGATATAAAAATAATAAACCATAATGGAATTAAAAGTTTGTGGTAGTATAAAGTGGACTGAATCTGCCTAGAACAAATCAGAAGATTGAATGGCTGGTTTACTAGCCAAATAGCTTGAAATGGAAGATTCAGTGGTTGCAAATTCATGCTACTGGGCCTTTTAGCTTAACAAATGTTTGTCATGTTAGTTTCCAGAAAGGGGTCACTCTTTTTATGTCAATCTCTGTTAATTTGTTCTTTCAAGGCTGCTATGGTCACCCCATTCAAAGGTAACATAGGCTTTATTGCAGTTGGCTAATTAGAGTTGCCATGTAGAAATCAAAAGGTGTAGCTTTGCTTCTTCCTCTCTCACTTTTTTCCAGATTATTTTTTCTGCTTTCTGTCTCATGTGGAATATACCAAACGGTAGAGGCTCTAGCATTAAAACAGTGACAACTTTCAAGTATCTCCCTCCTTTCCCTTCCTTCAGTAATGATAGTTTTCTTTTAAGATGTAAATGGTATACTGAGTTCCCATATCAATCCGCACCATAAATATGACCTATATTGGTTTGCCAGATGGAAAAAGAACAGTGAGTGCTATTCCAGAATTTGTAGACTTCCTGCCTGCACTTGGCATAGCATAGCCCAATAGTTAAGTTGGTTTACCCCATTTGGAAGTAGAGCCATGGCTTATATTCTACTAGCTGCAAGGAAGCATTCGTGTTTTGGACAGCCTCATATGAAGAGCATGTTGTGAATAGTGCTGTATCTGTTACTAAAATCTGTACACCTCAATAAGGCCAATATTTTGAAACAAATAAAATCGCCACTTTTGCATCTCTGCTGTACATAGTTATCTGTTTTTATTTGCACTATTTATTTGGCTAGCCCCTGTTAGCTGTGCTTGATTCCACAATTTCCCTACATGGAGAATATTATCTAACCACTAACTATTTTTATGCAAACATGTTTCAAAGTCCTTATGATAGTAAACATTCTTAAATGCGGATAACCAGAGGTTCAATGCCTTCAGTGACAAAGTCACCATTTTAATATTTCAGAAAAATACCTAAACTTCTAAGAGCATGTCACAGTAGAAACTTTGTATTGACTGTACAACTGTTTAGATTTCTACATTTCATTAAAAGAATCTGGGTAGTTTGAAGAGGGGCCAGGAATTCTATTAATGGCTTTTAATATCCTGTCTACAAATCTTTCATTATTACTGCCCTTCATGTTGGGGCGGCTTTTAGTAATTTTGGCTCATCCCTATATATTGGGACCACAATTTCCAGAGTTCCTAGCCAGCAGACCTAAAGCTATACCTATGTAACTTAAACCTTCGTAAATCACATACTGTATCACACATCTTTTTATCTTGAGAAATTTCAACTGTATAGCATTTCTAGTTAGATTTGATTTATTTTGTAAGGATATCATTGAAAGCTTATTATTTGTTTAAACAATGAAAAAAGAGTTATTTTTTGTGAATAATTAAAAGATAAATACAGGTAGCAATGGAGTTGCCAGTCTCAATTACTGTCATTAAGCAAACCTCTGTGTTGAGGCTTGATGGATGCCACCCCTTCATAAAAAGTCTATTTTTGCTGGAGTAATTATTGACAACATAGTCATTCCAACTAGCCCTATCTGCATCCTTGACCTGGAAATTTTTTGTTATCCAAATTTATCTTTGTTATTTTCTGGGCCCAGTTTTTAAACAGCATGCTAGAATCAACCAACAGCATTTTTATTTTCTAGGGTCATTCTGGGAAGTAAACATTTGGCTTCATTTTATTTAATGTCACATGTAGATAATAAAAGCACAAAGAAGTTTATGGGCACTAAATACTTAACTATCCCTATGATGGTACTTTCTTGAGTTGAACTTGGAAATTAGGAACATGCACTCTTTGAGAATGATTCTAATACTTATAGAACAAGGAAAACATGCAAATAAACTAAGAAGTGAGAATAAAAATCCAATTTCTTTCAAAGGAAATTCTCTCAGGAAGCTCACATTTCATTTGCCAAGGTAAGAGCTATGTAATTTCTAAGTTTTTATGAATGCTTTCCCTCAGAAAAAAAAATTCTATCAAACCTTGAAATGGACAGTCATCTAAAAAGTCTGTCTGTGTTCAGACAACATTTTTTTTTTTATTATAAAAATTCTTTTATTGAAACAATTAACATTGAACATAAAAACATGTTATGCAGCAATCATCATGATCCCTGGTATACAATACTAAGTATTAGTCTTTGAAAACGTCTGAGTTAGTAAGCCTTTTCCCCCACTCCTCGTGTCTAGCCTCAACTATACTCCTGTTACATTTTATTTTGATTGGTGTTTCCCTTATCCGTTTCAATATTAATGTGATCAACATTAAACATAAAATCCTATTGCTAAGCAATCATCCTAGAACATAGCATACAACATTAGGTTAACCAGATCAACAGTTAGGAAAGAGCTACGGTAGCAAGATATGCAAATGCTAGCCAGCATTCAGGTTAGAAAGGACTGGTTGTACTCCAAGAGAGAGAAAGAGAGGAAGGGAGATTGCTATTGAGGCAAAGATAAAACCTTACAGCTCCTTGAAAACCAGGTCATCCCAGGAACTTGGTGCCTCTAGACATGCATTGTAAACCTTTATTGGTCTTCACATATTTCAAGAAGAAATGACAGTCTCTCTCTCTCTCTCTCTCTCTCTCTCTCTCTCTCTCTCTCTCTCTCTCTCTCTCTCTCTCTCTCTCTCTCTCTCTCTCTCTCTCTCTCTCTCTCCCTCTCCTTCTCCCTTCCTCTTTCTCTTTCTCTTTCTCTCTCTCCCATCTATGTATCAACTATAACAGTGGTTCTCAACCTTTTCTTCACAACTGACTCCCTTTAAATACCTTTTGTGGCCATAAACCATGGACACGGACCCCCAAGACTTAACTCAAGATTTAAATCATAACATTTCTTCAAGCCTTCATGGACCCCATGTGATGACATCGTGGCCCACCAGAGGTTGAGAACCATATTTGTACAGCTGCCTACCTCACATAAAAATGATTCTGGGAAACATACAACATTTAATTAAAAACAATAAATACATAAATACAGTTGCAATTAACAATAATTATAAAAAGGCCTACCGAATAGGAGTGGATGATGTTAACCACAGTAAGGAAGCCATCATAAAAAATTCCCATTCCCCTAAAACCTCCTGATTTGATAACATAGCCAGATCTTGAGGGACTTATGGAATGTTGGGAGGGATGGAACTAATCTCACTTTTGGGAGGAGAAGATTCCATAAGGTGGGCACTATGGCAGAGAAGACCAGTGTCCTAGGATCTGTCAAATGTAATTCCCTGGCAAATATAAAGAGCAGCCTACCTTCTCTGCCAGACCTGATGGGGGTGATGTAGAGGTAATCAGAGAGA